>OZ007592.1:241834560-243034560 GCA_963931845.1 Maratus michaelseni | reverse complement strand
GGTGCATAGCTGCAACATTCTTTTCGTACATACGTTTATTTAAAATAATAAAATATCCAATTCGTGACGTTAGGGTTTCGTTGAATAAAACTAATAATTTCGTTAGTTTCAAATACCTGCTGAAAAGCGAAAAATATTTTTCTAAATTAATGAATGACACGTTTTAATAGCTTAATAGTTTAATTTATGACACTATTTATTAATGCAACATTTTAATCAATTATATAAATGAATAAGTACTTGCATTTTTCTAGACATTTCAATGAAGAATAAAATGCCCAGTTATAATAAAAGGAAGTATGCATTAAATAAAATCTTGCCTTTCTTTAGAAATATACGCTTCGAATTTAGTTAAAAATCTATGCATTTTCATGAATTGATCATTTTACTCCCTTTATTCTGTCATTAACTTGAATATCCTTTATTTTAAATAAACCCTGCGAAATATCTTTGTATTAATACATTTTTAAATCGGAATGTTTTAAACGAATATTAAATATGTAATCAGTTTAAACTCATGTGATTAAATGTATAAGGGACAAACACTCATTGAATGTAAAATCTCTATTTTAATTTTAATTTTTATTTTTTTGGCTTAAAAACTTTGTGATTTTATTTAGAACATAATAAAAATAATCGCATATCGAAATGATAAATTGCATCATGAATGCGACTTATTTTGATTAGCATATATGACTATCACATCCTTTGTCTTCAAGATTAACACATTAAATGTTGTGTGTGTCAAATTTCATGCATAGTGAATTTTATTTGGAAAAAACTAGAAAATTTTCTATTGTTTTTTAAAATACTGGGAATTTTTTGCACCTCTGATAATAGGAAGGGAAATAAGAAAAATATGAAACATTCTAAACTCTTAAATATTGCAATATAATAACTCATATGTTTAAAGGTAAGGAGCAAACACTCATTGAATGTAATCACGCTATTTTTATTTTTTGACTTAAAAACTTTCCAATTTTATTTTGAACATAATAACAAGAAGCGCATATCGATACGATTAATTACATCATGAATGCGAGTTATTTTGATTAGCATATATGACTATCACATCCTTTGACTTCAAGATTAACACATTAAATGTTGTGTGTGTCAAATTTCATGCATAGGGAATTTTACTTAAAACCAACTGAAAAAATTCCCTTTATTTTTAAAATACAGGGAATTTTTTACATCTCGGATAATTCGAAGCGAACCAAGGTAAAAAGTGAAACATTTTAAATCGTGTTCCAAAACTAACAGTTATAATATAATAATATAGCATGTTAAAAGAAAGTAACATTTTCAAAATATAAAAATGTTTGAGAAATATTTATGCAACTTCCACTTTTATTATTATAACACAATCAAAATGATTGGTAAATAAATAATACGAATATTAATTTTTTCAACCCGGGAAAATTTGTCCAGATCAGGAATCGAACCCTCAACCTGTGGCTTTAATTGTCAATGTTCTTTCCATTGAGCTATCTGGATGGCAGCCCAGTTCACACAGACAACCATTCGGTAATGACATAATAAAGTAACGATATATCCAAATAACAGATCAGATGTCATTACCAAATGGTTGGCTGAGGGAATCGTGTTAACCGGTATGTCGTCCAGATAATTCAATTGGAAGAGCATTGACAATTAAAGCCAAAAGTTCTGAGTCGAGTCCTTCCCTACCTGGATACATTTTTACTCAGTCAGTTGGAGAAATTACTACTCCTATAAATATAACTCATTTTTCTGAATTTAATGTCTTTTGGTGTCTTAAACTGAATATATATTTTTTTAATGCTGATTACCTTGGTGATGACTTGTCGTTAAATCTAACATAAAGAAAAGTACAAATAGCCAGAAAAAATATGAAATACAGCTGTTTCAAGCTTTCAAAAAGGAATCGTTCAAAAAAATAATAAAATAAATAAAGGCAACAAATATTAATCGACGTGCAAAGACAATACGTTCTGCAGCAAAAAATATATATTGCATCTGTAGCTTAAAAAATATGCGCTTGTATATTTTTTTCACTAAAAAATGGTTTCATTATGAAGTCTTGAAACACAAAATGTCATTTTTAATCTGGTTATTTGTGAATTTTTAAACTGTTTTTTAACATCAAACATTTATTGTAACTAAAAGTTTTTACATTCATCTTGTCTAGGAAGATGAAACATATTTAGAAGAAGACAAAATTTGCATAATACATAAACTTTTACTTGAAAACTAAAGAATTATAATATACGAAAGATCCATTTATCTTATTTGTAAAGAAATGCTCTTTTATTTGCAGGGGATAAAAAAGTAAAGTTTCAAAATAAAAAAAGGTTAATCCGTTACTGTTCAACTACAGGTAAACTACTTCAAATGGAAAAATTTAAAAACAAACTCCTCAACTAAGTTTAAACATTCATCATGCGTCGTAAAAGAAAAGAGAATCAATTCATCTTTTTCAATATTTTTTACTACATATTTTTTTCAGGCTTGTTTTTTTTTACTGAAACAAATAAATAAAAGAGTTTTATCACCAACACAAATTTAAAACATCTGATTGTTATCTATATTATTGTTATAATGATAATGATATAGTTTGCTTATCTATTTGATCCATTTGGGTATATAATAATATAAAAAATATTTGGTATATTAGGTTTCAAGCGTAATGATTCTCATATGAGCATATTATACCACATTCAATACACTAAAATGTGATTTAAAAAATAAGTAAACACTTCCATTTTTTTTTAATAACCGATTTTAAAATATTTTTAATTACAGTCAATATTGCATAATGCAATTTCGGTATGCCTGCTTTGTGTAGTATGTTGCGCTGTTAGTATTAAACATTTATGCTCAAAGCCCTTGAAGGAGCAAGAATAAAAAATCATGCATCAGGTACAGATTACGAAACACTTTCCAACACTATCGGAATATTGTTAAGAAATTTCATTTTTTCGTTCATATAAATGAGATATCGAAATAAACAATTTAAAAAACACAAAATGCTGTAAAAATCCATCTCGATTATAAATATCCATCCTGAAATGTGTGCAATTTTCTTGTGCACTCCTGTATATGATCTATAGCAGTATTTCCCATCCTTACCACATTGACTCCCCATCCGTCTCTACTCAAGGATAATTTGCAAAACAAGCTTGGAGTTGTTTTTCATTGGTACAAACGATCGATTTTAGTTTTAACTGTGTCTAAATCAACACATTCGCATCGGGAAACGAGAATTCTTGTTTTTGTTCAAAAAACATCATTGAGAGGCGTGGCTTCATTGAGCCATCATTGAGAGGCGTGGATCAAAGAGGCGTGGCTTCTACCTTACAAAAAATGCATTTATATCATGTTGTCCATATTTTTTTTAGATTGTAGGACATTTTATGTTAAATTTGTACATTGAACGATATTTACTGTTGCATAAGTTTGAGAAACCTATCTAGGAAACCAATTTACGAAAGACATTAAGAAGAGGGAGGATTTTCTATTGTTTTAAAACCCAGATTTCACAAAAACGTACCGATGCAAATGTGTTAATATGACTTTATCGATACATTTATTTTTAATTTTTTTTTCTTGTTATACATCGATGTTTCTGCACATCAATATTTTATTTTTCTGGTCAGTCATAAGAAATTAGATGCACTTTTAGAAAACACACTGTCACTTGCTGCTTGAAAACATTTGCGTTTTGTTTCTCAAGATAAACTGCGTTATTGCATCAAATACCTTTGGAAAGGCTCTATTTTTTTACTGTTTCCTCATCTAGTGGGATGGCGTGAGTTTATGGGTGCTATTATTATTTATGGGTGCTAATAGAATTGAAAAAACCCTCTTGGCTCGCGTCTCCTCTACAGGCACTCCGTGTCTTCCAAGCCCCCCCCCCCCCTTCCTTCACTGGTTTAGAACCACTATTCTATAGAATTTATAAACAACACATAATACACTAAAAATTTGTTAAGGTGAAAAATGCTGAAATAAACTGAAAACGCACTTACCGCCGCAGCAATTACCCTTCACAATCAGTCCTGTAAAAGAAGTCGATAAATGCTACGTACTTCATAATCTGTAGAAAACACGTTGCAGTGCATCATGTCAAAATTAATTACATTAAGTTCGAAGCAGCGTAACATCATTTAAATACTCTGTAAAAAAATTTTCCCCGTAGATCATAATGTAATGTAATTATTTTTTGAGTCTTTGTAAACTAACTATAAATGCAACTTACTCTATACGCTATAGAAAACATGCTATAGTTCACGTCAGTGATACGCATCAATTTCGCTATGTTTGAAGTATCTTAACATCATTGAAATGCGCTGCAAACGAAATTTTCCTCATAGACGATAATGTAACGTAATTCTTTTGTGAATCCCTGTAAACGAACTAGAAATTCTGCATACTTCATTTTCAATAGAGAACGTACCACAGTAAATTTCAACAACATATATCAATTACAAGGCAATCTGAGTATATTATCGAGAGCTGGAGCACTGATAGACGGCAGACAGACAGGCAGATGAATTCAAGCCATACAGGAGCCTCGCAATCAGAGCATTGCAAGCACGACATATGCCAACAACGGTTCAGAAAGTTGTGCATTATGACAAAGTAAAAAGCTTATTAAAGCCTCCGGCACTGTTAGTTCGTCGTTGTGCACAGAAAAAAAAGGGAAAGAAGATAAACGAAGAAGAAGAAGAAAAATCGGAAAAGATCACCGAAAGCCAAGCAGCATCGACCGAGGTCAGTGCTTGGGAGGGTGCAACCTCTCTCGTCTGCCTCTGCTGTGGTACCGTGTACGTTAATGAGAGCTGGTGCACGTTAAATCTGTTCGTGGCTCTAATGTCCTCCAAGTTCTATATAAGCGTTACCTCTGGGGGTGCTAATCCAGATGCAGGTCTCACATCTGGAATTGGTTCAAAATTAGGAGACTAGTTTCACAGTTACATGGATCATGTCAGCTATATAGAAATAAAAAGCTGCAAAACCGGGCCCTTGGGCCAAACCAACATCAACAACAACAACCCATTGGGCCTATGGTTTAGCCAGTTAACGACAAAAGTACTTATTTTAAAATGCAAATTGTTAATTATTTAACAACCTTTCATGGGCCCAATGGATGGGTAGCCAAGTCAATTAGCACAATAAAAGTAAATTATTTTCAATAAGGTAGTTTATAATTCAGAATAAGTTCAGTTTAAAATGTTACTAACATTCTTCTCTTCCAGGTTCCCCTTGCAGTTCCTCGTGCTGCCGGTTGGGACGGGCCAATGGCCGGCCCCAACTGGTAGCACAAGGGTTTTTTTAGCAGCATTTTTTTTTTCATTTTATTTTTGACTGTTCGCTTCTTTATTAGGTGCAAATGGACATTGTCCGCACAAGCTACCGGACCCGCTCCAATGGGACAGCCCACGGAGCCAGTTTTTACCAGGTGGGGTACGGTAGAAAGGCGCAGTCCCGTCAGCCCCCGCAGCGTTTTCGTCTGCCTTGCTATTCGGCCCCAAAATTTTCCTTGCTGGTACGACTTAGCTATTGGCAAAAAGAAAAAAAAAATCAGTGGTTTTAATTGTCTTTCCTCAAAATTCTCCGCCCTTTTTCAAGCTAAGTTCAGTACCAAAGTTTCGGCACTAAATTGTCCAGCCCTATTCCAACTATCATGACGAGTATGTGGCGTGCGGCAACAGATCTTAGAATACTAAAACCTAGGAGTGATGAACCCAGTAAAATCCGAACTTTATTGGTCAGCCGACCTGGGTACTTGTCATTGTGGATCGCCCCATGAGGCGATCAGGCGAATTTCGCCCCACTCTCCAGGCACTCAAACCCGTCAAACTGGGTCGAATCCCGGTAGGTAGGGGCCTGGTCAGCGGTCTCCAAGCCATACACTTTCCAATTAGTTTGAAAAATTAAAAAAAAAACAATAGTCATAAAAATGCCGAATTCGCCTGGTTTGCATGTCAACGCATTCAAAAACGAATAATGATTTTTATTTATTATTTTTTTTTTAAATAGAGGGTCATGGTTGAAAAATATGCATAAAGGAGGTGCAAAATATTTTTCTTTTAATGATTCCATAATGAACATTTGCAAAGCGTTTACAAAATGTTTACCAAGATTTCAATGGTTATACAATACATGTACATTCCCACGTATAATTCGTAATTCGCATGCATCGCGACATGAGTGCGGAGCCTTTTCACTAAATTATGTTTTTTTTTCCCATGAATTGTTTGCAGAGTTATTGCTTCCCCTAGGGGAGCGTGTGGTTAATAAGAGATAAAGATAATAAGAAACAAGAAAAAAAAACTACTTTAAATATATATTTAAAAATATAAAAAAAATACTAAAATGTAGTTTTTACTTTTAAATTACCTATCTAATAAAAAGTTATCATGGTTTATATATATTACACAGATTGAATTAAAAGTATGGGGGCAATAAATAATAACATTTATTTTTAAGATTACCTATTTAAAATTTTAATATGATTAAATTTAAATTAAATTAAAAATCATAAAATGTAATATAATCAATTATCAAAATTTGTTCAAAGCATATCGAACCATACGACTAAGTACAACCAAAAAAATGTGGTTGCAATTCTTATTAAACTTGCATCTATCCGAACTCAAAAGCAATGCCTTATAATTATGACTATAAAAATTTTGTAATGATTTTTCTTCTTTCCATATGCATAATTTTTAAATATTATTTTGAAAATAAAAATGAAAAAGTCAGTTCTCTGTAGATTATGAATACATATTATACAATGATTCTTAGAATTATATAACATATGTAATTCTTTGCATTTTTTTTAGTGTTGTTATAATTTGGGCCAAGGGCGTATAGTGTAATTTTTTTTTAATCTTAAGGATTAAATGGGATTTGAAAATTTATGTCACATTTTACCTCCTGAATGTATGTTTTTCATGAAGAGGTCGAATTCATATTCCCTTATTTTTAAAAAAAAAAACAAAAAAAAAAACAAAAAAAAAAAAACAAACGTAAAATGATTTCGAAAGAAAATTAACCGAAGCTATGATTCGATCCGTCCGGGACTTGACTAGGTATTAAATCTTCCATTTTCCCGCCTCTTAAAGCTGCTCCGCTGGATAACCAAACGACTACATTAGAAATTAATACACATAATGAACCTAAATTCCCCGAAGACCAAAGATTATTTCCCAAGAATCTTATCGAGTTTCTCGGTTGAAGTAATTTTCTAGCTCGATAAAATTAAAATTAAGAAATGTAATAAATGGATTAAAGTTGAATAATTAAATTATTAAAACGAAATTTTGTGTAAATTATTTAAATTACTAACTTAATAACATTAACCAATTTAACAAATACTATTTTTTTCATGTTTATTTTCCATACTTATTCATAAAATAATATAGTATTCTAAAAAGTTTCTTTATTAGCGACAAAGTCGCATTTATTTTAATACGGATCTTTCCATTGTAGAGTATTGGTGAATAGATGGTCTGGATGCCGATAGCCTTTTATTATATTTTTTATTACGAACACAGCTACAGAACATATAGTTACATGTTTTGGAATATTACAGCACTTTAACAAAAGACTAAATAATTTAGCCTGTCGATAGCTTTTTATCCGTGGGTTATGCGATTGAGGGACTTGAGTTTTCCAAGCTAACTAATCTCGTTAGCTGTTCGTGAGAATATACCTCTCACGCGAGTATAGTTCTTTGCCCCGACTATCTGTGCTTCAACCAGCGAACCTGAATAGATGTTTACAACAGCAGATGAGAAGTAAAAGTCCCTGTAAGGTCCCAACTCAAATAGTATTTAGGCATAGCACTTTTTGAGAGGGTTCTGAAGTAGAACATCTGGTTTTCGAACATCTTATTGAAAAATTACTGTCAGAGTAACGTCAAAATTCCAAAGTGACTTGCGATTTTAATAGTGTCATATCAAAGGTTTTTGTAGTACAGCAAGAGAGTTTATGAGAGTGTGATAAAGATGTTATATGCTAGTCAGCTCTCTTATGGAGGGAAAATCTAAGAGTTCTTGGGAACTCTATGACCTTTCTTTTAATGAGTAAGAAGAAAGGAAGAAGAATTCAATTCTTCACAGCCCCCCCCCCCTTTACACAGAATTTTTCTGAATTGAAAAATTGATATAGTCCATCAAAATAAACTGAATTAATCTATAAATCTGACAACTAGTCTTAATTCAACTTAACTTTAAATTAAATTTTTTTTTAAATCTTTGAGCAGTGAATTTCTCTTGTAAGTATAAGGAAGATTTACAATTAAAATACAATATACATACAAGACACAATTATAATACTATATAAACACTCTAATTTAGGGATGCACAACCTGTGGCCCGCGGGCCACCAACATTACCACTATTTTTACACAGAAAAATTTACCTTAGGTTAATGACGGAAACATTACTATTAAATATATCAAAGCTTAACTTTCGAAGATAGTGGTGGCAAACTATTTTCATAAAAAAAGGTTGTGCAGCACTACCTAATTGATTCTCAGAAAAATTTCGTATAAATTCAAACATCTTTCTTTTAATGAGTATAAAGAAAGTAAGAAGAATTAAATTCTTCACACCGTCATCGTCCGAAATGTGTTGCCCACTCAATATTAGAAATGTGTCCTAAAAGGTAGAACGGTTGGCCGATGTTATAACGATGATTGCAATAACCTGCACTATCGCTTTCGCTTTTATCGCTTATGCCTTCACTTCTACATTTCGCATAATTAAGATTATCAAAGAGAAAAAATAGCGTTTTTTTCAAGGAAATTTCTTTCAAAACTATATCTCAATTTACTGAATTTTTTATGACATTTTAAATAATTTTCTTGCATGCTTTAAAAAAAAATCTACCGCAACAATGAACATTTGTTTCCTAAAATAATGTAAAGTAACAAAGGAGAAAGGGGCAGAATTACCACAATTGGCAAATTGATTGGCCATGTTTTGTGAGAGCAAATTAACAAGGGGGGGGGGGAAGCATTTTCTTTTTAACATTCTCTTAATCCTCTGTAATTAAGTCCACTTCGAAATGTTGCCAACATGGCTACATCATCTTTTAAAGTGAATGTGAATAAATACCATTAAACATTTTGAAAAAAAAAGCTCTTTGACCCAAATCACATTTGCTGAAGTATGTCCTTTAGCTATGGACCTCATTACCGAAGATTAACTATAAGATAACCATGAGAGCCTTTGGTGCTAAACTCAATGTGAGAAAAGACAGATTTTTATTTTATTTCATATTGTTTTTTCTGTTTCTTTTTCTTCTTCTTTTTTTTTTTTTTTTTTTTTTTTACATTTTATTATATATTAGGTTTGATGAAAGTTAAAGAGAAAATGATCGAGATAATATGAACATCTTTTTGTATTTACTCGATCTTGATAAATACTGTCAATAATTTTAAGTAAGTATAAATAAAATAATATAATTTAATTTAATTTTGATAAAATATAGTAAAATTTTAATTTTGATCCAAGTTATCTATTTCCCAAGCTATCTAATTATTATGCAGCGAGTAAATATTGCTAGCTATAATTTATATGAATCTAGCTGAAGAAGCAATATATAATTTCCTTGGCTTTATTTGTCACAAAATATTCTAATTGTCTGAAATTGTTTTTCTGTCTCTGTGAAAACGACAAAATTTTGATGAATTTTTTAAGTATAAAATAAAGAATATTTAGAAAAAAGCTTATCTTTAATTGTATAAAAATATTTTTATAATTGAGAAATATTCGACCTTTCTTTTTTAAAAAGTCGTAATTTATTTCTGAAACAGTAAAGAAAAAAAGAACTTTTTTAAATTTTAGGACATGCTTTTTTAAAATTTCAGAAAATATTAAATAAAATAACTATTGCATTAGTTTACTGTTTCTATAAAAACGACATAACTTTTAATGAAAAGAAAAAAACATTTTTGGAAAAAGATCAAAATATGTAAAGTGTAATAATCAAATGTGAAAAGATCAATTTTTTGTGTTTTAATGAACCGAAAAGTAAAATCAGATATTAAATTTAAATTTACAGAAATTTTTACATTGTTTTCTTCTTGTTTAGTATAAAATAAAACACAAAAAATCTCTCTGTGTCAATGACAAGTGAAAAAACTCAATGCCAGTATATGAATTTAGCTCTAGCTTTTTGAAATACTTAACGTCAATAGAAGGATTTTTTTCCTATCTATCAACTTATAAATGTTTATTTTGTGCTCATTAGTAAATATAAAAAGTTTACTTTTTGTTGTATAATTTCTGTGCACTTATGTTTGTAGGAGAAAGAAAGAAGCTTGTTAAAGTTTTTTACCGATTAAAAAATGTTTACATTATCTATATCTATATCTATATCTATATCTATATCTATATACATTATACGAATTGGAGAATCTTATAAAAACTAAGCTTTTTATATAGGTTTCTTTTTAAATGTAAACTTAAGCTTGTGTATTCTCGATCTTGAATAAAAAATTGTTTTTAAAAGATAATTACTTGAAGATAAGCATATTGAAAGATATTGATTAATACATAATTCTACAGCTTAAGAGTTTAAATGTTAGAGAAACGCAAAATAGTTTGAATTAGATTATTTTACATAATATCTTGATTTAAAAAAAATCAATGATGTATTTCGATGAAATTTCTTATTTCTAGTATCGAATCAATATTGATTATAATGGTCGTATTGAGGTGAAATATTGGACCCTTATTGAATTACTTAAAATACATTCAATGAAATGCCAATATGAGTTCAATATTGACGTTCCATATTTGCTATAAATTGTCAGTGTCATATAAGCAGTGGCTTTACATTAAAAATATTGGCAATAAAATGGTGATATATTTCTTACCAGTATTGGCAAAAACTGAACACTCAAATGTTGGGTCAATATTTCATGTCAATATCGCCATTATTGGCCAAGATACAGGCTGTCGTAAAATGAGCTGACAGTTTTAAAGTTCAATATTAAGAGAACGGTGACAGTTATTGTAGGTATTTTTGTAGGAGAGTAATGTGTGGAGTCAGGAATTTCTCAACAAACCGTTTTTAGGATGGTATTAATTATCAATTAGACATTTTCAGCTGCATAATTTAATTTATACATGCAATAGTAACAAAATAATAATAGTTTTAATATTAATGTAAATACTGTTAAGTTATCATGCTTATTTATAAAAAATGCTTGTTGAACATGAAAAGGTTTTCTTGAGAATTGATAGCATCCGGAAAAGCCTATATTCCATGTTGAGAAAACGGATTAATACACAATAAAACTACTCGGAAACGTTTCCGAAAATCAGTGGCAGCAAAGAAACTTTATTTTTGTAAATTATTATTTAAATTCTAAAAATATATTGGTTTCTGATGTCTCTAAAAATAAAGAATGTTTTTCATAATCGTGGGTAACTCGGAAGAGTTTACTGTGTATTTTCGTTCTTAGTTATATTATATTTTCTTAGATTAAGAAAATCCGTCTTTTTTTTTACAGAGTGTGTTGAACTACTTGGATCCTAAGCAAAAGAGGGTTTTAAATCAGAGTTGGACCTACTGTGTTGAGAATATTAACGCGATTCCCCAATGCTCTTCAGATGACAGCACTACCTAGTAACACTACACATCCAGGACTGATTTAAAACATTTTTTATTTGGTTCCAAGTACCCCAGGTTATGGCAATAGTTTTTCTGGAAAAAAGATAATATATCTTCTAGTAATAAAAATGTTTTTCTCATTTCACGATAAACTTTGAATAAAGGAACTCTTTTTTTTTTTTAAATTTGAGATATAAAGAGAAAACATGTTTAATCATGCTTTGAAAATGTAAAATCCCTGTAATAGTTGAATATAGTTTTTCTGGAAAAAAGATAATATTCCTTCTAGTAACAAAAATGTTTTTCTCATTTCACGATAAACTTTGAATAAAGGAACACTTTTTTAAAAATTTGAGATATAAAGAGAATACATGTTTAATCATGCTTTAAAAACGTAAAATCACTGTAATAGTTGAATATAGTTTTTCTGGAAAAAAGATAATATACCTTCTAGTAACAAAAATGTTTTTCTCATTTCACGATAAACTTTGAATAAAGGAACCCTTTTTAAGTACTGTAATGTCTAAGTATGAGTACTACGCATGACATTCATAATATTTACAGTGAAAGTGTAAAAAATGCGATGCTATTTTGCACACTTTTTTACTAATATAAAATAAAGTTGAATATTTAATATCACATATTAAAAGTTTAAATTATATTTTATAACAACAGGGGGATGTTATTACTTCGTAAGAGTATAATACATGATAAATGCAGATAATGTCGAAAAAATATATGGATTTACTTCAGACCCAAAATATTTCGAATTCTAATGATGTACAAAAACCATTAAAGGGAAACCTATTATTAAAACCCATAAAGTTATCAGAAAAATCTACCGTTCTACATCAATGTCTGCACCCACCTGGTAAATAAATCCCATTCCATCACGCGTACCCTGATATACACTCAATCACGTAAAACGTAAAGGTAATTTATCTAAGATCGAAAGAAATTTCAAATCTCTTCAATATTTTTTTTTTCAAAAAACTAGAACACGAAATATGTATCGATGAAAACAAAGGTTTATTCATCATTTTTCTAAGCGAAATGTCAGATAGATGCAAGTTCATGCTCTTGTTAAAATATCTTTTTAATGCATATCTTAGTGCTTGTGTCGAAAATGGTAACTAAATCTTAGACTTTTTTCTAGCTATCCAAAAAAAATAAAAAAAAATAATGAGATATTGAAATAGCAAATATAGTTAGTTACGAAATTAAAAATCATTTTAAGAATTTTATAATTATGAGAACGTTATTAAATATGTTGTAGATATGAAATAAATAAATTTGCATTAGTAAAATTAAATTGAATGTCTGCATTTGTCTCTCTTTCTCTCTCTGTGTATGGCCTGAGATTTTCGATTTTTTATTAGATTATGTAATTCTCTATTGATTGCAAATTTTCTTATTTTCTGTACTGTTTCGATTTTTTTTTAATTTAAAGTCATTTTTACGGCAAAAATGAAGGTTTTGTTTTTATTAAACAATTTCGACATCAAATCATTGTCAGAAAGACTTAAGTTTTATATCCCTGTGCGGTGAAAACTTTCAAAAAACTTAAAACAATTATTAATGGCATGATTTTTTACGATTTTTTAAGAATCTAATGAGGATTATTATTATTTTTTTTCTGTGAAAAGAAGATTTATTGGAACTTTTTTGCTTTTTGAAAAGAAGAAAGAGATGGAGAAATTGGTAGGTTGTCAAACACCGATTCCTATTAACGATTACGTTTTCCTCTTAATGAAATTCATTTATTTTAATTTTATTTTCTGAACATATAAATTAAATTTTTCACACTGAAAAATTGTATATTTCTAAAGTTCCGAGCAACGCTGGGCGAGTTTGCAAGTACATAATAAAATAAAATAAAATAAACTTGGCTGAAAATTGATAAACAATCTTAACGTTTCTATATCAGTTATACTATTGAAAAATTAGCACCAAGAGTAAAGTCTCAATATTTTAAAAACTTTCACGAACATTCGCATAAAGCATAGGACAATCAGACTTTCTGATCAACTACTATAAACGTCTTTATAAAACACATTAACAAAATCATTTTATCATTTATATAATGTCTCCTCATACATGGCTATATATTTTCACCCACTTAAATTACTACTGTTTTATACTAATATATCATTTACATATTCATCTCTTTTATATATTTTTTCTATTTATATATATTTTTAATTAATATCTTCTTTATCTATTTAATTTTTAAGTTAATACCTACATCATCTTTACATATTTTTAAATACTATTAATTACATACTTTCTAATTTTAATTATTGTTTACTACCCTGTTATTCTCCTTTATTCTTCATATATCTTTATATCTTTATTTACATTAATAACTACAGTGTATATAATTTATCTTAAGATAAAACTGAGCAGCGCCGTCAGGCACCATGAGGGGTGCCCGTCAGCGTCTCAACCATTGTATCCATGTCCTCAGGGACATATAACGCCCACGACCGGAGGCTGCTTTTCGTATGCGTTACGGTCGGTCGGGGCGCCGCCACTTGTGCATCACCCCGATTGAACCCATCTATTGACGACACAGGTCGCTGCGATACGCGGTGGATCCCATTATTAGAGAAGACCACCGCGAAAACACTTGGGGACGAGCTGGAGTCCCCCAATAGCTTCGGAGCTGAACACCCAAAAGGGAGACAGGTCATGAGCCTTAAGTCAGGTTTTCCCGACCCGCACTTGCTTTACCAGAACTCGAGGGATGTAGAGACCTACAAATTATCTTCTCCTTTTAAACCTAGATTGCGGCGTTTCATTCCTTTTACTTAAAGCTAGATGGCAGTTCCAGCAACTTCATTTTTAGGTGCGTTCGTAATTATATAAATACGTAGCACCTATTGTCGCCGTCTGGTCCGTCCGTCCGCATATAACAACGCAAAAACTACCCAACCAAATGGTTTAAAATTTAAGATATATTATCTTTGCAGAATTTTGTCGAGACATTTGAAATTTTTTAAAAATCGAATCAAAACTTTAGAAAATATTAATAAAAATATTTATTAAGAAATTTGATTTTTTTTTAAATCGGTGCTTTCTTTTTATAGGAGCTTTAGAAGTTTAATCGTCAAGCGATCGAGATGCTTATTTTATTACAGAAATTAATCTGCAGACGATATAATTCATTTCACAGAATTAGAAATCATCAAGATCTTAATATTTATATAACTAGCTGATACATATATATCTGAATATTTATATAACTAGTTAAGATATTTGTATGAACAGTGTCATAAAATATATACTTAACTAGCTGTTTAACCCGTTCTACGCACGGGAGATCATGAATTTAATTCTAAAACAAATATTAAAAATAAAAATGAGTACAACCCAATGTATCTATGTAATATATACAAAAAGACGCACGGGAGATTATGAATTTAATTCTAAAACGTGCGTACGAACGCACCTCGTTTGTAACGTTTGACGTACAATTTCCAACTTGTTTTTATTACTACTGTGTACTCCGTTTTACCAATTGTGTCTATTATTATTTAGTTTTTTATCTTTTACAGTTGGATCCTTATTTATTTTATGGAACTTTTATTTTTTTCACTTTTTTTGGGCTATTTTGATATGTTATAAGGACCTTAATATTGTCTTCAAAATAGCACCTATACTTTTAGGCTTAATGCTGACAATATTTGTTGAAATAAAATATATTTTCTATGAATTATTCTTATTAAGCTCCTCTGACGATTCCATAAAATATTCATAGTTTGTCATATTTTCATTTTCATTTTATTATGTTTAATTTTTGTAGTATCTTTACCTTTGATTTTCACACATGATTACATTTTAACTATATATATATATATATATATATATATATATATATATATATATATATATATATATAATTAAGAGAGGCGGCAGAAAGTGGCGGTTATAAGTAGGAAATCTAAAATGTATTCTTCCTTTTTCTCAAGATATGGCATCTAAAAGGAAAAAAAAAACACATATAACTGAGAGAGACATATAAACGAGAGGCGTATAAGAGATGCACACAATGGGAATTCCTGTAGTTGCTAGACTTTACATTTAAGATTAAACAATCATAGAAGATAAACATGAACTGTGAAAAAAATGTCTTAACCCATTCGCTGCCAACCACGAGTATACTCGTGGTTGTCAACATTCAAAATAAAAGTGTATGATAAAAATAAACTGCCATGACACCACTATTTTAATATGTTAAAAATATTTTATTTAGTAACAAAAACTTTGCTATTAAAGTTACCAAATATTATCTTTCAGAATTTTTGGTAGGAAACGAATTTCAGTAAAAATATCGAAGACTCCGCCCACATAGTTTTGGCAGTGAATGGGTTACTAAATGCTATAATTATTTAATAATTATTTTCAGTAAATTGTGTTTCGTAGTTGTGTGTTCATGCTCTTTCCGAGTAAATTGGAAAGAAGTTGGTCCTAAGAAGTAAATTATTAAAAGAAAATGCTATTTGTTATTTAAAATGCATTTAAAAATGAGATTAAAAATCATAAAAGGAAATGAAGTGCAGTATTTGCGTTTGTTGAAAGAAGTAGAATTATTTTAAGCTGTTCGGTTGCATAATTTAAATTGTAATGTATTAAAAGTTAATGATCACCCGCTTGTGAAAAATGTAGCAATAAAGATAATCATTAAATGTGAAAAACATAAAGAAGATAAAGATTATTTTCTGCAGCATTTTTCTTTTCAGGCTATTTTCTTTTTCTTCTTCTTTTTTCTTTTCTATTTTTAATTTCCATTTCATTAGTTTTTCATGTTTCTCAATTTTAATATTAAAATGCAATATTGGTATTGTATCTTTCAGAGAAAAATACAATAAAGTTATTGCTAGAGAAATTAATTTTGTAGAAAATAAATTTATTATCAGAAAGTAAATCTTAAAAAATAACATCAGAATGTTATATTTAGGCAAATACATATCATAGAAACCTTGGTTGCAAGGGACAATTATTACATCCCGGAATCACTGAGATGAAATTCCAATTTTAATACCGTGTTAAACGATGTCTGAAGGATGCGAATATTCAGCAAACGAACGGGTTCAATTATCATCTCGCTGACTCATACAATTCAAATTCTTCAACAGAAGTGAAACGTCCGCGACTTACTGGAATTTAACGAAGATGTTAGTTGGCCAAATTTTTGGTTGCACTTTTATTGAAATATTCACGATAATGACTCTCTTTGGTCGGAGTTGAAGAATTAAAATTAGCATTTGAAGTCACAAACGTGTAATTATACCGCGATTTCCATTTTCAATTTATCATTAATCAGTGAGAATTATCAGAGGGCAGCAGATATGTTGAAGGTTTGCTCCGGTAACTGGAAGTGCTGACTGAATATCACGTTTTCAGACCGTTAAACTTTATACTTTCTTTCAAAGACTGCTTGCCACGAAACAAAGTTTATTATACTTGTTTGTGACGCTATAACTGTTGAAAAAAAATTAAATCAAAAAGGAAATCGTGAACCTACTCGTTTTTTAAAAGTGAAATTTTATTATAAATGTGTACATGGCATACTCAAATACAGTGTGGGCCACAACTTTCCAAACATGCTGTTTTTAATATTTCATTTATTATAAATCAGATATCTTAAAAATGCGTTTGAGTAAAAATCAACGATTTGATAGCATGCCGAGGGCCGGGGGAGAAAAAAATCGCAGGATTGAAGTCAAATTACGGATATATATATATATATATATATTATGAAGAATGATTTTTCATTAAAAAAAAATCCTATGGACTACTTTGTATAATTAACGATATGTACTTAAAAATAACTTTGATTCACCAATTTAAATTAATCTAGTGTACATATTATAGATTTTCAGAGAAATTATTTATTAATGTGCATGCATGTATGCTTCGGAATCAGCTTGTTTGAATAGTTTGAAGAATAAAAGTTTCGAACTTCAAACTTAAAGAATGACACTTTACAGTGGATATGGCAAATCTGTGTGTTACAATATATGTTCTATTTTATTTAAATCTGTTGGGTACAGATATTTATCATGGGTGCATTTGCTAAAAGAGAAGTTAGATATTAAGGAAATTATATAAAAAAGCAAATTTACTAAAAAATGAGTAGGTGAGGGTATCATAGTTGAGATTTATTCCTTCAAAGCGAAAAATGCCGGGACCAGGACTCGAACCTGGCATATAGGAGTTTCCGTGTTATTTCAGATTCATCATGTAAAATGCTATAGTTATAGCGCGGATGAATGGAATTAGCGCTGCAGTTCGCAGCCTTGTCCAAGAAATAAAAGTCAAATATGCCAGCCAGGATTTCGTTGGGATAGCTCAGTAGGAAGAGCGTTGGTACGGCAAGTCAAGGTACCCAGGTTCGAGTCCTGGTCCGGCATTTTTCGCTCTGTTGGAATAAATCTCAACTATGATACTCCAACCATTGAATATAATTTACCTAGTTGGAAATACTTTCCCCTGTTCATTATGACTTAATTACATGGTATATAGGAGTTTCCGCGTTATTTCAGATTCATCACGTAAAATGCTATAGTTATAGCTCGGGTGAATGAAATTAGCGCTACAGTTCGCAGCCTTGTCCAACAAATAAGAGTGAAATATGCCAGCCAGGAATACCGTTGGAATAGCTCAGTAGGAAGAGCGTTGGTACGGCAAGTCAAGGTACCCAGGTTCGAGTCCTGGTCCCGTCATTTTTCGCTCTGTTGGAATAAATCTCAACTATGATACTAAAACCGTTGAATATAATTTACCTAGTTGAAAATACTTTCCTCTGTTCATTATGAGTAGGTAAGTTTTTAAAAATTGATACTTAAATACTAGGAGCTATTATGAATCAAAAATATACTCAAAATGCATTACTGTCTCATTTTCATTATTTTTAAGTAACCATTTTTAATATAGTAATAGCTTCAGATACCAAAAACGAGGAAGAACTGTTTAAGCATACGTTTGATCATCACAACGCAGAAAATAGGTCTGCGACATAGAAGAATGTAGATCAATGACCGGTTTTCTCCTTTTTCTGTTGCGATTTATCAAGTTCGTATAAAAAATAAATATGGATACTGGATACTGGCTTTCAAGGGAAAATCACTATAACAGGAGTGTAAAAAATCATAAGCAACGAATTTTGATGCACATCGCATTATTCTATGCTTTTTAGAATTTGAGCTATGACTATTGCTCAGTGGGAGGGCATATTTTTATTTTGGACGTATGTGTGTAATTATAGGTATCATTTTATTAGCCTGAAAATGCCAATATATTAATTAAAATATACCTGTCCGAGAAAAATATTTTTAAAAGTTTAAACATTTTATTATGTGTATTAAAGAAACACCCTAAGAAACACTTCTTAAACTTATTCCTTGTGAAAAATATCGAATTAAACATTTAATTTATTATATTAACAAGTTAAATTTACAACTGATTCTTCAGCCGGATTTTCTTGAATATAAATTAAAACTCCAAAAGTAGCAATTAATCTCAACTGTATTAGTTAATTATTTTATTTTAAGACATGTTTTGAAGGATTCTAATAATTATTCTTGCGTAAGATCTAACTTTCAGAAGAATAGAAATTTCTGAAACTCTAAATAATCAATAAAAACCATTACCATGATGTATAGGTACTCATTTACATTTGACGAATAACTTTCAGTGCATTTGCTTGTCAATTAAATTGAACGCGATACCGATTTTAATGTATGCATATTCAACATCTTCAATGATGATCTAAAAGTCTTTGTCTCGGACGTAGAAAGTTATCAGACAATAAAATGTTGAATCATTAATATTCTTCATCATAAGGACGTCATACACTATCCAATGAAACATCTCTTTGGGAATATTTTGATATTGTCAAAAGTAGGTATCAAAGTGACCTTCAGATTAAAAAGGTACAAAATTTACTTTAAATGGCAACATATTACACATTTAAATTTATGTGTAATAAGCATCGAATAGCAATCAGATAACAGAAAAGCGATGGAATGCTATTTTCTTTTGGATATATACAAATCTTTTTGATTATATTTTTAAAGATCTTGGAACTCGTATAAGACTTAAAATCCTCAAAATCTCATCATTACAAACACAAATGTATACTGTTATTTTTTCCTGGTGTTACCTTTAATTGCAACTATAGTAGCGGCATCGTTTGTCTCAGACACCTTTCTAATTCAAAATATACTGCGGAAGTATGGGTGATTTCAATAGCGATGTCTTACTTATCTAATGAGGATATGTTTATTTGTAACGATGCCAGATATAGTATCATTATTTTGGATCATCTGTTCGTTCTAAAGGTAATTTTGTCAATTTAAACTTCAAATTAGCCACTGGACATATAAAGTATTTTTGTAAAGTATTTTTTCCTTTTAATTTCATGACCTACGCATTGAAAAAATTGATTATTTTAAATTTTACATAATTGATTATAAAATTAGAATATCAAATTTCTTCTAATTTAATCAAGTACATAATTGATTATAAACTATTTCATTACTAAATTAATTGATTATAAAAATAATTAATTAAAAACTTATTTGATTATTTAACTTTTACGCAGTGTTTTAACGGTTCAAAAACAAAATTTCTCCACGAAATCTAACTTTTTCAAGATCATAAAATTGCAAAACCTTTAATAATCAAAATAAACTATTACAATGATATTCATCTTAATCAATGACGATCGAAAGGAGTTTGTCTCGAACGTAAAACGTATCAGACAAGAAAACGTAATATCACTAATAATCTTAACCGAAAGGATGTCAAACTCTACGTATTAAAATGTATTTACGCATTTCTATGGGAATATTTTTGGAACAAATACTATCAAAAATATGTATCGAAGTGATATTCAGATAAAAATGGCACCAAGTTTTCTCTAAAATGGCAACGCATTATACATTTTAATTGATGTATAATAAGTATCGGATAGTAATCAGATAAAAGAAAGGTAATGTGAAGTGAAAAAATGTAAAATAAGTGAAAAAAGCAATGAAAGTATTTACTTTTCAAACTACACAAATCTTCTTGATCATATCATTAAAAATCTTGTAATTCCATTACATCATTATAACCCCAAGTGTATCTAAAGTAATTTATATTTTGTTACCTTTAATTTCAACAATAGAAGCGGTTTTGCTTGTCTGAATCACATTTATAACACAATATTCACTGTGGAAGTATTGGCAATTTTAGTTGCGATGTCTTACTCATCTAATTGGAATACAATTATTTCTCATCTTTCACAGTTCTATTATTATTTCGGACTATCTGATCATTCTAAAAGTATTTTTATGAATTTGAACATTGAGAATGGACATTGAACAGTAAAAGTTTAGCTGTAAAATAACCTTTTCTTTTAATTTGGTGGCTTGCTCTTTAAAAAATGCATTATTTAATTTTTTATTACAATTTCTGTTATAATTTTATTTATTTTCTAAGTTCGTTTACAAACTGAGTATAAAATAATCGATTAAAAATTAGTTACACATTAATTGATTACAAAATTACTTGATTATTTTTTATGCACTACTTTGATGACTAGAAAATAAACGTCTTCTACGAGATCTTACATTTATAAGAATAAGAAATTTCTGAAACGGAATAATCAATAAAAATCATTACTCTGATGTATATGCGCCCTTTACATTTGACGAATAACTTTCAGATGCACAGTGCATTTGCTTGTCAAATAATTTGCATACGATACCTATCTTAACGTATGTATAGATATTCATCATCTTCAACGATGATCAAAAAGTCTTTGTATCTGGCGTATGAAGTATAAAAGAACAAAACGTTGAATCATTAATATTCTTCTCCGCAAAAATGCCCTATTTTATCCATTCCACATCTCTTTGGGAATATTTTGAAACGAATATTGTCAAAACCATGGTGATTTCCGGATTAAAAAAGTATAAAATACTCTTTAAAATGACAATACATTATAAATTTGAAGTTATATATAATAAGCATCGAATTGTAATCAGATAAAAAGAAAGTCAATAGAATTGTATTTTCTTTTCGAAATATACGAAATTTCTTTATTATATCATTAAAGATCTTGTAAGACAGAAAATCTTCAGAATGACGTTATTATAAATACAAATTTATCTAAAGGTAATTTTTCCTTTGTTACCTTTCATTGCAACAATAATAGCTTGTCTCAATCACATTTATAACTCGTTATCTATTGCGGAAACACTGTCAATTTGAATAGAGATGTCTAATTAGTATACGTTTATTTGTTAATTTGCGAATTGTATTATTATTTTGCGTTACCTACTTATTCTAAACATATTTTTTTTGACAATTTGAACATTCAAACCAGCCACTCCACCGTCACTGGATATTTTGAAAGGAATATTGTCAAAACCAGAGTGATTTATAGGTGTCAAGTCATTACTGGTATAACATGATCTGTTCTCTTAATATGGCGACCGGCTTATCATAAACTGGATTATTTAATTTTTCGATTAAAAAATTAGATTATAACATTGATTATAAATAAATCGGTTGCTAAAATTCGTTTACAAAATTGATAATAATATAATTCATTGCAAAATTAATTAATTAAAAAATTCTTTATAAAATAATTGATTACAAAATTAGATTACTCGTTAATTATTTTCCAAATTAGTTGATTACAAAATCAATTAATTACAAAATTAGTACATTAATTAATCTGTAGGGATTGCTTTGAAGGTTTCGAAAACTCTTCTACAATATCATTCTTTTGCAAGATTAGAAATTTCTGAAAATTTGAATAATCAATAAAAACCATTACCAAGATGTATGTGCACTCATTTTACGTTTGACGAATAACTTTCAGTTACACAGTGCATTTTCTTGTCAATTAATTTCAACGCGACACCGATCGTAACGTATGTATGGATATTCATCATATTCAGTGGTGATGGAAAGGTCTGTGTCTCGGATGTATGAAGTATAAAACAATAAAACGTTAAATCCTTAATATTCTTCAGCGCAAGGATGTCCTATTTTATCCATTGCACATCTTTTTGAGAATATTTTGAAACGAATATTGCTTTTTAGGTGCGTTCGTAATTATATAAATACGTAGCACCTATAGTCGTCGTTTGGTCCGTCCGTCTGTCCGTCCGTCTGTCTGTCTGTCTGTCCGCATATAACAACGCAAAAACTACCCAACCAAATGGTTTGCAATTTAAAATATATTATCTTTGCAGAATTTTGTCGAGACATTTCAAATTTTATTAAAATCGAATCAAAACTTTAGGAGATATTAATAAAAATATTTATTAAGAAATTTGAATTTTTTTTTTTTAAATCGGTGCTTTCTTGTTAGAGGAGCTTCCGATGGATGTTAAATCGTCAAGCGACCGAGATACTTATTTTATGACAGAAATTAATCTGCAGACGATATAATTCATTTCACAGAATTAAAAATCATCAAGATCTGAATATTTATATAACTAGCTGATACATATATATCTGAATATTTATATAACTAGTTAAGATATTTGTATGAACAGTGTCATAAAATATATACTTAACTAGCTGTTTAATCCGTTCTACGCACGGGATATCATGAATTTAATTCTAAAACGTGCGTACGAACGCACCTCGTTTGTAACGTTTGACGTACAATTTCCAACTTGTTTTAACTTGTAATTGTAACAATGGTAGGAGTATCGCTTGTCTCAATTACATTTATTATTCAGTATCCAATGTGAAAACAGTAGCAAATTGAATAAGGATGTCTAATTGGGATAAGTTTATTTGCTACTTTGCGAATTATATCATTATTTTGTATTGTCTGTTCGAAGTGATTTCCGAATTAAAAAGTTACAAAATATCCTCTAAAATGACAATACATTATAAATTTGAATTGATGTATAATAAGCATCGAATAGTAATCAAATAAAAGAAAAGCAGTGGAGTAAAAAAATGTAAAATAAGTATAAAAAGCAATGAAAGTATTTACTTTTCAAATTACTCAAATCTTCTTGATCATATCATTAAAAATCTTGTAACTCCATTACATCGTTATAACCTGAAATGAATCTAAAAATTATTTTCCTTTGTTATCTTTAATTTGGACAATATCAGCGGTTTTGCTTGTCTGAATCACATTTATAACTCAATATTCACTGTGGAAGTATTGTAAATTTCAATAGCGATGTCTTACTCATCTAATTGGAATACAATTATTTGTCACCTTTCCCAGTTCTATTTTTGTTTCGGACTATCTGATCATTCTAAACGTATTTTTGTCAATTTGAACATTCAACTTGGTCAGTGAACAGTAAAATTTTAGATGTAAAATCACCTCTTTTTTTAATTTGGTGGCTTTCTCTTTGAAAAATGCCTTATTTAATTTCTTTTTATTACAATTTCTGTTATAATTTCCTTTATTTTCTAAATTTGTTTACAAATTCAGTATAAATTAATCGATTAAAAATCAGATTACAAGTTAATTGATTACAAAATTACTTTATTATTTTTACGCACTGCTTTGATGACTAGAAAATAAACGTCTTCTACGAGATCTAACATCTATAAGAATAGAAATTTCTGAAACTGAATAATCAATAAAAATCATTACTCTGATGTATATGCACTCCTTTATATTTGACGAATAACTTTCAGATGAACAGTGCATTTGCTTGTCAATTAATTTGAATTCGAAACCGATCTTAACTTGTGTATGGATATTCATCATCTTCAATGATGATAGAAAGGTCTTTGTCTCCGACATACGAAGTATAAAACAACAAAACGTTGAATCATTAATATTCTTCACCGCAAGATTGTCATATTTTATCCATTGCACATCTCTTTGGATGTATTTTGAAACGAATATTGTCAAAACAAATGTACCAAAGTGATTTCCGGATTAAAAAGGTACAAAATAATCTTTAAAATGACAATAGATTATAAATTTGAATTGAAGTATAATAAGCGTCGAATAGTAATCATATAACATAAAGTCAATGAAGTTTTATTTTCTTTTTGAAATATACAAATTTTCTTTATTATATGATAAAAGATCTTGTAAGATAAAAAATATTCAGAATCACAGTATTACAACCACAAGTTTATCTAAAGGTGATTTTTCCTTTGTTACCATTGATTTTAACAATGATAGCGGTAATGCTTGTCTCAATCCCATTTATAATTCGATATCCATTGCGGAAACACTGTCAATTTGAATAGGCATGTATAATTAGTATACGTTTATTTGTTAAATTTCGAATTGTTTTACTATTTCTCGTTTTCAGTTTATTATAAACATATCTTTTGGGAATTTGAACATTCAAACCAATCACTCTACGGTCACTGGATCAGTTATAAGTGTAAAATGATCTGTGATATGGCGACCTGCTTAATGGCGACCGATTTAATATGGCGACCTGCTTATCGTAAGCTTGATTGTTTAATTTCTTGATTACAAAATTAGATTATAACTTTGATTATAATTAAATTGGTTGATAAATTCGTTTAAAAAATTGATTATAATTTAATTGAATACGAAATTAATTAATTTCAAAATTCGTTATAAGTTAATTGATAACAAAATTAGATTACAAAATTAATTAATTTCAAAATTAGTTGATTACAAAATTAATGAATTACAAAATTAGTTGATTAATTAATCTGTAGGCACTGTTTTGAAGGTTGCGAAAACTCTTTTTAATATCTATCTTTTACAATATTATAAGTTTCTGAAAATTTGAATAATCAATAAAAACCATTACAATGATGTATGTGCATTCATTTTACGTTTGACGAATAACTTTCAGATGCACAGTGCATTTGCTTGTCAATTAATTTGAATGCGACAGCGATCGTAACGTATGTATGTATATTCACCATCTTCAATGATGATCGAAAAGTCTGTGTCTCCAACGTATAAAGTACAAAACAATAAAACGCTAAATCAATAATATTCTTCACTGCAAAAATGTCATATTTTATCCATTGGACATCTCTTTTTGAATATTTTGAAACGAATATTGTCAAAACTATCTATCAAAGTGATTTTCGAATGGAAAAGGTACAAAATTCTCTTTAAAATGGCAATACTTTATAAATTTGAATTGATGTATATTGTATAATAAGTATCGAATGGTAATCAGATAACAGAAAGTCAATGGAGTTATATTTCATTTTCGAACTATCCAAATTTTCTAGATTATATCATTAAAGATCTTGTAAGACAGAAAATCTGCAGAATCGCATTATTATAACCAGAAATTTATATAAAGGCAATTTTTCGTTTTTTTTTACTTGTAATTTCAACAAAAATAGTGGTATCGCTTGTCTCAGTCACATTTATAACTCAACATCCATTACAGAGACACTGGCAAACTGAATAGGGATGTCTAATTGGGATAAGTTTATTTGTCACTTTGCGAATTGTATGTAATTTTGTATTATCTTCATTCTAACCATATTTTTTGGCAATTTAAACATTCAAATCAGTCACTGGACAATAAAGTTAATAGGTATAAAAATGATTTCTTCTTTTAATATGTCGACCTGCTCATCGTAAACTGGATTATTTAGATTTTTTTATTACAAAATTGAGTTATAATATTGATTTTAATTTAATTGGTTGCTAAATTCGTTTACAAAATTGATTATAAATCAATTAATTATTTTCTAAATTAGTTGGTTACAGAATTAATTAATAACAGAATTAGTTAATTAATCTGTAGGGACTTTTTTGACCTTTTCAAAAACTCTTCTACTGTATCTATCTTTTACAAGATTAGAAATTTCTGAAAATTTGAATAATCAATCAAAACTATTATCCTGATGTATGTGCACTCCTTTTAAGTTTGACGAATAACTTTTAGATGCACAGTGCATTTGCTTGTCAATTAATTTGAATGCGACAGCGATCGTAACGTATGTATGTATACTCACCATCTTCAATGATGATCGAAAAGTCTGTGTCTCCAACGTATAAAGTACAAAACAATAAAACGCTAAATCAATAATATTCTTCACTGCAAAAATGTCATATTTTATCCATTGGACATCTCTTTTTGAATATTTTGAAACGAATATTGTCAAAACTATCTATCAAAGTGATTTTCGAATGGAAAAGGTACAAAATTCTCTTTAAAATGGCAATACTTTATAAATTTGAATTGATGTATATTGTATAATAAGTATCGAATGGTAATCAGATAACAGAAAGTCAATGGAGTTATATTTCATTTTCGAACTATCCAAATTTTCTAAATTATATCATTAAAGATCTTGTAAGACAGAAAATCTGCAGAATCGCATTATTATAACCAGAAATTTATATAAAGGAAATTTTTCGTTTTTTTTTTACTTGTAATTTCCACAAAAATATTGGTATTGCTTGTCTCAGTCACATTTATAACTCAACATCCATTACAGAGACACTGGCAAACTGAATAGGGATGTCTAATTGGGATAAGTTTATTTGTCACTTTGCGAATTGTATGTAATTTTGTATTATCTTCATTCTAACCATATTTTTTGGCAATTTAAACATTCAAATCAGTCACTGGACAATAAAGTTAATAGGTATAAAAATGATTTCTTCTTTTAATATGTCGACCTGCTCATCGTAAACTGGATTATTTAGATTTTTTATTACAAAATTGAGTTATAATATTGATTTTAATTTAATTGGTTGCTAAATTCGTTTACAAAATTGATTATAAATCAATTAATTATTTTCTAAATTAGTTGGTTACAGAATTAATTAATAACAGAATTAGTTAATTAATCTGTAGGGACTTTTTTGACCTTTTCAAAAACTCTTCTACTGTATCTATCTTTTACAAGATTAGAAATTTCTGAAAATTTGAATAATCAATCAAAACTATTATCCTGATGTATGTGCACTCCTTTTAAGTTTGACGAATAACTTTTAGATGCACAGTGCATTTGCTTGTCAATTAATTTGAACGCGACACCGATCTTAATGTATGTATGCATATTCATCATCTTCAATGATGATCGAAAGGTTTTTGTCTCATAATACTGGTTGATTCAAAATCGAGGTTATGGCGATCATCTCTCGAATCGTTGATGATAGAAAAGTACTTCCAATTAGAAAAAGTATAGAAATGAAGTACAGCTTTTATATATGGCATTTATTTTGAAAGGGTCTGTATACATATTAAATTATGACACTTTTTTTATACGGGTCTGCCCATGTAGCACAGTTTGTTGGCCCATGACTGGCAGTTTGTGGAATCTATTGGGAAATGATAGGATTGGGAATGGTAAGATTGGCAAATGGGTGGGAAATGGTACACTGTAAAAAATGACCAATGTTTCTTATTTTATGAAAATATACTATAACCACGAACGAAAATATAATATAATCTTCTGAGTTATCCGAAATTCCGAATAGCGTGTTCCATTGTCTTTTGCATCGCCGGAAACCAATCCCTTTCCAAAATTTAAAGAATTATTTATAAAATCAAAGTATTTTTCGCTGCCCATATTTTTCAGAAACGTTTCCGAAGGCTTTTTATAGTGTATTAATTAGTGTCCTCAGCCTGGAATACCTGTTTTTTGAATGTCATCAATTCTTAAGTAAACATTTTCAGCCGCATAAGTTAATTTATACATGAAAGAGTAAAGAAATTTTTTTTATTTTAATGTTATTGTTAACGCTGTTAATTTTGCATGTTTTTCTGTTAAACATATTTTTTGAGCATGAAAATCTTTACTTGAGAATTGATAGTATTCGAGAAACAGTTATTCAGGCTGAGGACACTAATTAATATACTATAAAAACCCTTCGGAAACGTTTCTGAAAAATACTTTGTTTTTATAAATAATTCTTTAAATTTTGGAAATGTATTGGTTTCTGGCGATTCAAAAGACAATGGAACACGCTTTACGGAATTTCGGATAACTCAGAAGATTATATTATATTTTCGTTCGTGATTATAGTGTATTTTCATAAAATAAGAACCATTGGTAATTTTTTACAGTGTAGGTGCGGAGAACAGTCTAATGTGGAAAGTATCTGAGTAGGATTCTGAACAGCAAATGGTTGGATCACTGTTGGGCCTGTGTAAACAAATGATTATTGGTAGGATAAGGGTGGCATTTCGTACACTGGACCAACGTGGAACGACAATTAGCTGATAATTACTCAACGTTCACCCAATCATTTTGGGCTACTTGAGTAAATAAGTTATAACCATGTAAGAAACATGTTCTCCATGCTCTGGCATCTAAAACAGTAAAAATTCCATCATTCTGAGACCGAAAATCCTGTAGCTATGATAGATTAAAGTTTATGAAATTTCGGAGATTCTCAGAACTAAAAAAATCATCTGTATTTTTTCAGTGCTGGAAAGCTCCGAAAAAAAAAAAAAATATATATATATCATAAGTCGGTGAGTTTTGGTCGTATAAGAAAGGATTTTTTACAATGTTACATGTCAGAGAAAAGTTAATTTTGTTTCTAAATATAACTTATACAGCGCATTTCAAATAAATGCCATATCTAAAAGCTGTAATTGATTTGTATACATTAACTATTTGGAAATATGTTTTTATCATCAGAGGTTTAAGAGATAATCGCCATAGCCTCTATTTTGAATCACCTGTTTAAATTATATTAGACAATAAAACGTAAAACCATTAATATTTTTCACCGAAAGAACGTTATACTCTATCTATTAAACATCTTTTTGGTTATATTTTTGAATTAAATATTTTCTAAAATATACATCTTTATATTATAATACTAGAGTGTTTACCTTAAATAGCAGAGCACATTATAAACTTAAATTAATAAATAATAAGTGGATAAAAGCAATTATATAATAGAAAGTCAAGCTTTAGTTTTCGAGAAATTTCAGGTTAAAGTTCAGCATGCATTTCAAATACCCATTAGTTCGCGGTCTTGAACGAGGTCTTCGTGGCTCAGAGCTAGAGCTCGCGATTTGAGAACAGGAGATGAGGGTTCTGTCCTCTCATGTGACTTTTACCTTTTTATTATAAATTTTATATATTTGTCGCGTTATAAGTTTATGCAGAATTATGAATTCTGCATCTTTGAACTTTTTGATATTTTCCTAATAAATTCCATTTACATTTTCAAATTTTTCATGTAAATTTACTTTATATATATATATATATATAATTTGTGCAGTTTTGAAATTAATATTTCTATTGACGAAATTCCAAACTAATTTATGTCTAGATTTTGTTTTTGTTTTATTATTATTATTATTATTATTTACCCTTTATATTTTAATAACCGTTCTAAAATAATACTTTTTTTTTTAACTTTATGAAATTTTAAATGAAAATATATATGTTTTTTTATAATTTATACAAAATATTTTTTCTTTCAAATATTCTAAAGGTATGTATGATTAGGTAATTCCAACAACGTATCTTGAAAGGAGTAATAAAATATTAAAGCAATAACCCTTATATCCAAGTTTTAGCCAGTTATATATATATATATAGTTATTTAAATACATTTAACTGTAAAGTTCAAACTGAACATCATTTTTGATTTGCACAAATAAAAAATAATATATGTACAACTAATTTTTTTTTTCATTCTAATAAGTCGATGCCATACAGAAAAAATCAACTAGAAATGAAAAATCGTTTGTAAATTACAATTGATATGAAAAATATCTGAAAAAAAAAATCGTCTGCAATGACTTTTACGGTAACATCAGAATAAATAAAATTTTCTTTTTATTCATTTCGTTTAATCCTTTGCAGACAATTACCACGTTTGAAATAATTTCTTTTCCAAATTTAATGCATTTTTAAATATATTTATCACAATTTAAGTATTTAAAGACAATTACCACGTTTGAAATAATTTCTTTTCCAAATTTAATGCATTTTTAATATATTTATCACAATTTAAGTATTTAAAGAATATATAATATGCTAATTTATACATTCTTCCAATATTGGTAAAACATTTTACGTAAAGAATATATTTAAATGCGATTTTTGATGCGGAATTTGTTTAGAATATTTTTGCGATATGTATCACACAATTAGTTCCATATTTAATAAACTAAAAATGTCGATGTAGGTGATGATAAATATTTTAGTATTTCAGCAGTTAACATATTTCAATATATTTAGAACAAATCAAATATTAAAAAGATATATTTTTTTGTTAATTTTTTCTTAATCATTTAATTTTTTTAAAATAGAAAATGCAAATTTAAAAAAATGCATTATTTCATAAATATGATAAATAAATAATTAAATATACATAAATGTAAACAATAATCATTTTAAAAAGACGAGATATCAAGACTTAAATTAGTTTGGATTTTCGTCAACAGAAATATTAGAATAAAAATTGCGCAAAAACTATAAATTTTCACGAAAAATTCGAAAATGTAAATGGAATTTTTAGGAAAATATCAAAAAGTTCAAAGATGCAGAATTCATAATTCTGCATAAAACTTATAACGCGAAAAACATATAAAATTTATTAAAAAAAGGTAAAAGTTACATGAGAGGACAGAACCCCCCTCTCCGAATCTGAAATCGCCAGCGATAGCTCTGAGCCACGAAGACCTCGCTCAAGATCGCGAACTAATGGGTATTTGAAATGCATGTTGAACTTTAACCCGAAATTTCTCAAAAACTAAAGCCCATTTGAAGGAAACTTTTTACCTGAATAGTTAGGGGTATGACCCCTACAACATATTTTAAAATCATCAAAATCTGTGCGCATCATGTTTGGCGGTCCCCTTGTGAGATGTAAAATCTTTAAAATCATATTATTATAACTGTAGTGTAGATACATCATGTTATGGGAAAAACACAGTTTCCTTCGTTGCTAATAATTAAAACAAGAACATTTGTATAATTTTACTTAAAAAAATTACAGAAAAAATCAGGATGTAACAAAAGTTTTACGAAAATTCATTTTACCCCATAGCTAGTGGTGAGCTTTAGAGGCATCGCTGGGGTTCGCGTGAACCTTTTATGAAGTTAGCGTGTTTTCTAATTTGTGAGCCCTTTGTTCTTTCGGTGTGCTTGTTGACTTATTCCGAGAGAAACATATATTTTTCAGATTTAATAACAATCTATATTAGGAAACAAAAACATGTCCGTAACGCTGCCGTCAAAACGATGGTGGAAAGGTTTTGCGCTTGCCGCTTTCAATTTCATCGAACTTTTATTTTGTTTTAAATATTGAATAATTTGAATATTTAAAACATCGAATAGAAAAAAAAAATGTTCTTCTAAATTAAATTTTTTTGAAAACTGTAACTCAATTTTCTGATTTCATATGACTTTTTAAAGTTATTTTCATATTTATAACCTAATCTATCTCAACAATGCGCGTTCTTTTCTTACAATAATGTAAAATAACATGTAAAGTAACATAAATAAATATGCAAAACTAAGGAGAAAGTGGCAGTTTTAAATTTTATTCTAGTTGAATGCCTAATTCATACTTTTCATATGAAAATGCATTTTGGTGTAGTTGGCGGGCAATTAAGAAAATATTTTAAATGTAAAAAATATATTAGGCTTTTCAATTAAAAACGATTTTCATCTATGTTATGTACTTTAGGGCAGTATGTTGTGTGACCCAAGCAACACGGGTTCCATTCCCCGAATTCTTTAAATGCGAAACCTTTAACAGAAACTAAACTTAAAACCTTGCGTATAAATTTTTTTTTGAGAAATCATCGTTCGGCCTCTGAATCGCTAAAAGATCGATGAACATGAAAGAAGTAGAAAATAATATGTGTCAGATTCTGGTATAAATTATTCCGCATAGGTAACTTTACTCGTTATTTAATGTAATTTCTGTAATATATTATATTTGTTTTTATTTTAAAGATTTTTTTTTTATTCTAAAAACATTTTCCAATCAATGCGCTATTCTTTGTATTTCCTTTCTTTCTTTCTTTCTTCTGCTTCTTCTTTTTTTTTTTTTTTTTTTAAATGTTAAACATTAATTAAAATTTCATATGTTATTTTTATCAGTTAAAATGGCGAGAGTTCTTTGTTGAAATTTTCATAGATCACCGCTGCTCGTAGCTATTCACAATTCTGTAAATATTGCGATTTTCATCAGAAACTATTTGGAGAAGGACCAATCAGAAAACTCAAAAATGAAGAGATTCCTGATCTCAGAAAACAAGAGGGTACTTTGTTGCAAGCAAATCTTAGAAAATACTTCTTCGTTAATTCCGGAAACCTATTAGTTTCTGAGATTACTGACTAATTGTTTTCTTAAGGGGAGATTTACTATATTTGGCCAAAAAAAGCATGTGTTTAGGATTTTTTTTTTCTTGAACACGGATAACGATATGAACACAGGAGTTTTTAGCACCATGTTTAGTGAAGTTTATGAATTTTTGGAAATATCTAAAATTTATAAAGCTTATGAAACTTATGTTATTCGGAAATATCTAAAACTTTGCTTCGTATAACTGAGAATAAGTACAAGTGCACTCAGTGCGGCTCAAATCGGGCGGTCATTTTTCTCAATTCAGCAATCTGAAACTATTTTTTGAGTTAGATTCTGAAAGATTATGGTATATTCACTGGAGTTAATACCAATATTTAGTTTAAAAGTTCATAATTGACAAAATGGTAGTAATATTTTTTAAAGGTTATTTGTTATGTTGGGTATTACGAAGTTTAATACACTATAGAAAATAGTTAAGTATCAAAAGTGATACATATTGGTGGTATAAGCACCAGCATAAAGTACCGCTTTCTATTTTAAAAGAAAGAAAAAGGGAAAACTGAGTAATAAACCATAAAAACTACTCGGAAACGTTTCCTAAAGAAATGGCAGCAAAAAAACTTTGTTTTTATAAATTATTCTTTAAATCTCGAAAATATATTTTTTTTCTGATGTTTCAAATGATATAGAACGCTTTTCGGAATCCTGTGTAACGCAGCACAGGTTATTGTACATTTTTGTTCGTGGTTATATTATATTTTCGTAGATTAAGAAACATTTGTCTTTTTTTAAAGTGTTAGAAATGTGTCCGACTACTTTATGAAAAGTGGTTTATTTTCTCCGTCATATAAAGCAATATTTCATATATTTCCGATTGAAAATCTTGATGGAGCTTTCCTAATTTTCAATAAATATAGTTCAAAAACCACTGAGTTGATATATTTATCCTGCTTTGAAAAAAATAAAAATAAAAATCTTCCAAAATATGCTTTTTTTTAGCCAAAGGTAGTAAACCTTCTTATAAGGTTTCTTAAAATATGATAAAAGTTCATAAAAATCTGAGATAACTACGATGTTACAATAAATTACGTTTCTTTTACACCAAGATACAGTTAAGCAATTTTTTGCAATGCTCAGTCACATTTGTAACTCAATATTCACTACGAAAGCCTTGGTAATTTCATTAGCGATATGATGTCGCATCATATATTATTCAATTTTTTCAATTTTAGTAATTATTCCCCTCTCATTTAATTCCCCTTTCCAAATTTGTTCCCTTTTTCATTATTTTAACGGTCACTGTTCTACAAAAATACTTTTTCATTTTCCTTTCCCACCATTTTGTTAAATTCAATGTAACAAATTTCATTCCGTTTATTCTAATATCCTTTTAATTCAGTTACACTAAAAATATTTCTATTATGTGCTATTTAAAGGAAAACCGCTATATTTACCCTTTCAAATAGCTAGCATAAGATTTACCATCTGCCATCTCCTTATTTGGTCACAATGTTCCATTGCTAACTGATTTCTTCATACGCACCCTTTTTAATTACAATGATTCCCAAGCGCATCTGAATAACTCCGGTCCAAAAATATCTAACGTACTTATCAAAGTCATAACAATCTCTAAGGTTCGCGGGTTCAAGAATGCGAAAACTTTTCCGAGCCCCATTTGTGTGGTTTTGCATTCCCATACATGTTGGCTACCGCCAATATATTCGTTAGGATAATTTATGCCAAAAAATGGCTCTGTTCTCTAAATTTTTAATTGTCTTTATGCTCTGTTTGGAGAAATGATCGCCATATTGTAACCTTTTGGCGAAATGAATTTTCATTCGACTTCATGTCATGATACGAGAAACAATCATTTCTCTCGCTAATCATCTTGCTATCAACATGTAACAATATCACGAATTGTGTTACGGGCCCGGGTACCCCTGCGCTGCCGTGGGCAGCCGTAGCCATGCAACGTTCCTGTACTTGTGCAATTTATATAGAACCTGGGATTTATTAAAATACCTTCATCTACTCATGTCTGCCTGTTCTTCTAAATGTGCCTATTCTTATTTCTTCCGAATTTCTAGATTTCTTAGAAGGTAATGATGTTTTTAGTCATCGAAGCACTCATTGTATCAAATCCACTTTACCACGACCAAGAACTTCAAATTACAAGCGATTTCTTAATTGTCTAATTAAGATAAATTTATCTGTGACTATGTCAATTGTGTCATTCTTACGGACAGTCTGTAGATACTTAATATCCTTAACCATATTCTTGGCAAATATGAATGGTGAAATCAACGACTGGCAACAAAATTTCAGATGTAACCTATGAAATCAAATCTCTTCTAGCCGTAAATAAAAAATTGCGTTACTATTAAAGATAAGGGGTTAAGTTTAGAAATAGGCGGGGGGATTTCATCCGTAAATTAAATATCGCGTTAATGTTAAAGGAAATTCGTTAAATTTAGAAGGAACATGCTTCACCGCCTGGGGACTCATTGTTTTCTTGGGTTCTATGGCCTCGATTTCAACAGGCATCATTCAACTCGATATCGTTTTCGATTCCGAATTCAAAAATTGACGTCAGATGAGAAATCCTCTTATAAAGCAAAAAACGTGGTCTTCAACTTTAATTTCCTCAAAATAGTTTTAGCTCAGACATCAATCTAAACAAGAGTTAAAAGTTATTGTAGGAAGGACCGGATAAAATATTAAGTTATATATTAAGGATAAGGTATTGTAATTGAAAATGCCTTTCAATAACTGCGGCGATGGTTCAAACGAATATTTTTGCGAAGACAGAGAATGCCAGGATCTCTTCAACAGTAGTAATGGAAAATGCGTTTATTTGTAGATGGTTTCGATGAATATTTTTGAATAATTAATATTTTTAATTAATTTAAAAAAAAATTACATTTTCCCAATAATTGTTGTAATTTGTTAAATTACATTTTTTTTTTTCGATAGTGTTTTTAATTTTTCGATAAATGTGTATAAGTGTCCTGATTATCGAAAAAGATGATCTAATGCAAGGAGAAACCGCCGAGCAAAACATTATCTTTTTATTTTTCTAAATAATTTAACTAGCTATAAAAACGTGAAGCATATTTTTAAAAATGGTTCCATTACTGAGGATGACTATATCTGGAAGAATAGGCAATATTTTGAAGGTTTCTAAGGAATCCATATTAACATTCGGTCTCATAGGAATTCGAACCCTAATAGATTTAATTATGTTTCTAATCCAAGCTGGAGAACAAAAACAATTTCTTACAATAATAACTTTTTTAATATGAAATTAAAGAATTGTCCGGCTGTTTGATTTTTGACATGAAGCAAGTACATATCAAAATTAATTCTTTGTCTATACGAAACATATCATGTCACAAGTAAAGGTTTTTCACCAATTCTGACTTTTCCACATGAATTTTTTTTTCATTTTAGCAACGAAATCCTGCTCTAATGCATAGCTCGGTCAACTTGCACCTGACACTGTACTTAAAATAAATTTTTTGTATTATTATTTGTACTTATATATAGATCAAACTATTATAATTATATGTAAATCAAACTATTATATATCGATCGACTGCAAATTAAAAAATGTAATTAAAAAGCTCGTACAACTGTACAGTTATTTATTTCTGTGTTTATACAGATTAGAGATAATGCCGTTTTAAAGCGGTGATATATAACAAATGAAATATTTTCTCCGCTCAGCATTGTGAAACCGTCTGACACATTCGTAGATTCATTTTAAAACGTAAAAGTATGAAATTGGTGGAAATTACTATTGAAGTTATTTGGAACGGAATAGGGTTTTTAATTATGAATAAACTGAACTGTTACACCATCAAAACATTATTGCAAAAAATTCAGTTCAAGATGGCTGACTCTGTTTTTCAGACAATATAAATTAACATCATGATCCTGAAGATGGTCGTAGATGTCGACAGAAACGTCGATTTTATGTTTGTAAAAGTTTTAATTACACATAAATGTTTATCCACCATATAGCAGGAGTGAGTTTTATTTTTCACTTTTTTTTCCGATAGTGTTTTTAATCCTTCTGTAAAGGGATTACATTTGGAGTTATAAGCCAAATGATGTCTCATCAGGATCTTCCTCGGGGCGTCCGAAAAATTGGTTCAAAATGCCAAATGTGACAGCATTTTCTAAAATATTTTTTGCCTTTATTGAAAAATGGAGAGAGCTCACTATTTGAACAAGGGAACCTGCCAATTTTACTCATTTAAGATTAAAATTGACTTTGAACGTGTCAGAAAGTGGTGAGTTTGAGTAGCAAAACTAGATTGGTTTCATTTATACATTAAGGCCTAATATTGCGATAATATTGGATTCTGTGGAAATACTTCTAGCAAAATACAATATTGGCTATATATTAGCTTTACTATCAAAATATTTGAAACAGAATTCGGATGCGAAGTGGTGCCAATGAAGTGGCGAAATATTTTTGCCAATATTCCACATATATCTCAACGTTCAGGCAATATTTCTTGTCGGTATTGGCCAATATAAAAGAAATAATCGTCAAGATATAGCCAATGCAAACATGATTGGTTTAATACTATTTTGATATTAGAGTGCATGTGCATCCGTAAGGGGAGCAATGGGAAGGAAAATTGACATTCCCTGAATTTTCCAATTTAATGAACTAAATTTTCTCTTTTTCTCATTATTTCAAACATAAAATAATAAAACTTAATTTTCTCTACTGATTTAAAATAATTAAACACTGAGAGAAAAGGACTAAGGAATTTTCATAAGGGGGGGGGGGGAAACCCACCCACCCTCATCCTCGCTGCATTCCCCATGGAAGACAATTTTTAGTTTGCGTTGATGTCTTTAAAAAAGTTAACTGAAACGGAGGATTCAAGGGAGCGAAGCTCCCCTGATGAAAAAATTAACGAACTGTTCCAATTTTACAAGTTAAAAAAAGCCGACAGAAGCTTATTTTTGCATGTATAATAAGTCTTATATATTACATTTTTGAGTTTGTTTTTATTTTGATATGACTAAAAACCGTCTTGTATGTAGAGTGCTGACTAAAATTTCTTAGATTTGTTTATCTTATATGTTTATATTCTCAATTTAAGAAATAAAAAAATGAAAACAGCCTTTGCATCAAATTAGAGGTGCATCTGTTCAAATATCTTGGCCCTCCATGGATTTTTCCGTGGGTGCCCATGTAGCACGGAATTTATAAACTAAATAAACAAAGAAATATATAAAATAGCAATTGGACCAGATATTAAAGAATAGAAATGCTTGCGAGATTTAGATATGAGTTTAAATATGAAATGATCTAAATTTACAGAATGATTTAAATAGGCTAGTTTTGAGTGAAATTCATTTTATTTTGCATGAGATGGTCTGCTACATTGCTACAAAAACTACTGTCTGAGAAGGAGGTGGGGGGGGGATGGGGGCAGAGAATGAGACAGTATAACAGCCTTCCATTTCCCAGCAAACATTTTTCAGACAAATAGACCGTTTATCTGCCAATTTATTTGAACGGGACACCCATCTTAACGTCTGACATTTTTCATCTCAATGGTGACCGAAGGGAGCTTTGTTTCAAATTTATAAAATATCCTAGGATACAATACGGAGAATCATTTGTATTCATCAACAAAAACACGTTTTATCCATTGAATTTTGCAGAAGACATAATAAAAGTTCTCATGCATTTATTATTTGAATTTCGATTTTTTCTCTCTGAATATATAAAAAATTTAGCATGATTTCCGTCCATTTACAAAGAATAGAAAGATGATTTTATAAAACTAGCACTCTAGAAGAGATAAATCATAAAATGAGAAAAGAAAATTCTTGACTTTTTTAGAGGCAGTGTAACTATTATTTTCAATTTGTGGAAAAGCATTGTTGTAAAAAATTATAAGAATTCCGATTATTCAAGATTCCGCACTTTAGATGTATATTTTCTAATTTTTGATTGAACCAGGATTACGGACAATTTATCATTATAGCCGAGTAGTAGCTTTTAGCTTAAATTGTTGAATTATCGTTTTTGTACGTATTTCACTCAATGTATGAATTATAAGTATGAATTATAAATATGTCAGATGTTTATATCTAAGCATCTAAAAAAGGATGCATGTAAATATGAAGAGAAAAAAACGTTAAAGTGATGAAGTAATACTTAAGCCACTGTGGCGCGTAAATAAAAACTGTCAATAAAGCAGTTTTTTAATTTAGATATTAGTTTAAATCTTAATAGAACATAATTTACAGATTGATTTACATGGGCCAGTCTTGGTTCACCTGCCGTATTCTACAGATTGAGTGAATTTATCTTCTGCACGCGATCCTCTGCTTCATTGCTGCAAAACCTATTATCTGAGAAGTGTGTGTGTGTGTGTGGGGGGGGGGGGGGGGGCATAGAATAAGGCATTGCCTCCCATTTTCCAACAAACATTTATCAGACAAATAGACCGTTTAGCTGCCAATTTATTTGAACGGGACACCCATCTTAACGTCTGACATTTTTCATCTCAATGGTGACCGTGGGGAGCTTATTGTTTCAAATTTATAAAATATTCTCGAATAAGGCACAGAATTATTTTTATTCATCAACAGAAACACGTTTTATCCATTGAATTTTTCAGAAGATGTAATAAAAGTTTTCATGCATTTATTATTTGAATTTCGATTTTTCTTTTCCGTGAATGTTCGAAAAGTTTAGTATGATTTACGTCCATGTATAAAGAGTAAAAAGATGATTATATAAAACTAGCACCCTATTAAAGATCAATCATAATATGGGAAAAAAATTCTTGACTTTTATTAGAGATAGTGCAACAAATATTTTCAATTGATGGAAAAGCACTGTTGTAAAGAAATTATACGAATTTTGATTGTGGAAAATTCCGCAATTTAGATGCATATTTTCTAATTTTTGATTGAATCATGATTATGTACAACATCATTATAGCCGAGTGGTTGCTATTAATTTAATTTGTTGATGTACCGCTTTTGTATGTATTGCATTTAATATATAAAATATAAGTATTATATAAATATGCCAGATGTTTATATCTAAGCATCTACATAAGGATGCATGTAAGTATGAAGATAAAAAAAAGCGTTAAAATAATGTAGTAATACGTAAGCCATTGTAGTGTAAAAACAATATGCCAATAAAGCAATTTTTTAATTTAGATATTATATTTAAATCTCAATAGAACATAATTTACAAATTGATTTAAATGGGACAGTCTTGTTTCATCAGCCATATTCTATAGATTGTGTGAATTTATCTTCTGCACGCGATCCTTTGCCACATTGCTGCAAAACCTATTGCCTGAGAAGTGTGTGTGTGGGGGAGGAGATGGGAAGCCATAGAATAAGGCACTATAACAGCCTTCCATTTCCCGACAAAAATTTATGAGACATTTAGCTGCCAATTTATTTGAACGGGACACCCATCTTAACGTCTGACATTTTTCATCTCAATGGTCACCGAAGGGATCTTTGTTTCAAATTTATAAAATATCCTAGAATACGACATGGAATCATTTGTATTCATCAACTAAAACAGGTTTTATCCATTGAAATTTTCAGAAGACATAATAAAAGTTTTCATGTATTCCTTATTAGAATTTGATTTGTTTTCCATGAATATTCGAGAATTTTAGCATGATTTACGTTCATGTATAAAGAGTAAAAATATGATTCTATAGAGTTAGAAATCTAGGGATCAAACATGAAGAAAAAAAAATTCACATTTATTTTTAGAATTATTGTTTGTTTTGTTTCGTATTTATATATTGGAATCTGTTTTGAGCATACTTAAGATACAACGAATTTTTTTATTTATGCGAGTTTCAGTTGTGATTTAAAAAATTTAACGCACTTTATCTCAAAAATTTAAATGATGTAAGGATCGGAGAGATACGATATGCAAGAGCAGAGACGTACGTCGTAGAATTTTTTTTTTAAATCAATCTACACATTATTTTTTGAACAGCACTTTTTATTCGTCAATTTATTATATTTTTAACCGACTTCAAACAGCGGAGGAGGTACAGTACAATTCGTTTGTATGTTATATATATATATATATATATATATATATATATATATGTGTGTGTGTGTGTGTGTGTGTGTGTGTGTCCATGCATACCTTTTGAACGGATGATCCAGCTTTGATAATAATAATTATTATTTTATTTATTTATTTACTGTTATCATCATTATTATTATTTTATTGGCAATGCTTTGTTCTTTTTGCGGTTCAGTATCAATTTCCTTAAAATGACATGAGTGATTCTCGTTTTTTTCTTGTCCATCCCCCTTTTTTCTTCCATAACAATGCTGCCAGATTGAGGAAATTATTTATAAAAAAATATTTGCCACTTTTTCCGACTAATAATCTTCGTTTTGTTTAATGGCAGAATGTCTGTCATTAAATAAAGCAACTATTCAGAAGTAGTGGTAGATATTTTGAATAAAAAAGTTCTCTAATTTGGCAACACAGAGTTACAAGCTCAAATATTCGTAAAAATTGATCAATCTTCTCGGATTGAGAATAGCTGTTGTTAAGGTACACAAAACTACTTTATCATGTATCATAATACGCTCAAATCTTGTGTGGGTGTGTATAGGCAAATTTTATCTAAAAATCGGCTCTAACAATTTTGACTGCATTTTGTATCCTACTGTTTTGGAGTACTAGAAGACCATTGGACTAGGTCACATGTACGAGGAAATTCGATTAGGGAGTCATTTTGGGGTCACTACGGGTCAATGTATTTCAATGGAAACAGTTGTTGAACAGTTGGTAGTAAACAAAGTCTCAAAGTTGGCAACATTTCACCAAATTTGATGATATTTATCGAAATGTTGGCAACATGGGCGATAATTGGCGGAAAATCGACTTTTAAGATTACCAATGCTAAAGCACATGCTTGGCGTCAAATGATAGAATGTCACCAAGTTTGCGAGCTTTCACCACCTTTTGGCAAATCTTGGAGAAAAAAATGGTTTTCAGAATCTGAAGTAACTCGCTCGCATAAGACATGGCGCCAATGAAACAAAAGAACACCGATCCCAGAGACTGGAGAAGAACCAGCAGCGCGAAGCCTGTCGAAGTGCATCAGAACAAAATGTAATAGAAATATTTACATCAAATTCAGAAACATGCAATGATAAGGCCCACGCAAAAATAGATAACATATTGCGCCATATGTTATTAGGGAAAACACATGGGAGTTTTCAACAGATTGACTGACGCAGCAAAAAACATAACATTAGCGAGTGAAGATACCTGAGAACGACAGGTGAAAATATTTTTACTGTTTTACAATTTTTAACAGATTGCTGGTTTTGTGTAGTTTTAAAAGTATTTTTTAAGACTTTTAGACGTACACTGCTTGTTTATGTGTTTGTAAATAAAATAATGTCTGTAAAAATGGGTAGTAGAAAGAATTAGTAGATTATAGTATTTTTATTACATAAATAAAAAATTCTATTCTCATTGATAACATTGATGCTATGATGTAAGTTGTGAAATCTTGTATATTTACCTATCATTACTTTATTATCGTTACACTAAACCGTACTACAATGTTTATGGGCCTATACATTTGCAAAGAAGACCTATTAAGCCTTTTTCCGAAGTTCTAACAAATAATTTGTTTTCACCTTTCTTTATGCATATCTATTTATCCTTTACAGAATGCAAGTGTTCGTTTTTGACGTTGGTGTGTCAATATTCAGCGCGTTGACTTGGAATTTAGGATACTGCCACATTCAGCTGTTTTTGAGCGCTTAAAAACAACATAAAAATACGCTGAAAGAAAATGTATTCATATATATACCGGGTGAACCAAAAGTTCGTTTAAACTTTAAAAATTCATAAAAAAGGAAAAAAAATTATGATAAAAAAGTGCGTGTGATGTGGTATCACATATATTTTTCTTAAATTAATCCTTTTCTTTAATTTTCAGTTTAAACTATCTTTTAATTACTTAGTTATTTTATCCTAACTTTTATTTCAGCTCCCGCCGTAATTTTCCTCCATTAAAAGAAAATATCTTTAACATATACCCTTTATCAATAAAATTTTCTCACATAGATAGAATTCATTTAAACGATTAATCACCCTCACTAGATATAAAAAAAAAAGAAAGAAAAGAGATAAAGATTGACTTTGTATTCGGTTTGCATTTTATTTCTCATTCCGTCCAACGTTCGTCAGAAATGTCTGTGTCTGCTTAATTTTTGAGTTTAGCCTTTTCGGTAAATCCTAAACATTTTCCAGTACATGAGAGTTGTTTTGACTACTTCAGCTAGATTCCCAAAACTTTGCTCTCAACGTACATTTGGCATTCACATTCTTGTTGGCTCACTTTTTAGGACTGCTATTCTGGTACCCCTGTCCTGTAATTCAAAAATTCTCCTAATTGCCTAATGCGTAACTGATAATTTTTAGCTTATATGACATCATTCATTTTTATGTGCTCTTTCGCCAATTTCATGTTGCAATATGTGTATGGCATGAAAATCGACATGTGTCGGAGGGCTCATTCTCTCTCTCTCGCACGCTCCTCTGATAAGAAGTTAATAATGTAAGCTCACGTTGGTTAAAATGCTCTCAGGCACCATCCCATCCCTTCATGTACGTACTTTGTAATTGTACGCTTATAACTCGAAGTTTAATAAACTAATATCGTAAAGAATCTTTTCAGAGCATTTAATTCTACAATCTACAGCCTACTGCCTTTTTATGTTACTTTCAGTGGATGCATATCACCTGGATTATTTTTCACGCAATGTACTTTTAAACACGTAGAATCCTTTACCATAAATCTTGGTGCCTGTACAGGGCATTCGCTGAATTTTTCATTAACTTCATGGGATGGTGCCTGCCTGTTAGTTTGCCTGCCTTGTTTTTTTTTGAAAGACCTGTTTATACGGATTCAATATTTCTACACTCCTGCCGGATCCCTAGATGTTTCTTTTACTGGACTAAGGATTTCTGTTCTCCTGTCAGATGATTGCTTGTCTGCCGGATGATTGTGTGTCTGCCGGATCCTTAAATGTTGCATTTACTGGACTAACAACGATTTCTGTTCTCCTGCCGGATGATTGCTTGTCTGCCAGATGATTGCTTGTCTCCCAGATGATTGCTTCTCTGCCGGATCTCTTGTCTGTTTTCCAAATTTCATGAGTTCAAGATTTCTACACTGCAGCCGATTTATACCAACTGAGGCGGTTTATTCTTTCGAAAAAAAAAAAAAAAAGATGAAATCCCGATGTTCGCCTGCCTTCGCTCGCTCCCGCTGGACTCTATCCCTTCGAGGTAGGCCTAAGAAGCTGCGATATGGACGATTTCTGACTTCAAGTTCGCCTCGCATAGCGTTAATGGGTGCTCTACGATCATCGATATTGTGTTTTTTTTTTTCTCTACTTCTGCTGGCTCTTCAAATCTCGTGCTGCCTTTTAAAAGTGAAGTATGTGTTTTTTTAACATGTGAATGAGCATGCATTCATACGTCGTACCTCCAAAGAAAGTTCGATTTCTTCCCTAATAGTGTGAATAATTTTTATAAAAAGTGCCGGTACATCTATAATGATGAAAAATACATTCGTCAGTTTTGATTTTTGGTGTCACCACATGACATTGAAAACTTTCACTTTACAGTACATTTTCTATACTAGTACTGTTTATAGTAGCTAAAAAGCAGTTTAGTGAACAAAACAAAAAACATATTCAAAAAAAAAAAGAAAAAAATATTTTTCATTTATAGTATAGAGTTTCAGAAAGTAAAGAACTACAGGAAAGAAATTTATATATATTAACACGAATGGTTCGAAAAGTGAGTATGAGAAAAGAAATATTAAATGACGTTGTATTTTTATAATTATTATTAGCTTTTATTTTGACTGCATAAGTTTGTTTTCTAAATTAATAACGTAAAATAATCTCTAAATATTTTTCTTGTTTAAATATTTTTGTTTTCTCATGCTCACATCTATTTTCTTTGAATAATAACATTCGAAAATAGTTTTGGATTGCTTAGAAAGATCTCGCGATACTTTTTTACCAATGCTATTTAAGAACTCAAATGAAAAGCTAACGATAATATTATGAAATAAGATTTTTCATATTACTAAAATACTTACTGACTGTTCACCATATTTGCTGGAATATGTTCATATATTTCCAAAAAAAATCAAGATAATCTAGTGACAAAGGATCCAATTCAGGATAAGTATTGAATTAATCTCATTCTTTTGCATTGTTGTGTGTGTTAAAAAAAGAAAAGAAATGAAGAACACGTTATATATGTAGATTGATATGAGTACTTGTGGAAAATATAAAACCCTATAGGTATATAATATTTCATACTTTGAACCATATCTCATATCTTAATGGCGTAATTTCCAATGCTTAATTCATAATTTAATTGGCTGAATGATATTAATAAAATCTAACAATGCAATTTACATTCTTACTGTTATAATTTGAATGTTTCTGAATTTTCAGGTAAGTTATGTTTTATTATTTTTATGGTGCTCGTACTACACAGACATTGTATTTTTATATGTGTTTAAAAAAAAAAAAAAATCTTTTTTCTAGTTGCATAATTAAGTCTGACTAGTTAATGAATAACTTTAAGGTGGATTATCCATCCATTATCTATTCATGCATAACTAGTTCTTACAGTTCGTATACTATAGACCGAACATGAAATATTGTTACGGTTGGTTTCAACCAAATCTTTTTTTTTAATCTACGTTAATTACCTTAAATCACTCTCTCAACATTTATTTAGAAGTTTTCTTTTTGTTTCTGTTTTAAATAAATACATAAATAAATGTAATTGTAATATTAATAATAAAAGCAGTTTTTTTTTCTCTTCTTTCCATTTCTTTTAAGCAAAGCAATTTCAACTTTCATAGTCTAACGTAGCTTCCTGTTTTTCAAATACGAAAAGCAGACAGCAAGGGAGGGATGTTTTGTCAGTTAAAGACCGCACAGGTGGAAAATTTGGAGTCATCTAGTCTGACTTTGATATAAGAATGACCGACCGCCCTGTATAAGAATTACGTTATCTTATGAGTGTACTATACACGCAATTAGGCTTTGTAAGTTTACGTCAGGCTTCAATTGGCTCTGCTATCAGGCGGATAGCTGGCGTCCATGTAAACAGAGGTTCACAGGACCCCCCTTCAGCACACGCCATGGGGGTGATGCATGGCTGCCTTCCCCCATGAAGCGGCCGACAGTGTGGAGCGACAGGCTGGTGCCTTCAGAAAGAGTCCATTTTTCCTTTTGTTTCCACTCCCGTACCCCTGGCAGAGTGGATCGGTCCCGTTTTCAAACGGCGCGGGAGAGTGAATGTTTACGACAGTAGTTGTTGCTTGGCTGTGATACCTGTCGTTTGGCTCGTAAAAATTACGAAATATTACTTGGCGCGTAAACTGACTGGTTGTTTGGATCGTGAGCTGGTTGGAGGATGAAACACTGGGAATAGCATGCGAACACCCGTGTTTTATGATGGCAGTCGGTTCTCGTGTTTAAATAATTATTGATTCGTGACCGGTAGAATGCAACTGAATGAAAAAAATAAATTCTTGTAAAAAGAAAGGAGTCCGGCGAGGAAAGTTTGAAATGAAGTGATAGTATCAGAGATACGTGAAAAGCATGAAAGAGGACTTAAGTGAAGTTCTGATACGGTGACGCCGAGTATGCCCCTGCGAATATTTGAGCGTGTGGTCAGTGTGTCATTCCAAAATTAACATGATTGTTATTTTAGAATAAAGTTACATCTCAGTCAACCCAGTAGTAGAAAACTCAGTGATCCTATAGTTGATGTTGGTAGTGTGAAATCTGACTGTAAAGGTCTCTATCGTGGGACAATTTCCCCCTCCTGACAAGATGATGGACCTAGTAGTTGATGGCAAGTGATGCAGAGTGATGAGAGGTACGGAGTAGCAACTTTTTCCCCAGCCTGAGTACTCTAGCTTAAGTGTATTCAACAGATTTTGAAAAAGGACGAAATGCTCCTAAGTGCCCACTGACTAAAATTGTAGAACTCTCCACTTATTGTAAGTACTCCTTGCATAGTTTTTTTTTTTTATTTTTTTATTTGTACATCTTTCTGAAAAAAAAAATATGTTTGCTATACCAGAGTTTAAAAGTGAAATGAATATCTTTAGATAATTTCAATAAGAATTTATATTAAGAATAGAAATAGTCTGTAGGTTAATATATGATGTTTGTATAATTGAACGACCATTAAATGGTAATGTGATGATAATTTTAAAAATATGATGTGTAATTTAAAAGTAACCAGTGAGTGGTTTCAACTTAAAAGATCAGCTGTTATATTGTCTTATTAAGATTATCTTTGATAACTTAGTTGCTTCATAATCTAAAATGTTCAAATAAATTGAGTTTTTTTGTTTATTATCAAGAATGGTATGTTTTTCTTTGTACAAATCTCTAAATAATTAATATTTTATATTCACAGTAAACCTATAAGAAAGGCTTAACCTTTCTGTGAGTAATAAAAAAAAAAAAAAAAAAAAAAAAAAAGAGAGAATCCAACTTTATTAAATTAGGACTTTAAAATTTCTTAAGTTTAAATTCATAACTGACTGTTTTAATGAACATTAATTGAGGTTCACTCAATGTTGTGCAATCGTATTTTTGATCTTGATTTAAGGATGGATAGATTAATAAGTGAAACAGTAATATTAAATTTAAGTTCATAAATGTTAAATTAAGCTTTAACGCTCCTCTTTCAGAAACATTGTTTTTCTAAAATATACACCAAAAATGTTTTATTTTAAAAAGTAAAAAAAAAAAAAAAAAAAAAGAGTTTCCATTTATTTTATACCACTATACGATTCTTGGCTAACCGATCGGATCTTGTTCAGAATCTCCATGGTTGTTCTAAAATTTTAGTACATCATCATATCCCTATTCTATTAACGGATTTAACTCCTTCTCCTTTTGGTCCTCATATTGGAGGAATTTCAGGTTGTCTGCATTTTTCCAAATTATATGATGATTACACTTTAGTTAATTTAATGTATATGGAGATTTGAGCTTGATCGGGTTAGAGTGGAGTTGGGTGTTCTTTATGCAATCCAGTATGCTACTTGATTTAGAAATCTGTTGCCCCTTACTACATTTAATATTGTCTTAAGATGATGAGTTCAAAATTATCATTGTTGTATTAACGTATTCGGATTCTTAAGTTTTGATATTTTGTTTAGTTTAATATAATTTGCTCCCTTTTCCATGGCAACAGATTTCAGTAGAGCTAATCAGGGTATACTTGTTTTTTTTTAAATATTTAATTGTCAAGTGAAGATTGAGTAACAAATGAGCTTTTTAGGTTTAAGTAAGTTATTTTAGAAAGAACCCCCAAAACTACACAACAAATGGAGCCGTAACAATTCGGTCTCTGGGTTATTGATTTTTTTTTACTTGTATGTATTTATGTATCAAAGAGCAACTGGGTGTTTTTGCAATTAAAATTTTATTTATATGTTCAAGTGTAAAAAGAGGTATAGGCGCTCTCTCTCTGTGCTATTAGATACAATCCCCAGTCAAAATTATGTTTTGTGTACATAACTTTAGCTTAGTCACTAAAATCATAGTCCTGTACTTAAGTTTTATGTATTTATAAGGTTTTCCTTTCCCCTCTCTTTTTCTCATTTTTAAGTTGCCCACCCCCCCCCCCCCCATTTTTCATTTTTTTTTGGTTTGTTTGTCATTTTCTAACTCTAACTATGGCTGATAAGCACTCGGAAGCAATTGCCACTATTCAGCGGAAAAATGCTTTAGTGGATAATTTGTCTGATATTCCCCCATTCAATGGAGAGGCCAGCTCAGTCTGCTTCTCAGATTTTTCTGAGAAATTTGAGAGTTTTGCCAAATTATTCGACTGGAATGAGGAGGAGAAAAAATTCGTTTTGTTAGCTAGACTTTCAGGAGCTGCTTCTAGGCGAATAAAAATTCACAAAGCAAAAACATCTGATGAGCTATTAAAAATCTTAAAAGAGAGTTATACTTCACAGGCCACACCAGATGTTGCCCTCAGTCATTTTTTAAATTTTAAACAGCCACCCAATATGAATGTTCAGGAGTTTTATGACAAGGCATATGATATGTCATTAAGAGCCCTTGTAATTGAAGGTATCCAGGGTGAAGTAGTCGATAAAAGCCGAACGGCTCTACTACACTCCATGCTGTTGAGCAATCTTACACCAGAAGTGCGAAAGGGAGTAATTGCGAGAAATCCGCAATCCCCAGAAGAGGTTCTCAAAATTGCACTTCTGGAAGAAAAAGCTTATAGGAGCATTAACCCTTTCTACAACCACCGCGAGGAAATTCTCAACCCAAATTTGACCCAAAACCTACCCTGTGCTGCAGTTTTTCAGCAAGATAGCTCACAAAAGAAGGAGATAGACCAACTAAAATCTCAAATTGATGTTTTAGCAGCTAAGATAGACAGTTTAGTAGATCTTAGGGCTAGGGATGTACAGGAAAAAAACCAAGAGGTAAGACCCGTAACCTGCTATAGGTGTTCCGTACAGGGCCACTATGCCAGAGATTGTCCACTAAATTTTGTCGACTATAATTTTAGAAGGGGAGGTGGGCAAAATTTCAGGAGCCGTGGGCAAAATTATAGAAACAGAGGTGAAAATCCTAGAGGGAACCACAATCAGCGAGGCGGATACAGGAGAAGAAGAGGTGGTTATTACCAAAACAGTAGGAATACAGCTGCGAACAGAAATGAAGAGCAGGCGGTAAATAACACCCCAGTAGCTAACAATGAAAGTGAGGCTTTAAACTATTAGTGGCCGGATCAGATGTGGTCAAGTCGATCCCCAACAGGCCCCTGGACCCCCCAGCTGTATATAGCGTTTTTCACCCCCAATCATATACATTACCAACTGCAAGAATTTACATAAATAAAGTTTGCCTGAATGCATTATGTGACACTGGTTCGGCAATTAATCTCCTGAGTGGTACTGATTGTAACTATTTAGAGAATTTTGAAATGGAGAATTGCAATATCCCCATTATGACTGTCACCGGTGAGAAAGTGCACCTAAATAGGAAGATATTTTTAAATTTTATTTTTGATAATGTTCAATGTCAAGCTGAATTCTATGTAGTGGAAGGTAAATTAGCAGAGGAATTTAATATGATTTTGGGAATGCCATTTTTGAAAGAGTACTGGGCAAGTATAAATTGTGATACAAATGCTGTCGCTCTTAAAGTGCCAGTTGCAGGCCAAAGTAAACAAAGCGTAGAAACCCCAAGTAATACTTCAGGGTCTAATACTTGTCTTGCTACTAATTCTGTAACTATTTCTAATTCTGTATATAATGTAAATTCTAATAATAATTGTATAAATAATGATTGTGTTGAAAATAGTTCTGTAGATATAAAATGTGTCAACAAAGTAGGGGAGAATTCAAAAAGTAGTAATGCCAGTTGCCCTCCTGAAAATTGTGCATGTGAGAAAGTTCATGACTCAGTTAATATTGAAAATGGGAATAATAGTAGTGAAAATATGGTAGTTCAGGACCCGCAGTTGACTAATATGGGAAAGGATGTTGAGATAATCATTCAAACTGAGTCAGATAAGGAAGTTGAAAGGGTCTCGCAGAACTTTTGCATGCAAACAATATCAGGCGGTAGCTCTGAGGGTAATAATACTGCAAATTTTTCAAGTAGTCAAAATGTCGACAATAATCTATCAGCAGCGAGTCAGGTAACCCAGGGTAATTTAGCTGAAGATACTACTGAAATTTGTAATATTGATGAAAGTGAAGATTTGGTAAGTATAGAGGATAAGGTACCTGAAGTCGAGGAGGAGAGCAATGAAGATAGCAGTAGTGATAGAACCAATAAAAATAAAAGTATAAGTTTCGCTGTGTTATGTAGCAAAATTTCAATTCCCCCGCAGTCAAAAATGTTAGCCCAGGTTAAAAGCTATAAGGAAAATTTTATTAAGGAGAATGATATTGTTATGTTAGAACCTTTGGCGAAAAATTTAAATCAAGGTCTCCTTACCTCCAGAGCCATTTGCACTAAAGAACATGGCCTGTATATCTCATTTGCAAATTTTTCAGACAATAGTATTCATTTAAATAAAGGAACCTTTGTTGCCAAAATTCAAAAATGTGTAGAGAAGTCAAATGTACCCGTAACTAAAAATAACCTTACTTGTAATGTAAATTTGGCCCCTCCAATTGGTGACTTTGATCACGCTGATCTCACTTGGAGCTCTGAAATTAATTTAGATCATTTAGAACCCCCATTAAAACTTAAAATGCAAAATTTTCTAGACAAAAACAAAGATGTATTTGCAGCATCGGTCTTAGATTTACCCGGCTGTGATACAATCCCTCATGAAATTAACTTAACTTCAAATAAACCAGTAAAAGGTAAAGCTTATAGAGTCCCCTACAAACTACGTCAAGAAATGGAAGACCAACTTAATACTTTATTACAGGCGGACATAATTTCCCCTTCCATATCTGAATTTGCTTCTCCGGTTATTCTGGTTCGGAAATCAGACGGTTCCTATCGACTTGCTGTTGACTACAGAAGATTAAATAAAAATCTTGTTAAAGATGCTTATCCAATTCCTAACGTCACCGACTCTGTTGATGCTTTAAGTGGGGCTAAATTTTTTTCAACGCTAGATTTAACTGGGGGTTTTTTTCAACAGGTTATTCGCCCAGAGGATAGGCATAAAACTGCTATAATCACCCACAAAGGACTTTTTGAGTGGACCCGTAACTGTTTTGGACTCTCAAATTCAGGTAACAGTTTCCAAAGACTTATGAATGCTATTTTCGGTGATTTAGGCAATCTTGGAATTCTTGTTTATATCGACGACATTGTAATTGCCTCCAGTGATGTTAATTCTCATTTTGAGAAGCTTAGCATGGTCTTTGAAAGGTTAAGACTGCATAAACTTAAACTTAAGCCCAGTAAATGCACTTTCCTTTCGAATAAAATACAATATCTAGGTTTTGAGATTTGTAGTGGCCAAGTATCACCTATCAATAAAAATATTGCCGTAATAGAAAATTTTAAACCTTCAACTACCCGAAAGGCTGTTAGGTCATTCATTGGAACTCTATCTTTTTATAGGAGATTTATACCAGATTTTACTAAGAGGGCCAAAAATTTAATCAATCTAACTAAAGAGACAGGAAAATTTTCGTGGAATGAAGATGCACAGAAAGAATTTGAAGACCTTAAAATGGCTCTTATTTCAAAACCATGTCTTGCACTCCCTGATTTTGAGAAAGAATTCCATTTATATAGTGATGCCAGTGGCGAAGCATTAGGGGCAGTGTTATCACAATTAGATGAAAATAACATGCTCCATCCTGTTGCCTTTGCCAGCAGAAAATTGAAAGATGCTGAGACCCGCTACTCCACCACTGAAAGGGAATTACTAGCTTTAGTTTGGGCTACTGCCCACTTTAAATGTTACATTGCTAATACCCATTTTTTCATCTATACAGACCATGCGCCTCTAACATTTATGTTAAAAATTCACGACCCTACATCTCGCATGGCTAAATGGATCTGCACTCTCTCAGACTTTAATTTTACAATTAAGTTTGTTAAAGGTAAGTGTAACAGTGTCGCAGATTTCCTTTCGAGGTATGTCAACAATGATAACTCCAATGATACTGTTAATTGTAATTTTTGTATACAAGTCGAAAAGGAAGTTACTTTTACGCCTCATTCCAATCTACTTGAAAAAATTGGTGAATTACAAAAATCAGACAAGAAATGCTGCGAGATTGCAAGAAAACTAGACCAAGGTGTAGAAATTGCTCCTAAATACATGAAATTTTTTTAGAGATGACATTTTAGTTTGTGAGGATACAAGGGAGTCAGCTATTTTGAATAAATCTGTAAAGTTAGTCGTGCCAAAAGAATTGGTTACTCAAGTTTTTGCACTAACACATGAGTCCCTAGCGGCTTGTCATCAAGCCTTTCAAAAGACCATTGATCGCATTCGTGAGCACTTCTATTGGCCAGGAATGTCGTCAGATGTCAAGCATCTAGTGGAGTCATGTATTAGTTGCTAGCAGAAGAGAGCTTATAGAGCGAACCAGCTCGCCCCTCTGCAACGTATGCCGACCCCCCAGTTTCCAATGAACAAGGTTCATTTGGATCTCATTGGACCCTTACCGCAAACTTTTTCGGGAAATAAGTATATTGTCGCATATATAGATTCATTTACTAAGTGGCCAGAAGCATATGCGGTTAGTTCAACCACTTCAGATGTCATTGCGGACACTTTAGCTGATTTCATCTCACGCTACGGAGCGCCCTGTTTTATTACGACGGACAACGCGAAGAATCTAATTTCAGATGCGATTGAACACGTGTATAAAATGTTTGGTATTAAACATATTAAGACCTCATCTATCACCCGGCTGGCAACTCGCAAGTGGAGAGACAGAATCGTACTCTTAAAAATGCACTTTGTCACATAGTCAATCAAAATCAATCTGACTGGGACACTAAACTCAAATTTGCACTACTGGCTATGCGTTCAGCTGTCCACTCTTCAACTAAACTTAGCCCAGCTGCAGTTATGTATGGCAGAAATATGAATCTACCATATAATCTCTTTTCTCAACCACCTTCTTTTAATTATAATGATGCACCCTCTTTTTGCGAACTCTTAATCCCAGCTCTTCAAAAAGTATACACTGAAGTACATAGTAATTTAATTAAGGTTTCTGAGCAGCAGGAAAAATACCGTGAAAGGACAGCTGTTGTTAAAAATTTTAAAATAGGAGATCTTGTGTGGTTATTTACACCCACAGTCGCCCCTGGTAATACAAAAAAATTAAGCAAGCAAAATAATGGTCCTTTTACTATAATTGAGAAGCTAAATGAGGTTAATTTTAAAATAGCGCTAGTTGCTAATCCCAAAAATTGTCAGGTTGTCCATGTTGACAGGTTGTCTTCTTTCAAAGACAGACTCCCCATCTGGTCCAGTGAACCAAACCAAACAATTGGCCTGGGATCGACTGAAAACGTGACCATCGATTCACCACACCAACCGCGCGATTCTCCTCCTGTATGCAGGTGTAAACGCAACCGATTCATTCCCTGGGCACCATATGATAGTAACCGCGCACCAGCAGTAGTGAACGTCAACAATAACAAAACTCCGGTAGCGCCGGAAGTGGAGGAAACAGACAGCGACGCGACTGAAATCATAAATCCCTCTCCCCCACCTCCCATTTCTCCGGAGATTGCAGCGGCAGAGAATAACGAGATGTGCGTAAATAAAAATTTAGCAACGGCAGAAGGCAGCGAAATGCGCGTAGGTAAAAATTCAGCCACGGCAGAAAGCAGTTCAACTGCTGAGCACAGCGATTCGCGCAGGTCTCGTTCATCGATTCGTCCAGCTGCTAAATCGAATAGAAGTAGTCGTTCAATATCGATTTCTAGAACCGACTATTCGCTACGGGATAGACGAGACCGTCCGAGTTATAAATACTAACTACCTTTTTTCGTTATTCAAGCATTTTTATTCAATTTTACCTTGTTTATTTGTATTTATTTATAGTTTAGTTAATGTGTATGTATATTTAATTATTTTTTTTGACATTTTTAAAACGGAACTTAGTTTTTCTAGCGTATTAAAGGTTTGTTTTGGTTGTGTGTTGATACTTTCATGTAGGCATTTTTAACCCTTTTTATGCCTATACTTAAGGTTTTTGTCTGTTTTATGGTAGATTATGTGGTATATACCCGTCCGCACCCCGTTTTCGTAGATTTTGGGTGTATTTTTGAAAAAAAAAAAAAAAAAACGAATGTAATTTTTGTTACTTTAAATTTTTTTTAGGATGTTGTGTTTTGTATGCCCTTTTGCCGAGGTAGATCTGTTTAGTTCAGTTTTTTTTAATGCATCAGTGTTTTGTATATAACTTTTTATGTATGTGTTTACTTTAATTTCTGCATTTTAACTAGATAGATTTATTATTTACTATGCAATTTGTGGGTTTATTTGAACTTTAACTTTAAGGATTGTGGACCTTTATTTTTTTTTCTCTTTCTTGTACATACGTTCTCATGTACATACCTGGATGTGGTTGTGTATGGCTTAAATTACTAGAATTAAGTATTTTCTTTATTCTACTTCCTATTTTTGTGGAATGTGTGTTTTCCCTTCTGGTGATGTACTTCACCACCCTTTTTTTTTTTTTTTTTTTTATAAGTTTTTGTGGAATGTTTTCCCTGTAGTGCCCAAAAGCCCGAAACTGCTTTTTGCTATAAGTAGCACAGAGGCAGAGATACTCTTTCCCATGCACATTACTTGTACGTGCATTTGTAAAATCTACATAATATCCCGAATCATTAGACTGTGTTCGAAAACAAACATGTGTTCTCATATAAAATTGTTACAATTATGTGCGTAATTCTCTAACATGGTCTGTCATACCATAATATGTGTCTTGCAGATGTATATGTATATTTTTTTTTTGTGTGTCACCAGTTGCTCTTGTGTATTTTTGTATAATAGAATTAATATGTGTTTTACAAATTTCATTGACATTTACAGTGTTGTAACTATGATATTACTAGTACTTATTTACATTAATAGATAGTGTTGTAATATACTGTGATGCCAATTATTGAAGTTATGTATATAAGCAGTATAATGACAATTAATCAGTGGGCACTTCTCTTCTTTTTCGGCTAATTTTTTTTTCAAAATTCAATTTATGTATTATTTACAGTTCTGCTACCAGAAATTTCAGGTAGGATGCAGTTATGCGTAGGAATGACAGTAGTAGGGAAGTGAGGTTTCACAGTCAGGTGGAACATGTGTTCTTTTACAGGTGCAGAAAATATCTTGGTCATTTTAGTGGTAAAATCAGCCTTGTGGTCCCTCCTCTGGTAGTACTCTTTTATGGTCATGTTTCAGGTAATATTTTAGGTAATGGTTTCTACGGATGTGCGAGCTCTGGTTGTATATATATCCGGAATATATTGTCAGGGTGGTATTTCAGCGGTGAACTCTCTGGATCCCGTCCCGGATCGATGTATGATTTGTGTTTGTGGGTCAGTTTTTTCAGTGTTGAGGTCCCAGCATGCCATGTGGTACCCAGTTACCTTTCAAAAAATAATTTGTTTTCTCAAAAAAAAATTTTTTAATTAGCCGGGGGGAGCAATCTTGTTACGGTTGGTTTCAACCAAATCTTTTTTTTAATCTACATTAATTACCTTAAATCACTCTCTCAACATTTATTTAGAAGTTTTCTTTTTGTTTCTGTTTTAAATAAATACATAAATAAATGTAATTGTAATATTAATAATAAAAGCAGTTTTTTTTTTCTCTTCTTTCCATTTCTTTTAAGCAAAGCAATTTCAACTTTCATAGTCTAACGTAGCTTCCTGTTTTTCAAATACGAAAAGCAGACAGCAAGGGAGGGATGTTTTGTCAGTTAAAGACCGCACAGGTGGAAAATTTGGAGTCATCTAGTCTGACTTTGATATAAGAATGACCGATCGCCCTGTATAAGAATTACGTTATCTTATGAGTGTACTATACACGCAATTAGGCTTTGTAAGTTTACGTCAGGCTTCAATTGGCTCTGCTATCAGGCGGATAGCTGTCGTCCATGTAAACAGAGGTTCACAGGACCCCCCTTCAGCACACGCCATGGGGGTGATGCATGGCTGCCTTCCCCCATGAAGCGGCCGACAGTGTGGAGCGACAGGCTGGTGCCTTCAGAAAGAGTCCATTTTTCCTTTTGTTTCCACTCCCGTACCCCTGGCAGAGTGGATCGGTCCCGTTTTCAAACGGCGCGGGAGAGTGAATGTTTACGACAGTAGTTGTTGCTTGGCTGTGATACCTGTCGTTTGGCTCGTAAAAATTACGAATTATTACTTGGCGCGTAAACTGACTGGTTGTTTGGATCGTGAGCTGGTTGGAGGATGAAACACTGGGAATAGCATGCGAACACCCGTGTTTTATGACGGCAGTCGGTCCTCGTGTTTAAATAATTATTGATTCGTGACCGGTAGAATGCAACTGAATGAAAAAAATAAATTCTTGTAAAAAGAAAGGAGTCCGGCAAGGAAAGGTTGAAATGAAGTGATAGTATCAGAGATACGTGAAAAGCATGAAAGAGGACTTAAGTGAAGTTCTGATACGGTGACGCCGAGTATGCCCCTGCGAATATTTGAGCGTGTGGTCAGTGTGTCATTCCAAAATTAACATGATTGTTATTTTAGAATAAAGTTACATCTCAGTCAACCCAGTAGTAGAAAACTCAGTGATCCTATAGTTGATGTTGGTAGTGTGAAATCTGACTGTAAAGGTCTCTATCGTGGGACAATTTCCCCCTCCTGACAAGATGATGGACCTAGTAGTTGATGGCAAGTGATGCAGAGTGATGAGAGGTACGGAGTAGCAACTTTTTCCCCAGCCTGAGTACTCCAACTTAAGTGTATTCAACAGATTTTGAAAAAGGACGAAATGCTCCTAAGTGCCCACTGACTAAAATTGTAGAACTCTCCACTTATTGTAAGTACTCCTTGCATAGTTTTTTTTTTTTTTTTTTTATTTGTACATCTTTCTGAAAAAAAAAATATGTTTGCTATACCAGAGTTTAAAAGTGAAATGAATATCTTTAGATAATTTCAATAAGAATTTATATTAAGAATAGAAATAGTCTGTAGGTTAATATATGATGTTTGTATAATTGAACAACCATTAAATGGTAATGTGATGATAATTTTAAAAATATGATGTGTAATTTAAAAGTAACCAGTGAGTGGTTTCAACTTAAAAGATCAGCTGTTATATTGTCTTATTAAGATTATCTTTGATAACTTAGTTGCTTCATAATCTAAAATGTTCAAATAAATTGAGTTTTTTTGTTTATTATCAAGAATGGTATGTTTTTCTTTGTACAAATCTCTAAATAATTAATATTTTATATTCACAGTAAACCTATAAGAAAGGCTTAACCTTTCTGTGAGTAATAAAAAAAAAAAAAAAAAAAAAAAAAAAAAAAAAAAAAAAAAAAAAAAAAAGAGAGAATCCAACTTTATTAAATTAGGACTTTAAAATTTCTTAAGTTTAAATTCATAACTGACTGTTTTAATGAACATTAATTGAGGTTCACTCAATGTTATGCAATCGTATTTTTGATCTTGATTTAAGGATGGATAGATTAATAAGTGAAACAGTAATATTAAATTTAAGTTCATAAATGTTAAATTAAGCTTTAACGCTCCTCTTTCAGAAACATTGTTTTTCTAAAATATACACCAAAAATGTTTTATTTTAAAAAGGTAAAAAAAAAAAAAAAAAAAAAAAAAAAAAGTTTCCAGTTATTTTATACCACTATACGATTCTTGGCTAACCGATCGGATCTTGTTCAGAATCTCCATGGTTGTTCTAAAATTTTAGTACATCATCATATCCCTATTCTATTAACGGATTTAACTCCTTCTCCTTTTGGTCCTCATATTGGAGGAATTTCAGGTTGTCTGCATTTTTCCAAATTATATGATGATTACACTTTAGTTAATTTAATGTATTTGGAGATTTGAGCTTGATCGGGTTGGAGTGGAGTTGGGTGTTCTTTATGCAATCCAGTATGCTACTTGATTTAGAAATCTGTTGCCCCTTACTACATTTAATATTGTCTTAAGATGATGAGTTCAAAATTATCATTGTTGTATTAACGTATTCGGATTCTTAAGTTTTGATATTTTGTTTAGTTTAATATAATTTGCTCCCTTTTCCATGGCAACAGATTTCAGTAGAGCTAATCAGGGTATACTTGTTTTTTTTTAAATATTTAATTGTCAAGTGAAGATTGAGTAACAAATGAGCTTTTTAGGTTTAAGTAAGTTATTTTAGAAAGAACCCCCAAAACTACACAACAATATGTTGTCTTATCATTTTATTATGTTGGGAAAGAAAAAAAAATTTTTTTTTACTTTAAAATAATTTAAATTTAAATGTACTGCATTCAAGATTAATTTCCACCTATGATTATTATCTTGTGATAGTTTGAAATTTTAGGTTATTGAATAAAGAAAAAGGGGTAAGATTTTTTGGTGCATTCTGGTATTTCTTATTCATTTAGTTAAGAATTTGCACAAGAATGCTTGCAAATAATAATAATAATAAATAAATAAATAAATAAATAAAAAGAAAAAAAATATTTTCAGGTTCAACATTAATTTTCGTTAAATGCTTATTAATTTTCTAAAATCTTTGTAGATTATAATGTGTTTTGAACAGAACCCATATGCCATATTACATTAACGATATGTCAGGTTTTGCAGATATAAAAAGTAAATGCATCAAGTCGTATTTTAAATTACGATTTAAAGGTTCTCAAATATTTCTGCAAGTAGTGACATTTCAGTTTTTATTTTTGACTTTAATTGTTTAGTGTAAGTGTTTTAATGTGCTTATTTTTAGATTATTATCGGTAATATCTAAATGACATTTCTGATAAATGTGTATGGTTTCGATATCCAAATATTATAGAGAAATTAACAACTTACATTTAGATGTGTTTTTGTTGGTTTGAAACTGCCATAAGATACATGCAATTTTATAATATTGCACTTTTCAGATAAATTATAATTACATTTATTTTTATAGTTCAGGGATTTAATACTCCCCTCCCCCCTTTTCTGCTATTTCAAAATGTTAAAAAATATATATATCACGCTACAAATATTTCAGTTCATGTTAGTCATTACATTTTTATTTTTCAAGGAACAAAAATAACTCTCAGTTATTATAGCTGGTTAATCAAATCTTGTTGCATTTTCTCATCTTTTCAGTTTCACAGGTCATAACTTTATAAAATATGCATTTTTCATGTTATTTAAAAAAAATTTACCACATGCTTTAATTTTATTATATTTTTCTTTGGTTAATTATTGTTAACATGAAAACACACATACACACAGGCTTACTTATTCATTATATGGGTACATTTTCTTTGATCACATCTCTTTAGATTGACGTTCTTTTTCATGATCTTTAAATAAATAGATATCCAGAACTAGATCCTTACTTTTTTCCCCTTTTTGCAAAATTTTACTTCTAATTTTTAATTAAATTATGGTTAGAGTGTTCTACGACTTCCCGTCGAGCCATTACTGCAGGAATGTCTTGATGAGGGTACATATTTCATATTTGGTTTAATTTTAATATGGCGCTGGCGTCAGACCCTTTTCAGTCGAATTTGAAATATGGTTTGTGTTACACTCTTTCTCATAACTCTTTTTTAATATTTTAGAATGGTTATAGATATCTTTTTCTTTCACAATATCATTTATTTCAGATTACAAACAGTATTCATATTGAGAAATTTATTTATTTTTTCATATTTTTACAAGAATTTTGAATTTTTATTTTTTTTAAACTTATGTAGGTACACTTTTCCCTTTTTACTTACTTGTACATGTTTGAGTGCCAACCACAGGTCATCATGTATGATAGTAATTCTGAAACATAATATTGTAACTCATCTGAGATTTACCGTTTGACATGTCCTTTTGTCATGGAGTTTATGTTCAGTGGGGCTACGCATTATTGCACATACCTATGATTTTTCATGGTGTCTCAAGGTATACTTCTCATGGTATACACACGCTCCTGTTCAGCTCCTGTAGTACAATTGGTTACGTCATACACTTTGTTCTCAACATAAGGTAGCTCTTTTACAATATTTGTTTATAAGTGATTTCACCTATCATATTCCTTTTTCTTAAAGCTTACTTTTGACATAATTTGCTACCTTGGTAAGTTGGTATCATTTCTCGATGCTTAACAAAGTTTATTTACTATCAAAGATTTTCTTTCGAGTTTTGCTGAATATTTCATTTGATGCATTTTACACAAATTTACATGCTGTGTTTGGATTTTGCTACAAAGTATTACAAAGCATCAATGCACACAATTTTTTTTTTTTTTTTTTTTTTGCATAATCCATCAGTTCATGTTTTTCTATTTTCACAATTTTCACATATCTTTGATACACGTATTTTTTTTGGTAATGCACTTTTATTAATTTTTCCATTTTATATAGATTGCTTTTTATGCCCTTTCCACCTGATCATAATTCATATTTATAGATTAATTCATATTGGGATATGTAACAAGATATTTACTCTCTAAACATTTTTAAGGTTTTTGATTTTTTTCTGTTATGGTATTTTCACTCATTGTTCCTCTATCTCTTATATCTCTGATACATGTTAAAAGAAAGGTGTCAACAGTTAATTTTTTATTTCATTTTCTTGAGATTTACCCTTTACCTATGACTTCTGTACAATTGCTTGGGAATTATATTCAGACGTCATTTGAATTTACAACACGAAAATTCTCAGTATGATAGTTTCCCTTTTCTCTAACATTTTTAATTAATATGTGGCTTTTTCATTTTTCAGTTGCTGTAAGAATTTCGATTTTGCGTTCATAACTTTTTTCCTTTCACATACATTTTTTTTTTGGTGTTGTCATGGACATTTGACAATGAAACATTAAATATTTGTACAGGTCATATTAATATTTATACATGACATACACAGGTCAAATATTTGTACATGTCATACATGACTCACTGACACCATTTGAAAAACAGTTTATAATGCACATTTCTTTAGTTTCATTAGGATACACATGATCTGCAGATGTACTTCGCACCACATACACTACAATACATTTTTTTTCAATCAAAGTATATTTACACACGTATTATCTGTATTGTCACTGTACTTAATGAGCTTTCTACTTCTTTATTTCAAAATTTATCAGTTTACAAAATTTGATTATCTATATGTCAAGGTTCACACACTTTTTGTAACACCTGAATTTTTTTACTCAATTCTCATCCTCCTCTAGTTTGTACAATATAATTCCACATTTGTTCAAAGTTTAAATACCAATCAATGTTTTACACTACCAATCAGGACCAGTCATTATGCCCATTTCCAATCATTGCTACACCCTCTACCATTCATTATGATATTTGTTTTCTTCATTTTATATACCTTTTAATATTGATATTTTTTTCCCGTTCACATCACCTGCATTTAGTAATCTCATGGTATATTTGTAAGTAATAGTTACACCAAAATATTAAATGGATACATAACATTTGTTATACATGCCATTGTTGGTAAACAACTATACTTATTTACCTGTTGCATTCTCAGTAATGCTGTTAACTCATTTGTAGGTTGATAGTGATTTTTTTTTATAAAAATATATATATACAACATTACTATTCTTCTTCTTCATTTTACATGTATTTTTTTTTCATCTATAATTTCACTTTGATAAACACATTAGTCAAAAGTAAATAAATAAACACATAATTAAAAATAAAATATCATACTTTTTCATTAAATAATACTTGTTTGCTGATGCAAAATAAATGGTGCATTACTGAATCACGCCTTAATGGTACTTATATTATTTTTAATATTGCGATTCTTAGAGATCTACTCAGATTTCTGTTCAATGCACTCATTTCATGAAACTTTCATGAGTAACGCATCAAATATTTCATCCTGTTAATTTACACAACTTCTTACATATACTTCTATCATCTATACTTAATGCACTCAATTTTATCATTTACAGTTTTTTTTTACTAATCAATGATATACACTACTAGTTAATGCCTTAAATATTACCAGTTAATTAATATTACACAAATTACTAATCAATCATGTATTACCAGTTAATGTATTAACACAGTCATTCAATGTGACATTCTTTCTTTTCTCATTAATACATTTTAAAATTCAATGTTCTTTCATATTAGATGCATTTGATAATTTCAACGGTATTTGTAAGTTCTAGTTACACCATATACTATTAAACCTTAGGTGATATACAACTGGACTTATTTACCTTTTGCACTCGCAATAATGTTGGTATTATTTATTTGCTGATTAATAATAACATTCTATCGTAAAATTATAAGCAGCATTTTCTTTTCCTTGTTTTTTTTTTTTTTTTTTTTTTTTTTGCACATACACTTTAACATCCATTTATTCCAGTTAGAGATACAAAGGTACAGTAATTCAATTTTTTTTAGAAAAAAAAAAAAAAAAACTTTTTTATTAAATTTGTTTACAGTTGAAATATAGATTTGTGCATTACTGAATCTGCCCTAGTGGTTTAAGGATATTATTTTTATAATATTAGGATTTACTAAAAATCTATTTTGATTTCTTGTAATGCACATGGCTTCATGAATCTTTATGATAAAAAGTATCAAATATTTCATCCTGTGGACTTACACGAATATCTTACACGTTTCACTTACTATAACACTACATTCCATCAGTCACATTTTTATATATCATTTAAAAATTTCTGTCACTGGTTCTACTTGTTGATTTTTATTCTTGGCTTATTAAATGGTAAAATATTTTAGTACAAGCAATAGGTAACTTTTCACTGTACATGTCCTAATATAATTTCTTTTTCTTTTTTCGATTTATTTATTTTCTTCTATAGAGTATGTGTCGCACCTCAATTACACCCCTTGTCTTGCCCACTCAGTGCTCGCGAATTTATCTTTTTAAAGTTCATTCAATATAGGTAATTTTTAAAGACATACATTTTTTTTTTCTTTCGAATTTTTTTTTCATACACTACACTTGTTTCTAGAAGTATATTTATTCACAGTTGTTATGTTATCGCAAACTTTTGGTGTTTATACCAGCTGTATGTTCTGTCGAAGTTACATATATGGGTTTGCATACATTGATTTCTCACACATCTTTCACATACTTACTGATTTTGCATTTTCTACACTTTATTAAATGTATTCTAACCACCAGTAATTTTTTTTTTCAATCTAAACATATTTATAGGTGATAGGGAATGTAAGCAAACGAAAAACAAAATTACGTTTTGATACACATAATCATTTGTTACATTATGGAATTGAGTGACTTATGGCAGTGTTTCAAACATTTTTTTTTCTTCACATACAGATATTCAAATATTTCTGAATCCTCATCTCTAACATAACTTTGTTTTAAATTCATGTTGTGAGTTTAAAAATAAAATTAGAAACGCATAAATTTCCAAATTATACCTTTATTCATTATTTTGGGGATTAATACAGAATCCTTGGTTATTCATGCTGTATTTCTGTTTATCTGTATATTATATATGTTATATATATATCATATTACTCCAGTATTTTATAATGATTATAGTATTGATCAGTACCCATATTTAGCCACATTTAATGCTTATTATAATATAAGCATATATTTTTTTTAATTAATGCCAGCTGGTAACTGACCTGTAAACATAGGCCTAATGTTTGTTTTATTTGTATGTGCACAATTTGATACAGGTCAACGTCTGACTAAGACACATTGAAAAAGTGATCATGAATTTTATTAAAATTGCTGCAGCTGTTTCTAAATAGAAACAATATATGATGTCACCTGTATGACAAATTTATGGTACCAATATAATTATATCATGATATACTTTTATTTTTGGATGGATGCCTGCTACGAGAGATCTTCAATTACTGTTTGCTTTTTGTCATGTTTCGTTTTATTTACATGTATCTGCTATAACTGATGTAATCGTAAGAGCATATGAAAATTTTTTTCTCTCGTCCTCAATTCAAATTTTTTTCGTCGGTTTAAGGGGAGATATATGTGATGTGGTATCACATATATTTTTCTTAAATTAATCCTTTTCTTTAATTTTCAGTTTAAACTATCTTTTAATTACTTAGTTATTTTATCCTAACTTTTATTTCAGCTCCCGCCGTAATTTTCCTCCATTAAAAGAAAATATCTTTAACATATACCCTTTATCAATAAAATTTTCTCACATAGATAGAATTCATTTAAACGATTAATCACCCTCACTAGATATTAAAAAAAAGAAAGAAAAGAGATAAAGATTGACTTTGTATTCGGTTTGCATTTTATTTCTCATTCCGTCCAACGTTCGTTAGAAATGTCTGTGTCTGCTTAATTTTTGAGTTTAGCCTTTTCGGTAAATCCCAAACATTTTCCAGTACATGAGAGTTGTTTTGACTACTTCAGCTAGATTCCCAAAACTTTGCTCTCAACGTACATTTGGCATTCACATTCTTGTTGGCTCACTTTTTAGGACTGCTATTCTGGTACCCCTGTCCTGTAATTCAAAAATTCTCCTAATTGCCTAATGCGTAACTGATAATTTTTAGCTTATATGACATCATTCATTTTTATGTGCTCTTTCGCCAATTTCATGTTGCAATATGTGTATGGCATGAAAATCGACATGTGTCGGAGGGCTCATTCTCTCTCTCTCGCACGCTCCTCTGATAAGAAGTTAATAATGTAAGCTCACGTTGGTTAAAATGCTCTCAGGCACCATCCCATCCCTTCATGTACGTACTTTGTAATTGTACGCTTATAACTCGAAGTTTAATAAACTAATATCGTAAAGAATCTTTTCAGAGCATTTAATTCTACAATCTACAGCCTACTGCCTTTTTATGTTACTTTCAGTGGATGCATATCACCTGGATTATTTTTCACGCAATGTACTTTTAAACACGTAGAATCCGTTACCATAGTGCGATTTGCAAGAAAAGGCTCACAAGGTAGTCGGATTTTTTTTAGCAGCAAAAAAGTTTTAGTTAAAAAAGTCACTTGTAGATGGCGCTAACATGCGAGAGATTCAGCAGAGTTACGCACATTAATCCTGCAATGAAAGACCGGGGTACACGAGGATTTCTCATTCGCTTTCAGAATGTTATCATTATCCGATTGAGCGTTGTTGGTTAAGTTGTTCTTTTTGAACGGAGAGTCAGCAACTGTTGCGTTGCGAATATTTCGCACGGCGAAAGGACTGAAGACGAAGAATGTGGTCTGGAGGTCATGTTGAAGAACTGTTATTACAAGAATAAATGGATGGAACGTACTGTTTTCCCGTTCATTGTGTTTCGAGTCGTCAGCGCCCTCTACCAGTGACATTTTTAACTAAAAAAATTTTTCCAGCCAAAAAAAATCCGACTACCTTGTAAGCCCTTTCTTGCAAACCACACTTCTTTATCATAATTTCTTCCTTTTTTATGAATTTTTAAAGTTTTAACGAGCTTTTGGTTCACCCGGGTACTTTATATATCCTACTTTATATATCCTATATAAAGATTGTATTCATATCACTTGAAACAGTGAGACGCAGTTGCAGTTCCCGTTTATTATTTAAGAGAGAGGCACATTTCAAGATCGCAAAATAAATGCGTCCGGGTCCATACTGGATTAAAATTAGCGGCAAGATTTCTTTTTTTTTATTATTATAAACTAGATCAGTCTGGCTGAGCGCTTCTCAGTGTTCTCCTCCGTCACGTGGGGTTTCCTGACTCCGCTGTTTGTTTTTTAGTATATTCATCGCCATTCTACTTTGACAGCGAGCGGATACCCATGCATACTGATATGGCCTAAACACTTGACCTTGACACTGAGGATGGAGCTTTAAAAGCTCCGAAACAGCTGTATGTCATCTTAACATGTATTTCCTTTGTTCTATTTTTACGTTGTTCATTTATTTATTTATTATTTCTGTATTATATATTTTTATTCCATTTCTACATTATGCACATAGTTTTTGATAAATTCTTTAATTATCGCTTTCCAATTTCGCGTTAAACAGATTTCTTTTAATGTAACTAGTAATAACTAGTAAATCTACAGATCAAAGGCCTCTACGTCAGCTCTACAAACCATTGTTCATTAATCTCACTAATTTTTAATATAATCTGCATAATATTTGATAGTCTAAAATAAAAAATTTTAAAGTTATTTATACATTTATAAAAATATAAGATTTATTGAAAGTTTCAAAATTTTTGGAAGTATCACATTAAACACAATTTTATGTCGGATAAATGATAGGATAAACTACTTATTACTGTATTTTTTTTTTTCAGAATAAGATTGCATGTCTTCAAGGAGGCTCCGCCCCCCTGAACCCGCCGTTGTCACTTTAATTTTATATTATCAATTTCCAGTAATTGTGCGTTTTCATTAATCGAGTATATGTCTGAGTACATTTACTATTTTAATTTCATTAAATTAACGATCTCTTTGTACAGGAGGTTTTATCCTATCCTTAAAAGAATACTTATTTTTCAACCACTAAATATCATATATTACTGAAATTGAATAAAATTCCGTGTATTAAATATGCTTATACAAATGTAAATTTCTCTTATGAGACTTATACTCCATTTTCACATTCAACGTTTTTATATTTTTCGTTTGGAAAGCCGATTTGGCCATCTTTCTTTAGTAGTTAAAATAAATTCTCATCTATTTCATTAGAAAAAGCATATTAAAAAATTAAATCACCCGAAAATTAGCTATTTTGTTAATAACATTTCGCGTCAAAATAATTCACTTGAATTTTCCTTTGTTGATATTCTTTGAAATATAATTGCTTAGCAACCATTTAATGAAAGAGAGAAAGAAAATGCATTGGAAATTTTTGTAAAAAGTGAAAAATTAAAATTTTCACATATTTCAAATTAATGCGTAAAATTTCCCAATAATTTATACAATTAATTTAGAAATTCTAATAAATATATTGGGAAATTTTCAAAGCGATCAAATTAATTTAAGATATCCATTTCGTAAATTTAATATCCATTATTTAGCATTTACAATTATCCCAATAAGTGATTTTCTTTTCGCGGAATGTTAATATTAAAAAATCGTCTGACTTCCCATTGAAAAGCATTATGACTTAAAATAAAATGTTCTATATTTTTCGGACGAATGAACCAAATTTAACCAAAAACTATACAGCTAATTCCGGGTACCTCGCCAATATACCCACCAAAAATAACCCTAATCGGACCGTTTTTGCGACAGTTATCGCGGAACAGACAGACAGACAAACAGACAGAAACCAAAAACTTTTCGGGTCTCAAGAGTCAGCCTTCACTGACGTTTCGGCAATAATAATAACTAGTAAATCTGCCGATCAGGAGCCTCAACGTCAGCTCTGAAAGTCAATGTTTTTTTTTTATCTCACTTTTCATAATATTTAACATCTTACAATCCGCAAATTAATTTTTTTAAATTACTACATACATATTTATACGCTTTTAAAATAATTTGAAGGTTTCAGAAATTAGAAACGTTTAATTAAACACGGTTTATGCAATAATATTCTGACATTCTTATGAAATTCTTATTCTATGTTTTAGGTTAAAAAAATACATTTCTTCAGGGGGGCAGAGCCCCCCTGAATCCCCCCCCCTAATTTAACAAATTTATATTCGTGATTTACTATTGATTGTGTGAATGATTCTAGTATATAGAAGATTTCGTTCTACACAGTGGTTTTATTAGAATAAGCAAAATTTTCGAAAATAACTTCATGGTATCCTAATGCCTAAATAGCAATATTTACTTACCTGCCAACCACGAAACACTCGCATCTGATAAATAGGTTGAATAATATCTCGTGTACAAAAGCAACTTATGGAATTGTAAACTGAATCTTTTCACTTATATCTATTTCAGAAATCTAGTGCTATTGCAACTTTTGTTTCGGAAAACAGTTTTGATGGTCATTCTATAATATTTCTTTTGCCTAAGTACATTCTGATCTAACTCGATAGCAATAGCATACTAAAATCCCCCAAAATAGGCTTATTTAGAAACTTTTAAACTTATTGGGTAATCATTCATAATCGTACCCACTGCCAATTCACTAAATAGCAACCGTGGTTTGGCGCTATAAAGTATTTTTTGTGATAACTTTGTACGATCTCAGTTTCCAGTAATAGTGCTATTTCAGGCTGTATGGATGCGTTTTACTAAGCTAATTTCTTTAGATTAACCATCTCGTTGTTCGAGATATTATATCCTATTTTAAAGTAATACTAATTTTGAACCACGAAAAATCCACATCTCTTCCAGAAAATGAATATCTCATGTAAAAATGTTTCGGTTATCATTCTATAGTAGTTAAAAGGTAACTTGTTTCAAAATAAATTCTCATTTATTTCAATAAAATATTAAAATCACTCAAAACTGTTTTATTTTGCGAATAAAATATTGTAGCAAAATAGTTTGAGTTATTTGAATTTTATTATTTTGATATTCTTTAAAATGTAGTTGCTAGGTTACGATTAAATAAAAGAGGAAAATAAAAATAAATACATTTTAAAATTTTCAAAAAAAATGATAGAATAAAATGTATTATATTATTAGAACAGATGTATAAAATTGCAGCAAACATTGTACACCTAATTAAAAAAATCTGACGAATGTATTAACAAAATTTCAAATTAATTTGAATAATTTAAGACCTGACTTGATAAATTTTAGCCTTCATAACTTACACATTAAATACATTAATTAAATGCGCCATTTTATTTCAATGGATGAAAATTTTCGAAATCGTCTGAATTCCGATAGGAAAGCATTATGACCTAAAAAGAAATGTTTTATATTTTCCGAACGAATGAACCAAACATAACTAAAAACTATACAGCTAATTCCGGGTACCTCACCAACATACCTACCAAAAATCAAACTAATCGGATCATTTTTGCGGCAGTTATCGCGGAACAGACAGACAGACAGACAGACGGACAGACAGACAGACAGACAGAAACCAAAAACTTTTCGGGTCTCCACAGTAAGCCTCAACTGACGTTTCGGCAATAATAATAATAACTAGTAAATCTACAGATCAGAGGCCTCAACGTCAGCTCAAAAAATCATTGTTCATTAATCTTACTAATTTTTAACATTATCTGAAAAATATTTGACACACTAAAATTCAATCTTTTTAAGTTATTTATACATTGATAAGAATATAAATTTATCGAAAGTTTCGGAAATTTTAGAAGTATCCCCTTAAACACAATGTTATGCAATGATAGGATAAACTACTTGTTACTGTATTTTTTCAGAATAGCAATACATTATTTCAGGGGGGCTCCGCCCCCCTGAACCCCCCGTTGTCGCTTTAATATTCTATTCTCAATTTCTAGTAATTGTGCTATTTTATTTCTTGAGTATATGTCTCAATGTATTTGCAATTTTCATTTCATTAGAATAACCATATCTTTGTACAAGAGATTTTATCCTATCCTTAAAAGAATAATTATATTTCAACTACTAAACTTCATATGTTTCTGAAGTTGAATAAAATTTCGTGTATAATTATACAAATTTAAATTCCTCTTATTTGACCTATATTTAATTTACTCATTCAACGTTTTTATTATTTTCATTTGGAAAACCGATTTGGTAATCATTTTTTAGTACTTAAAATAAATTCTCATCTATTTCATTAAAAAAAAAGCACATCAAAAACTTAAAACCCGAAAATTGGCAATTTTTAATAAAACTTCGCGTAAAAATAATGCGATCCACTTGAATTTTCCTTTGTTGATATTCTTTGAAATATAGTTGCTTAGCAACCATTTATTGAAAGAGAGAAAAAAAATGCACTGGAAATTTTTGTAAAAAATGATAGAATAAAATGTATTATATTATTAGAGAAGATGTATAAAATTGCACCAAACATTGTACACCTAATTTAAAAAATCTGACGAATGTAATAACAAAATTTCAAATTAATTTGAATAATTTAAGACCTGACTTGATAAATTTTAGCCTTCATAACTTACACATTAAATACATTAATCAAATGCGCCATTTTATTTCAATGGATGAAAATTTTCAAAATCGTCTGAATTCCCATAGGAAAGCATTATGACCTAAAAAGAAATGTTTTCCGCAATCTTATTAAATTTATATTCGTGATTTCCTATTGTTTGTGTGAATGATTCTAGTATATCTTGGATTTCGTTCTACTCAGTGGTTTTATTAGGATAAGCAAAAATTCAGAAAATAATTTCATGCTATCCTAGTACCTAAATAGCAATATTTACTTACGTGCCAACCACGAAACACTCGCATCTGATAGATAAGTTGAATAATATCTCGTGTACAAAAGCAACTTATGGAAATGTAAACTGAATCTACTGTATTTCACTTATACCTATTGCAGAAATCTAGTGTTATTACAATTTTTGTTTAGGAAAAAACAGTTTTGATGGTCATTCTATAATATTTATTTTACATACGTACATCTTGATCTAACTCGATGGCAATAGCATACTAAAATCTCTCAATAAAATATTAAAAGCAATCAATAAAATATTGTAGCAAAATAGTCTGAATTATTTGAATTTTATTATTTTGATATTCTTTAAAATTTAGTTGCTAGGTTACGGTTAAATTAAAGAGGTAAATAAAAATAAATGCATTTTAAAATTTGCAGAAAATGATAGAATAAAATGTATTATATTATTAGAACAGATGTATAAAATTGCACCAAAAATTATACACCTAATTTAAAAAATCTGACGAATGTATTAACAAAATTTCAAATTAATTTGAATAATTTAAGACCTGACTTGATAAATTTTAGCCTTCATAGCTTACCGTTTAAATACATTAATCAAATGCGACATTTTATTTTCAACGACTGAAAAAATTCAAAATCGTCTGAAATCCCATAGGAAATCATTATGATCAAAAAAGAAATGTTCTATATTTTCCGAACGAATGAACCAAATGTAACTAAAAACTATACAGCTAATTCCGGGTATCTCACCAATATACCTACCAAAAATCAAACTAATCGGATCATTTTTACGGCAGTTATCGCGGAACAGACAGACAGACAAACAGACAGACAAACAGACAGACAGACAGACAGACAGACAGACAGAAACCAAAAACTTTTCGGGTCTCAACAGTAAGCCTTCACTGACGTTTCGGCAATAATAATAATAATAATAATAATAGCAATGTGTGTACTTTCTATTTACTTGGACGGGACCTTAAATTAGTTCTAATTGGGTTTCCGCTGTATCCGCGTGCCGATTTGAAGAAGTTTTGCTGCATTAGGGATGTTGCAAGATGTTATTTCTACTTCGAAATTTATATCATTTAAAATTTAGAACTGTTTAAATTTGACTAATATTTTTTAATTTAAAGCGAGAAGATGTAACTGAAATATAAGTAAGGTTATAAATAATTTACTTGGACTTAGTTTGAATATAAAAATTAATCATGTTGCACATCTAAAAACAATTTCCGAACTCCATTGAGCTTGTTGTTTGGGAAGATGATGCCATAAAATATTTAATTTTAATCTGAATAATTTTATGCCCAACATCAACTATTATTCTTAATGAAATCCAATCCCGCTCGCCCCCCCCCCCCGTTCCCCATAATTATGGATTAATTTTAAATACTCAAATGGCTGTTGTAGACCGCCGAAACTATTCCTGCGTCTGGACCCACAATTATACAATATATATATTCCTCAGATTCAATCTATTTCATAGAAATATTACCGTTCCCAGAACATTATTTTGGGCAATTGTTTCTAAGCTGGTGATAAATTCTGATTGTGATATGAATAGAATTCCAGGGAGTGATTTAATTTCTACACTAGTTCCATACGTACCAACGTTTCGGTGCTTTTCAATTCAAATAAACCAGAAATATTATTAAATAAAGCAAATTAATAAACTTATGAAGATATCAAATAAATTTAATTATTAAACACATAGAAACAAGAAACATTTTATTAAATAATTTTTCTGGTTACAATTATGTTTATTTGCAGTATAGAAGCCTTGGCGAGATGGAGAAATTTGCATTGGCGAGAGAAAGAAATTCGCAACATATTTTCTGACAACAGTTTCACTTTTCATATACACCAGCAATTTTTCCAATATTTATACAATTTATATTTAAGATAAATAAGCATTTTTCTATCTATTTTTATATACAAACATCAGAAGTAAATTGTATATAAAAATACAATAATATATATATATAAACAAAATGTTTATATATATACAAATGCATATACAAACAAGCATAAAAGTTCATCAGATTTGTTTTAATAGCTGTTTATGTACCATTGGCAACAAATCTCACTTTCTGGAGCTCGAATTGCACCGAGCTTTTTAAAAAAAAAGTCAAGGCCCCTATATTGGAAAAGTACCCATAAGGAATATATGCATACCTGCTAACATTGCACTAAACTTCTGTACAATGTACTTTAATTTAACCGAGGTGAAACACGTTTAAAACCAGAATTTTGTTTTAAGAAATGCAGTCAAATAGGTTTCACGTAAGAACATGATACTAAATACATATATATAACTTTTTCAGATATATTTTCTGGTTAGAAATGTCTTTAATCTGGATCAAATTAACTCACGTTGTACGGAAGTTTCGTTGAAAGTTGGCAGGTATGTATATGTAAGATGTATAAAGGGGGTGAAGGAAGATAGTGAAAGTGCCCCCTTTTAATGGTGAACATAAAAGTTTCTTAAGAAATTTTTATTATATATTTTTGAATTGTTTGACAAGAATTTCTGCTTTTATTTCATACATTTTTTGATAAGAATTTCTGTTTTTATTTCATACACACTGCAAAAAAAAAAAAAAAAAAAAAAAAAAAAAAAAAAAAATGTTGATTTTACAGTATAATACTGGCACCCCAGCTGCTAGTATTATACCGTAAAAATAACAGTAATAAACAGTAAAATAAGCAGTAATACGTGGCCGCGCAAGCGCTGTAGCGTATTACTGCTTATTTTACTGTTTATTACTGTTAATTTTAAGGTATAATACTGACAGCTGGGGTGCCAGTATTATACTGTAAAATCATTTTTTTTTTTTTTTTTTTTTTTCAGTGCATTGTTTGAAAAGAATTTTTGTTTTAGTTTTATACATTTTAGTCTTTTTTAAATTCCAATACTTTTGATCTAAAAAATTTAAATAAAAAAAGTTTGTGTGTGTAAGGGTGTCTGTGCATTCAAATCCAGTTTAAACGTTTTTTTATCGATTGGTTTTATCAGTTTGTAAAATTTAACACAAAAAATAAGTAAACAACAAAGTTTTTTCTATACCAGTGGACAGTAACCCGCATTTGCACTGCAGTCTTTAACATTATTTGCTGTTAAGTTTTTTCATTAATTTTTAATTAACTACGATTTTTAATCAAATAACTTTTTTTAATGCAATTTGTCAAAAGCCTTTACAAAAATCTTCCGTTTGATAGCTCCACTCATCGTTGTACGTTTTACATGTGCATAGAAAAAGGGATTTTGACACCAGAAGTAATATGTATGATTAGTTATTTAATAAAATAAGCTCCTTTCGAGGCATTCTAACTTTTTAATCCTTACACCATTTTTAATTTTATTTTAGCCGAATTCATGTTTTATTAAGCCTCAGACAAATTAATTACATAGCTATAAAAATTTGGCAAATTAGAAAGTGGAAGATTTGGAAACAAAAAATAATACTTTGTAATCTAGATTGAAACAGAGCCAAAACTCATTTGTCACAATTTATAAATGAGATTAATTTTAATTAAATTCTTATAAATGTTTCCAATATTGCTTAAAAGCAATGCAAATATTCAAACGTTGGAATGTGACAAGAAAAGTAGGTAGATGACTATAAAAGACAGTTAAAGTTTATAAAAAAGTAAAGTTTATAAAAAAAACAGTTAAATGAAATCTAGGGAATCTTTTTTCTCTTTAAATTTTGCTGTGAGTTAAAAAGTTTTACGAAGCTAAACGTGATTTTTTTACAGAAATTCCACATAACTTTAGAGTTATTATACAGTTTTTTTTACAATCGTTCAATATATATACTTTAAAGATAAAGACTTCATAATTATATAATTAATACATACTTCGAATTATGCTACTATAATCTTTATATATATATATATATATATATATATATATATATATATATATATATATATATATATATATATATATATATATAGAATCAAAAAGAAGGCCTTTTTTTATATAAATACAGTCCAGTTCTGTTACACTATATTTTACCATTGTCCTATATACAGAACAGCTGAGAATTTTCGAATTTTTGCAAGTAATATCGCATTTTTATTTATTTTTTTAAATTTCTGTTCAGCTACTAAAATACATTTTAAGTCTGATAAGCGCCGCTTGTAATCGCCTTAAGTTCAATTTTAATAATTTAAAGTTTTTTTTAGATTTTTTAATTTAGCTAATTTTATTATTTTATCTGACATGACTTTTCTTTTTTTTTTAACTTTCCGAATAGATACTGAAAGGAATGCATTGTAAGCACTGTAAAAGAATGCATTGTATGGGTTTATGCAGACTTGCCAAGTCTCCGGCTTTTTGGATACCAGTAATTTAGTACAGAAAATGTTGTTTTATTAAATCGGATCATTTTGCGATTTAAAAGAACAACATTTTCTCTAAATAATTACTGGTGTTCAAAAAGCCGGAGACGTGGCAATTCTGGTTTATGGGGGGGGGGGGGGGGATACGATAGCTCCAAACCTTCGAATTGAGCTCCCATTTGGCGAATATTTTATTACAGATAACTCTCGAAAGAACTGTATAGATCAGCCATACTCAACGTCAGGGTTCATAGAGACTTGAGAAGGAAAAATCCAAGGAGTCTAGGAATCAGGAAACTACGCCTTAGTGTAATAATGAAAAAAATCTGAGTAAGTAATAATCGAAAGAGCATTATGAAACGTGTTTTTCACACATAAATTATTTGCCCTCGACTCCCCGTTATTCAGATATAAAGTCTTAAAGTTTGCTAATTTATCTATTTAATTTAGGGAAAAGGCGTGGTTTTGATTCAGAAATTTTAATAATCAGATTAACATGAAATACAAAACATATTTAGATATAGTAATATAAAAATGATAGAATCCCGCAAAATAATAATAACTAGTAAAACTACAGATCAGAAGCCTCAACGTCAACTGTGAAAGTCAATGTTTTTTAATCTAATTTTTCCTAATACTTAACATCTTACAATCCGCAAATTAATTTTTTTAAATTACTACATATATATTTATACGCATATAAAATAATTCGAAGATTTCAGAAATTAGAAACGTTAAATTAAACACGGTTTATGCAATAATATTCTGACATTCTTATGAACTTCTTATTCTATTTTTTAGATTAAAAAAATACAATTCTTCAGGGGGCTCTGCCCTCCTGAACCCCCCCGTAATTCTATTAAATTTATATTCGTGATTTCCTATTGTTTGTGTGAATGATTCCAGTATATCTTGGATTTCATTCTACACAGTGGTTTTATTAGGATAAGCAAAAATTTCGAAACTACTTTCATGTTATTCTAATACCTAAATAGCAATATTTACTTACCTGCCAACCACGAAACACTCGCATCTGATAGATATGTTGAATAATATCTCGTGTACAAAAGCAACTTACGGAAATGTAAACTAAATCTACTATATTTCACTTATACACTATATTGCCAAAGGTGATTGGTCACTTGCGATTGTAGACGTTTTGTTAACTATCTAGAAAAATACATGAGGAATTAACCTGAAACTGCTGGTGTGTAAACAGTATAGTATAGGTTATATATTTCCGCGAAGATTTTTTCACGAAACCCCATAGGGAACTGTCAACAACTTGAAAAAGAACGAATATCTTTTGGTAACTCTGTAAAAACTAATGTAGCACAGGCGTTCAAACTCGAGATTATTAATAAGTGGCTTATTGTAATATACTATGTTCATTTGTATGAGGATAGCATGTATACTCGTAGAGAAATTAAGGTTTTTATAAAAACAGTCCCAAATTTCGCCTAGTTTTTTGCTTATAATTTGCAGAGTTCTTAACATAAAAAAAAGTTATTTTCAGAAAATATGACAAATAACATTGTACATATAACTCTGCAATCAGAATTAAAAAATAATAAAAATTAGATGAAAAATGAGCAGGTTTACTAAAAAGATGAGTGGTTGTATCAAATATCTGTTGATTAGTGCCAAGATAGCGTACACAATATTTCGCGTACTACTATATTTGGATACAACCCCTCATACTTTTGCTTCATACTTTTGAACGCCTTTGCTACATTAGTGAAAAATGAGCAGGTTTACTAAAAAATGTTTCACTGCGCATGCGCGAATGCAATCAAAATATAATATACATAATGTATTAGCTATGTATATAGAGCAACTTTTGTGAAAGTCTCAAAATCATAGCTTGAAAATTCTGAAAATTATCGTCGATAGAATAAACTAGAAATCCGTTGTTCCCAAAAAGAAGCAAAAAGATGAGTGGTTGTATCAAATATCTGTTGATTAGTGCCAAGATAGCGTACACAATATTTCGCGTACTACTATATTTGGATACAACCCCTCATACTTTTGCTTCATACTTTTGAACGCCTTTGCTACATTAGTTTTTACAGGGTTATCCAAAAGATATTCGTTTTTTTCGATTTGTTGACAGTCCCCTATGGGGTTTCGTGAAAAAATCTTCGCGGAAATATATAACCTATACTATACTGTTTACACACCTGCAGTTTCAGGTTAATTCCTCATGTATTTTTCTAGATAGTTAACAAAACGTCTAAAATCGCAAGTGACCAATCACCTTTGGCAATATAGTGTATCTATCTATTTGAGAAATCTAGTGTTATTACAATTTTTATTTTGGAAAAACAGTTTTGATGATCATTCTATAATATTTATTTTACCTAAGTACATCCTGATCTAACTCGATAGCAATAGCATACTAAAATCTCCCCAAAATAGGCTTATTTGGAAACTTTTAAATCTATTGGGTAATCATTCATAATCGTGCCCACTGCCAATTCACTAAATAGCAACCGTGAATTGACGCTATAAAGTATTTTTTGTGATAACTTTTTATGATCTCAGTTTCCAGTAATTGCGCTATTTCAGGCTGTACGGATGCGTTTTACTACGCTAATTTCTTTAGATTAACCATCTCGTTGTACGAGATATTATATCCTATTTTTAAAATAATACTAATTTTCAACCACGAAAAATCCATATCTCTTCCAGAAAATGAATAATATCTCGTGTAAAAATGTTTCGGTTATCATTCTATAGTATAGTTAAAAAATAACTTGTATCAAAATATATTCTCATTTATTTCAATAAAATATTAAAATCACCCAAAAATATTTTATTTTGCGAATAAAATATCGTAGCAAAATAGTCTGAGTTACTCCAATTTTTATTATTTTTATATTCTTTGAAATATAGTTGCTAGGTTACGGTTAAATTAAAGAGGAAAATAAAAATAAATGCATTTTAAAATTTGCAAAAAATAATAAAATAAAATGTATTATATTATTAGAACAGATGTATAAAATTGCACCAGAAATTATACACCTAATTTAAAAAATCTGACGAATTTATTAACAACATTTCAAATTAATTTGAATAATTTCAGACCTGACTTGATAAATTTTAGCTTTCATAACTTACCGTTTAAATACATTGATCAAATGCGCCATTTTAGTTTCAACGAGTGAAAAATTTTAAAATCGTCTGAATTCCCATAGGAAAGCATTATTATGACCTAAAAAGAAATGGTCTATATTTTCCGAACGAATGAACCAAACGTAACTAAAAACTATACAGCTAATTCCGGGTATCTCACCAACGTACCTACCAAAAATCAAACTAATCGGATCATTTTTGCAGCAGTTATCGCGAAACAGACAGACAGACAGACAAACAGACAGACGGACAGACAGACAGACAGACAGACAGAAACCAAAAACTTTTCAGGTCTCCACAGTGAGCCTCAACTGACGTTTCGGCAATAATAATAAAATGCTATTGACAAATACGACACTGAACCAAAAAAAAAAAAAAATGATTGAAGCGTAGAAAGTCGTGGCACCAAGAACATTTGGGCGTTTCAAATGGAAGTGGCCGAGTTTGCACTAACCCAGACTTGTACCAAGCATAGCGAATCATGTCGGAGAATTGCGGCGTACTAAAGTGGAAATGGACGTGTGACTGGAGTTTGATGATGTTGCTACGTTGAAAACGTAACGACTCCTCCGTCAATCTTATCGACTCTTCCTTCCATCCTATTAAATCAATAAATTATCAAATTTTAAGACTTTATAACTCGATAACGGGGAGACGAGGGCAAATGATTTATGCGTTAAAAAAAAAAAAAAAAAAAAAAAAAAAAAAAAAACACGTTTCATAATGCTCTTTTGTTTGGTACTTATTTAGATTTTTTCCATTATTACACTAATGGCGTGGTTTCCTGGTAAGGGGTACAAGAATTTTAAAGGTCTTACCGTATTTTTTTTTTACAGCTCCCTCGTGTAACACGCACACCCACACTAATTTTTAATACCTCATTTAGAGAGAAATTTAATTTTATTCTATTAAAATCTAATAGCTATTGCCTAAATTAGAAAATACTCACAATGCGCTGCTTACTAGTTTCGTAAATTTGAATGCAAAATTGCCAGAGAATTATTTTTTGTAGTGACCGATGGCCATCTATACAGAGGCCAGTCAAATCCCAAATATCCCATGTATCTCATGCACCTCGATTTTAAAGGTAAATTTTGAAAGGAATAACCATGCAGCATAAACAACAACAACAACAAAATACAGTAACTGAACTTCATTTTCTTTCTTTTGTTAGAATGGTACTAATGACTTGAAACATGAGAAAATATGAGAAGTAGTATAGGAAGATTCTTATTCTTATTTTACTTACTTTAAATGTTAATCTCTTCCAAGACAAACGTTTTCCATTTTCTACTCTTGTATACTTTAATTAAATCATTGTGCAATGCTAAATTATACTTCGCGATAATTTAAGGAGTTTTTAAGGAGTATTTTGTTTACTTAAGAAATTCTAAGTACTTAGAAACTTTTTCATTTCTAAGGAGTATCTAAGTATAGTCTAAGGAGTCTGTATGAACCCCGTCAACCTTTTCCGAGCTGGCCGCAAACATGAATTTGCTTCGTTAGGTGGGTCGCAACACACTATAGTTACATAATAATGTAAAAAAAAAAAAAGTAGTTAAAATAAAATCATATAAAAAATAGTATAGCAAATCAGTATAACAAAATTAATATAATTCCACCAGCTATATAATAAGTATGAAACAAGATAATATAATAATGCAGAATTTCTAAATTCTAAATATATATATATATATATAAATCATATTTTATTTTAATAAATCCGATTTTTGCTCAATGAGAAAGCTTTATATCTTTGTAAAATGTGAAAATATATTGTTAAAATTTAATTAATTTTAAATAATGTTTGATTAGTGGTAAATATTAAAATATATATGTACATATATGGAAGACATTTTTTCTAACCAAATGACGTACTTTTAAGTTAAAACTGCACAGATTTTATCTTATTATTAAAATATATAAAACTTTAATGAATATCTTACATACCTTCCATGCACTTATCAAATTTTTATAAATATGGATTAATGATTGAGTGTCTCGGGGCCGCACATAAAAGGTCGCCGGATCACACGTGGGCCGCAGGTTGAGTATAGCTGGTATAGATTGTTGTAAAAATCGGCCGACAGATTAGGTATTCAATCTATTTTTAAACAATTTCCAAGCCATTTTGCAACCGGATCTATAAGGAGAATCACCAAGGAAATGTGGCAAAGAAAATATAAGTGCTAAATATTGCAGCTATGTAATCAAGTATTAGTAGCACAGAGGTAACATCTCCAGAATAAAAGCGAGAGAGGCGGCCGATTCCACTGTCTTAGAATTTTTTTTAATTACTTTTTTTTTCGAAAGTCGAAGTTAATCAATCCAGATTTTTATAATTTAAATAATTGCGCGAAAAAAAAATTCCCTTAAATTTATAATAATTGCAAATCTTATATATTACTAGCAGTTCTTCGCACGATCGAGAATAAAAATAAAATGCTCACCAATCCTAAACATCGAAAGATGCAACGCTTTCATCAATGAGAATGACATGAAATTGTAAAAGTATATCGGCAATTTCATTCATGAAAGAATAACATACTACAATGATTGTTTAAAGGAGATGCACTTTTCACTTTTATTTTAATTAGTTTAGATTAAGATTAATGTCCCACATCACAATGATAAAGTGATTCAATATACACGGATAAATCAAACTGTGGAACAATATAAGAGGTTATATTCAAAAATCCGTCATTAAAATTCCGTCATTTTTAAAATAAAACGGGCATTTTCAAACGTGATTTAGAAGCATTAAACTTACATTGAAAAAAAAAAAAATGTTGCTTTTACGGTATAATACTAGCACACCAGCTGCCAGTATTATACAGTAAAATTAACAGTAATATGGAAAATAAGCAGTAATACGCTACCGCACATATCGTATAGCGTACACTCTCAGAAAAAACTGTAAATTTATGAGCGTTTGTCCTTCAATTTTCACGGGAAACAGCCTTATTTGATGTAAAACGGTCTGATCCACTAAATAAGCGGCCTTATCCTTTAGATACATAGAAAATTAAGAGCAATCCACATATTCTTACAGTTCTAGGCCATATGTTAGCAAAAATACGGTACGACCCCATACATCGTCCTCCGCTTGGGTGTAACCCTTCATTTTACTTGTGTTTCGAAAATTTTAACCCGCCAAAAAAGCGATTCTGTGATGATTATCTAACGTGCTACGGAGCAGTAAGTAAAGTGTTATTGTGTTTTAAAGTGCATTATATCCTGTGCATTATAATGCTGTATTACTTTACTCCGTAAAATTACGGGCTGCACAAAATGATGGGCATGGATTGTTTTTTTTTTACGGGGTATGACTGGAATCTCTGCTGCCGGCCTCTGCCTTTAATTTTACTGCATTTTTTTTTTTACAGTGTAGTGTATTACTGCTGATTTTACGTTTTTTACGTTTGTTGTACGTTTTTTGTTGTTACGTTTGTTTACGTTAATTTTACGGTATAATACTGGTTGCTGGGATTGCCAGCATTATACTGTAAAATCAACATTTTTTTTTTTTTTTTAATGTACGACGGCGCGAAAATTAGTCACTTCCCTTTGAGCCTCAGAACTCTTACAATAATGTGAAAATTAAAAGGATTTTTTCTCGATTACTCTCTCTTAAAATTTTGACGAAATAATTTCAGTACATTTTAAAATATCTTAAATTGTAATAAAAATAATACTAGCGGAGCTGCGTCCGCTACACTGATCAGCTTGTTCCAAACGGTCCTCGAATTAAACGAACTTAGGATTGGGCGCCCCAGTGTCTTCGGATCCGGTCAACTTAGATTTAAATTTAAAAAAAAAAAGAAAGAGAAAGAAAATTTCATTTAGAATTCTGTAGAAAACTGCATCGACGTATTTTTTAAAACTGTGATTGTTAATTATTTTTTGTCCGAAGGGTGAAGCGTTTTTCGTCAACGAAAATTAACCCAGGCTCCAGGCAACAAAATGGCTGCTTGTAAAGTTCATCTGAAGAAAAGCTGCCGTTTCAAAGAAAGATAAAGTGTTTCTTCCCATTGGAAGTGGGGGAGAATGATGAATGGGTTTCTCATTGTGTTGGTTTATTCACTTTTGTTCAGACTCAGCCCATTCTAAAACTGGGAATTCCCCTGGTATTCTATCCCTGCTTTGAAAAAAGTTGGAGCATGCGCACTGAGACCAATTTCATATGGAATCTGAAAAAATGCTCTTTTAGCTTTAAATATATAGATATTTTTTAACATCACGCAAGTATTAACAGTTAAAATGTTTATTACGTATTCAGTTCGTAACACGTAAATTTTCATCGTCAAATAGAAATGTTTTTCAGTATTAACTTAAGGACCTAATCTAAAAAGAATGAAAGGATTTCGTGGCGAAAGTGGTGGCTTGTTTAACAGAAAATGTGCGTTTTTATCCATCATACCAAACATTTATTAACAATTGAGACATAAATAATGCCATTTTCATTCATTTTTAATTCCACATGTGCTGAAATTAAGGTAAGTAAAGTTGACAGAATATTAAAATTGAAATTGAAATTACTCTGCCATGATAACAGAAAGGGGTTGTTTAAAATTTTGGCCACATTCCTTCCTCAACTTCCTCAACGTTACTAAAATGTTTAGATATTGTCATAAAACCTAAATTTTAGGTCGATTGAAAGTACAAAATATTTCATATCAAACATGTGAAAAAAAAAAATCTCCAGTAATTTATAAATTACACTAGAGATTTGAAATAAACATCTATATTATAAAGTACAAACGTGTGCGCTGATAAAAATCTTTAAAAATAAAATGTTGGAAATTGAAATTTTCGAAAACACTAAGCATATTTAACCATACTTTTTTTTTTAAAAGAAAACGTCAAAGTATGAGGCAATTTTTTACATAGTTTTTAATAATATTCCTTTATTACTACTATTTTTGTTATTATAATTATTTGTACTTGTGTCTTATTCTGTTGCTCAGAAAGTTAAAGTCACATAAAAAAAAAAAAAAAAATATTTTTTCGATTTTTAGGAATTTGAAATTTAAGAAATAGAATATTCTAAACATCTAAACGATATGGCAAATTTCGTTAAGACTAAATTACTAAAAACGACAAAATTTGCTTGATGTTAAAAATCATATTATTTTTATTATAGCTTTAGATTTTTATAAACGATATGGCAAATGTCGTTTTATCTAACCGTGATCTATGGGTATTTTCCCCCATCTTAACCCTTTGAAATTCGATTTATGAAACTGTTTGGAGTAAGCACGTAGATGTTAGAAATAACGTACATACCAATTTTTAAATTTCAAATGTCCTGATATTTTCATGATTTTTCATCCGTTTTACTCCTTTAAATTTTTTTTTTTTTTTTTAATGTGTTTCATTAGGATCTGATGCAAAGAGCTAACATTTATGTCTAATATCGAATTCCTAAGTGATACAATATATGGATCGTATATTTGGATTCTATAATACACGGTGCGGCATAAATAATGCATTTTTATTTGTCCTTGGAAATACATCGATCGTTTTTGTACTCCATACGAACATGTACAGAAAATTCGTATTCACAACTGAATCATTGTCGCTTTGTTACATTATTGTAATAAAGGTTTGTTCATAAATGCTCACTTCTGAATGGCGTTACTTAGGTTTATTCGATGAAATACCTTTTATCGGGATTGATTAAGGGCATTTAAAAAAAATTCTTTGGGTCACACAATATTTATGTTTCATTTTGTTTGTGTCCTAACTCAAGTAATTTATAATATTAATTTTCTGTAATCAGTTAAATTTATCCTATAATGATAAGAAAAAAAAGGGGGGGGGCACATATCCTTTGGCATTTTCTATTTTCCTAACATTTAGAGGGATAAAATATAACAATATTATTAATATTCAGCGTTGTGCAAAGACACAGAATGGAGAAAAAACACTTGTTTGCAGCTTGACATTTATTGAAGTCACACTGTATTTATACTTCGGCTAGGCTGTTTCATATGTCAGCTAATTTCTAATCTTCATTTTCCATTTTTGAAAAAATAAATTATCCTATCGTGATAAAAAGAACCAAAATTGTGTACATATGGTTTAATATTTGATATTTTCGCACGATTAATATATATATATAATACATATATATAATAATATAATATTAATATAATATATAATAAATTTATAATATAATATTAATATATATATATATATATATATGTATATATTAATATTTCAGCCTTTTGAAAATAAACATACAATCGTTTGTAGACTGACATTTACCAATTAAAAGCAAAAAGTTACATTTTTGATTAAAAAAAAATAAATCGTTCAAAATCCGTAAATTATATTACAGTTTTGAGATAAATTTTATCTGAAAGTGTATTTTTTTGTTCTGGAAAGACAGGAAATATGGGATATTCTGAAACAAAGATGCCAAAGGGAATACATAGTGCAAAAAACCAGTAAAAAATCCCTTAAAACTCAATTTTAAAAAATCCAAATCGAATTTTGAAAAAAATTATTTGAGTGGACGGGTACACATTGTGATCAATGTCGTAGCGCTGGTCTTATCTATCATCATAGTTTGAGAGAGAACACAGACAGACAGATTCACAGACTCTTTGTTTTATTAGTATATACTGCCGATGCCGAATAAAAATAAGTATTGCTGAGTTATTGCAAAATAGATGCATGCAGTTCATTGCAATGCCATACTATATAGGATATCTCTTTTTATTGTTGATGAATAGCTTAATCCTAAACTGTTAGTTTTTTAGGTTCAGTTCTAACTGAAAGAAATTGTTTCAAATATTGATCTTCATGATATAAAAATCTATTTCCATCAAAATGGTTATTTGTTTTAAAGTTCTGAAATTTAAATTTGTATACGGTTCTTGGGTTCTATAAGCCCCACCAGTGGCTGAAAGGTTCTGCTCTCAAAGAAGCTGGTAGACGGGAGGTGCTGGTTTCAAACCCCTGTCGTGCTCGTCGACCTAACTGTTCGGAGTTTTCCGTAGTTTTCTTCGAACCTTGTCGTAAATACGGGTTAGGATCCCTTAGAAAGACCACCACGGAGGGCACTCCCCCTAGGGCCTATATCCCTCGTGTTGATAATCCGCCGTCATAAAACCAATCAATCAATCTTGGGTTCTATACGTTACATTTCGAAAAACTTTCTCTATGCTCTATCACGATAGCAATTTTTTTCACTTTTATAGAACCAAACCCGAACCGAGTTATGGTATTATGAATTTTATGAATTTTAAGCGTTTTCTGGTACTAAAAACGCGTTTTTCCGTTACAATACGTTAATCTGGTGTGGGTCCTGATTAGGGAAAATCCACTACTTTCCATTTATGCTTGATAGAAAGCGCTAACTAGGGAATTTAATAAAAATATATAATTTTTCCACCGTTTCTTGTGTCAGATATGGCAACAATAAAGAGAAAAAAAACATTATTTAAACTCTCTATACAGGATTTCTAAATTGTTTTCCTAACTTATAATCATAATTTAAATAATATTAAACTATCAATTCATCAAAATGTGTTTTTCTAAAAATAAATTGCACTATTAATTTATTTTTCTTAAATTTATATTTTATTTTCTACCTTTTAGCATTTAAATTATTCCATTATTGCAGTTTCACAGCCAGTTGTCATATTTTAGCGAACGTTGATTCCCGCATAATTAACCCCATTGTTGTTGTAACTTGCATAGAGTTGTAACCATAAGGAATATTTGTCAATTTATCACTTGCGCTCGGTTAACGGAAAAAATACGTAAAAATTAATTTGTCAATTTGTAATTAAATTCTAAAAATATTAAAATGTTGCATTGTCCTGGAAAACACAATTGTGTACATGCTTTTCTTTTAGGTAGCTTTCAATACAAAAAAGTATAAAGCTACCTATTGCAGCCGTTCGGAGGAAAGCAGTTCCAGAAAATTTCGGTATATTTTCACCGATCATGACCCCCAGACCCCAAAACCACCCTCCATTCAAATGTCGATATATATATATATATATATATATATATATATATATGATCTATGTCATACGATAACACCCGTGTTTATAAATATTTTTGGATGAAACTAATTGTGCGTATTAAGCTCACCAATGTCTCGACCGAGTTCGTTAGCCAACTTGGTCCGCCATTTAAAACAAAATGGCGGCCACTTAAAGATTTAAAACTAAAATAAATATACAAAAAAGTTAAAAATTCTAATTTGTTTTTTACTTAAGTGTTAGGCCTTGATCAGGGGTCTGTCCAGACTTTTTTCCCAGGGTCCTGTTTTTGTGAAATAGTGAATAGCTTTTTACATTTGTGAAAAATCTAGTCATAATTTTGTGAATTTGAAATGATCATTATATTCAGGTTCTTGTTGATACATTTTTAAGAAGCTATATGGATGTAAAATGCATAAGTTTTCTTCATATATGTAAAAGTGACAGGTCAGATTTTACTTTTAAATGATTAATTTATGAAATGTTCAGTTTAAAGATGGAAAAATTTTGGGAAAAACCTATTTTTAAGATAAAGAATTTTGTGAAGGCTCCTGTTTTAGGAAAAATAGCTTTGTGAAGGGTCCTGTTTTAGGGAAAATAGTTTTGTGAAGGGTTCTGTTTTGAAATTTAAAATATTGTGAAGGGTCCTTTAAAGGACCCAATTTTTTCCTAAACAGAACCCTATCCCCACCAGTGGCTGAGAGGTTGTGCTCTCGAAGCTGGTAGACGGGAGGTGCTGGGTTCGATCCCAATCGCGCCCGTCGGCCTAATCGTTCGAAGTTTTCGTGGTTTTCTTCGAGCCGTGGATTTATCCATGCGTAAATACGGATTAGGTTCCCTTAGAAAGACCGAAGGGCACTCCCCCCGGGCCTATATCCCTAGTGTAGATAATTGGCCGTCAATAATCAACCCAACCCAACCCTAAACAGATCCCTGTTGATACAAGGATTCCGGAGCATTTTTGTTTTACATCTATCTTAAAAAATGCCTGAGATACAGCAGTTTGAAATTCTAGGGTGGCAGAATTTTGAAACAAGATGATAGCACATGAAAAAAAATCCAACGATTAATTTATGAGTTTTAGTGAACGCGATTCCTTGCAAATTATTAACTTTCATTGTTGCATTTTCCCAAGCGCCAAATTCTCGCCAAACTTGGCAACACTTGGCAAAATATCCCCAAATTTGGTGACCAAAAATAAGTGTTCATAAATGAAGCCAACTTGGCTATAGTTGACTAATTTGGCAAATTTCTTATTTAAATTCAGTATTAACGAATCTTATGTAATCGGGTTCTTTGCATTTTAGATTGCCGTTTCGATTAGCTAAACTTTAATACGAAGATATAGGAAAGCTACCTTTTCCACCCGGTACTGGCCGGAAGGACGTTTTATAATTCTAGCCTATCAGGAAATGAGTGAAAAATCAATTACAAAATTCCATCTTTACATATATGAACCAAATTAAATTAAATAAAAGAGCATAAAAACAACGAGCAGGTTCAAATTTTCATTTTTGAGTTTATTTTTAGAAGACAGTATTTTTGGTTGGATTCCTTACAAATTAAATTACTTTTCAAAAAAATTAATTATTTACTCTATATATAAAAAATATAATTGTACGTTAAGTATATGAGTGTACTAAGTTCAGTTCAAATATATTTAAAAAATAGTATCCCATTCAGTTTAGAAATAAAAATTAATAACACTTGTTACTTATAAATTATTCTTTTAAATAAAGATTTTAACAAGTAAAAAATACCTATCATTAATCAATGCAAACAGCATTATCTTTAAATGAAAAAGAAAACTAAAGAATCTAATGCAATTTGCAAATATATAACTTTAGATAAGAATATCAAGTATATCATTGACAAAAATTGTTAAAAACTGATAACGGTGTCGGTGATGTTAAAAAGCGTTGAATGTAACAAAACATCATTTATTTTCAATAGGTAGAATAAATAAAAGATTAAATTGATAAATTTATAAATTACTTACGGTGTGGTAATTAAGATGAACTAGAAAATAATCGAAATGTTTGAGCATGGAAATTATTTATTTAGTAAAAAAATCATTGAAACTTTTTCAAAATAAAAAGAAGTGGTCATTTGAAAGAAACGATATAAATACAACTTACACACAGTTATAGAAAAAAATAACTAAATTTTTGGTGGTAGTTGTTGCCCTTATCGCACATATTTTTGATTTAAATTTACTCTTGTGTCTGAAACGGATTGAGTTTTTTTAATAAAGCTCTAACACATTTATATTTTATCCGAAAATTAAAAAAAAGAAAGAAAAAAGCAGATAGATTGACATTTCGACGAATAGAGTGCTTGCATAAGAGAGTAGTATCATACTGGTGACAAATTTAATTGACCAATGAAATTCTGAACTGGACGAAAAACACCTTAACCTGTCATCGATGGCAATCTTGTATTTGTCAAACATTGTTTCTTCACTTAATTATTATTTAGTATTTGAACGAAATTGTAACTTAAAATATTAACGATTTTATCATAAGCTTAGTACATTGAAAAAAAAAAAGTGTTGATTTTACAATATAATACTGGCATCCCAGCTGTCAGTATTATACCGTAAAATTAACTGTAATAAACAGTAAAATAAGCAATAATACGCTGCCGCGCATGCGCGGTTTTACGGTATAATACTAGCAGCTGGGATGCCAATATTACTCTGTAAAATCAAAACTTTTTTTTGCAGTGTACTAACATACATTTAAGATACTGTTTTAAAGCTTGTTATGTGATTATTTTCTTCTATGTCATTAAAAAAAAATCTTAAACAATATTACCTAAGTATTTGTTAAAAAAATAGTTAATTATGTGTGTTCAATGCGAGTAGCGATGCTTGACCTAAAAACAAAACAAAAATGCGGAAGAGATTCACAATTGTAGAAAACAATATGTTACTTACAAATTTTTCAAACATTTTTTTTTTTTTAAATACTTGCCAAAGTTGACAAAAAAGTTATTCCCTGCATTCAGTTTGCTTATATTTATTTAAGAATTATTATTTAAACAAACCAAATTCGTAAATGAACATTTACAAATCTGCTGATTAACGTATAGCAAAATTATTAGTTACATTGTCATCAGAAACAGTTAAATAGTGTATAAACTTAGAGAGTGCAAACGTTTGTTTTAAACTGTGTAAATAATAGTAAATTATGACGCAGTTAGTAATATTTGAACGAGCAAATCTATATTCAGGGTGGATCATTGGTCTTTATACACAGGAAAAATAATCATTTCACTGTTTTTATTTAGTTAATATTCTAGGCTGCTACTGGTGACTATTTTGTTAATTGTTTTGTATTCCATTATTTAAAATTAATAATCTTTGAGGTATATTATTGTTGTTTAGAAATAATGGTAAAAAATAATAAATATTACTCGCTGCATTGTGTTATGCTAGATTAATTAATATCATGAATAGCATTATCAATTAGACCATCAGTATGACTAGTTTTTGGGGAGATATCCCTGGGGAAAAAAAATAAACGGAATGAATTGGAATTCGTTCTCAATAACGGGATTATTCCTGGAGACATTTCATACAATTCATTGCTCTTTATTCAAACGCATTTTTTAAGGTATCTGAAATGTAAAAAAATAAAACTTTAAAAACCATATGTATGGAAAATTATAGCCTACCTTGTCTACTATATATAAAAATGTAAATGGGAATTTCGTTCCGGCCGCTTATAACTTTAGTTCTGTTGAATGGATTTTGATGGAATGCACTGTTAGTTACACAATTTTTCAGAGAAGGTTTTAGTATATAACATCATATTGTTCTATGTTGTTTAGTTATAGAATTATGGAGAAAATTTCTATAATCCGGTGAGACCGATTAAGAAATATTAGCCTTTTTAAAAAGTTATACTGGGCGGATTTTGCTGAGACTTGCATTGTTAGTTAGATAAAGTTTCAGGAATGGTTTCAGTATATTACATATCGTTCTACCGTTCTTTACCAAACCTACTATAAATTATCATCTAAAAGAGTTGGTCCTTCACAGCCCAAATATTATCTGACACATTAGAAAATATAATAGCGCAATGGCGTTTGCATAATTTTCAGCAATGTCGAAGAACATTCCAGGTAAAGATCCATATTCTTTTAAAACACAAGGTCAAATTCACCGCCCTATTTCGTTTGAAGAAACTTCTCAGAGTAGCGGCCGAATCCTGCTAGTATACATATAAAATAGATTTAAAATAGTTCAATGCTTATGCTATTGAGATATCCTATTCTGAGAAGTAAAAACGAACTCCAAAAATTGCATCTGGTCTGGTATCCGCAAAGGAACCGTTTTAATGTGTGACGCTACTCTCCTATGTGCATTTTAACTTTGAACATAACCAGCACGTGTAGGGAGAAACTTTTCATCACATAGAATAGATAGAAGTAAATTATAATATTTTCCATGTAATTCATTTTCCTCTTATCTTTTTTTCTATATTCCTATATGAGAAAATTATTTACTTAATTTTTTTCTTTTCTACGGGCATATGTATTCAATATTTTTCCATTTATAAAAGATCTAATCGAATAGCGTTTTAGCACCAAACAACAGGACGGCAAATAGAGGTGTAGGCAGTAAACTTTGTAATAAAATGGTGTTAGTAATCAATTTATTTCTTGACTTAAACGAATAAACAAACACTAGCTTGGCAATAACAGAAGGCTCGCCAAGAGTTGACATTTAATACACCATACGTTTCTGAGCAATGACTAAACAGATAGCACAAGACTGAATTTTGCTAGCACAAAGAACGTGAAATTACAACAGAGAAACTTCACAAAAAAAACCACAGTAATGAAACCACTCTCCTGACGATGGAGCTGAGAAGTTTATACAAGTTTGGCTAGATTAAAATTATAAAAATAGCAAATAAAACCTTTGTGCAAGAATATTAAACGGAAGAATACCGACGTTAAAAATGCACAAAGAATACATACAAATGCAGCCCCGACCCTCTATCGTTTTGCCCAGTCTTGCTTTTTCTAGCACGCTGTGTTCTTCTTTTTGTCGCACTGAAGAAGAATCTCGCTTGTAGATTCAAAACAGTTGTTTGCTGCTTTTTTGTGTATTATTTGTGCATTTTTAACGTTAGTATTCTTCCTTTTACTAGATTAGAATTAACTAATGCAGTCACTCAATCTTATACAACAGGATCTCGGATGTCCCTGGCTCGCAAAGTCTGTTTTTGCTCATTTTTCTAAGGGTGTTGCTCTGTGAGATCTAAAACTCCCCTCGTTAATGTTAAACTTAAAAGAGTGTAATACATTCTTATTTTTAAAATATATCAGGAAATTAATATTTTAAACTTTTTTTTCTGTATACTCTTCTTAAATTATGTCTCTTTCTTTCTTAGTGTACAAAATATTTCAAAAATATATACTTAATTTTATTTGAAATTTTGAAATATGACTCACAGCTCGTCAGCTTTTAACATATAAACTATTATATTAAGCATATATTTTAGAAATATTTTTTCAATTTAAAATGAGAGACTTTTTTCGAGAAGAATTGTGCAGAACAAAATTAAAAACATGAATTTTCTGAGGAGATATTTTGAAAATAAGAATGTATTCCACACCCATAAGTTTAACATTAGCGAGAGGAATTTAAGATCTCATTGACCAACACCCTTGAGGCTTGACCAATATTCAACTGTGCTGCCTATATCTCGTTATTCTGTTATAAAAAAGTACTCAAGTTTGAGCAAAACTTCGGATTAGGGCTTGTTCCAAATACATAGAGTTGATAATAAAAATAAAGATTATACTCACTCTCACCCCCCCCCCCCCCAGAATTATGGGGTTTTCTACATTTTCCTAAGTTTAAATGGATTTTTCCTAGTTTTGTAACTCTTCGTGATAATTAGCGTTACTTGGCTTTTTTCGGGATTTTGCAACTCTGCGTGTTTATATCGCGTTACTCTGATACAGGTATATTTTCGCTTTGAACTTAAGGTGGATGCACGCACATAAAAGTTTCCAGCCACACATAATAGATAGAAATAAAATGCATTCTTTTTACATGCTTATTATTTTTTCTGTGTCTCTTTATTTCTATGCGAGAAAATTATTCATTTATATATCTTACTTTCTAGGGACATATTTACTCAATATGTTAGCAAGAGAAACATGAGAAATAAAAATATCGAATCGAATAACCACGTTCTAGCGCTAAACAGTAGGACAACAGGTGAGGCGTGGGAAATAAACCTTATCCTGAAAATGGTATCAGAAATCAATTTATTCCTATCAGCTCTTTTCTATAGAGCCAGCAAAGATGAAAATTGAGCCTCGAGGGACGCATTTTTTTTAAAGCTTTTCAAAATAAAATAAAGGGGGACGTCACACTATTCGTGTTTCTTCAGGCAAATCGATTCCTGAGAGGTGTTTATTTATTTTATATATTTTGCAAAAATAAAAGAGATATGTTTAGAGCGTTCTTAAATTCAATTTAATCAGATATATCTAAAATTATTTCTTCTTCCTAAATAAGAAATAAATTTCTCTATCTAAACAAGTAACTTTTAATAAAGAAAGCGTATACTTTGCAGTATTATTTCTTGGAGCTGTTTATTTAACATTTTTCGATAAAAGTGAATGCGATTTTAAAGTACCTTTTCTAGTTGTTGCAGATATTAATATGTGTTACACATATGGTCATCGTAATGAAAATGGTTGTCCACCGTAGTGAAAATTCTGTCCAAATGTCCACTCACGATTTCTTACATAAATGTGTTAGAAATCTGCTAGCACGTGTTATAGAATATTTCGTACAGAACGTGCTCATTATAATTATAATATGTTTCTCTTTTTAGAAACTAAAATTCAGGTATAGTGTTTTTTGTCGAGGGTCATTTTTATGTAACTTCGACGATTTCGTACGTTTTCAATTTAAGAGTATAAAAGGTTCAGAACTATAATAGAGCAATTTCAGAACTATAATAGAGTTTATTCTAAATAAATCCGCACTTACTCACTCACATACACATTGGGCAAAAATGAAAGAAAGAAATAAACATAAAATATAATCTTTTTCCACATAATATATTTTTTCATGTTTACTTATTCCTGTGTGAGACAATTATTTATTTAAACAATTCTCTTACCAGAGGTATATTTATTTACTCGATGTATTTTCAACAGAAACTTGGGAAATAACAGACCTAATCGAATAACGATGTTTTAGAATAACGAGGCAACAGGTAAAATTGTGGGAAATAAATAAAAAGAACTAAACACCATCCGACGTATGTGTATAATCTTATTTGCATATAGGACAGGTATTTTAGCTTTGAACATAAATGTGTATGTGCAAAGAAGCTTCACTATCACGCTAGAAATATATAAAACATATTATTTTTACAAGTTTATTAATTTCTCTGTATTTATTTCTGTGTGAGAAAAATATTTATTTAAATATTTTCCTTTCTAGGGACATATTTACTCGATATATGTGCAATACAAACAAGGAAAATAAAAGATCTAATCGAATAACGATGTTTTAGCGCAAAACAACACGACAACAGGTGAGGTGTGGAAAATAAAGCCAATCATGAGAATAGTATCAGAAATCAATTTATTTCTATCAGCTATTTTCTATTGAGACAACAGAGATGGAAATTGAGCCTCTAGGGACGTATTTTCTGAATGCTTTTCCAAATAAAATAAAGGAGGGTATCACACTGTTCGTGCTTCGTGCTTCTTCAGGCAAATCGCTTCCTAGTGGTCATTCATTTTATATATTTTGGAAAAGGAAATAACTGCTTCATGTTTCGAGTGTTCCTAAATTAAATTTAATCAGATATATCTAAAAGTATTTCTTCTTTCTAAATAAACAATGAATTTCTCTATCTAAACAGATAACTTTTAATAAAGATACTGGCATATCATTTTCAATGTTATTTCTTGGAGCTGTTTATTTTACATTTTTTGGAAGAATTAAATGAGATTTTAAAATACTTTTTCAAATTTTTGTAGATATTAGTATGTGTTTCACATATAATCATCCTAATGAAAATGGTTACAGTGTAAATGTTCACTCCCGATTTCTCTCACAAATTTGCTAGAAACACGTCGAAATTTGCGAGTATTTTTTACAGAATATTTCGTACAGAATGTGGACATTATCATTATAATATATATTAATCACCTTTTATAAAACAAAAATTCAGGTATATTTAAAAAAAAATTCAATTTTCGTCGAATGTTATTTTTTTGTGATTTCGAATTTCGATCACTTCGTACGTTTTCAATTTCAGAGCATATAAGCTCTAAAATTGAAAACGTACTGTTTATAATAGTTCTCAACTGTTTATAAACAGTGTAGTACTATAATAGAGCAATTTCAGAACTATACTAGAGTTTATTCTAAATAAATCTTCACTTATTCATTCACATACGCACAGGACAAAAAAGAAAGAAAGAAAGAAACATAAAATATATTCTTTTCCATGTAATACTTTTTCCTGTTTATTTATTACTATGTAAGACAATTATTTCTTCAAACATTTCGCTTGTATATATTTACTCGATGTGTTTTCAACAGAAACTTGGGAAATAACAGACCTAATCAAATAACGATGTTTTAGCACCAAACAGGACAACAGGTAATAAAAAAACTAAACGCCATCCGCCGTATGTGTATAGTCTTATTTTCATAGAGGACAGGTATTTTAGCTTTGAACATAATGTGCACAGAAAAAAATAAACCCAATTTGGGTCGAAAGATTCTTAGATATGTGCCCAAATTGGGTCATGCCTGTTTTGGTTACCACTGTGTATTCATTTTGGGCACTGTTAAATACCCATTTTACAAAAAAAGAAAAAAAATATATGGGTATTTAACAGTGCCCAAAATGAATACACAGTGATAACCAAAACAGGCATGACCCAATTTGGGCACATACCTAAGAATCTTTTGACCCAAATTGGGTTTTATTTTTTTCTGTGTGTATGTGCATAGAAGGTTCAATATACATAATAGAAAGAAATAATATATATATATATATATATATATATTACACGTTTATTAATGTTTCTGTGTTTTTTTTATTTCTATATGAGAACACAATTTATTTAGAAGGGCATATTTACTTGATATGTTTGCAAGAGAAACATGGGGAATCAGAATTTGAAGTCAGGTCTATTCGAATAACGATGTTTTAGCATCAAGCGAAAGGACAGCAGTTGAGGCGCGGGGAGTAAAAAAAAAAATATCTTGAAAATGGTACCAGCAATAAATTTATTTATATCAGCTCTTTTCCAAATGAGCCAGCAGAGATGAAAAATGAGCCTCGAGGGACGTATTTTCTGAATGCTTTTTGAGATGAAATAAAGGAGGATGTCACACTGTCCATTCTTCGTACTCCTTTAGGCATATCGGTTCTTGAGAGCTGTTAATATTATATATCTTGCAAAAATAAACTAGTGTCACATGTTTAGAGTGTTCCTAAATTCAATTTGATTAGATATATCTAAAAATATTTCTTCTTTATATACGTACTGGAAAAATAAGCGTCTTTGCACGCGTGGTTATTGAAATATGCCAAGTGGTATTTGTGTGCCTATTTACGTTAGTCGAAATTATACTGCTATAGTCTGTCTCAAAAGTTTAAGCACTCTGCAAATCTGGTTTAAAATAATTGAAGAAGAAAATATTTTATGCTAATTTACAATAAATACTCGACATTTAATCAAAATAAAATAAAATAAGCCATTTTGGGTGTTTAAAATAAAAAATATATTTATTTTTATTTAATTTTTCTTTTTTCTTGAAGAAACGCTGTCTCAAAAGTTTAAGCACTTTATGCAAATTTTTATAGAAACACGGGATTGGACGTGTGTAATGAAGTTGTATGACATCATATTGCACTTTTATAAAAGTATAAAAGGTGGGGAAATTATTTCCTCTCGTTTTAAAAATGCCAAAGGGTAAAGAAGTCACGAAATGTGAGATTTTGAAAGTTTTTAAATTGAAATCGCAAAATAAAACTGTTTCTGAAATTGCAAAAGTTTTAAATCGATCAAAGCGAGGTATATATCAAGTACTCTCTAGAAATAATAATTTTAAGCGGAAATCAAGATGTGGACGATTACGTATGACGACTGTTCATACTGATCAGAGAATACGGAGATTGGTATCTAGACAAAATATGTCCATACGGCAAATTAAAAATAATCTCAGTGTACAGTTATCCAAAGACACTGTACATAGACGTATTAAAGAGTGTGATTGCATGATACTAAAGAAAATGGCTCGCAAACCGTCTCTCAAATTACATCACAAACAGGCAAGAATGAACTGGGATAAAAAACACATGTCCTACGGGGACAAAAGGCTTACTGTTTTATTCAGCGATGAGAAAAAGTGGAACTTAGATGGCCCTGATGGTTGGAATGCGTATTGGCATGTTTTACGAAAGGAACCAAGGGCATTTTTCAGCAGGCACCAAGGCGGTAAATCTGTTATGGTTTGGGGACATTTGGATTCAATGGCCAGACCTCTCTAGCTTTTCTAAAAAGAAGACAAGATTCAAAAAAGTATCAAAAGACGCTAAACCAACATTTGCCTCCATTCGGTGACATTTTGGGGGGTCCTGAATGGACTTTTTAACGAGACAATGCCTCAATCTACGTATCACATTGTACAAAACTTTGGCTTTCTCAGAAAAATGTTAAAGTTCTTGACTGGCCAGCTTTAAGTCCAGACTTAAACTCGATTGAGAATGTCTGCGATGTTTTAATCCGCCAGGTTTACGGCAATGGAAATCAGTATGACTCTATTGAAGAACTCCAAGCGGCTATTGAGAAAGCATGGTACTCTTTGCCACCAGAAACCCTACAAAAACTAATAATTTCGATGGACGCACGTTTATTTGAACTAATCCGAAATCACGGAAAAATAATTTGTAAGTAAAAGTTCTGTAAAAATTATGAATCTGGTTGTTTTTGACATTGTGCATAAACTTTTGAGACAGTTTTTTTAAACATTTTTTTAATTATATTTTTTACAATTATGTGATTTATTTTTTTCTTCTTTAATATCATTTATTTAAATAATGTTGTGAAATCTGCAAATAAAAAAATGTTATTCATTCTAACTTTTTATAATTCTTTGAAAATCGACATTTTATGCTTGTGCTTAAACTTTTAAGACAGACCTTACGGATAATTTAAATATGACTAACTAAGTCACATTTCGAAGAAATTTCGTTCTTGTATTAAATTAGATGGACATGATACTTGAATTAATGAGAAAACCCCATGTCCCATGAAAGAATTGTCCCATGTTGCAGCAGAGGATGTTGCCATAATTTTGCTACCACTATTTTAGGTAGCTTTCAATACAAAAAAGTATAAAGCTCTTATTGCAGCCGTTCGTAAGAAAGCAATTCCAGAAAATTTCGGTATATTTTCACCAATCTTGAACCACAGACCCCAAAACCACCCTCCGTTCAAATGTTGATTTATATATTTATATATATGTATAATATCTGATCTATGTCATACGATAACACTCGTATTTATAAAGCAATTTGGATGAAACCAATTTTGTGTATTAAGCTTACCAATGTCTCGACCCAGTTCGTTGGCCTGCTTGGTCCACCATCTTGTTTCAAAATGGCGGCTACTGAAAGATTTAAAACTAAAATAAATATACAAAAAAGTTAAAAATTCAAATTTATTTTTTGCTTAAGTATTAGGCATTGATACAAGGATTCCGGAGCATTTTTTGTTTTACGTCTATCTTAAAAAATGGCTGAGATAGAGCTGTTTGAAATTCTAGGGTGGCTGACATTTTGAAACAAAACAGCACATTACAAAAAACCAACGGTTAATTTATGAGTTTTAGTGAACGCGATTTCTCACAAATTACTATCTATCATTTTTGTAATCATTTTCCCAATCATACGCATAAAACTACATATTCATATCCGTTAGCGCTAAATTCACGCCAAACTTGGCGAAATATCGCCAAATATATCGCCAAATCATAAATGAAGGAAACTTGGCTATATAGTTGACTAATGTGGCAAATTTCTTATTCAAATTTAGTGTTAACGAATCTTCTGTAATCGGGTTCTTTGCATTTTAGCTTTCTGTTTTCGAGTAACATTAGCTAAAATTTTAAAACGAAGATATAGGAAGGCTATCTTTTCCTCCCGGTACAGGTCGGAAGGACTTTTTGAAATCGGTTCGATAATTCCAGCGATCCCATACAAACAATCTAACTAGGGCTAAACACTTAAATTTATATTTTGCAATAATAATTGCGGTAGTATTTTATTTTACATTATTAGTTTTAAAAAAAAGGGAAAAAAAGGAGAGATGTTTTAAAGTATTTATTCTAGATATTGTAGATATTAATACATACTACACCCATGGTATTTCTAGTGAAAATGACTTTTATCATTTGTTTCATAAACATTTGTTTGAAACACAATGAAAATTTTATATTACTAGTATGTATTGCAGAATATTTCATATAGAATGCAATCGTTATCTTTTTAATATATTTATTTCCTTTTTTAAAAGAAAAATCAAATATAATATTTTTTGTCGATTGTTAGTTTTTGATGACCTTGCATGTTTTCAATTCCAGAATAACTGTCATTTATTACTAAACTGAACATTTGAATATTTGTTTTAAAAAATGTTCTTTATAATTTTGTAATAGCGTTTTTGATTAATAAATGTCCACTTGCCCGTAACCCCTACAGTGCGAAAAAGAAAGAAAACAAAAATATTTTTTTTTTCGCGTAATATATTTTTTTCTGTCCCTTTATTTGTTTGAAAGATAATTTTTTATTTAAACATTTCTCTTTCCAGGGGCATATTTAGTCGATATATTTGCAACAGAAACGTGGGAAATAAAAGAGATAATTGAATAACGATGTTTTAGCACATGACAACAATTGAAGTAAAGAAAATAATTTAAAAAATGTACACGCCATCCACCATGTGTCTATGGCATTATTTTAATGTAGCTGAACATAATGTGTATATGAATAAAAGCTTCAATTCACAAAATAGAAAGAAATAAAATATAATATTTTTACACGTTTAATAATTTTTTTGTATTTCTTTATTTCTATGTGAGAAAATTATTTACTTAAATATTTTTCTTTCTAGGGGCATATTTACTTGATATGTTTGCAAGAGAAGCTTGCGAAATAAAAGATCTAATCGAATAATAATATTTTAGCATCAAATAACGGGATAGCATGCAAGGCGTGAAAAGTAAACCATATCCGGAAAAAGTGTCAGCAATCAATTTATCTCTACACTTCGACGGATGAATGAACACTAGTTTCGCGATTATAGAAGACTTGCCAAGAATTGACATTTAATACACACATGTTTGTGAGTCAAATTCAATAATTGGACAGATAGCACAAGATAGAATTTGCTAGCACAAAGAACTGGAAATTACAACGCAGAAAATTTCACAAAAAGCCACGATATTCGAAACACTTTCCTCCCGGTGGAACTGAGAGGTTTAGACTCAAGTGTGTCTGAGTTAAAATGATCTAATCGAGCCACTCTAGTTTATGTAACACGACCACTGCGGCCACTGGCTCGCAAATTTTCTTTTGGCGAAATTTCTCTTAACCAATGAAGATGTTCGGTAAACATATCTCAAGATTTTGGTGTATCTTGATACCCAAGATATCCACGATACTAAGATAGATTTCGGATAAGACATGTACCGAATGTATAAAGTTGATGATAAAAATTCAAGTTATCTTAAAAAAAAAAAAAAAAAAAACATTTTGACCTTAGGAAAGTGCATTTTCCAGTTTTTGCAACTCTTCGCGTACCTGTGTCTTTGATCACAATATGCATGTATGTAGAAGTTTCCAGCACACCTAAAAGAAAGAAGCAAAATATGTTCTTCTCTACATAATTTATTTTTATCTGCTCTTTTACCTCTAACTGAGAAAATTATTTATTTAGAGGAGCATATTTACTCGATATGTTTGCAAGAGTAAACTTGCAAGAGTAACAAGAGTTTGCAAGAGTAACAAGAGAAACTTGTTAAATAAAAAAGATCGAATCGAATAACGATGTTTTAGCGCTAAACAACAGGACAACAGGTGAGACGTAGGAAGTTATACACTTTATCCTTATATGGTACCAGCAATCAATTTATTTCTATCAGATCTTTGCTATTGAGCCAGCAGAGATGAAAAATGACATCGAGGGACGGAGATATTTTCTGAATGCTTTTTCAAATGAATTTTAAAAGAGGATGTCACACTATATGATTCGTACTTCTTCAGGCAAGAGTAGTTTATTATATATTTTTTGAAAATTAAACGAGATTCATATATGTAGGGTGTTCGAAATTCAAGTTGATCAGATATACCTAAAAATTAATAGTTTTTTTTTTTTTTCAAATAAGCAACAAAATTCTGTATCTAAACGGATAATTTTTTGTTAAAACTTAAACTTGCATTTTTCAATATTATTTCTGGAAGCTGTTTATTCTACATTTTCTTGTAAAAGAAAAATAGATTTTAAAGTACTTCTTCTAGTTGTTGCAGACAAATAATATGTGTTACATATATGGTCTTTGTAATGAAAATCTTTGTAGTCGAAATGTTTATTTATGATTTATTACGTAAATTTGCTAGAAACACAAAGAAATTTGATTGTGTTGCTGATATACATTGCAGTATATGTAATACAGGATATGGTCGTTATCATTAAAGTAAATCTATTTTATTTACTTTTTTAAAAACAAAATTTCCAATGTATTCAATTTTCTTCTATTATTATTTTTATCTGATTTTGATGATATTTTACGATTTCCATTTCAGAGCAATTTTTATTTCTCATTAAATTCGACGTTTGAAAGCGTTATATGAAACAGTAACGTTGTTCAGAATATATATACAAATATATCTCTAGTTTCTCACCACCACACACACACACAAGGCAAAACAGAAAGGAAATAAAATACATTATTTTTTCACTTAATTAATTTTTCTCTGTTTCTTTAATACTAAGTGAGAAAATTATTTATTTAAACACTTATCTTCCAGGATCATATTTAACCGATATTTTTGCAATAGAAATGCGCGAAACAAAACATCTAAAATCTAAATGAATAATGACATTTTAGCAGCAGGCAACACATGAAGCTTTGAGATTAAATAAAAAATGTACGCATCATTATACCTTGTGTGTGTGACATTTTCATAAAGGTATTTTAAATTTGAGCGTAGTGTGTATGTGCGTATAAAGCTTTATTCAAAGGTATTACAATTATATATATATATATATATATATATATATATATATATATATATATAACCATTAATGAAACATTACCGTAACACCAACATGAACTATGAAATTATGATTTAGTATGTACTAATTAATTGACAACGATAGTGTTCACCAACACTCTGAATATAGATATCAAATACTTATTTAAAAGAAGAAGAAATTAAATTAAAAATTGAATGAATGAAATTTGTGGAATTTAGACAGAATTATCAAGTCCCAAATGCCTAAATACCACAAATAAAATGAGTGGTTTCATCATCATATTAGCCATAACATTTCTAAAGAATATGATTTTGGGACTACCACTCATAAACAAAGAATTAAACCTGTGAAAAAATCTTAAAGTTCAAAAAATGGATACAATATTAAAAAGGAAAGAAACCTTACCCATAATTAAGAGATAAAAACTTGAAATTTAATCGTAAAGTGCTAAATACAATTGGATTAAAAAGGATATTGGTGCACATCAGTAACCAGATATATGAGCATAACTTATATATATATTCTTTTTGCTACACATTTATTAAGTTTTCTGTGTTTATTAATTTCTATGTGAGAAAATTATTTATTTGAAAAGTTTCCTTTCTAGGGGCATATTTACTCGATATGTTTTCAAAAGAAACGTGTAAAATAAAAGATCTAATCGAATGATCATGTTTTAGCACCCCCAAACAAAAGGACAACAGGTGAGGCTTGGGAAATAAACCTTATCCTGAAATGGTATCGGCAATCAATTTATTTCTATCAGCTCTTTTCTATTGAGCCTAGCAGAAATGAAAAATGAGCCTGGAGGGACGTATTTTCTGAATGCTTTTCCAAATAAAATAAAGGAGTATGTCGCACTATTCGCGTGCTTCGTACTTCTTCAAGCAAACTGACTCTTGAGAGATTTTTTTTTTTTTTTGGTAAAAATAAACGAGATTTCAAAGACAGTATTTTTCTACTTGTTGCAGATATTATTATGCATTATAAATATGGCCTTGCTACTGAAAATTGTTGTAATCTAAATGCCCACGTAGGATTTCTCACATATATATTTTTTTACAAACACGACGAAAATCGGTAGTGTGTATTACAGAATGGGGTCATTATCATAATTTCGTTTTAGAAAAAAAAAATTGGACTGTAGTATTTTTTGTCTACTGTTATTTTTATATGATTTTAAACCCCTTGTACGTTTTCAATTTCAGATAAATTTTTATTTATTAGTAAACTGAACAGATGAATGTTTGTTTTTAAGCATGTTATTTGTATCTGTAATAGTTGTTTATTTCAAATAAATCCCCACTTACTCACTAACATCCACATACGACAAAAAAGAAAGAAAGAAAAATATGTATATTTATTCTTTTGCATCTTACATTTTTCTGTTTCTCTATTCCTACTTAAGAAAATTATTGATTTAAACAATTTCTCTTTCAAAGGGCATATTTACTCGATATGTATGTAGGCAAAACAGAAACTTGTGAAATAAAAGACCTAATGGAATTGTTTTAGTGCCAAACAACAGGGCAACAGGCGAAGTCTGGAAAATAAATAAAAAATAGCACATCCATCCGACGTATGTGTACAGTCTTATTTTAATATAGAATAGAGTTTTAAACTTTGAACATAATGTATAAGTGCATAGAAGCACATAAAATCCATAAAATCTTAATGGATAATTTATTTTATTTCCTTTAAAATTAATCTGCATTAATTCTATGTTGTTTGGTTTGGCTAAAGCTGCAGTTTTCTTGCTGTACTTGATATCTGCTCTATGTTCCTTTGCCATCGTTTGAAATATAATATTCAATTTTCCTACATAATATTGCAATGTTCCACCGTCTTTGATGAACTGGATTTAATACACTCCCGATATTTTATCCGGTTCAATTGGATCTATCTTCCTACAGACTGTTTTTAACACTTTCCAACATAGTTGAAAATTGTTTATGAATTCGGTTTATCTGGCCGTCTGTCCTTCTATCCTAGCTCTAGCTCGCTTAAATATACTCGGATTTCCATGTAATTCATATACGTTATTGAAGTTTGCCATGGCATGTTCGGTATTGAAAATACAGTTATAGTTCATTTACAGAGACACTCAAAAGTATTAAGTTACAATGTGTTCTATAGGGGAAAACCATTTGCGGTGGATTTTAATGGTGTTACACTATTTGAAACACAAGGAAATTTATATGCATTATTAAGGAGCACTACAAGAAGGCTACTTTAGAATAGGTTATGTGTAGCACTTACAGTTCATTTACAGAGGCATTCAAAATAACCCCGTTATATTGCGGTCTAAGCGGGAAAATAATTTGCGATCTATATTAATGATGTTATACTGTTACAAACATAATGATATTGATATGAATTTTTCAGATGCATTAAAACATGTTTTCTGAAGAATATCAAATGCAAAGCAATTATTATTCATTTGGACACAAAATAATTAGCTTATATAATGGCCTATACGGGGAAAACTATTTGCAGAGTATTTGAAATTATGTTGCGCAATTTCAAACATGATTATATTGACATACATTACTGAAGTTTACTACAAGATGCTTGCTGTAGAATATGATGTGTATAGCATTTATTGTTCAATTACTGGGACACACAAATGTTTTCTAATACTGTACTGTATCCGAAGTATTGTCAATAAGGATAATTGTTGGAAGTGTGTTTTCAGTTATGTTGTGCGTTTTTAAGTTTAATTAAATTTTTGCATATTATAACGAGTGGTGCGTATAAATTCTATAGATTATATACAGGGTTACACAAAAGTATTCGTAAGTACTACTGAGCATGAGCGTGAATTACTTAAAGGTTTTTTAAATAGAGTTATGCATTTTCAAGCTGAACTATATTTTGTATACTAAGAGATGTTTGTATAATAGAAATAAAACCATATACAGTGCTATACAAAGAACTGGATAAATGGCCAGCTATGAATAGTAATTCCTGGAAAAGTGATTTCAGTAGTTTTAGGCATGTTTTTGCCTAACTTAAATTTTAGTTTAATATATGGCGTGTATAAAAATCTGTAAGTAATTTACAGGACTGTTCAAAGTAATTCAAGTACGTTTTCTTCTATTGGTAGAAACTGCTAATGGTAAATTTTCAATTGTATTATACGTTATTTACGAAACTGAATTTTAGCGTACTATGTAGAGCATATACATATCTATAGAGCATTATAGTACCTTTCCGGCTATAAACGGTAACTGCTGGAATCAGGTTTTCAAATGTGTTATGCATTTTCTAAAATGGCTACTTAGGTATCTAGGGTTTTGCGACTCGCCTCATGGTAAATTTGTTAAGTTTATATTTCAATCTTTCAATGAACCGAGGAAAATATTGTAAAGTAGATATATTCGAATTTGCTCGTTGAATATTTTTTCATTATTATTATCCACGTTCATAATTAATCTATTTATAATGCTTTCTTTATACGTGTCGTTTTCTGTGATATCACGCATTTTATTTAATTTACTTGTTCGCTTAATTTTAGAATATAGGTCATTAAGCTGATCTAAGAAGTTATTCAGTAAGGTATCTTTATGCTGTTGTATGATAAAGATATCGTTTACATATCTGAGCCATGCATGGACAGCATAAAGATACCTTACTTAATAACTTCTTAGATCAGATTAATAACTCTGCGTGTTCTTGCGCATGTGTCGTCACTTTGATATATAGGTATTTTAGCTACACAGATCTGAAAGAAGTAAAATATAATCTTTAACACGTAATTCATTTTTCTCTGTTTCTTTATTCCCATGTAAGAGAATTATTTATTTAAATATTTTTTCTTTCTAGGGCCAAATTTATTCGATATGTTTGCTGCAGAAACGTGGGAAATAAAAGATCTAATCGAATAATGATGTTTTAGCGCCAAACAACAGGACATCGGGTGAGGCATGTGGGAAGTAAACCTTATCCTGAAATGGTATCAGCGATCAATTTATTTCTATCAACTCTTTTCTATTGAGTCAGCAGAAATGAAAAATGAGCAGCAAGGGACGTACATTTTGAATGCTTTTCGAGGTAAAATAAAGGAAGATGTCGCATCATTCGTGCTTCGTATTTCTTCATGCAAATCGATAACCATAGAACTGTTTATTTTACATTTCTTTTCTTCCAAACGTAAAAGAGATTCGCATGTTTAGAGTGCTTGAAATTCAATTTGATAAGATATATTAAAAAATAGTTCTTCTGTCAAGATAAGCAATGAATTTCTCTATCCAAACAGATAACTTTTGGTAAAATCTTAAACTTATAATAGGGGTACTAGATGCCCTTTATCGGGTCGGGTTACCCGCTTTTACCCGAACCCGACCCAAACCACGGTTCGGGTCGGGTTCGGTCTTATGGGTCGGATTCGGGTCAGAACGTTCAAAAAAAATTTTCAGATGAAAAATCTATATACAATAAAACTTCCCTAACGGATACTCCCAAATAGCGGACGCCTCTATTTAGCGAACACTTTTTTAATTCCTAACACTTATATATTTGTAATAAATTTACCTCTGAATAGTGGACACCTTCGAATAACACACACGTAATATGTGTGTGTGTGTGTGCATAAACTATCACAAATACAGATATGTGTGTGTGTGCATAAACTGTCACAAATATGGTAAATGTTTTTTTTTTTTTTTTTTTTTTGTATCATAAACGAAATGTTGGTAATATTTTTCATATTACGAAAGAAGAAAAAAGTTTTCTTAACCAGTGAGAAATCGCGCATGCTCAGATTTTGAATGTTTTTTACACTGTCACCAATAAATACAAATAAAAATCTTCATCTTATTTAGTCTGAGATAATTGTTACAAATACTGTGATAAGGTAAATTGCAGATTATTTTTTTGAAAAATCGTGGTAACAATTTTAAAAATCCGCACGCTCCCTGGGTATGTCATACCCGGCGCGACTGCTCCTGGGTTAACTGTACCATAAAGAAAGAATTATCTGTGATGACATTTCTTATATGCATTTTATTTCTTATGCAATAAATTGAATATACAGGGTGACTTTTAATTAACCTACAACTTTTAACTGAAATAACTCTTGAGTCGTTGCAGGTAGCACTACAAACATTTATTTGTTGAAAAAAAACGTGGAGAAGGAATTTAATGGATAAGGTTTTCAAAGTGAGAACCTTCATAGGTGATACAATAGCGCCACTTAGTCACAAAGTTGTCAGTAACAAAATCGAGCATTTCTTTTTTTATGCTTGAAAATGAGTCAGTTATGGAACTTTTGAGGCTAATAAAGTCTGTCGGCTTCTTCTTGTAAACCGAATTTTTCATATGACACCAAAGATAGAAATCATATGGATTCATATCTGGTGAATAAGGTGGCCAATTTTCTTATCAGATCTCTTACCATTGCTCTAGAAGGTTTAGGTCGGTTTCTGCATGTTGAAGACCACTTCCATAGAAATAGTGTTGCATTTTCAACATGTAAATATCAATTTTTAACAATAAAAATACAATCTTCAGTTGAAATATGACGCTTTGGGAGACATTTTCAAAATTACGTGGAACTGACACTAAACAAATTTCTTTTATGCCCTCTCTCCCTGCACGCATTCGTGCCGCCATCTAGTGAGGTTCTGAGAAGTTATTTCAGTTTAAAGTTGTAGGTTAATTAAAAGCCATCCTGTATATGTATATAATATTCTCATTCATATTCAAATATTTATTATTTGTATCTGAAACATAGTTCTGCTCATACGTTTTGGGAAAATCCCTACAAACCGACCTGCAATAACGTAAATCTGACTAGCAAGAAACATTCTAGAATGAACCCGACCCGCAGAAGTAATATTAGAGACACTGCGATCGAAAAAGAATATTCGGTACAACCCGACCCGATGCAGCACTCTATAACGATCCCGAGGTATCGGCTATTCAGAAGTTTTATTATATTTGAATATTAAAAAATATAGATACCTCAATTTTTCTAAATATGAGATAAAATTAGTACTAGAAATATAATTGGGGATTACTTTTGATAATTGCATTATAACATGAATTGATTTTCTTTCGTTTTGGTTGCGAGTCGAGTTCGGGTTCAAATATATCGGGGTGCGACGAAAATTATTTAGTTGGGTTCCGTGTTCGTGTGGCGGATCCATGAAAATTTTTGTCGGGTTCGGATTTGGTTCAACCTGACCCGTGCGTGACTCAAAGGGGTACCGATAATTATTGTTTTTTTTTTTTTTTTTTTTTTTTGTAAAATTCTTTATTAATGTATTTTTTGAAGCACACTTTATTTAGAATAATCACAGTAGAGTTCTGTAAACCCCTAAACGTACACTGCAAAAAAGAAAAAAAAAATGTTGATTTTACGGCTGACTGGCAGCTGGGATGCTAGTATTATACCATAAAATCACCAATTTTTTCGCGTGTATATTTTAATATCCCTGTCTAATCATCTTGAAGGAATATGTTTAAAAATATAATATTTCAAAGCGACAGTAACTATGGATACCCCTAATTTTTTACAATATTATTGCTGGAGGCTATTTATTTTACTTTTTTTTTTTTTTTTGCGAAAAGGAACGACATCTTAAATTACTTTTTTTATTTGTTGTAAATTATAATTTGTTTTCCACATATTGTCTTTCTACGGGAATTGCTTGTAGTACCTATTTAAACTCACGATTTCTAACATACGTTTTATAGAAACACGATGAAATTTGAATGCAATGGTAGTAAAGTATTACAGAATATCTCGTACAGAATGTCATCAATGTCATTATAATATATTTATTTCGTTTGATAAAACAAAAAAAAATTAATATAGTATTTTTGTCAATTATTATTTTTACGTGATTTTATAATATTGTACATTTTCGATTTCAAAGCAATTTTTATTTATTATTATATTTAACATTTGGAGGTTTGCTTTTGAAAATGTTCTCAGAAATCGTAATAGTGTTTAATAAATCCCCATTTACTCACTAAAAGACAAATAGGACATACAATAAATATAGAATGAAAAATAGGATGTATTTCTTTTTCAAGTAATTCATTTTCGCTATTTCTTTATTTGTACGAAAGAAAGTTATGCATTTAAATATTTTCCTTTCGAGGGGCATATATACTCGATATATATTTAGAGCAGAAGAATGGAAAATAAAAGAGCTAATAGAATAACGATGTTTTAGCACCAAACAACAGGACATCAGGTAAAGAGTGGGAGATAAAATTTATAGGTGTACGCCATCCTTCCTGTATGTATGGAATTACTTTCATATTAAGTATTTTAATTTGGAATATAATGTGCATGTGGATAGAAGCTTCAATACTCACAATAGAAAGAAATAAAACGTATTGCATTTTGCACGTTTATTATTATTATTATTTTTTTATGTTTCTTTACTTCTATGTGAGAAAATTATTCATTTAAATATTTTCATTTCCATGGGCACGCTTACTCGACATGTTTGCTGCAAAAGCATGGAAAATAAAAGACCTAATAGAATAACGATTTTTAGCACAAAACAACAAGACAACAGGTGAAGAGTGAGAAATAAATTAAAAAAGTACACGCCATCTTCTATGTGTGTATGGAAACATTTTCATATAGGTATTTTAACTTTGAATGTAATGTGCATGTGCATATAGAAGTCTGTTTATACACACAATAGAAAGAAATAAAATATATTCTTTTTACACGTTTATTTATTTTTCTGTGTTTCTTTAGTTCTATGTGAGGAAATTATTTATTTAAATATTTTCCTTTCCAGGAGCATATTTACTCGATATATTTGGATCATAAACATGGAAAATGGAAGATCTAATCGAATAACGATGTTTTAGCACCAAACGATACGACAACAGGCCAGGCGAGAGAAGTAAACCTTATCCTGAAATGATACCAGCACTCAGTTTATTTCTATCAGTTCTTTTCTATTGAGCCTGATGAAATGAAAAATGAGCCTGGAGGGATGTATTTTCTGAATGTTTTTTGAGATAAAATAAAGGAGGATTTTACAAACATTCGTCCTTCATATTATTTAATGCAAATAGAATTCTTATAACAGTTTATTTAAATATTTTTTAAAATAAATTATTCACACTTTTAGAGCTTTTGAAAATTCAGTTTGATGAAATATATGTAAAGATTTTTTTTGCTTTTTAAATAAGCAATAAGCTTCTCTGTCTAAACAGACACTTTTGTTAATTCTTTCTGTGCTAATCTTAAATAAGTACAGATAACTACATATATAGGTAAAGATATATAAAATTAGTATAAATAAATTTATTAAAATCTGAGCTTTAAAATTGAATTAATTTAACTTATAAAGTTTTAACATTTAAATATATCCATTCAATAAAATCTTATTGTTTTTTAAACACAATAACTGAATACTCTTTAAGCATATAAGCATAACCTTTAAGCACAGAAGATAATGTAACAATTTTAAAGTATGAAACATGAAAAATGATATAGCAGCAGGAAGATGTCACAGTATCCGTGCTTTCTATTTCTTCGTGCAAATTGATTTCTGGGAACTGTTCATATCTATGCTATAAAGCGAAAACATGTTCGTGAACAACTCTGACGTCATATTGATGGTAGCAACGACCTAACCAACAAATTTAGCTTTTACTGCAACTTCTAAACATCACACAATTTAAATTTTTATATCATCGAAAAAAAAAATTTTTTTTTTCAAATGCAACTTGTTTGAAAACCGTATCTCACTTTACTTATTTTTTTTATGGTTTTAGAATAATTTTCATACATGATTTTTTTTTAAATTTGCGTGCAACCCAATTACAAAAGATTAACCCGTTTGAACTTAAAACAATGTAATTGATTTAGAATTTTTTTGTATTCGTGTAATATTCCATATAACTAAATTTAAACTTCATAAATAAATAAATAAATAAATAAATAAAACACGAATTTAGCAGATATGTAATAGAACTACACGTTTAAACACAGAAATAATCAGAATCACAATGTTGATATAAATTGTTTAGTGATGGGCATAACGATTATTTTGATTATTCGAATGAAGCATTCGGGCAGGCGCAGAAGCATCAAACTTCAAAGAAGAAGTCAAACTTCAATTTTTTTTTTTTTTTTTATTCAACTACTACCAGAAATTTTGAAAAATGTGGCGTGTAGTCTGATTCTAATTAAAATCATAAACTTCTTTCTTTTTTTCAAAATTTCTTGTGGTAATTGAATAATAATAAAAAAAGAAGTCTGACAGATATGCTTCTGCGCATGCCCAAATGATTCATTCGAATAATCAAAATAATCGTTATGTCCATCACTAAAATTGCTAAATGTTTTGCGACTGACCGCTGGCATGCGACTAATACGAAAGTACCAAAAATGCTTTTTGGTGTTGTTGATGGGAAATCTAATAAAATATACTAAATATAAAAAGCTTATTAGAGTTTTAAATTAAAAACTATTTTCTTTTAAAAACTATGTTCTATAACACCAGGTCACACATCGGGCATCTTTAACTCGGGGAGTCCGGGTTGGATTGCTTTGTCTTATTAGTAGGGAAAGTATCTTATCTGCATTTAATTCGATATTAGTTTTAAAATAAACTTCCTTTAAAAAAGTACGAGGGTTATTTTCAAAGAGGCGTTTGAAATTCCGGCGTGGCGCCGCTGCGGTCCGCATTCAGGGCGTGCGCGCTGTTTACCTACACCTGTTGGTAAGTCACTGACGCCATTACGAACATTCGACCGTGTTAACATTTGTTTTTGAGTATTTAAAATGGCTCTGCCGATTGATAATCCCGCCGCTTGTGAAATACGATCGTTTATTCATTTTCTTAGTGCTAAAGACATGAAAGCGACTGAAATTCATCGCCAGATTAGTGAAGTTTACTGACAACACATTATGACCGGTGGAATGGTACGAAGATGGCTTAGAGCAGGCATGTCAAACACGTGGCCCGCGGGCCACAACTGGCCCGCTGACAACCTATCTGTGGCCCGCGAAGCCTTTGGCAATTTACCTGTGTTTAATTTAGTTGTTAAAACACGGATGCTGAAAATACACTTTGCTCGATCACACTTGCACAAATAGTGGCCTCAGTGATGGCAACATAAAGATATGTACAGGGTGTTTTTTTTTAAACTGACGCTATTCAGAGCCGCCTGTAGCTCGTTCTAATAACTGGATTGATACAAAATTTTGTGAATGAACTAAGAAAACCATGGGAAAAAAGATTCCAACAAAAAGAAAAAAAAAAATTAGTTCCAATCACCACCGATAGGGGAAAATGTGGCGCTGTGGTAATTTATGCAACTGAGAATTAGCATAAAATACGGGCAATAAATGGAAATGCAAATTTTTACTTACGCAAGCGACAGTAGCGCTAATAGTTTAAGTTATAAATGCATGCGAAAAACACCGAGAAACAATTTCAGCTCAAATTGAAATTGAATCTCACGTTACCGCAGCGCGTTACTTGTGAAGTTCTATTATTGTAACCAGTGCAATGCACCAGCCGCTCTTCGTTTACTTAGAACACGCCATAAACTGCGCAAAGGACCTTTATCCGTTAATGTATTGAAAGCAATGATTCTGAAATTCGAAGAAACAGGCTCGCTAGCAGTTCGGTCATGCAGAGGACGTAAACCGGTGGCAGAAAAAGTGATAATGGATGTTTCAACTGCAATCAACGAAAGGGAATTGTAAATGATGACTAAAACATGGCATTTTATCCAAATTATTAATTTTGTCTGTTTCTGATGTTTTTTTTCAATGTACAGCGCCACATTTCCCCCTATCGGCGGTGATTGGAACTATTTTTTTTGTTGGAATCTTTTTTCCCATGGTTTTCTTAGTCCACTCACAAAATTTTGTATCAATCCAGTTATTAGAATGAGCTACAGGCGGCTCTGAATAGCGTCAGTTTAAAAAAAAAACACCCTGTATATCAGTGTTACCAGTTTGACGGGCTTCTTTTTATTATTATTCAGAATGCTACCACTATTTTTGAATAGTAATATTTGTCTTGTTTATTATGTCATTAAATAAGAAGAATATTTGTCACACTGAAGACTACAGAAAAATTCCTGCTCATTTGGCAACAGTGATGTATAGACAGATATAACTCAATTTTACATTTTAGCACAAGAAAATTGTGGATACAAAGATCGGAACGTAACAAAGAGCGGTATCTTGAGTCCGAAAATTTAAAGATTCGCAAAATTTTTAAACTATTTTACTTATAATTTTTATTTGTTTATGTTGAAAACTAATACTTTATTTTACTACTCTCTTAGATTGTACAACACTTCACAAAATAATATGCCGTATTAATTAAATACTAAGAAATGTATTATCAAATTAATAAAATTCAGCGCTAATTAAGACCAGTTAAAATTTAAAAAAAATCAAAGTATAAAATTAAATAGCTTTAAATAAGTTTTGCTTTGAAAGTGGCACAAATTATTACTTTTGTGCTTGACACAAAAATCCCGAATATACCATCCAGGTTCTTCACTTGGGCTTTAGTCGAACATATAAATTTTGTATTTTTGCTCTTTAATAATTTTCATTACTTATGTTAGTAATTGTGTGTGATCTTTCTGGGATCCTACGTGATCTTTCTTTCATTTTTTATTGATATACACACGTTTTATTGAAATACTTTCATACAACCCAGGATTTATAAATATATATATATATATATACGTGTTAAAGCTCTTTATCATGAATAAATATGATAAACTGAAAATGGATATCGCATATTTTTTTAAAGGTGATTTACAACACAATTATATTAAAAGGAAAACTGAAATTTTATGTTTGATATGTAGACGCTGTTGGAGTTTGGAAAGAATGTAACATTAAGAGGTGCTACAGAACAAAGTATAAAGAAAACTCACAAAAATCTGGCTAAACATCGAAAAGATAAACTGTCACACTGTTAAAAATTTGCAGCAAACTGTCCAGTCATTTGACCGTTTTTAGAGAAAACGGTCAAATAACCGTAATTTAACTCTGTTCTGACTATAATATGGGCAATAATATGGTCAGAGTGGAGTTAAATTACGGTTTTGTAATCGTTTTCCATAAAAACGGTCAAATGACTGGACAGTTTGCTGCAAAATTTTAACAGTGCAGAATTGAAACGGATTCTTCTTAAAAGAGAATCAAACTGCTTTCACCAAGCTTGTGAATGAAATACATTTGCTTTAAAAAAACTAATTGTCTTTATTACATTATATGTCCCGCGAGTAGAAATCATTCGAAACGAATTTGAAGAAATTATGTCTAGAGCAGTTAAAGAAATTTGAAAATACTATAAACATAAGTACTATTGCTAGAAAGATTTATCTATAAAGGATTGATTTCTAAAAGACCGGATATGTGCATAAAAACTTAGTGCTTGTAAACTTGTATTCCTATGCACATTCTTAATAATCGTCAATCTAGAAAATATCTTGGAAATATGGGAACGAAAATAAACAGATCTACCTTCTTAGACGGAATTTGAGGGCTTTAGATTTTAAAGTTTTAACTGTTATTTTCAAACTGTTAAAAAATGTTATAATTTTCATTTTAAATCAACAAATTATGAATGTGGTTTATTAAAAGTCCACCACTAGGCAAAGTACTTGGGGTTTTCATTTGAAATTACAAAGCACCCGAGTAAACTTCAAGGCAAATTTCATAATGCTATCTTGTTATTTGACAGTATTAGCGTTTTCAAATAGAATTTATTATTTTGATAAAACAATTTTCAAAAAGAAAATGTATTTCAATTTAAATATTGTCAGGCCTTCAAAAATCATCGAAGTACAAATTTTTAGAATATACTAAAAATATATTAAAAAATTAATTTTAAAAAATATTTTTGAATTTGAAGAAATATGAAAATGAGTATAATCTATTTACTTCAACTCTAATGATTGATGTTGAAATTATTCTTCAGAATTCATTACTGCGCGGTTAATCAAAATTCAGTGCGATTTCATATTAAAGAAAAAATATATGGATATGTGCAGGGATGTAAAAACTGGGCGCCAATGGGCCGATTGCCACCACTAAATTTTTAGTATTCTTCGCCTAATAAGAATACTAATAAAATTTAGGCGAAGTTTACTAATAAAAAATAGGCGAAAAATTCTAATAAAATTTAGTGGTGACAATCGGTCCATTGGCGCACAGTTTTTGAACCCCTGGATATTGGGGGTTTCCAAACTTCTGTAATTATTCATCAATCGACCGATTTTTTAAATTATAGAGTGCATAGGCATATTTTAGCTATATTTGGCAGCTCACTTTTAAACATCTTTGCATAGCAGACAACTTTAAAAAAAAAATCAAATAAACAAAATAGAACCAGAAAATGTATTTAATCAATCAATTTAAATAAGTAGCGCATGGCTACAAGACACATTTTATTAAATAACTTTTCTGTTTCAAAATATGCTTATTTTTATTTTTTTTAGTATAAGAAAACATGGAAGATCAGCAGCTATGCTTTTGATCAGATCAGGATTAACAAACAAGCGAGTACAATCAATTTTTGAAATAAATACAATTTAGAAAATTCAATTAAACTTTATAGATTTCGTTGATAAAAAGAAAATTTGAGTATTTTTCCGAAAAATAAGATAAAATAAACTAAGTATAATAATAACATTGAAACGTGTGAATATTTCTTCAACATGGTTGTGTTTTGAACGTACAAATTTTGTCCTGTGCAATGGTATTATCTACATTTTTTTTAATGTGGCCCACGGCTTTGTATATAGTGCTTAATTTGGCCAGTGGTGGTAAACGAGTTTGACATGCCTGGCTTAGAGGATAATTACTTCTTTCACGTGGAAACACCCTCGCGCTAATGTTAATCCTATGGAGGAAATATTTTACGATATCTCGTTCGCATTTCGATATTTTTAAGTGATTTTCTTTCCTTTTTTTTTTTTTTCTTTTTTTTTTTTTTTTTTGGATAGCTGAGGTCGACTTCTATGCAGGCCCATTTTTAGTTTTTCGATTTTCGTTGCAGTTTTTTTTTATTTATTATTTTTTTTTTATTATTGACGATACTTTCACTTTCAAAACCGGTTCCGAAAGTGAAAGTAGCTAAAAAAAATAATACTTGTAATCAAAATCGAAAAAGTACAAAAGGGCCTACGTAGAGATTGACTTCAGCTATCCAATGCAAAAAAAAAAAAAAGTCATTAAAAAAAATACCGAAATGCGAACGAGATAGCTTAAAATATTTCCCCCATAGGATTAGCATTAGCGAGCGGGTATATTCGCGTGAATGAAGTAGCCTCTTAAAGATGGCCGCACAAATTTTCATGATGAGGAACGAAGAAGACGAGCTTCAGTCATTGTTGAAGATTTGGTAATTAAAAACGTCTTTTAAAAACGTTTTTCAAAAACGTCTTTTTATAAACGAAAAAAAAAAAAGAGATTAAAAAAAATATACTTGTTACAAAAACGCGTAAAATAATTTATACTAATAAAGATGTGTTGTCCATATAGGAGAAACATAGGAGTTTCACAAAATAGTTAAAACACTCGAAAATATTTAACCATTTCGATAATCTTTAACCTTAAATATAAAAAGAAACCATTATTTATTATAAGGAATTTAACTTTCTTAACGGAAGTGCATATAGATTAAATGAAATAATTCAAGAGTTAATAATAATAATAATAACTATTATCTAAACAAGATTAACCAAATGAAAATGCAAGAACCTAAGGAATCAAATGGAAATACTTCCAGTACAGAAATGTGTCCAGGAATAGAAATGCATGAAGCACAAAAAATTAGAACTAGTATTTGAATGTGAATCTATCGAATGAAATATTTTCAAAGAAGTCTTTTTCGCAAAAAAAATAAAAAATAAAATTAGATCTGTTTGAAGGTAAATTTAATCGGCTGAAAAAAACTTCTTTACCAAGATCAGTTCTGAAATTTCAAAGCAATCTGATCCTTTCGAAAAATATTCCAAGAGCGAACTACTTTCTTTTATTTCATGCCATTTTGAAATTAACATAGGAACTCGAAAAGCTTCATACTGTTAAAACATGCCTTAGAGAATGTTAGATATATATAAAAATACAAATGAATAATAATATTGAAACAGGTCTTAGACAAGTATAAAATGAATAAATAAACTTCTTGGTTTATTTATTTTTTTTTTATATATATAAACACCATTTTTACAATAATTTCATAAAAAGATATTGCAGCATAGGCTGCTTATACGAAACACTAATTAAAAGAATCAGTCACTTTAATGCATTAAATAACTAAGAACAAAAATCAAAATATGATTTTCCTGTATCGTGGAATCAACCATAAATTTAATGAAATTTTGATTTGGAAATTTAATTCATTTAAGTGGCACGTACAGTAATAAGGACAAATTTTAGGAATTTTTTTTTAGCAATTTTTAACTTATCATTAATGCAACATCTAACTTATGATAATCCAAGGTTCATAAAAAAGTGTATTAATATATTATTAATGATATTTTTAATTTTGGTGAATGCTATTTACCTGGTTCGTATTTTGCTATTTTTTAATAATACACATAGCGAAATTGAACCGACTTTTCATTTTATTGCAGTGACTGTCTTACAAAATTCGTTTGAAGAAATAAAGCTTTTAAATGCACATATAAAGGCAAAGTAATTACATGTCGATGCATGGCATCACAGAAAAAAAAAGATTTCCAATATGTTAGTTCATGCAAAAATAATTGCAGTATTTGTGATAGTATGTACCTGTTAAACAAAATTTTATTTATTATAACGAAAAAAAAAATATTATCTACATAACTAGGGGTGGGGAGTTTTCAGAAAATCTGAACAACCAATGATTTATTTTACCAGCCAGCAAAATGCAGCGTACAGTAGAAATTGTTATTCGAAAATTTTCGCGACTGCAAAAATAGTTTATTCTTTTTACTTCAATCCATGTTGATAATTTTTTTTCTATAAAATTAAGAAACAGTATATACAAAAGAGGAAAGTTTAGTATAGGATAACACTTTGTACCATGTTTACACAGTGGTGATTTGGAGAGTTACAAAATATAGCTAACAAGTAAAAAATATTTGAAAGTGGTATATCTTCTATAGCGTGCAGCTTTCAAAAGACTGCTTAAAAATTCACTCGCCTTGTCAGAAATCCCACTAGCCAGTGGCGAGTAAAATGACGTATTTATCAAATTTAGATTTTTCGTGTGCCACAAAAATTGTTGAACGTGCCATAGATTTGCCATATCTGGTCTGTCCTAAAATCTAGATGTAATTTTAAAACAAATCTCAAATTATATTTATTTAACCAATTTTATTTCAATAATTTTAAATAGAGTGTAAAATAACCAGGCGATTATAAGCATTTTTCTGCGAAATTCACTTTAAGTTTATAAGCTTTCTTCTATTCTTTTTTTTTTCAAATATTGGTTCATCAGTTGGTAGAAATAAAAATTTGATGATTTTATATAAAGCTTTAACTTTAAAGTTGGAAGCACATTTCGAAAATCAAGCTGTTTCTCTTAATAATAATCATAAAATTGGAAGTATTATTCAATTTTGTAATTATTTTACTATTATCCATATATCTATCACTCTACTCCTATCTTATTGTTACCAATACACTGCAAAAAATAATTGTTGATTTTACAGTATAAAACTGGCATCCCAGCTGCCAGTATTATACCGTAAAATTAACAGTATTAAACGGTAAAATAAGCAGTAATACGCTGCAGCGCATGCGTAGTAACGTATTATTGCTTATTTTACTGTTTAATACTGTTAATTTTACGGTATAATACTGGCAGTTGGGGTGCCAGGATTATACTGCATTTTTATAGCATTTTTATTTTAATCACACTTTACCTAGTATCTAAAATCCACGTATTTATTATTATTATTATTATTTTACATTATATATAAGTCTTATAAGCATGTAAAATTTCTCGAAGACCCAGGACATGTAGCTTTTAAGGCTGTTCTTAAATCCAAAAGAGCTACTTTCTGACACATTTCTGAATTCATTTTTCTTCGGAAACGCATAAAATTAGCAGGTGCTCTCATTCAGAAACTATCGAATGGTGTTTTCCATTTTTTGATAAAGGCATAATATTTAAGCCTATACAGGGCTGAATTCGGATATTTTTCCGAATATTGTATATGTTGGAAATTCCTGAAATTACGTTTTTAAATATGTTATGCGTTTTCCAAATTGTTTACTTAGATGTTATCTTTCAGCTTATTAAACGGTAATGATTTGTAAAATTATTTTGGTAGCGTTGGAAAGTGTTACATAATCTATGCTTGACGCATGATTTTTCGTTCTTGTTTTTTTAATTGACTTCGGGTCAGAACTCTTTTTAACGTTAAATCTTCGTTCGAATCTACGCCGTGTCACACAGCGACATAATCCGTGATCTTCTAGTAATACGAAGAATATCCATCAATCCAAGAAATACATGACTTCATTTCATCAACTTTATTTATATTAATATTTATTTATTTTATATTATTTTTACATGCAAAACCTCCTGTCACATTTCAGCATTAAACAGACGGAAGCCTGAACATTTCCTACATTTGAACAATATATAATGGATTTTGAGTAGCGATTGCACTGTCTTTATTAATTGACGTCATAACTTATTTTGAAAATCCCTGTAATTTAGTTTTACGACCTGCCCATTAATCATTAAACTTCTGCATATCACTGTTTCTAAGTTATGAAATTTCATAGTTTCTGGAATGCCCTGTATACACACTTGCTTTCCTAAATTTTTGAAATTGTCATTTCTCCAATTCTGAAACATACAGATTAATCACTGGAAACAAAATATATATTAAAATCAGTGCCCCATTTAAGAACATGACGTGAAGGAGAAATGTTTCCTTCTGCATACAACCATAAAACATTGAAGTGAACTCTAAGTACCGACTTTAATTCTGTATCCATTATAAATACATCTCAATAATAGGTTTATGGATTGCCTTGTTTCCCAGAGCATTTAAGACTTAATAGCGTCACAGAGAGGAGTTACATTTAGTGGCTTGATTTACTCACCCACTTGAACCAGGCCATAAAATTAACGAGCAATGTAGACCAACCAAATCAATTGATGTCTGTTTTCCCAATCACAGTTAAGCATTCGGATATGACAGAGTCAGAGGCGGAATGCGAGTCAAGTGATAAATCAGGAGAAAAGAAATCGTCTGTGAAATACACGAATGAAAGATAGAATCATTTGCTCGAAGCTATATCATATTTATTGGCGTAAGACAGGCCATTTTCATAAAAATGTAAAACTAAAATTGTTCCACTGTATTATAATCATAGGTTATTACCGTAGTTCAACTAAAGAAGATGTGCGTATGTGTGTGTGTGTATATAACAAAAAGATCAGATGATTTTTAAAATTCAATAATTCATTAATTATAATAAATATAAAAATGAAACAAATAAAATGTTTATAAGGTAGCTTATAAATTTTGAATACAGAAATATTAAGAAAAGTTAACATTTTTATCAATTGAAGACGCTGGCATTGTCTCAATCTAATAGATGATTAAAAATAAAATTCAAAACTTTAAAATACAAACTAGTTTTTTTTTTCGCGTTTCATTTGCTAAATTAATTGAAAATTAGATTAAGCATTCTAACATGTTGAGAGAACACAGTGCAATTTATCGGCAATATGTTTAATCATTTTTTAAAATACTGTATGCGAAATTTATAAGCTACTTTTTAAAAATATCCCTTATTTCATTTATATATTTGTTATAGCTAATAATTCATTAAATTTTAAACTTTAAATGTTCTTTTGGGACAATCTGTATATATGTATGTGTATGTGTATTGTTCAAACACATTTCTCTGAGATTACGGGAAACATTTTAGAAATAAAAAGTTAATTTTACTGGTAGTAATTTTCGGAAATTTCAAGAAGCAGTTTTACAGATTGTAATCAAAACCTACGAGGGAAAGGTGAAAAGTTTTGAGATTTATAGAAAAGGAGTTGCGCTTGAGTTTTATAATTTTGTACGCTTGTAGAACACTGTTTTCTATTACATTGTGTCAAATGTTATTCATGTTTTTCTTCCATTTTTCATTTCTTCGTCAAGACAATGCATCTCTTCATATTAAAATATTGAATAAACTGGTGTGATACTATAAAATCGCAAAAAATTTCTTAATAACACTATAAAATGAGGAATGCGCTAGGCCTTTCGAAAGAACTCTGTCTTTCTTCGTCAGGTGCAAAGAAGACGTGCAACCACTTTGAAGGAAGGAGCAAGACTCGTCTTGCTTCCACTTCAGTGTTCTATTCTAATATTGATCGATATATTCTAAATAAAGTGACGACAATAACATTTGATAAATCAATATAATTTCATCCAAATTAAAAACGCATAAATAAAACAATGCCTCTTTCGGCCATTTCTGGACTTCATGGGACACTTTTTTTTTTTAGCATTTGCGCTCTTTTTTGTTATTAGTTAATCAGAATTTTGATGAAATCAAGGCTATATATCGGTTGGGCTGCAAAGGCACTTTTTAAAAAAATCACAATTATTAAATTTCAAAAAAATTTTCTTTTTGTTTAATTTTTTTTTAATTTTTTCCTATACTAAATTTCTTGGGAAAAGAAAACTAAATGTTTATTTTTTTAAGTCTTGTAGATTTTCACAAAATCTAAATTATGACGCCATTTTCAGTCAAGAATGCCATGTGATATCTTTATGCTTTAGTGTTTTGCTTATATTAAAAAAAAAAAATGCATATTTTTACTCTGGAGCACAGTAAGTGGAAATTTAAAGTATTACCATTACTCTCAAATCAAAAACAAACAAACAAAAACCACAGACTCACACATAGTATGCAAAGAATACGTGACACATAAAGCATAAATAAATGCACAAACTGCAATAACAAAGAAGTAGAATTGAAAACGCTATAAAAGTAATTATTTAACTCTGTTAAAGGCCCTACGACATTTATGTAAATTTTAAAGTATATCATAGAACATATTTATTAAATAACAACACGCAATTAAAATCTTTAAAAATACTAATTATATAATATATAATGGATATTGAAAATGACTTAAGATATTAAATAATTATAAGAGATATTAACAGATAAAATATAATATATATTAAAATATAACTGATAACTACAGTAAAATAATTTATTTATTGATACTGCAGAAACATAATTTATTAATATTAGAAAAAATTAATATATAATAATATATATAATAATTAATTATATAATAATACATTAAATAAATATATAAAAATATAACGTAATAAAATCTATATTGTAAACAAATACTATTTTTAAAAGTATGAACCTATTGAGGTACCAATTCAATGTTTTATAAATTGTTATACCCTAAACATAAATATACATCAAAATAAAAATAGCACCTTCGTTCACTGTGTCTGGAATAAACAGATAAAATGTGAAAACAATAGTAAAAATGTAAAAAAAATGCGAAAATGTAAAAAATAGCAATGTAAAAAACAGTAAAATGTAAAAAGTTTGACTCTCCGAAAAGATCTGTTTACCAATTACAGTGTATCTAAATATTACGTGGGTGAATCAAATACGTATAAAATAGACTTTTTTAATGGATTATTGGAAAAATATTATTTACCAAAATTGTACCAATGTTGTGTCCCTATATAAGTCTCTTTAACTTCTACTCACTTTTTCCAACATATTGGGAGCTTTTTTTATTCTTGGATAATCGAAAGAATTAGGACGTGTATGAAGCTAATGACACAAAAATTCTCTCACTTCTTCATCTGATGATAATTCTCTCCTCTTAAAGCTTCAATAAGGGGATCCAAATAAATGCTAGTACGAAGATATGATAAGTTCTGAATATAAGGAGAATGGTCGAATGTTGTCAGATGAAATTTTTGTTTTATTACACCAGCTGTGTAAGGTCTAGCACTGACCTGAAGAAAAAGAACATTCGGATAGGAATGGAGCTTTTTTAGAACCGATGTTGCTGCTTTAATATACCACAAAAATTCCCAGTACTTCACTGCATTATATGTACATTATTCATACAGAATATTAAAGCATCTAATACCACGTAAATCCCAAACATTATTACTCAGAATTTTGTCAGTATTTGCTTCAGTGGAGCCGTTTCACTTTTCTTGCGCTATATTCTATGCTGGATCGTCTTGTTTCACCTTCATCGCGGTCATTTTTAAACATATTGTGCTATTTGCTTGGATAGGGTGTCATTTCCGAATCATTTCCGTACAGCTCATCTCAAAAGTTTAGACACACACTAAAATATGATAATAAAATTGGAAAGAGAAATATATGGAAAAAATTCACAATAAATCCTCGAAATGTAATTGAAATGAAACTAGAGGTACTACAATGGTTACATCACAACTATTTATTAAAAAAATGACGCCTTTTTACATTTTGTTCCAAAACCACTGCCTAAAAAGCTTAGGCACATAATGAAAATGTTAAATGCTGGATTGATGTCAACCAACTAACCGTTCCAACCAACCAACTATTTTTCCTGAGCGATATATAGCAACAAATATTTAATTTCCGTTAATTATTTAAAATGTTAATTCCGTTCATTATTTAAAATGCTGAAGGCTACGGAATTTACAAAAGAAGACATCTTAAAGATTTTTAAGTTGAAATCGAGAGGAAAGTCTTTTATTGAAATTTTTAGAATTTAAAAACGTTGAAAGCGAGGAGTACCAAGTACGTGCTAGAACTAAATTAAAACAATTTCGATCGAAAACCAAGATGCGGGCTGTCAGGTGTAACAAGTATTTAGACTATTCGAAAAATTGGAGGAATATAATATGCCCATAAAACAAATTAAAATACAATCTCGGTGTCAATGTCTCAAAAGACACAATGCAAAACTTTATTTTAAAAATATCTTGCAAACTGCGCCTAAAATCACACCATAAACAAGCCAGAATGGATTGTGCACGAATGTACAGGTCGTACGGGGACAAGTGGCTCACTGTATTAGTCAGTAACGGAAAGAAATGGAACATGGATGAACTTGATTGCTGGAATTGTTACTGGTGTGATCTCAGAAAACAGCCGCGTACTTTATTCAGTAGATGACCAGGCGGTAAGTCTCTGATTGTTTTGGCACCGATTGGCTTTAATGGACAAACGTCCCTGGTCTTTCTCCAAGGGAAAAAATTGAACAAAGTATCAAGAGACACTACAGACACAACCGTTTCCATTTGGTGATATCTTAGGTGTGTTGAAAGGATATTTCAGCACGACAATTTTTGAAACCACAACTGACATTAGTACAAATATTGTCTGTCTACGCAAAACATTAACGTTTGAGATTGGGAAGTTTTAAGCTCAGACAAAAATTCAATTGAGAACATTTGGGTTATCTAAACCTGTGAAGTATACAAATATGGAAAGCAATCTACTAAACTCTACTCAAAAACTAAAAGTGGCCATTGAAAAAAACATGGTAATCTCGACCAACAGTAGCATTCCAAAAACTAATTGATTCAACAGAAACATAATTATTTGAAGTTACTGCAAACCAGGGGCCTATTTTTAATAAATAGCATCATGTAAAAGTGTAAAATGATGTGTTTTCTTCCATTGTGCCTAAGCATTTGAGACATGGTATACTTACAGTTTTATATTAGTTTTTATAAAAGTTAAAATAATGTACTGATTTGTTCAATTTGATTTGATTTATTTGAATAATTTTACATAATCTAATAAGTAAATAATACGTTTTTGTTTAATTTAGCATTGTTATTTAATAAACGACATTTTCTGGTTATGCTTAAACTTTTGAGACAGACTCTACATCCAATCTGTACCAAATTTCAATAGGTTTGACATTATCATTTGTTGAAAGTTTAATAGTTATATTTTGTGCAGCCACACAAAGTAATTTCTGTTTACTCATAACCATAGCAATTAAATACATGAACATATGAAGAATAAAAACATGGCAAACGAAATTTTAAACTGTAAACAACTAATCAGGATTGCCACACTGCAAAAAAATAATGTTGATTTTACGGTACAATACTGGCAGCTAGGACTCCAGTATTATACCTTAAAATTAACAGTAACAAACAGTAAAATAATCAGTAATACGCTGCCGTGCATCAACAATTTTATTTTATTTTATTTTATTTTTGGCAGTGCATAACAACAAGTGTAAAAAGTCTCCGTTATATTTGATTCTCCCTTGTATATAATGTTGAATACGTATAATAAACAATTTAAAAGGTACAATAAAAATATTGTAAAAGAAACTTTTATGTCCACCATAGAAAGTGGCCACTTTCAAAGCCTTATCAACCTTAGCCTTTTAGTATGCATTATTTCAAGGCTTCGTTAAAGATATCCAAAGTTCAGCGCGAAATTTAAGAGCGAAAAATTATGTATCAGGTATAGATTCTGAAACACTTTACAACACTAACAGAATATCGTTAAAAAATTCATTTTTTTCATACTCTGAAAAGAGATATTTAAATAAACAGTTTACAAAACGTATATCGAAGTAAAAATTCATTTTCATCAATCGCTATCCATATCCGTCGCAAATTCTTTTGTGCAGATACGTATATGATCTCTAGTATTTATATGCATCACGTAATGCACTAAAAATTAGTTAAATTAAGAAATGCATACCACAGCTGAAAACGCATTACCTGTAATTATCAGTCAGGGGTCGGAAAAACTACTTTTTTATTGTAACGAACTACAACTACAACTACATGTTTTAAAAAGTAGCGACTAAAAACTACTTTTCAAAAGTAGTCTCTACTTCGCTACTTTTAGATTTTGTCAAAGAGTTCCATTTACACTATTAAATTGAAGACACGGATTAAATAATATAGCGACCTCTCGTTATATTGCGTCTGCCGAGATATAATTAAATAAATGCGACATAACCGAGAGCATTAAAAAAGCTGAAAAGATAACATACAAGAAAATGTTTTGTGTTTGTCTACAAAATGTTCGTTTATACACACATTAAAATTTCGTAGCAAAATTAAGAGATATATTATAATCTAAAAAATTACAGACAAACAATTTTAAAAGGAAACAATAAATAAATCTATAAATAAAGCAATTCCGGATAATAAGAAACACTGCATTAACATGAAGACTTAATAATGAGTAAATAGACAAGTGTTGCCAATAAGAAAATCAATTCATTTGCTGGGTTAGAACTTGATTTTAGCAGCAAGTGACAATGGGAAAAATCTATGATTTCATGTGAAACGTTGCTATACACTGCAGATGAGATCTGCCACTGAGATTCGCAAATTGTTGAACAGAAAAAAATTTGCATAAAAGTAGCAAGTTTTGGCCATGTGATTTGCAAAATGTTGCCCCCCCCCCCCCCCGTAGTATCGTTAAAAGTAGCGTCGGTTCTCACTACAAACTATTGTTTTTTTTTATCGCGCTACTTGCTACACTACAAACTACTGTAAAAAGTAGCGGCTACTGTAGTTTCGCTACTTGTAGCGCGCTACTTCCGACCCCTGTTATCAGTTATACATTATGTTATTATCAGTTATTCTATAACCGAAATGTTTTGTGCGTCTGAGTCAATGAACGGTAAATTCTATGTACGTTATAATTTATCGAAAACATTTTGATGTGAAGCACAGTAATCAATATCAAATTCATTATGTTTGAAGTATGGTAAGATTAAATTGCACCGCAAACGATTTTTCCTCATACATCATAATGTAAAGGGATTTTTTTGTGCGTCCATGTAAACAAACTGTAAATGCAACTTATACGACACAGAAAGCATGTTGTAGTCCATCTCAGTGATGCATATTAATTTCATTATATTCGAAGCAACATAACATTAAAATACACCGTAAACAATTTCCCCTCATAGATCATAATGTAGTGTAATTCTTTTGCACGTTCCGGTAAACGAACTACAAATACACACTTCAATTTTAATAGCAAACATTCTATACTAAACCTCAATAACATGTAAAAATTACATGGCAATCCGAGTATATTTGCAGGAGTAACTGTATATTTGGACGAAGAGACGGACAACAAACAGAAGTCATTAACCTTTTCAACTATGTTGGAAAGTGTTAAAAAAGCAATAAAGGGTGAAAAACAGAAGTAGTAATACATCACATACTCAGAGATAGTGAGTCACTGCTGCAATATTATACGGCGTTGGCACTAGACTAGTAATAGGATGTTTCATATTAAAAAAAAGAAAGCATTATATAATTTTCAAGTATTCTATATTGTCCCAGGACTTTAATGCTGTGATTAAAATTCCACAAAAATCACAAAAAAAAAAAAAAATTACATAAAATACTTTAAAAATCGATAGGTATTTTGTTTGAAAACAAACAATATTATTAATGCTATTAAAAAGTTAATCAACGCCTCTATCAGTTGTAAAGCACAAATTTAATATTCACAAAATATTAAAAAGGAAAGAGATACAAAGCAATCTTGTTAAATCCTAGAAAAGAAAATGCCAATAATATAGAATAAGCGAAAGGCTTACGGCAGTTGAGTAATGATAGTAATATCTAACTTTTATTTTAAAGAATTTTTCTTCTTGTTTTAGACGCTCTAACAGCCTGAATTCCATTCCAATGTTCAACTCTAATAGTTCGAAAATATTCCAAATTAAGTAATGCCAATAACATTTGATAAATCGATATCATTTCATCGAGATTAAAACGCATCGATAAAAATCCCTCTTTCGGTCATTTCTTTCTATCCTGGAACTTTAAGGATATTTTCTGCATTTATGCGTTTTTGGTGGGTTTATTTAGTTAGTGCTAACCTGAACTTTCATGAAATGAATACTATATAACGGCAAGGAAAAAATGATTCAAATTTTGAGGTTTTGAAATATTGAATCTTGATTTTTGTACTTTTTAACAGATTTCTAATAAAGATGGTTAGTCAAATCGTTTGTATGTTTATCTTTTTGATGATTACGATTACGTATTTAATCATTTTAATGAATCCCAGGAGGTCTCTTTTTTTCAGTTGTCGACCGGATCGAGAAAAAATTTAAAAGTCGATTTCATTATTGAAAAAAATTAAATGTCAAATTTCACTAGCTTGATGCATCGAAATTAAATATATATATATATATAATTATAATAACTTTGAATTTCAATAAACATATCAAGTTCTTGTAACATTCTACTTAAATCTCCAAAGAGATAATTAATGATAATGTGTAGACAGAATACCACATAGTTAATAAATTAACAAGTGCAATCATAATATTACCATAGCTTGTGCTTCAATGGTAATTGGCCAAAAATACTGAAAACATGAAGAAATTTAAAAAAAAAAAAAGAGAGAGAGAGAGAGAGAGAGAAATATATATATAATAAACCATAAAATGTTAATAATTTGGAGTTGATATCAAGTGAATACAAATGGATTAAGAAATGAAATATGAACCAAATACAATGGAAAATTGGACAACAAGAGAATTAAATCAGAATTGTATATGAAAAAACATGTGTAGGTATACTCATCAGTCTGGATGTACCCACACGTGTTTTAAAAAATAATTCAGTATTTCATAATTTTACTGGCATATATACTAAGATCAGTAAAATCACCCAGGTATACTGAATTATTACCAGAAAACAATTGGAAATAATAAAATTGGAAATAAAAAACCGTAAATAATAGATAAAATATTTCATTCACATCAAATATCCAAAAATCCGTATACAACACCCACACTGAATTACCACCAGATAACAGTTTGAAATAATAAAATTGGAAATAAAAAACCCTTAAAGAGTAGATAAAATATTTTACTCACAATAATTATCCAAAATCCTTAACCAACACAAGGTCTTCATGATACCACACGACCACATGGCGCACATTATGAAATATCTCATACTTGTTGACATAGTCAAGTTGAGAGAAATTATTTGAAAGTCAAGTTGAGAGCACATCTTTTGAAATATCACCCTAACTATAACACCCCAACACAAAATGATTCAAAAACACACAAATTTATTCTTGTGATAAATACACTTAAAAATAAATTTATATCCGTGAATATACAAATTGTCCATTCAATTTTAATCCCTAAAAGTAAAATTAATACACAAGCGATAAGCGCCCTCTATAGGTAAATTAAAAATAATATTAACAATATTATCAACATCTACCTGACAAGTAATGTGCCTTCCTCTATTGGAATGATAATTATTCAAAATTAAGTTTGAGTTACATATCCACTATATTAGATTTAATAATATATATAAACAGTAAAAAACAATACTACATTGTAGTTTTACATTAATATCGTACAAAATCCCACTATATGAATAAATTTGCCCAGAATTAAATCCATCCTACACAGCATTTCAAAAATTCTTAACAAGAGTATATATTATGTAAAAGAGATATTTCTTTCAATACAAAGTGCTGGTGCTGCCATCTATGTTAATCTACTTATATATATTATAGAATTTATATAAAATAGTTAATATTTTTTATATTTCTACTAATAAGTTAATGAATTCTTATATAATACATATTTCTACCTTCTATCTACTATCTACTTATATATCAAATAGTATTTACCGAAAACAATTAAGATTTCATACTTGTATTTATTAGTTAATGAATTAATATAATCTTAAAAAAAATTATATATATATATATATATATATATATATATATATATATATAGAAAAATGGAAAAAGATAGAGATTGATTTAAATATCAAATTTAATATATCAAAAACAATTTAAAATATCTCAAACTTATAAAAAATTTAATTAATAATAATTAGATTACTTCTGTGTTTCAATCTTTATAATGCAATGCAGTATTTAAAATACTTATTAAAATTAAACTTTAAAAAAAACTATATATATATATATATATATATATATATATATTACATATAGTTATGTTTGTGATTTATAATCAACAATGTTATCCATGTATAATTTTATGTGTTTTTGTATAAGTTATTTTTACAGTTATTTTGATACAATGCATATTTTATAGACTTTTTATAACTGATCATTAGAATCACTTAATATAAAGGTGACCGACTAAACGCACAATCACAGAAACTATATAAAGTGTAAATATGTACAACCATCTTAAGTATTGTCCTTATATGTTTAATGTTATGTTATAATTTATATATGTTTAAAACTGAACACTAGTATCACTTAAAATAAAGGTGATCGGCTAAACGCACAATCACAGAAACTATATAAAGTGTAAATATGTACAACCATCTTAAGTATTGTCCTTATATGTTTAATGTTATGTTATAATTTATATATGTTTAAAACTGAACACTAGTATCACTTAATATAAAGGTGACCGACTAAACGCACAATCACAGAAACTATATAACGTGTAAATATGTACAACCATCTTAAGTATTGTCCTTATATGTTTAATGTTATGTTATAATTTATATATGTTTAAAACTGAACACTAGTATCACTTAAAATAAAGGTGATCGGCTAAACGCACAATCACAGAAACTATATAAAGTGTATATAATGTTCAATCATTTAATTATTGTCCTTATATGTTTTAATTGTATTTATGTATGTTTTAATTGTAATTTGCTATATCATTTGCTATATGTTACGCACACGAAAACAATAATTTATTACATACCATGTTTATATTTATATGATGTAATAAATGTTATTTAAAAGAGTTGATGATTGAATTTATCAAAAAAATAGGATAACCATATATTTTTGCATGATCTCGAATAAATATGATATTTTTGTTTTTATTTATTATATATATGTGTGTATTTCCGTTATTCATATATATACTAACCTTAATTTAACTACATTTAAATCTATGGCAATGAAAACTGCCTTTTTTTTAAACTATGGGGAAGGTTTACGCTCTTCCTTCTTCACTTTGCCTTTATAGCAAACGATTCGTCTTTAGAGTAAAACATACTTTCTCATCATCTTTTCACTTTTTTTCTGCGAAATTTTTCTATTTTAATACATTCCGCTTCAGTCTACTACTTTTTTCCTACTCATTCGTCTCTTAAATCGCAAGTTAAATCTGATTGGCTGCTTAATGCAAGTTAATCTTGACTGGCTATCTTACTAATTTCGGATTAGCTGTTGAAGTTGATGGTGAAATGATCAGCTCCTCTTTCATTTTACAGTGCATTTTTTCTACTTTTATATTCTTTTTTACATGGCTCCTTTAAGATTAAATACACAAATACTCATATACAGGGAGTGGGGTTGCTTGCAACTGGGAATCCCTTTAAATCGATCAACTGTTTAACTGTTTAAGGAAAAGGTTGGACTCTGGGTTCTGAGTATGTCTGACGATTGCAGTGATTTCGAACTAATTATTCGTTATGCTTAATAATTAATTAACGACTGCGCATAACTTTCGTACGGAGGCTCATTTTTGTTATTATTTTTTTTCGTTTCTTCCTTTTTTTTTTTTTTTTTTTTGACTTGGAAAGAGCATGTTCTTGGGGTGATTCCAGTAAAAATTTCATCTAGATCTATAAATAATATGTTTGTCTTCCTGCCCTTTTTTTTACTTATATGCTCTAATTCTCGCAAAATTTGGTCCATCTTAACACAATCTCAATATGTTTTTAAGATGTACGATACTACTGTATATATATTTTTTTAAATGTCGTAATCGTTTACAGTATTTCTTTTCTTTTTTTTTTTTACAGGGCACGTCAAAAGTTTTAATATATGATTTCTACTGCGTGTCAAAATGATCAATATTGGAAACAATAAAATTTAGAGTGAATGTGTATAACAATAAATGCTTGCCAGTAAACGCAATACCATGCTAAACCACTCTCACTAAAATACACCAACTATCGTGCAATAAGTAAATGCAATATGGAAATATGGTCGATGCAAATATGGAAAAAAACAAGCCCTTAAATTCGATTGAAAAAAAAGCAGCAATACACAGACATTTGCAGCACGTGAGTTGCTGTTGCTATATTTTATCACTTTAGTACTATATTATAAATACGGCTTGTCATGTTCTAGCTCTATCACATAACTTTGGAAGTTTTCATTTTCTGTATATAGTACATTGAAACGTAAAAAAGAATTATATAAAGCAACGTTAGAAAACGTTAGCCGAGTTAATTGAAACTTCTACAGCGCATATTTCCTACTGAAGGTACGAATTCATTAGGGGCATTCTGATTAATGATGTTGGGTTAGATGTTAGGAAAGCAAATGATACGATGAAAAATGATTTTAGAAATTTGTTTCCGTATTTTGTTATAAAGGGAAAATCTTACATTTTATGGCATTTAAAACAAGTAATAAATGCTCTTATTGATCAGATTAAGAATGTTCTAATTTTTTCCCCCGATAAAGAGCGGGAAGTTTTCGGACACACAATCATAAGATCATTTTTTGTACGTAAATGCATGAAAATTGAATATATTTCTATTTAAGTGTCTAAGAATGAAATAGCGTTTTTAATTTTCCAGTAAAAAGGATATTGGGTAAAAGCACCACATTAAACCTTTCAGGTAGCTTTCATTACAAAACGTAAGAAGCTACTATTGCAGCCGTTTGGAGGGAAGCAATTCTGGAAAATTTTGGTATATTTTTATCGATCTTCGCCCCCAGATGATGTATATATGACATACTATAGATGATATATATATATATATATATATATATATATATATATATATATATATATACAGGGTGATTATAAAAAAACTATCCCGATATATGAGCCCATAACTGTCATACCGTTCACAGAAACTGAATGAAATTCTGGCCTAAAGTATTTTGAGGTATGCGCTCAAGAATCATGTGAAAAACTACAGTTAAATTCTAACAGTTACGGTTACAGTGACAAAATTTCGAAAATTTCAAATAGCAACACATACTTTTTTTTATTGGAATGTGATCTTCAGAGTGAAAAACCATAAAAAGCGTTGGAACGGTACCTGTAGCACGAAAATCGCCGGCGCTAGGCAGACTAAGAAGAAAAGTGAAAACAACCAATAAAGGGCAGAGAAGCAACAGAAAGTAAAACATTTTATTGTTCAGTGCTATCCACCATCTGCCGCATGTAAAGTGTCGTCGTGTGTGAAATGGAAAATGTATGAAACACAATAAAATGTTTTGTTTTCTGTTGCTTCTCTGTTCTTATTGGTTGTTTTCACTTTTCTTCTTAGTCTGACTAGCGCCGGCGATTTTCGTGCTACAGGTACCGTTCCAACGCTTTTTATGGTTTTTCACTATGAAGATCACATTCTAATAAAAAAAAGTAGGTGTTGCCATTTGAAATTTTCGAAATTTTGTCACTGTAACCGTAACTGTTAGAATTTAACTGTTGTTTTTCACATGATTCTTGAGCGCATACCTCAAAATACTTTAGGCCAGAATTTCATTCAGTTTCTGTGAACGGCATGGCAGTTAGGGGCTCATATATCGGGATAGTTTTTTTATAATCACCCTGTATATATATATATATATATATATATATATATATATATATATATATATATATATACAATGTGAACCAATTTGGATGTAACTGAGCATGTGTACAGGACTTACCAAGTTCTCGACCAAATTCGTTGGCCAACTATGTCCGTGATCTTGTTTCAAAATGACGGTCCCTTAAAGATTTCAAATTCAAAAAAAAATGTACAAAAAATAAAAAATCCAAAAAGTTTTTATTTTTCAGTGTTCGGCCTTGAAATAAGGATTCCGGAGCATTTTTTGTTTTACCTTTATTTTAATCAAATGGATGAGATATAGCAGTCTGACAAAATTCTTTTGAGTGTCTCTGTAAATGAGCGATAGATTCTACACTGAGAAAAAGGAATTGATTAAAACTACAAAACATGTTTTGTTGAGTACATTTTGGTTGTTTTAGCAAAATTCAAGTAAAATTGAACCATTTTACTTGAATTAACAAAACATTTTTTGCTGACGATACAAAATTTTTTTTTTTTGGAATTGCAAAAAAAAAAAAAAAAAAAAAAAAAAAAAAAAAAAAAAATTTGTTGATTCAAACAAAATTTCTATTGACCTATATTTAAACAAAAAGTTTTGTTTAAATGTAGGTCAACGGAAATTTTGTCCTGTTTGAAAAAACCTTCACCGGAATATATTACGGATGTCTAAGTACATTTTAAGTAAAAAAATATACAATTGATATTTTTGTCATTTTTCGCAGAATGAAGGGTAGCAAGTCCCCTTACGATGAATTAATACAGGCCGCGACGCGGCCTCTGTCCCGTCTGATGCGTGGCGTATTTCGGCCTGACAGTTTTACCGCTTGCGCCTCATTAACAAAGGTATACCTAAATTCCTTAGTAAAGTTATTGATATTGATAGGAAATAGATATCAATTGGTAAGGTCTGCGCAAACAGATTAATTTTTATGCTTCATTTAGTTTTGTTATAAGAGATTTCATTTATAATAAAAAATGTTCATGAACACACTATAGAGTTGTACAGAATCACAAATGTAAATTACAGAAAACTGATATTAAGTATTCTACGCCTACATACGAAATTAACTTTTCATAAAGTAAATAAATAAATAAAATAATTTTTACATTTTTATTTATACTTTATATTGTGCATCTCTGTAACTTAAGAATTTATAAAAGAAATAAACTTACATTGAGTAGATACATTAGTTTGCATTTAAATGAATTATTCAAATTCCGAACTATTTTTGTCACATCAACAAAGTGCTACTTACCTGAAAAGAAAAAAAATAATTATTAGAATATACAAGAATATAATGCACTGGAAAATAGCACTATATTATAAAGAAGTAATTAAAAAAATGACAAAAATGACTTCAAATGATCGACTTAAAAAAAATATATATACAGAGTATTAGGGGGCTCTGCCCCCTACGAGCTATGCTCAACCCCCCCCCCCCCCTTCCGTCCCAGACCGCGCAGGGTCTAAAGACACGCTAATTTACCCTTTTTAAAAATATTACCCAATAGCAAAAGATTAAATGATTCTTGTTTTTATTTAGTACTTATTTCATTTCCCTTATTAATTAAAATTTATTGTTCAAAGTATATTTATTTATCTTAAAAAGAAACGGAAGATTGGCAAATTTGTCAATATGCGAAGGAAAACGAGTATGTTCAATCTCTTATTTTTGATAGACTTTTTTTATCGGTGCAAAACGAAAAGATCAGCTACACAATATTTTTCAGAAAATGGTTAATCAATAATATACAACTGTCTGAAAAAAATCTACATAAAATAAAAATCTCATACATAATTGTTCACGAAAATACATATTTGATATGGTTTTGTATATCATGCATGATTTAGTATGCATCATCTAAAAAAATGAAGGAAGAATGAATATTTGTGTACTTTTTTGTTCTATTTATCTGCACATTCTTGCAAACATTGAAGACTACATTAAGTAATTAACCACTAAATAAGAATTTTTTCCCTCTAAAATATTAATTGTCTGGGTCGTTAATTAAAGGACTTCGGTTCCATCTCCAGAAAAACAACCAATTAAAAAAATATTTTGCTCTCCGTTCCTTCTCATATACAAGAAATAACTACATTCTTACTAGGAGAAAAAAAAATGAATTAATACTCTAATTATGTTTGCAAATATTTTCCGACAAATATTTTTCATACTTTTCGTGCCCCAAATAGAAACGACGCGGGGTTATTAGCTCAAGAAAAAGAGTACCTGGAATATATTCAAGTAAAATTTTACAAGTCATTATTAGAACAAACCTTCAAAAGTTACGGTGGTGAATTCATTAAGCCGTTCGTTGATAAATGGTTTTATACTGGGACATAAAAGAAAAAACAAATGATGTACTGCAAACGAGATTTCAGAATATGGTAGTAAAAATTCTCTCATCTTTTTTTTTACCAACATTTCCCACTTTTCTTTAACTTTTGTGGTTATTTTTTTGTAAGGTTCATCATTTATATACAAGGAGCTTTAGCGTAATGATACATTTTAAAAATGAGAAAATTTTTACAAGATCTTTTCCCTCAAGTTTAATCCAGTTAATTCTTTAAAAGTACTTAAAAAATTTCTCAGACACAAAATTTCTGGAATGGAAATGGATAATTGATGTAAATATATTTTAAAATTGATGACTGTTTAAGATTGATTGAAAAAAGTACAAATTCTGTGGGATTTTGTTTTTTTTAAATACCTACTTAAGGAAGATTTTAAAGAGATACCAAAGACCGTTTAAATGAATTTTAAATTTTAAGCGTCAAGATAAAATTAGTTTCTGCATTATACTTATAACTTATAACATACATACAATAATACACACAACTTTCAATGCATACAATAGGTATAACTACTCTTTTTTTTTTTCAACAAATAAAAATAACAGCGACTGTTGCGTAATCTTCTATCATCCTAATTCAGAACACATGAATCGCTACAGCAATGCTTTTTTCCATGATCGAGGCACTTGTATCAAGAACGAAGCAGCGTTTAACCGGCTATTGAGAATAATAAGCGATATTGTCGCTTAACAAATAATTAAAATACAAGTTAAATAAAGATATAATTTTGAAAAAGAAATACAGCAATTGATTTTAAAAAATGACAGAAATTAAAAGGGTATCAGTGAAAAGTTGAGAGAATAAGTAAGGTAAAGAGCGAAACAAGAAGCCCGATTGCAGCATAGTAAAGAAGAAGTAGCGCCGCGTCAGAAATATTGGAATCGAAACCCATAAATATCGATGTTATAAGTTAGACATGTCAAAAACGTGGCTCGCGGGCCCGCCAGCAACTTATATTTTTCCTGTGTTTGTTTCAGTTCATTTTTGATGAAGAAAATACACTTTGTACGAATACACTTGCACTAACCGTGGCTGCAGTTACAGTGTTGTGAAGTTGGAGAACCTTTTAATTAAAAATATCTACCACTATTGGATAACAATAGTCTTCGCTTTTTTTAATCAAGGACATTCCGTTATTAAATGAAGCAAAGATTACTAGTCAATAAATTTGGTATCTATTTTAAATAAAAATGTTCCACAATCTGGTAACAATGTCGTGGCGTTTGAGATGGCAAACATCAAAAAGTATAAAATATGAGTAGAGTCAAATCTAATTCATTTTAAAATTTGAGCTCCAAGAGATGCAAAAAAATATCTAATCAAATAACAGATCTTGAATCTGAAAATTTGAAGATATATAATTTTTTATAGTATTACGTTGAAACTAATTTTTTGTTTTACCACCTCTTCGATTTTACACCAAATTACAAAATAATGCGCGATAATTATTAATACTAAAAAATGTATCAAAAAACTTTTAAAATACTGATCTAATTAACGAAAGTTAAAAGTAAAAAAATATAGACAAAATAAATTAAATAGATTTTAAATGAATAACTTTGAAAGTGACATGAATTCTCGTCTTGTTTTCGTGAAAAAGAGCTAAAAATGTTACCCTGGCTCTTCACTTGGGGCATACATAATCGAGTACGAGGATTTTGGATATGAACTCATTTTCATTATTTATCTTAGTAAACGTGTCGTTGTTTAATGAGTCATACGTGATCTGTATCTTTCTTCTTTTTTATTTATTTTTTACAGACATACTCAGTAACGGGATTCAGCGTGTTTGCACAGTTTCGATAGAACCGATGTCTAAATTTTTTTTTGCTGAATTTGGCGAACTGATTGTTAAATAGGCATTTGTGTTGTGGAAAAAAAATATGTTGCTTACTTTCTTTAAATGCTCATCGTATTATAAGCTTTATGTCACGTCCAAAATTCCCACTAGATAAATACATTCGGGATTCATATAGAATCTGAATAAGGGAGTATTGAAATATAGACACAGAGTTCACATTGTTTAACTTTGTGCAAGAGTTTCCGCATAGATTAACTTTGAAGAGGCTACAAACAAATATTTATCGCCAGAAAATGCAGAAAAAATACGGCACGGATTTTTTTTCTTTTTCACACAGAAACATACGGGTACCAGGACAGAAACTTGGACCGTAACGAAAACGTCTTTATCGTCTTGCCTTAATAATTCTCTAACTATTAGCCGCCGAGACGTAAGTGCGGTGTCGTGGTTATTTGTGATACAGTTTGTCGAAGTCGATCCATTTAAATAATAATAAGTTTATTTTAGACAATATTTCTATCTAAAAACTTAAAGTACGTATGCAAAAATGTGAAAAATTCAATACGTCGGGCTCAGCCTGCGCAAGAGCCCGATGGAAATATAAATCACGCATATCGTTGGAAAGAGTAGAATTTTGGACGTGACACAAAGCTTAGAAGACGATGTTGCAAAGATGAGCATTTAAAGAGAGTAACAACGTAAGAACATGATCATTTAAAGAGAAAACAACGTAATTTTTTTATTTCCACAGCACATGTATCCGAATGTCATTTGCAAGCCAGCAAGACTGTTTTGGTAGCATCGCAAAGTTGACGAGGTGCGCTTGGTGAACAACTGCGTGAACACCTCTAACGCTGTTGTACCGGATTCGAAGATAACGCCCTTATATCTGTCGAAGACGTCTCCAAGTTGATGGATATCAACATCAATTGAATCGATGCAATATGCAGGACCGTTGGCGGGCAGCAGCGAAACGCTTCAAAAAAGTTCGTCATGCCTACAGAACCAACAATACTGGGCAATACCACGTTCGATTGTAGATTCACCAGACGCACCGATGTTGATATTATGTCCATTATGTCTCTTACTTCTCATATCAAAGGCCAATGTTAAACAAAATTGTCGTCGAATACTATTCGAAATAAATATCATGCACCGTTCAGTGTCTATTTTATGTTAAAATAAATTTTGGTACGCAGTCAATGTCTCGTTTTAATTTCAATCCAATACGCTAAAAGTGACTGGCTCCATAGACGTTTCTCATAAAACTAACGGGCGTGCGCCCCGACAAAGCCATGCCCAATTTTCTTTTACACAAAATTTTATAACATTGTTTTTGAAATGTTAGGAAGTATTGTTTAATCTATGTGTGACGTATCATTTTACCTTTTTGTTTATATACTTGAAAGGACAGCGAACTGGTTGTTAAATCATTTGGATCCCTCGCTGGACATATTCGTATTTACATGTATTTTATGACTTACAAAAATTGTGTTAAAGCTTCCCACTATTGCGCATAAACACGATTAATTGAAGATGAGCATCACAGATTGATAAAAAAAGGAAAAGAAAAAAAAAGCCAATTTACTTTTACATTCAAATAAAAACTTAATTTATATGGTTGCCATGTAGAAACTCTGTACTAATAAATTTGTAGAAAAACTCCGGAAAGACAAATTATTAGATATGAAACCGATACTTCATTTAAAAAAATGTGTATAAGCCTACTAAATGTAATGCATCTACTTTAAAAGAAACTATTGCATTCAATTTCACGCAAGTCGAAATCATTCACTTCCAAGTAGAAGTTATGTTCAGAGCAGTTAAGAAATTTGGAAATAATAGAAGGTAAAATATAAGAAATCTATAATTTCAATATCTGTTGCATATTACATTGTAATTCATAAAAGTGCAGATGCATGAAATTCCATTCAGGTGGCAGTTTTTATTCGAAGACATGGTTGTACTTGAAAATAAGTGAGGAGCTTCTGGAAATTATTCTTATGCTTGGTACAACCACCATAGAAACGTTCAACTGTCGAAGACGTCTCCAAGTTGATGGATATCAACATCAATTGGTGGTACACAATGGTTCATTTTTGACTCATTTATGAAACTTTTGACTGAATAAAGCTTGTCTTTCAGAAAGTAAGTTTATATTCCAAATAATAATGCTCTTCTCACGATTGGTTTATAAAAATAAACAATTGCAAAATTAAAAAAAAAAAAATGAAAAGACCAATGCACTGAATAAAGCATTTTGGTACCATTTTTGATTAGCGAGCTTTTGAATTTTGCATATATATTTTTTTTAATAAGGTTATAGTGTGTATATACATATTTCATTTTGAGCACTTGTAATAAAATAAATTTGCTTTTTTTTTTCTCTTCTTTTTTCCTTTTCTGTTCTTTTTCCTGTTTTGTTCTTTTTCCCTTTCTGTTCTTTTTTCTTTCCAGCTTTTTTTTTCCTTTTCTGTTCTTTTCCTTTTCTGTTCTTTTTCTTTTTCTGCTGTTTTCCTTTTATTTTTCTTTCTTCTTTTCTTGTTCCTCGTTTCTTTCTTTCTTTCTTTCTTTCTTTCTTTTTTGCAATGTGACTAGCAGCATTGTATACGATGTTTAATTTGGACTTCGGTGGTAAACGAGTTTGAACTATCGGCTTTAAATGAATAAAAATGGAGGGGATTATTAACTAAAGAAAGAAAGCATCTGAAATATATTCAAGTAAAATTTTGCAAGTCATTATTAGAACAAACCTTCAAAACCGTTCCTTGATAAATGGTTGTTTTATATTGAACATTCGAAAAAACAAACAAATAATGTACTGGAAGCGAGACTTCAGAATACTGTTGTAAACATTCCCTCATCTTTTTCCACCACTTCCCTACTTTTCTTTTACTGGCTATTTTTTTACAAAGTTCATCATTTATGTACAAGGAGATATAGCGTAATAATACATTTTTAAAATGAGAATTTGTTTTTAATAAAATCTTCAACTGGTTTACGCTTAGCGTCTTCATTTGAGAACAGATATAAAATAATATTTTCAGTAAAGTTTTTCCCTTTAGAATCAACTAATTCTGGTTGGGCTGTAATTTTAATGCTGAAGAATCTGTTTCTTAAGTTTCTTGTTTAACTTACTCAAGATCACTTATATACTGAAATATATGACAGGTAATAATGTAGTTCAATTATTATTAATTTGGGCGTTAACGGTTAAAGGTTACATTTCTACATTATACTTTAGTACAATTTTAAAAGCAAATTAAGACAAGAATAAAAAAATAAATGCTTTTTTGACAAATTTTATTTACACATTTCCTTCGCTATATGTTTAGATAAATATATTTTACATTCTTAGATTCATGTTATGTAGTTAAGTATATCGTATAACATACATGCATACATACTTACATACAACAATTGCCAATACATGCAGTAGATAAAGCAATCCCTTTTTCAACAAATGAATGTAATAGTGACTATTCAGGAATCTTTCACAATCCTAAATCATGGCACAACAATTGCTACAACAATGGTTGCTTTCCATGATCGGAACGCTTGTACCATAATAACGCAGCGTTTTTCTGGTGAGGTGAATAAAAGTAATAAGCAATTTAATTTTGTCGCTTAAAAAATTATTAAATTACAAATTAAATTCAGATATAACTTTGAAAGCGAACCAGAAGAAATTCACTACGTGATTTAAAAAACAACAACATGGAAATTACTGAAACGCTGAGAGAAGTAGCAAAGTAAAAAGCAAGACAAGAAGCACGGACGTAACACCATGGTGCGGAGGTAACTCTACAATTTTTTAAAGTCAGAAACAGCAGAACTGAACCCCTAAGGTATCGATGCCAAAAAAGAGTAGAATAGACACGGCACGGGGTTATTAACTCAAGAAAAAAAGTACCTGGGATGTAATTCCAGTAAAATTTTAGAAATCATTATTAGAACACAACTTTGAAGTTGCGGTGGTGAATTCATTAAACCGTTTTTTGGATAAATGGTTTTATACTGAACATAAAAGAAAGACAAATGGTGTACTGCAAATGAGACTTCAATACTAATAATAATAATAATAATAATAATAATAATAATAATAAAAGAACCTTTCACATGATTGTTTGATACTTTACGGAATCCTTAGTTTGTATGTCTATTTTGCTTCCATAGGAAGTGAAAATGGAACGTTTAATCTGATGGTCCATACCATTTTAACTTCTATGGCTAGAGGAACTACTTTTGGCCTTAATGGAGAAAATCTGAACTAATTTGTTTTCTCGTCAAAGCTATTCCTTAAGATCTAAATAGTTTTTATATCATATTTTGTTGCGTTTAGCACAAGTGAAATTTTTACCATAGGACTCTAAACGTCCCAACTTTAGTTATAATATCTGTATACAGTCTTACCATTACACTGTTATACAATATATCTGTTTCTCGTAAAATAAGAGGTAATTTTTATATTTCAGTGGATGCTGAAAAAGAATACGGCGTTGAAAAGTTTCAATTATTCGCACACTATGAAAATCTTAAAAAACAATGCCAATTCGAATACTTTTTGCACTGAGCTATATAACATAGTAATTTTATCTTTTGTATTTAGTAATAAAATAAAGGATTAAACAAACACTTACAAAGCTGGAAAATAAAATTACAATATTGAAAAAAAAGAAAATTATTTTTTAAATATAAATGAAATTCAATGTGAAAATTCTTGTCAGTCTTATAAACAAAATTACTAAAATAAAATTTATTTCTACACTCTTTTTACATATTCTATTGAAATAAAAAATTAGATTATATATTTGTGCATTAAAGGCGGTTAAAATGAGTAGGTGATATTATCATAATTATTATACAAATGTCCATATAACCGATAGACTGAAAATAAAATTTCTTAAAATTGAAGAGTGGTAGACTTTTTAAAGAACATTTCTTTTTTTAGCTCCCTAAAATCCATAGGAAACAGGCGATGCATATTCAGGAAAAAAAATCGTAAAAATTTGTTAAACAGTGTTATTAGAAAAAAAAACCCTTTAAACTACTGCACTGGATTCATTAAGCCGTTTTTTGATAAATGATTTTATGCTGAACATTAAAAGAAAACAAATGATGTACTGAAAACGAAATTCAGCATATAGTAGTGAGAATTTTTTATCCCCCTCCCTTTTACTTTTTTTGCATTAGTTATCTTTTTAAAGTTCACCATTTACATTAAAAAGAAATAACATAATGATAAATTTTAAAAGTGAACATGGAATGAAAGAAAAAAATTTTTTTTTTGCTAAATTGTTTTCTTTCAAGTTTAATCCAATTAATTCTTGAAAGTTTAAGAAATTTTCTGGGTTAAAGTTTTTGGAACAGAAATAGATAACTGATTTTGATTATATAACTGGTAATTGTATTTTAGATTGATAGCTATTTCAGATAATCACGAAATAAATAAAAAATTCTTTAACTAGTATTTTAAAAATATTTACTTCATATTGATCCCAATAACAATAAAATAAATCAATTATATATGATTTAAGTATTTAAAGAATAAATGCAAATTTCGTAATAAACGCAGACAATTTATAAAAAAATATTTATAAGCTAAAAAAAGATACCAAGAAAAATTGACGTAATTTTTTCCAACGGCAAGTTGTGACTTGCTTGGGGCACATTGTGACACATAAATAACACATACAAGTACATTGTAACATATACAAATTATGTAAGAAAGGCAATTAAATGGGATATGATAAATCAAGAATGAGAAATTTATTCATTTATAACGTTCTTAACACAATAAAACAGTTTCATGTTTTAATAATATTGTAAATCAAATGAAAATAAAATAGTTAACTTGTTAACACTTGTAAACTCTTAGTCCTTTATAAAGATACTTTTAGAGACACTTAGCAATAAAAAGAAAAAAAAACTGTCTTAATCAGGAAAGAAATAAAAAGTAAGCCAACACTAATCTTTGGCCATATTGATCTTTGACTCGGTAGCCTACTATAGCGTGTAGGCCTATATCCTATATTTTTAATCTCTCATTGTCATCGCTCGTTTCAGCGTCTGATTTGCAGTTAATGCGTCTGATTTGCAGTTAATAATGCGTCTGATTTGCAGTTAATAAGAACAAATATAATAAGGTTCATTTTTGGTACATTTGACATACGCCCATCTTTTACATGTCATGCATTGCATCCAGTCTTCTCCGGGTCTCGAAATTTTGTATTGCTCCAAGCAAACTAGACATAAGCAATTTTCGTTATCTTCAGAGCTATCCAATACTTGCTTCTCCCTTTTTTTCAATATCCTAGGTGTATTTTTCTATGCACTGCTTGGTCTTTCCATACAGTTTCTTTTTTGCTTTTTCTTCTTCAATTTGTTTTCTGCGTTCTTTTGCTTTTAATTCTGCTCGAATTTTCTCTTTTACAGGTGTGTTTGTTAGAATGGCAGATTTCAAACATTTACGAATAGATCGCTTGCCTCTTCGAGGTCCTGCTTTAGGGACTGGTCTTATTTCTGTAAGACTTACCACTGACACATTGCTATTATCAATTGTCATAGAATCATCTAATTCAATGAGATTTCTTACTTCTGAAGACGGTCCTGCAATCTCACCATCATTGATTAAAGTTATTGCTGAAGTGCTTGGTTTATTAACAATTTCATATTTACTAATTCTTTTTCATTGTCATTCGGGTCTTTAACACTCTCATCTCTGATGGATAACGGTCGATCAGTTACTGAGGAACATAGGAAGTCTTCATCTGTAAAAATGTTCCTGTTAAATTCCCAAATTCCACTACAACGAAATCCTGCTTGAATATTTTTTGGATTGGCAGCACTAGAAAGGGCTATTTTGACAATACCTGGTATGTCGTAGATCGACACAGTGCTTCCAGGATGCAATTTCAATCATCGACATACAGCCTGATTGTAGAATTTTTTGAACGGCCCGTATACTGACACATCAAGGGGCTGTAATCTGTGACTCGTGTGAGGTGGAAATGATAACAGAATCACTCCGTTGTCCGTGTAATAATCCAAAACATCAATATTTCGATGAGAACTATGGTTATCAAGAAACACTAAGACTGGAGACTCTTTCGAGCACCTTACATTTTTAACAAAATATTTCATGTAAAGTAAAAAGTCAGGTCCTGTAATCCATCCACTTGGGTTTGATGTTTCGCAACAGCCTATGGGACCGTCACGAATAAAATGAGCTTTAAAAAACTTACGTGGAAATACAAACATCGGTGGGACTGAATTTCCCAGAGCATTAATGCCATTAACCATAGTTACGTTTGTTCCCCTTTCTGCAGAGGTCATTCCCCCAACTCTTTTTTTTACCCTTTTCTGCAATTATTTTTACAGGTTTCTGCATTGTCTCATCAATATTCCATATGTCATTTGAATTAAACTTATTAGCTTCTAATACAAACGCTAAGTTATTAAAAAATAGTTCTATATTATGTTTATTAAAACTTGTATTTCTACTCAAACTTGTTGCTTCAGGAACTCGAAAGAAAATTGTGGGATGTCGTTGCATAAACTTAGTCAGCCAATCAGCACTTGCAGTTTTTTTTTGTTAACCCATTTTCAGGCATGTTTATGTCATTTCTAATGGCAAACTCATATGCTAAATTTCGCAGTTCTGCAGAACTAATTCCATAAAACATATTCGCTTATTGTTTGTCGTATTCACACAACTCCATCTCCTGTTTAGGTGTGAATATCATACGCGGTTTTTTATATCCCATTTTAATATTTCCTTCCGTATTAGTACTCTTCTTTTTATTCATATATCTAAGAAGGGACATTCGGTTTACATTGAACGGTTCTTGGATTTTCCTTAAACTGCACCTTCCGGATTTTACTTCTATTGCAGCACTATCATAATCTACTAAGGTAGCTTTAGCTCTTTCAGTACGCCTCTTGTAATTTCGCACCATTTTTCCTGAAATATAAAAACCTCCATTAGAAATTATGCTGGGGTAAGTAGTGACACTGTCACAACGTGCCTCGTAGACTTCGTCACAACTAGCCCCGCGTTACGCCATTTTGAACTTTATTCATTAATTTCCGAAATGTTGGCATGATTAACAAATGAAATACATAGAATAACAGCTCAAAATATAAGCATTTAAATAATGTTAGGGAAGTTTACATACCTCAGTATTGTTAGTGGCAATGACGATTCCAACGTAGGTCGCAAAATTTTCTTTTACGATAGAAAACAAGATAAATATTTTTATCTCGAAAACAACGCAACGCTATACTTCAAAACATACGCAGCACATTGAGACAATCAACCTCTTCACTCACATGACGCGACAGGTGCTGCAACCTATTGGCTCAGTCAGGAAGCTCGATGGCACAACTTGCCACTGGCACAACTAACCCCGGTCTCCCCATCTCATATTTATTAACAAAAGAAATGAAACTCATTTTGAAATATATATCTTAGCAATGGAATACAATGTTTAAATTGTACTTTTCTTAATGTTATATCTTGTTAATATAAAGAGATGATTTATTACTAATATACTAATATAAAATTATCTTCCCATCTTTCTTTATTCAAAAGTTTAATAAAATCACTCAAAAACTCGTTTATTTTTTTTATTTTTTAAAACATTCATCAATTTTTACTAAAACCATCACCCATTCGAAGTAACTATTCCTTTACTGTCAATAACATTTGATATATTAAGAAATACTGTGGTGACTTTAATACAGTATACATAACTATTCTATTTTACGTACTCTTAAGATTTTAGAATATTAACTTTATATTTCAGAAGAAAAGCTTGCAACTTCCTGTAACAGTTTGAAATTTTAAAAACATTGGAAACAAAATACTTACTTTTGTTTCTTTTTCTCAAGGAAAAATATATCAGTGATAAAAAAACTCTTTTAATCTCCTTTTTACAATCATTTAAATAGTTTCTTTTTCTTCTCTTTTTATAAACAATGTTATATAAATTGAAACACAGTGTTGACTTTCATACGGCACACATAGCGGTTATATATTTTATGTTCAATTAAGGCTTTGGAACTTTATATTTCAGACGACAATTTTACAACTTCCTGTAACAGTTTACGATAAAAAAAAATCAATACAAAGTACAAAAAGTACTTCCTAAGTACTGCGATAAATAATACTTTTAATCTCCCTTTAAATTCATATCAACATTTTTTACAGTGATATTTTATGCTTTTAAAGTAGACGTATGATTTTAACGCAGCGCACAAAATTATCTTGTTTTGCATACTATTAAAGCTTTAGAATATTCACTTTTGTATTTTAAAATACTATATGTGCATCTAATGATTTTAAAAGCATCCAAAGAAAAATACTTTCCTTTTGTAAAGGGAAAATGTATCAGTGAGAAAAATCTTTTCAGTCTCCCTTGAACATTTTTTTTCAATGACCTTTTATACATTTAAAACACAGTGATGACTTCAATACAGCATACACAACTATCCTGTTTTACATACTATTAAAGCTTTAAAATATTCACTTTTCATTTCAACAGACTATATGTGCAGCTGTAACATTTTAAGATTTTAAAAGCATACGTATTTTTTGACTCTTCTTTCTTAAATGGATTATTTCGGACGAGTAATATTCGATTTTAATGATGATAAAAAGAATGAAACAGAAGTTTGGAAAGAAAGGCCCAATACTATAACACGAAAATTTAAGATTATTTTTTTTATTTTATGTCTAAATGCTATTAATGTAAAAACGCATGCTGTTAGTAAGATGCTAGACCCTAAAGGCTTGAATAAGTAAATGACAGATGTAAGTAGAATTTCAGAAATAAGAAAAAATTCTCCTTTTTTTCCCCCTACAAATTCTTAATTGTCTTTTAAGAATATTTTTTATTCAAAACTTTTATGCATTTAAAATTTTTTCATCTAGAATTCATCGACAATACACACTCATATTATAGTAGAGAAACAGATTAACACCTTTCACATTAGAACATTTAAGATAAAATACCTGGTAAAAATTAAAATTTAAACAAATTGTATAATGTTATATTTTTATAATTATTTTATAACTAATTTCTGTTTTAAATAAAATATGCAATATATATATACTCATGCACAATTTGTGGAAAATTTTCAATCCTCATTTAACCAGTTTTATAGGAAAAATAGCAAATTAGAACTCTGCTGATTTTGATAAAAAATAAACGATTACATTATAAAGCATATAAAGTATTATAGAGCATATTATTAATTTTTGATATAAACAAAAATATTACGTCTGAACATATTTATAACGATATAAAATCATTAAGATGATAGACATTACATTGCATTTACATAAAATGTTAAAAACACTAAACAACATATTTAAAGAGGACGTTTCGGATTTACATAAAATCCCTCATCAGCAAAATTTTTTAACGCAAGTCACAAGAAGTTGTAAAAAATCGACACACAAAAAATATATTGCAACAAACTGTCGAGGCGAAAGTTACAGTTATATTAGCACTGAGTATTCATTTGGAACTGAACCTGCTTCGTTAAGAGTTAAATCTGTAATTCTAGTATACCATGCTTCTAGGAAAGTACGAATTCTATAGTTGCTGCACTTCGATCTAATTATAAAAGATTTAGCAAAATCTGGAAAATAGTCAATTTTTAATGCATGGCCCACTGTCTTGGAATTGAAATTTTTATTTTCGAATGCATGCCTGCGCTCTTTTAATCTTATTTCGAGTGTTCGATCTGTCTCCTCTAACATCGATAAGCATCAAAATTGGTTAGCACACCTGCTTCAACTTCAACTAAAACTTATGACTTTTCACCACAACTCACTAACAATGACGTCGAAAACATGGGGTATTAACAACTTAATGCTTAAAATATGATATCACACTATAGTAGAGAAAATAATAACATACGGGCAAGCATATGGGGAGGGGGGGGCACCTAACAAAGCAAGCCATAACAAAATTGATTTCACTTCAGCGAATGTTTCTCTTAAAAATCTTACGAAGTTACAAAACAATCTCCACGGATGCATTCAATACCATAAGAGGCATACCACCACAATACTCACATATCGACACAATATTCACATATCGACACAATACTGACATATCGACCCAATACTCACATATGAATACATGCAGGGACGTATTCTCCACCTCAAACATGAACCCACTGCAAGCTAATTCCTGCCAAACACCACAATACAGCACAAAGTTCCAGGATGGCAGATACACCCCTCTGATGAGACATCTCACTTACAAGTAAACAGCAATCTTAATTCCTTCTCCCTTCTTAATTCCTTCGAAATTTATAGTGACAGTCCGTTGGGTCTGCAGGTTATCTATGTCAATAGAACCAAGCATCCACTAATTCTAGAAATTAAACTTAAGTTAAAGTCCCTTCAAAGTAGAGTAGCTCTTGGCCACGTTTCAGCGCATACGGACGTTCAAAGTAATGAAATTGCGGACGCACTCGCAAAGGAAGCAACAGCTAAACCACATATTGATATTCATCTCCCAATTCCAGCCACATACATAAAACGTATACTAAAAGCAAAAATATTCAAGAAATGGCAATCAATCTGGGATAACACCGACAAAGGTCGACACACATATAATCAACAACCGAAAGTCTCAATAACAGACTATAACCTCTCCGCACACACAACAGCATTTCTCAAGGGGCACGGTCCTTTTCGAGCATACCTCTAAAAATTTAAATGTACAAACACATTCCTTTGCGAGTGTGGCTCAGAGGCGTCGGCTCCCCATTATTATTTCACCTGCCCGCTAACAGCACAGTAGCATATTAAGAAGTTTGCCATTCCTCCCAAGGAATGGCTTCCCAATATTCTAACTAGGCACATCCTTAACAAAAAGCTACTTAAAAAATATATTTTCTGACAAATGTTTTCGATCTTATTTAGTAGTCGTCAGCGGCCACTCCCGACCCACAACTTCTACTCAGTCCCTGCCAACTGTTTCGTAGAGCGTCTTTCCCTGGGCAGTGTCGGCTTATATGCGATCTGGTTTTCACTTATTTCCAATACCGCTCCTTGTCGCGTTTAACAACGGGTCCAGCTCCGGCTGAAGTTTGTATTTTTTTCTTTTTTAAGACCTTAATAAAGGGAACCAGGAGGGACACTATGCTCAACAGCCTTGCACTAGTCAGAGCAGACCCTCTTACGCTATCAAATCAAATATATACAAAGCATTTGAGAAAAGATTTCGCATCTCTTGAAACCCCTTGATATCCATTCGGCTTTCGTCTCACAGAAACCTTTAAAGAGTTTTTTAGGCAACTTCAAACATTGATATCCCAGTTCCCAGATTAAAGATGTGGTATATGGTATGTCATGGCAGCAGTGCAATGCAGATTATATAGGGGATAAAGGTTGAACACTCGAAATAAGACTAAAGGAGCACAGGCATGCATTAGAAAACAAAAATTTAAATTCCGAGATAGTAGACCATGCATTAAAAACTGGCCATTTTCCAGATTTTTCTAAATCTTTTATAATTATATCGAAGTGTAGCAACTATTGAACTCGTACTTTCCTTAGAAGCATGGTATACTAGAATTACAGATTTAACTCTTAACGAAACAGTTTCAATTCCAAATGAATACTCAGTGCTAATATAACTGTAATTTTCGCCTCTACAGTTTCTTGCAATATATTTTCTGTGTGTCGATTTTTTACAACTTCTTGTGACTTACGTTAAAAATTTTGCTGATGAGAGATTTTATGTAAATCCGAAACATCCAATTTAAATATGGTTTTTAGTGTTTTTAGCATTTTATATAAATGTAATGCAATGTCTGTAATCTCAATGATTTTATATATTACTAGCTGTTACCCGTGACTTCGTTCACGTAACATTAAAAGAAAAATAAATGTACTAATCAAGCAAAATATTTCACTCCCGATAATTAAAAACGTAAATAATTAACTAACTCTTTATCACATTTCATAGAAGAAGATACGATATTTCTTTGTTATAGGGGCTTTGACATAAATCAGTTTTAAAAAGATAAAATTTTGTGCCAAATAACCGCGAAAAGGAAACTGCAACCAATGAAAAAAGTACGGCCAAATAAAATCGTGTAAATCGGTAAATTGGGTAAAAAGAAATGTCAATTTTACCTGATAAACCATTTTACTTTTAACGACTTTGAGAAACGTTTTAACAGCCATCATTTAAAAATAATTCATTGGAAATAGTATAAACTTTTTCTTTAAATTCAATTCTTGTGAATAGGGAGGAATAATTCTACACCTAAATGCAAGAAGCTTCAATTGCAAATCTTTTTGCAGCCCAAAATTACATGCAAACGTAACACTTAAATTGCAAAGCTTTTTACAACCCAAAATTGTATGTAAACATTACTTTTGCATGTAATTTTCATTGCAAATTAACATTTATTACGGTTCAAATTAAAATTAATTTGGGTGCAAATTACATGTAAATGTTACGCTTGCATGTAATTTGGGGTTGCAAAAAGCTTTGCAATTGCAAGTGTTACGTTTGCATGTAACAGAAAATTTGTGTCCTTGGTTTAATCTATAGCTGAAACAAATCTTGATTTCTTGACAATATGCCGACAGGCGATTTTTGCTCTGCAGAATAAATTGATTCATAAAGTTTGAATATGTGGAAATATGTTTTTCTTTTCGGAAATTTTACTGTAATCAAGATTTTTTTTCATCAACTATTCAAATTGAAAATAAAATAATTTTTTTTCAGTTTTAATGAGAAAATGGCATAAAAATATATTAATCCGTTTTATTTCTCCTTTTTTATCCACAAAAATGGAGTAATTTAAGTACCATTTTTAGAGAAATTTCGTTAAAATTTACAAAAAAAATATTAATATCTCGGAATCTAATTCAAAATTTTAAATTCTCAGAGTTTATATGACATCCCCGAATCAATAATAACCGGTATTAAGTAAATCGCGTTGCATTAAAAGAAGTAGTTGCGAAATACACACAGTCAGATTTTAACTTAATAGAATTGTGTTCAATTGTCTTTTCCTAATAATCTTACTGATGCTTGTATTAGTAATCACAGAGTTCCGAGAATAAATAGAGATGAAATGTTCATGCTTGGCGTGACGCTGAAAATGCAACCCTACAGTCGGCCCAAACAACTGGCGGCTAGCTTTAAAAAACCTCTCCCCGTCCAATGAATCCAGTCATTGTTCCACGTGCAGCCTCTCTCTATCCAATGAAGTCAGTCCTTGGGCCTAATGATTTAAGCGATAACCGGCTTCATATTGCAAGCCGATTTTACGGTTAATAACCTCTCTATTCTTTCACTGTACTCAGGGATTATTAATGTATGAAATTGATACACGCTCCATTTGAAAATATTTAAAAAATCCAGTTTTATTATGACGTCACTTTGATCCCAGAGAAATCTCTTTTCAATGATATGATTCTTGTTAATTTTCTTTTCCTGGCAATAATGACGTGAATTTTAGCAGAAAACTCACATCTGTTTGTAACTGATATTCAAGGTTATTATTAATCAGTATCAAAAAATATTTCAGTTATTCATCTTAAATATGACGTCCATTGTGTATATACTTTTATTATACACTGATAGTCATGCTCTTTGTAATATTACGAATATTTGAAAATACATGTTTTATTTATGACGTCATATTTGTTCAAGCCAAGAAGAATCCTTTTCATAGTTCCATGGTTCAAGCGAAATCTTTTTCTTAATAATATAATTACTGTTAATTCTTCTTTCTAATTATAACGCAGTTTTTGACAGAAAAAGATCTTTTTAATGTAACCGATATTCATACTTCATGTATAATAACAAATACTCCATATTGTTGTTTCAAATATCACAGAAATTCATCTTCTTTTGAATTATTTTCATTTTTCACGTGAAAATCGCTCAATTGAAACTGAATTGTTGAGGAAAAATTATTTTTCCGCATTTTTATTTATTGGCAACGATCAAAGCCCTAACAACACTAAAGTAAAATGGTTAAATTTTATCTAAAAATGTCCATTGATTCTCTATAAAAATAATCAAAATTTGAATTATTAAGAAAAGTATTTGAATAAAATGAACAAAAACTAGTCTATGTTCATTTCCGGGTTATAATCCACCTATATGCAAAGATACAAGGCCATTAATTTCTCCATTTTGACGCTGGCTTCAGCCTAACATTTGCACACAATTGGATTTATAATATTATATTAGGATAACATCCTCATCGCATTTCAATTCCCGTAAAGTTACATAGTTCTTTATTTGTTGTATTTTCCGTAGTTTTTAAAAAGGTTAAATACTCATTATGCAAATGAAAAATTTTATTCATTTCGATTCTCCCAGAAATTAAATAGAACCAATTTTATTCAAATTAAAAAAGTTATTTTAGTTTAAATATCAACGAATATTTGAAATGATACCATATTTTCTCTAAAAATATTGTAGACATAGTCATTTTAAATTTAACTCTTTTACGGGATCCTATGAAATAAATAGTTTTCCGAAATAAAAAAGCACTTATAAAATAGCTCCGCGGTTGCAGAATTCCTAAAATAAACAACATTAAGCCAAAATTTCAAATCAGAATAAACTTTCAAAAAACTATCCGGAACTATTCGAGAATGCTTTTCTATGCTTTGGATATATACTCCAAATAAAACGCAGTTTGTTATTTTTTTACCCCAAACTTAGTAAATCCATTTTAAAGCTTTTGAGAGAGGAATGCATTTTATCCTGATACAAGCGCACAGTAAAAATATAAGACCGCCCTTCCTTTTTCTAAACATTTTACGACACACAATACGCATTGAATGTTCTCGGACAGTTTCCTTATTTGCATACCAATGCCCCGATCAATAGCCCACACATGTCCCAATTTTTACCTCTCAGACAACCTTGCGGTTTCAGCTTTGCTGGAAAAAATCAAAGAGAAGGATTTGTTTAAATTACTGTTAGTTTAGATATTTGAATTGGATCCCGTGGTGGTGAACCAGGGATATCATGAACATTAGGCGAGAGTGTTAGCGTCGAGCAAAAGGCCGAGCCATTCTCACTAAGCTAGGTAGCATCTCGATTTATACTATTGAAAGGAGATGAGATAGCTAGAGATTTGAATGGGCGCCGGTGGGGGTTGAACTAGGGATCTCATGAACAACAGGTGATAGCGTAATACCCGGTTCAGATCGTATATTTAAGATATCTTAGACAGCTGAACTCACTGAGGGAGTTCCACAAACTCACTCAGTGAGTTCAAAATATCTATTGCTAGATACAGTCACTCACTACCACTCACTCTGATTGGCTCTGAAAGCTAGTTGTAACTGATTGGCTGTTGAGCCTGGCTTTAATTTATGCGCATCGCACATTCTATGTTTGTTCAGATCTCAGATACGGTGACGTTCAATGAGTTATCTTAGATGAGTTTTGCGGTGTGAACAGGTATTCAATTCCGGAAGGGTACCACCTCAAAAAAAGCGATCTAAGATATCTTAAATATCCGATGCGAACAGGGTGTTAGCAAAGAGCGAAAGGTCAAACCAGTAACTCTTTATACTGTTTAAGTGAGATGAGATCGCTAGAGATTTGAATTTGCGCTGGTGAGTGTTTAACAAGGAATCTCATGAACAGTAGGCACGAGCCTTACCGTCAAGCAAAATACCAAGCCAAGTACTCTAAGCTAGTAACTCGCTTTATACTGTTCAAGTGAGATGAGATCGCTACATTATTAACGCAAAGAAACTAGAAAGTTAATGTCAAAGCAATGACAGCTTTCTTTTCATATTTCTCGTTTGCATTTTAATATTTTAAAATAATTTTTTCCCATAAGATATCGGGGATGAATATCTAACCGGGTGCTTTCATATTTTTTTTTAATTATTATTTGCAGCTTTGTTCTTTCTTTTTTTCTGACTACACTTTTACTTTCGGTACCGGTTTTGAAAGTGAAAGTGTCCTCAGAATCAAATAAACACGAAAGTACACGGTTAGACATCGACCCCAGATAACATTTGCAAAAAGAAATAAAAAATCATATCAAAATATTGAAATGGAAACGAGACACTTGAAAAGAACGCTGCCATTGGTTTAACATTAGCTTGCGAATGTCTTTACGTTATTAGTGTAGGCTTTTATATTCTATTCAAGACTTATGACAAGGAAATTCGAAACAATTAAATTGTTTTTTGTTGAGGCTTGTTAGAAGTGAGGTAAAATTTGGTATTTAATGGTGTTAATCCCTAATAAACGTTGTCGTTGTTGTTGTCGTGTCAGAGAAAGTGCCATGGCACTTCTCTGAAAGAAGGGGTGACAGAGCCTCAAGAGAGGTTGGACTTCTAGAGCTGGTCTCCTAATTTTGAACCAATTCCAGATGAGAGACCTGCACCTGGATTGGCACCCCCAGAGGTATCGTTTTTAAACTTGAAGAACATTGGAGCCACGAACAGATTTTACGTGCACCAGATCCCGTTAATGTACACGGTCCCACAGCAGCCGCAGTCGAGAGAGGTTGTCACCCTCCCAAACACTGACCATGGTGGATGCTGCTTCACTTTCGGTGATCTTACGGGAACCGAGTTTAATCGTCTGCGCTGCGCCATTGCAGGACCTAATAAACGTTTATACGAATATACGTATAATCTGTATTATACGGGGTACAGATTTTGTATACGTATGATACGGCCAAGTCGGTTATACGTATTATACGAAACAGTATATTAAGTACAGAGTATATACTGAACTTACTCCAGCGGTTAAAACGTTTAAAGGTTTTTCGTTCATTACGTGAAAAAGATGCTTTTCTCCTGCTGGCCTGCGGATCAGAGACATTGCGAAACACCTGCTAGTGTCCCGCATTCTCGCGGTTTACGTGGGACATCGTGATTCCTTGTTCAAAGAATCACGAAAGCCCCGAGTTTACCTGTCTCGCGGTGAGGTAAAGGTATCCTTAAAGAAAAAATAAAGTAGTCGGATGTGCCAATCCCAAAACTTTCTTCTATCTCAGTCGTGTTAATACTTCAAAATTCGCTATCACATCGCCAATAAAATCAATATTTTTCGTCATTCTGTTGTACGTCAGCTGCTTGCGAATCGTCGGGTTACAGGGATGCGAACAACCGATGTATACTAAACTACGAAAAGTGCTTCTGGCCTGAACCGACAGGAACAGATAGCCTCCCTGTTTCTTGGTTTTACGATTTTAGCTAATTTTGATGGAAAACACGAAGGTAAAATGCGTGGAACCTAAATAAAGAAGATTCAATCCCAGTTCTCGTCAACATTGAATTTGAATGAGAAAAAATTATCGCCAAATTAGTCCTCTACAGCCAAGTTGGCTTCATTTATGGCAACTTATTTTGGTCGCCAACTTTGGCGACATTTCGTCAACTGTCGCCAAGTTTGGCGAGAATTTGACGTTGGCGAATATAAATATATAGTGATAAGCATATAATTGGATTAATGGTTACAACAATGAAAGAAAATTTGCCGAAACCATGTTAAATACAACTCATAAATTAAACCCGTTTATGGATGAATTCTGCTGTCTTGTTTGAAAATGTCAGCCACCCTACAATTTCAAACCGCTATATCTCAGCCATTTTTTAAGATAGAGGCAAAACAAAAATTGCTCCGGATTCTCCGGATCAAGGCCGAACATTTAGGATTCATTAGGCCGAACATTTAGGATTTGAAAAGTTTTAGGATTTCTAATTTTTTTGAATTTACACATCTTTTAGAATTTGAAATCTTTAAATGGCTATCACAGCGCCCCCTTTCGTCGAAATATCCCCAAATTCTAATAGAACCTGCTTGCCATAACCAAAAACATAGAAAAAAATGTGGTTCAATTTGAAGCATAACTTCATACACTTTTCGATGATACAATAGTGAAAATGGAACAAAAATATCGATTACAGCGCCCCCTTTCGTCGAAATATCCCCAAATTCTGATAGAACCTGATTGCCATAGCCAAAAACATAGAAAAAAAATGTGGTTCAATTTGAAGCATAACTTCATACACTTTTAGATGGTACAATAGTGAAAATGGGATAAAAATATCGATCACAGCGCCCTCTTTCGTCGAAATATCCCCAAATTCTAATAGAACCTGCTTGTCATAACCAAAAACATAGAAAAAAAAATCCCTGACGGCTCGGCCTACAGGCACAGGTAGATTTCGAAGACGCAGACCGTGGGGCGCCTGTTTGTCGGGAATTGCGGAAGAAATGACCTTTTTTACGATGATGCGGCAGTTTGAACCGCCTACTTCGAAACCTAACTTGTTTGCAGGCGGATTCGGCAGGGATTTTTTTGTTTTTAATTTTTTTTTTTTTTTTTTTTTGGTATAACGGTTGGTCCTATAAAAAACTTGTCAATATAAAAGTTTTAGATAATATTAAGAGGATTTATAATAAATTTAAGCGGATTTGAAATCTTGGGAATTGACGAAGTTATGCATTTTTTTCTTCTAACCTCCCCCCTCCCCCCCTCTTAAGGCAATTTTTCATTATATCAAAAATCTGTCATACATAAATTTTCGGCCCTTCTCCTAGAAGTAATAATAACTTCAAACGGATTCGATACGTATCATAATTAAGAAATTATGGTTTTTTTTCTGTTTTCACAAAAAGGCCCCCCCATTTCCCCCCCCCCCTGGTTCGATTTTGCCCATTAACGAACTTGACCGAGATTTTATGCCTCTTGATTTTATGTATCAGTTTCGAACAGATGCGGGAGTTGGAACCGCTTACTTCGAAAAATAACTTGTTTGCAGGCGGAGCCGGCAGGGTTTTTTTCGTTTTTAATATTTTTTGCTCTAACAGTTGGTCCTATAAAAAACTTGTCAATATAAAAGTTTTAGATAATATTAAGAGGATTTATAATAAATTTAAGCGGATTTGAAATTTTTGGGAATTGATGAAGTTATGAATTTTTTTCTTCTAAACCCCCCCCTTCCCCCGCTTTAGGCAATTTTTAATTATATCAAAAATCTGTCATACATAAATTTTCGGCCCTTCTCCTAGAAGTAATAATAACGTCAAACGGATTCGATACGTGTCATAATTAAGAAATTATGTTTTTTTTTTCTGTTTTCACAAAAAGCCCCCCCCCATCCCCCCCCCTGGTTCGATTTTGCCCATTAACGAACTTGACCGAGATTTTATGCCCCTTGATTTTATGTATCAGTTTCGAAAAGATGCGGGAGTTGGAACCGCCTACTTCGAAAAATAACTTGTTTGCAGGCGGAGCCGGCAGGGATTTTTTTTGTTTTTAATTTTTTTTGCTATAACGGTTGGTCCTATAAAAAACTTGTCAACATAAAAGTTTTAGATAATATTAAGAGGATTAATAATAAATTTACGCGGATTTGATATCTTGTGAATTGACGAAGCTATGATTTTTTTTCTTCTAAAACCCCCCTTTTTTCCCCCCCTTGGAGCCATTTTTAATTATATCAAAAATCTGTCATACATAAATTTTCGGCCCTTCTCCTAGAAGTATTAATAACTTTAAATGGATTCGATACGTATAATAATTAAGAAATTATGGGGTTTTTTCTGTTTTCAGAAAAAGCCCCCCCACCCTCCCCCCTTTGGTTCGATTTTGCCCATTAACGAACTTGACCGAGATTTTATGCCCCTTGATTTTATGTATCAGTTTGTAAAAGATTAATGCAGAATTTTTCCAGTTATCGTGGTCAGAAAAAAGTGGCATAGATAGATAGATAGATAGATAGATAGATAGATAGATAGATAAACTTTTGAACTGGGGGTGGTTTTGGGTTCTGGGAGTCATGATCGGCGTAGATCTGCAAAAATTTTTCAAAATTTCCAACTTAGGTGAGAATGTAATAGGTAGTATTTCTTATGAAATCTACCTAAAAATGAGGTTCAATTTGAAGCATAACTTCATACACTTTTCGATGATACAATGAAGACACACAGACGGACATTTTGTAAAAACATGTTTTTCGGAATCTCTGACCCCTAAAACGTGCAAATCCGTCGAAAACCGGAAGTCGAAAAAAATTTCGATTACAATACTTTCGTCTATTATAGATAGAATAAAGTAAAAATTCGTAACCATTTTTCCTCAGACGATTTTAGTTTGTTTGTCCTCAAAACTAACCTATTAATTATGAACTGTTTTACTATGGGTAGCGGATAGCTTCGAAAAATTGTTAGAAGTCTGTAAATGTTGCATGTCTGTAACACCCGCACATAGTTTCTTTAGACTTATAACGTGCACATTTCATGTGAAACATTTTTCTTTGTTTTTTTTGTTTGTTTGTTTGTTGTTGTTGTTGTTGTTGTTTTTGCATGTGGCCGCAGAACACAGGCATACATTCACTTTATATCTTATAGTGACATTGACCTCCAATCCATCTGCTGGGAAATTTCGTAATCATACTTTTATTGTATTTAAGAATATTTGTTTCTATATTTAAAATATTTTGAAGATACGTTTTACAGTAAAAAAGAAAAGAGAAAGCAGGACATTTTAAGCATGCACTGCAAAAAAAAAAAAAAAAAAAAAAATGTTGATTTTACAATTTAATACTGGCACTCCAGCTGCCAGTATTATACCGTAAAATCAACAATTTTTTTTTTTTTTTTTTTTTTTTTTTTGCAGTGTGTGTGATTACGTTCTAAAATCTGCTGTGACGATTATTTGTCAGGCTAAGTAATCGAAATCTATAAGTACTTCACATAAAAAAAAAATTAATTTGTCAAGATTAACAAAAAATCTGAAACACTTTGTATAAAAAATACCATGAGTGTCATGAATAAAAAAATGAAGTTGCGTTATACATTAACACAGAGTGAAAAACATTAGCACCGTCGAAATAATAATAATTGCACCCGGACGCAATCTTGAGTACACATACAGACAAATAAATAATTTTGAAAGGAAAAAAAAAACATACTTAACAAGGATTGACAATAAATCTGAAACGCGTATACTCTCATTCTTTGTTCAAAAAGTGTTTACTTCCGTTATATACTTACAAAAATCGTTTATAGGAAAAATAACAAGATCCTATATATTAAACATATTATGCAAATTGCTTCGCTAACATCGACGATTTCTAGCTTCTTCTCCGTTCAGTGATGTAAGACTGATGAGGTCCATTGTTATTAAAAGTAAATACGTATACTTGAAATATACATATAATTATATTATACGTATACTTAAATTATATGCTTAACCGATATACGCTTATACGTATCCGGATACGTTTAAACGTATTTTTACAGACATACTTATTTCTTACTGACGTATAATACGTATATTGGTTAAACGTATAGCTAAAATACGTATCGCGTCGGGAGCACTAGTAAAAATGTTTAGAAAAGCTTTGATGCAGAAAAATAAGCACTGAACATTTTAAACATATTTTCTTCTGAAATAAAATATTACTTGAAAAATAACTGAAATTCTTAATTGATACTGAGATTTAAAAGAATGTATTCAACAGAATTTAAAGTAGAACTGATTATATATAAGTTTTTAGTTAGTATTTAGTTATAAGTACCGGAAATGTGGATGAAATGAAAAACTCCATTTTATACTATAATTTTAAAATATGCATTCCTTAAAATGTACCGAGTTTCTCGAAAATTTTCCGCCGGCTGAATTTTGTATTTATTGAATTGTACAATTTTGGGAACGGCTAAATAAGCTATATAGAAAGAAAAAATAACATTCATTTAATAGAATCGATCCCATTTTAGTTCTGTTTGAGACTAAATAATACCGTTTTTATTGAAATGTATTTAATTTTTTTTTTAAATCAGAATGTGCTATTTGAATAGATGCGTTATTTTTTTTTTTTAAAAAAAAGGTTGCAAACATAGTCATTTTAAATTTAACTTTTTTACGAGATCCTATGAAATAAATCGTTTTCCGAAATAAAAAAAACACTTATAAAATAGCTCCCGTGTATGTGGAATTCGTAAAATAAATTGCGTTAAACCGAGATTTCGAATCGAAATAAACTCTCAAAAAACTATCTAGAACTATTCGAGAATACTTTTATGCGCTTACGAAATATAAGTCCAAGTAAAACACAGTTTGTTATTTTTACAACCCAAAGTTAGTAAATTCATTTTAAAGCTTTAGAGGGAGGAATACATTTTATTCTCATACAAATGCACAGAAAAAAATTCTAAAAATTTTACGACACGCATTGCATTTTGAATGTGATCGGGCATTTTCCTTATTTACATACCAATGTCTCAATCAATATCCCACACATGTTCCGATTTTTCCCTGTTGGGCAACTGTGCGGTTTCAGTTGTGGTGGCAAAAATCAAAGAGAAGAGTTTGTTTAAACAACTGCTAGTTAATTCCTATTCAAGACTTATGACATATTGTAGGGAAGACATGTTGCTATTCAAAGCTGGCAGTTGAATCGGGTTGTCATTTGTTGTGACATATTAGAAGTGAGATAAAAATATTTAGAAATACTTTGTGATGGAGAAAATTTGGCAACGCACAATTTAAACATGCGACTTTTCTAAAATAAATTATTTCTTGAAAAAGTAACCCGACGCTCTTTTTTCTTAATTACACAGATAAATACGTATTCAACAGAATGTAAAGTAGGAATGGATTGAATGGTTTTGTTAAATATTTATTACTATTTATGTGGTATTTTATCATTTTTAAGCAAAAGTACGGAAAAGTTGGGGAAAAGTAAAAAAAAAAAATAAAAAACTTTAGTTTAAAGATTTTAAATAAGTTTTACTTTAAACGTGCTGTTTTTACGAAATTTTTTAGCTGTCTGAATTCTGCAGTTTCAGGTTGCATTTGTTGCAGTTTTAAAAGGGTTTAAATGATCACACTATACAAAGAAAGAAATGACATTTACTTAATAGACTCAATTGCACTTTAATTCTGCTAGTAATTAAATAGCACCACTTTGTTGAAATTTAAGTGATTTTTCTTCAAATACCAATCAAAATGTGTATTTGTAACGATATCAAGCAGGGCGGTCGCTCTGCCAAGCCAAGCTTAAAAAAAAAAAAAAAACGCCACACAAACAACGCCAAGAACTGGAATAAAGACCGCTAATGCTTATATACAGAAAGCAACTTCGCAATGTTAAATCGACAAAACATGCCAGATTAAAATATCAGATATCAAACAAACCAAGCGTCGTAGGAAAACAAAACGAAAACTAGAAGAATCTAAGGAAGAATTTCTTCAATTTAAGACCAAACTCATCTTCATAAGTGATTTATAAACAGAGATATAGCTTTTTTTAAAAAACGTCGAGTTACTTAAAATGATCACTATTTTCTTCGTCAAACTTTTTTTTTCAAACAAGCTACAGGCCTTAATATTGGGCAGAATAAAAAAAGGATTGCATTTTTGGACAAGTACTTACGTAATCTATGTGCTTTTATAAAATTCAGTGTAAAAAAAAAATATTTTCTATCCTTAATTAGCAAAAAACTGTTAATTAACTTGGCGATTAAAAAATTATGCCAAAACAGAGATAAAACCCGCCAACGACCATCTACCATCTGTATTAAAATAGCACAAATCAGTTACAGGTTATAATACACTGCTCAAAACAATTAAAGGATATTTGAAGCTTTATACAAAATAAAGATATAAACGAAATTTTTTTTGCCGAAAATAGAAGAAGAGAATCACAAATGCAAATTTTTCTGGTTTTAAAACTGTGGAGTATGCAAATTTTGAGTTCGACGTCAAAAACGTCTCTTCAGCGGCAGCGAATGAAATTTAACTTTCAACTGGATAAAAGAGAATGAAGACAAGGATGATCGGCATTCAGTGATTGCTTTGTTTCGATGAGTACGATGTCTCAGCGAAGTCATTTGACAGATTCAGAAGCTTGGAGAATTTTTGGTAGGTTAGAAGGGGGCCAAACTCAAGCCGAAGTAGCGCAAGCCATTGGAGTGTCACAAAGTGTCATTTACAGGATCTGGAATCGTTTTTTGGAGAGTGGATGTGCAGGCCGAAGACCAGGGCAAGGTCGTAGACGGGCAACAACGCCCAATGAAGATCGGTATTTAGCGTTAACAGCTCGGAGACACCGAAACATGAACGCTACTCTTCTCCAACAACACCTTCGCTCGGCTACAGGCACCACGATTTCAACTCAGACTGTCCGAAACCGGCTCCATGCTGTAGGTCTGTATGCTCGCCGACCGATGGTATGTGTTAGATTAACATCAAGGCATCGTCGCGACCGCAGGGAGTGGGCAACCGAGCATGTCAACTGGGGGAGAAATGAATGGAGCAATATTCTGTTTTCTGACGAGTCCCGTTATTCTGTGCATCCGGATAATAGGCGTATTTTCATCTGGAGGGAACGTTGCAGTAGGAATAATCCTGCGTTCGTGCACGAAAGTGTCAGATTTGGCGGTGGAGGAGTGTTGGTGTATGGTGGCATCTCCATTGACGGGCGCACTGACCTCTACATCATTCGAGATGGAGCTCTGACTGGTTGCCGATATAGGGATGAGATCCTCAGACCTATTGTAGTCCCTTACGCTGCAGCAATCGGAGATAACTTCATTTTAATGGACGATAACTGCAGGCCACATCGTGCAAATCTGGTGGAGGATTTCCTTTTCGAGGAAGGAATCGTTCGAATGGAATGGCCAGCGTGTTCTCCAGACATGAATCCAATCAAGCACGTTTGGGACGCTCTAGGAAGACGAGTTTCTGGCCGGCAACAACCCCCACAAACTCTCCAAGAACTGGAAAGAGCTCTTCTGGAAGAGTGGGGCAGAATACCCCAACTCGTCATTAATAGCCTCATTGAGTCCATGCCTCAAAGGTGTTCAACGTTGCTGGCCGCCCGTGGAAACCATACCCCCTACTGAAAATGATTTTCTTTGAAGAAAACACCTTTTCTTATTCTTTTTTTCTCATATGCACAAATTGTGTTTTTTTCCTTTTGTACACAAATGCGCAATAAAATACATTTTTTTCTGCCAAACATGTGTAATTTATTCTCATATAACCTACTATGTCTGTCGACCATGTATCAATCAGCTAAAAAGTTTCCCAGATACAAAATCCACCTAAAACTGCAATATCCTTTAATTGTTTTGAGCAGTGTATAACCACATCAAATTTCATCTGCAAGTCAGCCATTTTCTTCTGAAGATATTTTTTTTTAAAATAAAACTTCACAATTATAAGAACACATATTTTATCAAATAATTAAATATGACTGCAAACTGTGGTAGATGATTGTTTCTAACATGAATAAGTATGAGAAATTGCCAGTTACGGATATGGGTCTGGGTAGCTCAGTCGCAGAGCGTCGGCATGGTACGCATAAGGTCCCAGGTTCGAGTCCAGGCCCAGGTCAATTTTTCACTCATGTTTGTTTAGTGTATTTAATTGTCTGATAAAATGCGTCTTCTTATAAATATTGTAAAATAAAGTAATCAGGCGTAGTGTTTATGCTTTAAAAATATCTACAATATATATATAAAATCCTAATGAAACAAATTTGTGAAACGATTTTATGAAACGACTGATTATGTTTCAGGGCTATTTTTAATAAAATATTAAACGCTTGATGGTGAAATTAATATCAATTGTCCATAAAAATCCGCGGATGTCAAAACTGGTAATAGAATTTTGAAATTGGAATTAGTTTTCGAGATATTAATTTTTTTCTAATTTTAATGACATTTCTGTAATGATGGCAACTAATTACTCAGTTTTTTTGTGACAAAAAAGGGAAAAAAATTGAAAAGGATCCCGATAGGGATTATTGATTTCTTTTTATTCGTCATTTTCAAATTGAAATTGAATTTATCTTTTATTTCAATCGATAATGAAGACAAGATTGTGATTAAATTATGTTTTTCAGGAAAATTTGAAAAAAAAAATCACATTTCTATCGTTGTCAGGATTCAATCATCTGTCAGCATTTAATTTAATTTATAAACTGAAAATGTTTTGAATAAATTCGTCCAAATGACGTCATTTATGTAAACGTAAAAGAAAGGAGCAAAAAAATATTTATACAATTTGTTTAGCGTAAAATGTCATTTATCCTATTTTATATATAATCAGAAGTAATTTGTATAGAAAAAACAATAATAATATACGAATAATTAAAATACGCATATAAACAAAAAAATCGTCGAATTTGTTTCCATGGCTGTTAATGTCATTTGGCACCAAATCTCACTTTCTGATGCCCGAATTGCGCCAAGCTTTTTTTAAAAAAGCGTCAAGACCCCTATAATAGAAAAGCACCAAAAGCTCATTGGGTTTGTTTTCATAACTTTTGGCAACAAATCTATGTATATTAACGAATTCGAATTATTAACCTTTTCGAAGCTCGAATTACGCCAAACCTAAAAGCAAAGGATCCTATACTGGAAAAGTACCCGATTTTCTTATGGACAATATTCAAGTGACATAACATGGTGTAAAATTATCGCGGATAGCAAATTTGTTTAAATATGTCATCAATTGATGCCGAATAAATGCAGGCATGCATGCACAAAATGTTTAATTAATTTTGTATGATAAATAATTATTAGAAATTCGTATATACATATTAATTAAAATAAATAATTTACATATTTAAAATAACATGAAAATATGCATGATGGCGCACTAAAATAAAGAGAAAATTAAAACCTGTTACTGAAAATGTCTATAACAGTACTTTTCAATACCGTGATTCTTAATGTTATTCACAAGCAGATGGAATTTTTCTCATCCTTAAACGCAAAGAAAGAATAGAATACAGATCGTTGTTATAAAAGTCCGAGAGGTAGCCACAATTTAAACCTAACCATTTTATACAAGCTGGTTTTCAAGTTGTAATTGATTTTACTTATCAATCCCGAAAACAGTCGTCAGTTGTCGCAACAGCTGTGTATGAGGCCATGGTAATCAAAAAATGCCCCATTAAAACGTTAAAAGCATGGCAACCCAATTACAGATTTACCAATATTTTTCAAACAAAGCACGCTGTCATGTTTTTAGAGGCTTCGAAGTCTGAGCGGGGGTTGGTGAGCGTAGCTCGCAGGGGTAGGCCCCCTAGTTTTAAATATATAATTTACGTTTTTAGAAAGATCTTTAAAAATAAATTAGATTTTGAGGGAAGATGTACCTTCTAAAATGTATACATTAAGAGTTATCGCCATTTAAAATTTCTTTCCAAACGTAAACAAAAATTTTGAAATGAATTAAATGTGATTAATTTATTTCTAAAAATAAAAAAACACGGTAAAGGACAGGCATTTCGTTCGCAGGAATACCTTTCACGTCATCTACTATATATACGAGGCCTATATATATATAACACAAACGGAAATTTCGTTCCGTTCCTTTATAACTCGAGATCTGCTGAATGGAATTTGATGGAACTTGCACTGTTCGAGAGATAATTTTTCAGGGAAGGTTTTAGTATGTAACACAACGTTCTACGTATAATAGCTATCGAATTATGATAGAAAGTTCTGTTATTTTGGCCGAAAAGGTTACCATTGCTAATTTTTTGGCGATCATTACTGTTGCAGAAAGAAATGAAAAGGCTATACATCTCGAAAAATAAAAGAAAAACTGTTACTAATTTTATTTACAAAAAAAAAAAAAAGAAAGAAAGAAAGAAAGAAAAAAAAAGAGTTTTGATGAGAGAATATTATAAAACGAAAATATTTAATTTAAACATGATTAGAAATGTTCATAATGCTTAAAACATTATTCAAGGGGCAAGATTTCTATTGAAACAAATTTGGCGATTTATCTTTTGTTTTTGGCGATTTTGATTTTACTTTTGACCCCAAACAATTTGATTTTAAGCCAAAAAGTGTCTTTTTTTGTTGCAGAATAAATTGAAATGGCTATACATCTGGAAAAATAAAAGAAAAAACTGTTACTAATTTTATTTTTTTTAAAAAGAAAGAAAAGAAAAAAAAAGAAAAACAGTTTTGATGAGAGATTTTAGGCCAAAAGGTGTTTTTTTTTTCAAGTGTACGACTGCATTTTCGCAGAATTTTTTTAGGTAGATTTCATAAGAAATACTACCTATTACATTCTCACCTAAGTTGGAAATTTTGAAAAATTTTTGCAGATCTACGCCGATCATGACTCCCAGAACCCAAAACCACCCCCAGTTCAAAAGTTTATATATCTATCTATCTATCTATCTATCTATCTATCTATCTATCTATCTATCTATGTCACTTTTTTCTGACCACGATAACTGGAAAAATTCTGCATTAATCTTTTACAAACTGATACATAAAATCAAGGGGCATAAAATCTCGGTCAAGTTCGTTAATGGGCAAAATCGAACCAAAGGGGGGAGGGTGGGGGGGCTTTTTCTGAAAACAGAAAAAACCCCATAATTTCTTAATTATTATACGTATCGAATCCATTTAAAGTTATTAATACTTCTAGGAGAAGGGCCGAAAATTTATGTATGACAGATTTTTGATATAATTAAAAATGGCTCCAAGGGGGGGAAAAAAGGGGGGTTTTAGAAGAAAAAAAATCATAGCTTCGTCAATTCACAGGATATCAAATCCGCGTAAATTTATTATTAATCCTCTTAATATTATCTAAAACTTTTATATTGACAAGTTTTTTATAGGACCAACCGTTATAGCAAAAAAAATTAAAAACAAAAAAAATCCCTGCCGGCTCCGCCTGCAAACAAGTTATTTTTCGAAGTAGGCGGTTCCAACTCCCGCATCTTTTCGAAACTGATACATAAAATCAAGGGGCATAAAATCTCGGTCAAGTTCGTTAATGGGCAAAATCGAACCAGGGGGGGGGGGGGGATAGGGGGCTTTTTGTGAAAACAGAAAAAAAAACATAATTTCTTAATTATGACACGTATCGAATCCGTTTGACGTTATTATTACTTCTAGGAGAAGGGCCGAAAATTTATGTATGACAGATTTTTGATATAATTAAAAATTGCCTTAAGCGGGGGAAGGGGGGGGGGGGTTTAGAAGAAAAAAATTCATAACTTCATCAATTCCCAAGATTTCAAATCCGCTTAAATTTATTATAAATCCTCTTAATATTATCTAAAACTTTTATATTGACAAGTTTTTTATAGGACCAACTGTTAGAGCAAAAAATATTAAAAACGAAAAAACCCCTGCCGGCTCCGCCTACAAACAAGTTATTTTTCGAAGTAAGCGGTTCCAACTCCCGCATCTGTTCGAAACTGATACATAAAATCAAGAGGCATAAAATCTCGGTCAAGTTCGTTAATGGGCAAAATCGAACCAGGGGGGGGGGGGGGAAATGGGGGGGCCTTTTTGTGAAAACAGAAAAAAAACCATAATTTCTTAATTATGATACGTATCGAATCCGTTTGAAGTTATTATTACTTCTAGGAGAAGGGCCGAAAATTTATGTATGACAGATTTTTGATATAATGAAAAATTGCCTTAAGAGGGGGGGAGGGGGGAGGTTAGAAGAAAAAAATGCATAACTTCGTCAATTCCCAAGATTTCAAATCCGCTTAAATTTATTATAAATCCTCTTAATATTATCTAAAACTTTTATATTGACAAGTTTTTTATAGGACCAACCGTTATACCAAAAAAAAAAAAAAAAAAAAAAAAAATTCAAAAAAAAAAATCCCTGCCGAATCCGCCTGCAAACAAGTTAGGTTTCGAAGTAGGCGGTTCAAACTGCCGCATCATCGTAAAAAAGGTCATTTCTTCCGCAATTCCCGACAAACAGGCGCTCCACGGTCAGCGTCTTCGAAATCTACCTGTGCCTGTAGGCCGAGCCGTCAGGGATTTTTTTTTTTTGGTACTTTTTGGTTAGCCGGGCGCCAGTGATATATATATATATACACACACATATATACACATATATCTACACAAATACATGTATATACATACATATATATATATATATATATGTGTGTGTGTGTGTGTGTGTGTGTGTGTGTGTGTTCATATATCACTGATGCCCGGCTAACCGAAAAGTACCTTTTCTTATTCAAATGCAAACTATATTAATGGCAATATACTTCTATTTACTTCTACATATATGAAATTTCGTTCCGGCTGCTTATAACTCGAGTTCTGCTGAATGCATTTTCGTAGAACTTAAACTAAGATAATTTTTAAGGGAAGGTTTTAATGTATAACATATCGTTCTACGTAGCTTAGTTATATAATTATTCTGGGAAGTTCTATAATCAGATCAATCCGATTATGAAAGATTAGCCTTTTTAAAAGATTTTGCCGAATGTATTTCGATGGAACCTATACTGTTAAATAATTTTCTAGGGAACGTTTTATTATATAACGTTGCTTAGTTCTATTATTATAGGGGGAAATTCGAAAATCGGGTGACCATTTTTTTTTATCAAATATTAGCCTTTTCAATATTTGATTCCGATTATGAAAGATTAGCCTTCTAAAAAAGTTCTACTGAACGGATTTTGATGAGAATTGTATTGTTAGTTAGATGCTATTTCAGAAATGGTGTTAATGTACTATATATTGTCCTACGTTGCTTAGTCCAACAGTTATGTGTGAAGGTTATATAGTCAAGTGAACCCGATTCCGAAATATTAGCCTTTTTGATAGTTTTTACTGGGCGTATTTTTTGCGACTTGCATTGTTAAGTAGATAATTTGTAAGGATTGTTTTAGTATATTTTATATCGTTTTGTTGTTTTAGAATTATGTGGAAAAGTTCAATAATCAGATTATCAAAGATTAGCCTTTATAAAAACTTCTTCTGAATGGATTTTGTTAGTTAATTTGTTTGCATTGTTATTTCGATAATTTTTAGTGATGGTTTTAGTATATTGCATATAGTTTTATCATTCTTTAGCAAACCCTAACTGTAAATGACCAAATAAAAGAGTTGCTTCTTAACAGCTAAAATTTTGACTGCACATTAGAAAATATAATAGCGCAATCGCGTCATTTTTCAGTAATGTGGAAGGATATTCCACGTAAATATACAGATTGCTTTCAAATACAAGGTCAAATTAAACGATATATTTCGTTTGATTCAGGGTTCATTTGTAGAAACCGACCAGCGCAGCGGGCGTAGCTTGCTAGTTTTCCTATAAATTAATGAAATCCAGTTGTTAAATTATTTTTGTTTTAGAAGTGAAGTTTCCATTTAAATTTATTGTAACAGTACAATGTTTAATTGAATAAAATAAGGTAAATCTAAGAAATTCCAAACATGCACAGGGCAACGCAAAAAAAATAAAATAATAATAAACAAAAAATAAAAAATAGATAAATAGATAAATATAAATAAATAAAAATCAGCTTTCAGAAACTCTAAAAATTGTTCCGCTATTCATATTATGTATCTTCGGGGTCCATCCTCCCACTTTCAGCCCTCCCACCCAAAGGGGGCACTTTTCTAAATTTTGCCGACACCTCTCATGTGATATATGGTTGGAAAAGTCTGTGAACGCTTAATCATAATATGCAGGGGGGGGGGGGTATTTTCTAAATTTTGCACATACCCCTCATGTGATACATCGTTGGAAAGGTCTGTGACCGCTTAATCCTATTATGCATCTCCGGTGTTCATCCCCCCTTTTTCCCCCCAAGAGCGATTAGCTTTCACCACCAGGGGACGCTGTCCTATATCTGTTCCTACGAGTCGGATCACGACGGGGTATGGCTCATTCGACTCGACATCAATAGAGCTTTCCGATTTTAGTTCGTTTTTTCACCACCAAGGGGCACTTTTCTATCTCTGGTTCTATGGGCTAGATCACGACGGGGTACAGTTCATTCGACTCGACATCTATAGCCTTAACGATTTCAGTGCCCGAGGTTCATACAGAACAGATTGCGCTACCTGGTGGTGGAAGATGGAACTTGCAGCACGACTGCTATACGGTGCCGAAGGCAGCGGGGACCCGTGTCGGAAGTTAGTTTGGTTAGAAGTTTATACTATTCGATGTGCAAATTAAGGGATTATCCGGTGCCGAAGGCAGCGGAGAACCAGGTCGGAGGTTCGTTCGGTTCGAGGTTTATCTTATTCGAGGTTTTACAAGATTCGAGGCCCCGATATAAATTAGGGGTCCGCTAGCGGGCGAAGCCAGCTAGTGCTAATAATAAAAGAGCGTGATATCACGTTTGATTTCAAATGCAGCGCTGACACGCTATGTACGTATTGCATTTTTATTCATTTCATCGATAAGTCAGTAATATTTTTTAACGGGGGATAACAAGTATTATAACAAGCCACATTTAGTATGTTGTTATTAGTTTAATTTAAAAATCTACTGGTATTTCTAGTTAACCTTTTAAACAATGACTGAAAGTAAAATGTAATTTTAAATTATTTCTCATGTTTAGATTATTTAAATTATGTTTATTCTGTTTTAAAAAAAAGAAATGATATCTACAAAAACAACTTTTCAAAAGTAAAAAAAAAAGCCAAGCGTAAAAAAAAAAAGTTGTGGCTAAAAAATGGTGTGATATCAAATTTCCAAGCTATTATATTACTTTTTTAACTTTTTTCCATTAAATAAGTTATTATATATATAAGTCGAGTGCCTACGTATATGTTAATAGAAATCGTTTTCTCCTGTACTAAATACATCCTAACGAGTTTCTGAAAATTCAATTTTTTTCAAATTATGCATGATGGGCTTGGCGGCCATCTTTTCATATTTCTAAGCACCCAAATTTCTAAAGTAAAAGCGTAATATGTTTGCAATGTAATATGTTTATAACAATTTCGAACTTCAGATTTTAACTACGGACAAATAAATTAGATAAGACTGATATTTTGAGAAATTGATTTTTACTAGTTTGAAATTATTAATTACTGTAAAAAATAAATCATAAGATGAATCTTTAAGATAAGTCATCATTATCTTAAGATACAATTTTCAGATCATACAAATCTATAAATGAAACGCTTAAAATATTTGCTTAAATAACAATTTTGAACTTCGGATTTTAACTACGGATTTGGATGCTTAGAATTTTGTGAATAATATGCAAAGATGGCCGCCAAGCCGATTATGCATAATTTGAAAAAAATTGAATTTTCAGAAACTCGTTAGGATGTATTTAGTACAGGAGAAAACGATTTCTATTAACATATACGTAGGCATTCGACTTATATATATGATAACTTATTTAATGGAAAAAAGTTAAAAAAGTAATATAATAGCTTGGAAATTTGATATCACACCATTTTTTAGCCACAACTTTTTTTTTTTTACGCTTGGCTTTTTTTTTACTTTTGAAAAGTTGTTTTTGTAGATATATACTTTCAATACTGTATGTGCTTTCAATAAAACTGTTGTGAACATAGTTATTTTAAATTAAACTTTTTCACGTGACTTCATGAAATAGATTGTTCTCCGAAATATAAGACCCTAATAAAATAGCTATCGAATTTGCGGAATTCTTAAAATAAATATCTTTAAGCCGAATTTTCAAATCAGAATAAACTTTCAAAAACTATTCAAGAATGGTTTTCTGTGTTTTAGATATATAGTACTCCAAGCAAAACATTATTTGTTATTTTATTTTATTTTATTTTGCCCCAAAAAGTAAATCCATTTTAAAGCTTTTGAGAGAGGAATGCATTTCATCCTGATACAAACGCGCAATAAAAATATAAGACCTTTCCTTTCCTTTTCTTAACATTTTAAACGACACATAATGCGATTTGAATGTTCTCCAGTATTTTTCTTATTTACATGCCTATGCTTCCATCAATATCCCACACATGTCTCGATTTTTACCTTTCAGGCAGCCATGTGGTTTCAACTGTGCTAGCAAAAATCAAAGAGAATGATTTGTTTAAACTGCTACAAGTTGCTTCCTATTCAAGAGTTATGACATTGTAATGAAAATATGTTGCTCTCGAAAGTAATAGTTGAATCATGTGGTCATTTGTTGTGACTTATTAGAAGTGAATTAAAAATGCTTAGAAATGCTTTATAATGTAGAAAAGTAAGCACTGCATAGTTTAAGTATAAGATTTTTCTAAAATTAATTCCTTTTTGAAAAAGTATCTGAAAATCTTATTTAATACGTATGATAAACAATCAGTTAATTAAGATTTTACAGGTATAATTAAAGTGATAGTTTGAACGTATAAATAAACGACAAATGCCTTGTAATTAAATCGTATTTTAATAGGAAATATAACTTTTTCTAGAGAAAATTTCCGAAAAAAATAAGGCAGCAGATGTATGTCTAAAAAACCGTATTAAAAATCGTGATTATATCAGTGACTCATAATTTGACAGATCGTTCTACTTATCAAACAGAATGAAAATTTTTGGAAAATTTATTAGAATATCTGCTAGCAAACGTTGAATCTTTTTTTCATGAGTGGTGCAAAATTATCCCGCAAGTACTGGATTACGGTATTTTAAACGATAATACATTATTTTCACTAAAAACTGTTGCAAATATAGTCTTTTTTAATTAAACTTTTCACGTGGCTCCATGAAATAGATCGCTTTCCAAAATAAATATAATTTATAAAATAGCTGCCGTGTTTACGGAATTCGTAAAATAAATAACGTTAAGCCGAGTTTTCAAATCGGAATACACTTTCACAGAACTGTCCGGAACTGTTCGACAAAACTTCAATATGCTTTCAATATATACTCCAAGTAAAACACTATTTGTTATTTTTTTACCCCAAAGTTAGCAAATCCCTTTTAAAGCTTTTGAATGGGAAATGAAATTTTATCGTGATACAAACGCACAATAAAAATATAAGACCTTCCTTCCTTTTTTCTTAAAATTTTAGGAGACAGAATGCGCTTTGAATATTCTCGGATAGTTTCCTTATTTACATACCAATGCCTCAATCTATATCTCACACATGTCCCGATTTTTACCTTTGAGGCAGCCGTGCCGTTTCAACTGTGCTGGCAAAAATCAAAGAGAGGGATTTGTTTAAACTGCTGCTAGTTAATTCCTATTCATGACTTATAACATTGTAATGAAGATATGTTGGTATTCGAAAATGACAGTTGAATCAGGTTGTCATTTGTTGTGACTTATTAGGAGTGAGATAAAAAGGCTTAGAAATACATTATGAGGCAGAAAATTAAGCACAGCACAGTTTAAACATAAAAATGTTTCTGAAATAAATTATTTCTTGAAAAAGTCACCGAAGCTCTTATTTAATACACAGATAAATAGGAATGGATTCAACAGAATTTAAAGTAGTAGAAATCAATTGATGGTCTAATGAAAAATACGGGAAATTCGGATAAAGTAAAAACCTCACGATAGCCTTAAGTTTTAAAATGTTTATTGCCGAAAATGTATTGACATTTCCGACATTTTTTATGTGTCTGATTTTTTCAGTCAGATGATTTAATTTCATGAAGTTACTTTTAACATGTATTTGTATGCGTGCATGTATTTGTTCTCTTTATTTATATATTTTCCCACTATCTTACACATGTCCCAATTTTTACCTTTTTGGCACCCGTGGAGTTTCAGCTAAGCTGTTAAAAATAAAAATTTAATTAAATTGATGACAGTCAAATAATGCTTAACACAATTCAAAGCTAACAGCTGAACTCTTATTAGAGGATGGATAAAAATGTTTACAAATATTTTATGATGCAAAAATTAAGCACTGAATAATTTAAGCATAGATTTTTCACAGAAAGGCTATTGCTTGGAAAAGTAAGATACTTGACATATAGGTAGATAGAAAGGTAATCAGTAGAACTTTAAAGTAGAAATTTACTATCTGATTTAGTTAATTGTTGAAAAATATTGAATAAAGTTGTGTTAAGAGTTAAATAATTGAAACGTTACTGTTACAAATCAAGTTTAAGGTGATTATAAAGATGATCCTTTGCGAAGCTACTCATATCCGATAACAACAGTTAATTTTAGAATGTATAGAATTAACAACTTTTAACGATGAATGTTACCCACAACTTTTCCAAAATACCTATGATACTTACAATGAATACTTACAAATTCTTACCCACAACTCCTCTTTTTCTTGAAGAATACAAATATTCATCACTGAAAATTTATTCCCCCAAATGTGTGACCATATTTTAACAATACTGACAAAATGTCAGTGACGAAATCTATTAATTTATCTTAATTTTTTGAAACAGCAGATTTTTGCGAGAACATAATTTAATTTAATGAAATTGCATTTAACAGATGTATGTATGCCGTGAGTTTTCTTTATTTACATACTGTGGCCTCATTCAATATTTCACACACGACTCAATTTTAAATTTTCAATTAGTCATGCAATATCAACCCGGCTACGAAATTTCAAAGCTGATTTTTTTAACTGTTGCTGGATAATATTCCTCCTCAATATTTATGGCATTGTAATGCTACAATTCGAAATCGAAATGTGAGTCAGACTATCATTTGCTGTGACTTTTTAGAAGTGAAATAAATACGTTTAGAAAAGTTTTATGAGGTTACAAATTAAGCACCGCATAGTTTAAGCATAGCTTAAAAAAATAAATTATCCCTAGAAAAAATTAAATTTAATACAAACATTTATTTAAGATACAAATTCTTAGAAAACGATACGTTTAGCAAGAATTTAAATTTGAAATGAGCTTGACGAAACAGCTAAAGTAAATGTTTCAAATAATTATCATTAAAATAGCATTGACTTTCCCGAAATGATTTCAGATGTCTAGCAGACGAAGAATAAATTTTAACTGGGAATGTTACTTAAAATATACAGGGTGTTGAGAAACTAATAGAAGAAATTAAAAAGAAGAATACCAACGTTAAAAATGTAGAAATAATACACAAAAAAGCAGGAAACAGCTGTTTCGAATTCACATGCGAGATTCTTCTTCAGTGCGACAAAGAGCAAAGCACAGTGTGCTAGAAAAAGCAAGACTGGACAAGACTTTTTCTAGCACGCTGTGCCCTTTGTCGCACTGAAGAAGAATCTCGCTTGTGGATCCGAAACAGCTGTTTGCTGCTTTTTGTGTATTATTTGTGCATTTTGAACGTTGGTATTCTTCCCTTTAATATTCTTGCACAAAGGTTTTATTTGCTATTTTCATATAATAGAAAAAAGTCTAAAACATATTGTGATTTGCGCAAGAGAGGAAATATACAAGAAGGATTTGGAAAGTTGTAAAATAAGGTTTGTTTAGAGCATATTACTATAAGAACTAAGATGAGTAGATAACTTTATTCTTTTTTTCGAAGGTTCCTTGTCGTCCATAAATAAAATAGTTTCTAAACTGCGAAATTAATGATAATACAATAAGTATTTCTTGAATGTTAAAAAGAAATTTTATCATCCCCCACCCCCAGCTACTTCACTGTTACATTACCTTAGCGATTAGTTCTGAATAAAGATTTTTTTTTCCATGATTGTATGTCATTTTTTCATATGAACATTTTCATTACAAACAGCATAATTTAAAGAAAAAAAAAACATTTCACTAATGATTTACGCGATATGCTATACTAAATGTGCCTTTCAAGTTATTAAGAAAGTGTACTTTAGTGCATTGATCCTATTGTTTCGTCCACGTAGTAAAGGTTTGTTTACATTATAATGCCATTTTTCTAAGGTGGATTTACGCTGCAGTCTAATTTTCCTAAATGTCTGGAAATGGATGTTACTTTATGCAATTTAAGCGAACACTTTTTTGAATTATTGATACTTGCATTAATTGTAATTGGATAGAACTTCATGTACCTCCAGTTCCGTAGACGAAATACACTGCAAAAAATAATTGTTGATTTACAGTATAAAACTGGCATCCCAGCTGCCAGTATTATACCGTAAAATTAACAGTATTAAACAGTAAAATAAGCAGTAATACGCTGCCGCGCAAGCAGTAATACGCTGCCGCGCAAGCAGTAATACGCTACCGCGCATGCGTGGTACAATTGACTATATTTAATAATCGATTATATCGGTAGTACAAGAAACAAATCAACCATCTCTACTAGAAATTAAAGAAAATTTAACTTTTATATATAGTATACGAGTATGTTGGAAATTTCATTAATGTATATATATGATGGAAAGCGTATAAGTTACACAGCAATTTAATGTCTGAATGGCTGTAGCTACAGTTATATAAAATGGTGTCTAAACATAAGAAATTGTGCAAGCGCTACACAATGAGAGTACTTGCAGCGAGAGGCCTCTAATGCAGAACTTGGCGGTCCTATATTGAAAAATGTTGGAGATATAAAAAAAGTCAATTAAAAAGTTGTCCAAGGTCGTCGTTTCAGTAGGAAAATGATACTCCGTGTGCATGAATAGCCTAAACGAAAGATAAAAGTGCGAATGCCAGTTGGTGTGATTTTCGCCGTTACTCAGTGTTAAAGTGTGTATTACGGCCGATGGTGAATAACTCAAGCATGGACAATAAAGTTTTGCTTCTTCTGTATTAATCATGTTGTTTGATTACAATTGACAGATTTTTTTTTTTCACACTATTCTTCTCTGTAATGAAATGAAATGAATATTGTAGTAACGATGGGAATCGTACACATTTTATTTCGTCCTTTTCACTTTTGGCTTGGGATATTCATGTACATAGGGTGTCATTTCCTACAAAGCCGAGCATTTGCACAACTTTCTAATTGACTTTGTCCATATAGCGCCTAGTTTCCAAATACAATCGCTCAGCTTCGCATTCATCTGCTAGGAATGCTGTTAGTTGCCCCATTACACAGAACATACTCACTTTCTTATCAATAGGCACAATTTTAATAATAATAAATAGACCCACTCACAACTAAAAAGGCTGCATAATTTACACGCTTTCCACCATGTACATAGAATTGATATGTTTTAAAAGTTACATGAGAGACTTTCTGCAAGGTGAAGGAAAAAGTTTTTACTGCGTTAGCATTATAACTTGGTGAGCGTTTTATTCATTCAGTTTGGAAATAAATTACCTTAAGGGTGTATTCAAATCCAAACTGCTTATTTTGAGACACATTTGTAAATTCATTTTTGCTCTAAAATGCATCCAATTGGCAGGTTCTCTTACTCAGAAACTTTATAATGTCCGTATTGTCTCGATTTTTTGATAAAGGCAGAATATATTTCAAAAAATGCTGTCAAAGTGGACATTTTGAACCGAATTTCCAGAAGCGATAGCGCTGGAAACAAAAAAAAAATTATCGTACTGTGAAAATAATTGTCTGTAAATCAATTTCTAATTAATTGAACGGAAAATAAAAACATGGGGCCCTTATAAATGTCTTTATAAATCACGCCGCCAAGTTTCCTGTTGTTACTTTTAAAAATGAGTCTGGGAATGTCTCTCAAAATTTTGAGTTGTTGAACGTGGATTTTTTTTTTTTTTTTTTTTTTTTTTTTTGAATACCACCTTAAGACCAGGCTGCGTGCAGTTCTACCACATTTTTTTTTAAATAAAATCTTTCGCATTATTTAATCGCTGAAAAGTACAACAAATTCTTAGTTCAAAAAAAGATTATTACAAATTCTGCGATTTGAATAATGAATTGCAATTTTCTAATATCAAGTAGTGGTGCCAAACTCCTTTGAAATTCCGAGGCGAGGATTATTTTTTCCTTAAGACACTATGTCATAATATAAAATATATAAATGCTTTCATTTTTTTCTTTAATTGCTTCATCTGAAAATAAATAAATAAATAATTAAGGAAATGTACGACAAAGGTGTATAAAACCGTCTTATATATTCCCAAAGTGGAAATATTTATTAAAACTGGGAGTAAATCTGTAGTTACGTAGAAAATATATTAGAGAAGTTTTAACTAACAAATTAACAGTTGGGCTGACACGTGTCATTCAGCAACGTCTGATAGATCTTTCTCTAAACAGAATTTTAACCGGCTTCGTGTAATATGTGATCAAAATAATCAATATCCGACAGAATTATAAAGGCAAATATCACACTATTTTTATAATGCAGAAACTTTTTATTTAAACTATTGTATTATTAAAAGCATAAACCTTCTTCTTTAAAAGAACTTCATTGCAAAACAGACTATTTTCAATAAGGAACATGTACACTACCAAAAAAAAAGGTGTTGATTTTACAGTATAATACTGGCATCCCAGCTGCTAGTATTATACCGTAAAATTAACAGTAATAAACAGTAACATAAGCAGTAATACACTACCGCGCATGCACGGCAGCGTATTACTGCTTATTTTACTGTTTATTACTGTTAATTTTACGGTATAATACTGGCAGCTGGGATGCCAGTATTATACTGTAAAATCAACACTTTTTTTGTAGTGTAGTATTCAACTTCTATAATATACAAAAAAAACAGTGAAAACAGAACCTGAAAAGTTTCCGTTTTAGACAGATTTCCATCTTAGCAGGTTTATTTTCTCTTATGGATTCGTATTCTTTTCGCCGGGACCTCGGAAATGTTCTTTTTAAGGAAAGATTTCGATTTCACATATTTTACTGTGTTTAAGTTTTATGGATATTGTAAACATTTTATGATTATCAGAGCACGGAAGGCTAGATATACAGGGTGTCCCAAAAACGATTGACAGGGTGTCCGAAAATGATTTAATTTTTTAACTGTTGGATATAAGTAGGCAATGTAAATTGCAAAAGTGATCAAAATAAGGTAGGAATTGAGAATATGTGAATGAATTTGACCTGCCATTAATTTTCAAAAAGATACACATTTTAAATTTTTATGCGGAAATATTTTTTAAAATCTGGAGAAAATTGCTAGAAAAATTTAACCACAGAACAGTTTCGTTTCTGCTTTAACACAATAAACTAAAAATATCGACAAAACACAACTTTTTCCGTACTAAAATATTTACCTTATGTAATCGAAAAATCTCCCAATTAATAAAGAGAAGATTACAGTTAAAAATTAGCAATTTAACATGATTAATCTCATTTACGATTGCAATAATCAATATGCGACTAAATAAATCTTTTAAAGGTAAATATTGAAAAAAAATTCTAAAGGGATAAATTTTTAATTCACAATTCAGACTACTATTTTATAAGTGCTAACATATTTAAATGTATTCAACATATTAAAATTTCAAGGCTATCCTAACTTTTTACGAATGTGAGACTGCAAAAAAATTGTTGATTTTACAGTATAATACTAGCATCCCAGCTGCCAGTATGATACCGTAAAATTAACAGTAATAAACAGTAAAATAAGCAGTAATACGCTTCCGCGCATGCGCGGCAGCATATTACTTTTTTTTTTTTTTTTTTTTGCAGTGTAGGACTTTCTGTTTCGCTCATTTTAATTAGAAAAAAAAAATAATTGTGTAAAATTCAATTTATCTATACTTCTAAGCGTTTTCCCCGTATTTTTTCGTTTTCCCAAAACAAATTAAATCGGCTGTAGACAAAAATATTTTTAACAGAATTGCATTTTAACATATATGTAAAATAAAGAGATATGAAGTATATTTTAGAAACAAATAGGGAAAGAAAATTTTAATTAATATTAGTTTTATGAACATTTTTATTAAAATGCAGAAAAAACCTCAGACGCTCAGAGGGTTAATGTTTTAAGTAACATAAATAACATATATTTCTGTTTTTTATGATAAAGCAAAATTGTATAAGCTCAGAAAAATTAAAAATTCCATTTTATGAAATAATATTTGATACTTAGAAAGATTATTTATTTGGGAAGCTAAGAATGGCGTATAAAATTCCGGTGTAAACTAGAGGATATCTTATTAAATAAAATAACAAGCGAAAATAATAATATATTTCCAGGAAAATATACAACAATTACACATAAATTAAGTTTAAACACGCACAGGGTGAAAATATTTATTAAAACTAGGAGGAAAGTTATACTTACAAGTTTTAACTAACAAATTAACAGTCGCTGTCAAATGCCACTCAACTTCGCCTAATAGATCTTTCTCTGAACCGAATTTTAAATTGCTTCACGTAATATATGATCGAAATAATCAATATTCGAGTACAATATAAATCTTTCGGAAGTCAAATATTAGAAAATTTTGCTAATGAGGTAAAATTTTATTCAAACTACTGTATTAACAGAAAGTTAAAGTAGTATATATAGCACATTATTTCACTGATAACGAAATTTCCAAATTTATTTAAAATAAATTCAAACTCAAATAGTCTCTCTCATAAAATATGCAGAAATGTTCGTGCAAGAGCATTTTCTGTCTGCAATGTCAAAACGTTGCTTACTGCAACAAATCTACTTCAGAATTGTTCAAAGAAAAATACATTTTATCTCAATAAAATGCAAAGCGGAAACGAAACTCTTGCATTTTCTGAAATTCTCGGGGCATAATGTTAAGCTCTAAATGTCGAAATATCATGCTTATTTACATATTAGTATTTCTGTCTAAAGCTGCCGTGTCTGATGGCAGTTTTATACCGCGCAAAATGGTTAAAAGTCTAATTCGCAAAGGCAACGTGAATGGAGTTAGAAAAAGGATAAAATTACATTTGTGAAAAGGTTAATTTGATTTCATGTCTCGGAGTTGAAAATGGCATGATACGATAAAATTCAAAATAAAAGAGATCGATAATTCATTACATTCGTGTTTTAAAGTCATTATTATATACGTAACTAGGGAATCCTTCCCGAGTTACAGAAAACCATTTTTTACAATAAAACTGTAATACATTTTTTACATTTAATATATATATACATATTTTAAATTGCAGGCTAACACCAAAAAGTATTTTTACACGAAAAATATCAATTATGTATTCAAATAAAATTTTGAAATTTATTAAAAGCAATACTTCCGTATTAACCGCATATCAGGAGTTATTAGTCGAAGAAATTGCCGAAGATTTCGCTACGTACAGCAGCCTTTCTGATTCTGATAATTTTAGGGGTTAAAGCGCATAGTTCGATTACATGCCTGTTAAATTTGGATTTTATTTATATTATTTCATTATTTTATTCATTTATTGATGAAGTTTTAATTTCGTTACGGAATATTGTCCGGAAACAAATGCTGAACAATTTATATTGTTTTAAGTGAATACGAGTTAATTTTCCGTAATTGGTCTGCATGCGATAGAGATAGGTTTTTTTTAAAAAAAATCATCCTTGAAAATTATTTTTAAGACCTTAAAAAATCAGTTAATTGAAATACAGTTTTCAAACAAATTGCATTTGAAAGAACATGTGTTTTTGTATTGGACGGTGTGAAAACTGAAATTGTGCGATGTTCAGAAGTTAAAAAAAAATTGCAGTAAAAGCGAATTTGTTTAGTCAGGTGTTGCCATTGTCTATATTACGTCAGCATTATTCCTGGACTATATTTTGCTTTATAATATAGATTTGAAAGAATAGCGTTAATGATTCTGAAAATCAGAACAAAGTGACGGTAAGGAGAATAGAACATGCATCATAGACAGATTTGAAAACACTTTCCAACACTACGATGTAATTTATTTTTTACAGTAATTTTATTATTTACGGGAGAAAATACATACAAACTACAACCCTACTCACATTGTTTTCAATCAAAAAAAAAAATGTATACTTAAATTTCATAGCTATTCAAACCTATTTTCAGAAAGATAGAGAAAGAGAATGGATGAACAGACAGACGAAAAAAAACTAAATTAATTATTTCAAAAACGTTTCAGAAGTAGTATATCAAAACTTTGTTTAGATTGAAAGCATATGACATCATTAAAACACACTTTAAACAGTATCCGTCCGATGATGTATTCGAATGTCTTTTGTGCAATCTCGTATAGGAACTGCAGTCAATATATGCACGCTTTTCCACTTTTCCTTAGTAAATATGTTGCAGTTTAATATATATATATATATATATAGAACTTGTTATATGGTTTTGATTTCAAAGGTATTTAAATATATACATTTATATATAAAACCATTATAAGACAACATAGTATTCATTAGGCACAAATGTGAAAATAAAAATAAAAAATACCCCAAAGTTATGAAAAATACCCCAAATAATATACATATATATAGAGAGATACACACACACACACACATATATATATATATATATATATATATATATATACATTCAATTTAATTTGAAATAGTACAACTCAGTTATATATTTCAAACAGTTACTCTTCATTCGAATATTTTTGTGTGGCTCTTAAAGAAACATAAAAGGCTATATAATGATCATATTCAATGTTGTGAGACGCTCTAGCAACATATCTAAATTTCATATTCATACGAAAATTTCATGAAAGTTAGAGCTCGAATAGACAGGCAGACAAACTGAAGTTACAAACACTTTTGAGATATGTTGAAAATATATATATCCACTGGCAGGTAAAATTAGAGCAAGAACTAAAAAAAAATGTACTTTATGGTAATTCTATTAATTGAAGTCCAATCAAGTGTAGTAAGTTGGTAACGCAAGGTCAACTTTATCACGTTGTCCAGTGGTATACACCTACGCTACACAGAAATATGCAAATTCGATGGAATACTTGGGTGTGGAAGGTGAAATAGATATTTCACGAGGCATTTCCCCGATTGGGAGAAATGGCGTTTACGTGGGAGAAATGGCGTTTACGTGGGAGAATAGAAGTTGGAAAGTAAGCTTGTAAAGCTATAAAGATTGCATTTCAATCATCAGGGATATCCACACAAATTACAAAACTTTTCTATGTATCTCTAAAAAGTCGTAAAAAGTAATATAAACTTTTTTGCATTTAAATTTAAATTTATTTTTTGCAGAAATGGGATATTTTATATTTTGAAGATATGTTAGGCATGACAAAATAAAGATCTTGTGTATGTTCCACTTTTTTAATTTCAAGGTCATTCAAGTTGCATGAGTTTTTATGTTCGTTCCTTTAATTTTTCCCACCAGTGTGTATAAGGTAAGTGAACCTGTAATTGACCACCGAGACACAAAACCGTAGAAAACGAAAAAAAATGCATGCATATATTAATTTTGTTCGCCGGAAATATATATAACACCGAATGAAATACATTGTTACTAGTTATAGTTGCAACTAAAAATGTGATTTGATTGTAAAATGGAACTAGTAAGCTTTAAAAAAAATCTTCAAAAAATATGCTCCAACTATTAGGTAAAAAATCATGGTATGGTAACAATAGTTCTTTTAATTAATTAATTATTTTTTTTTAATGAAATTCAATTGAATTTCCCTGGCACATTATTTGAAGCATGTAGATCCTTTAGTATATTTTGTGTAAAAAAAAGTCATTTTTTACACTCATTTAAAAAATAACGATTTACTGGGGACTGGTGAAGTACTCGATCACTAAAATGTCAATTCCACAAATAATTGACAGAATGAAAAAACACAAAAAATTGTTTTTCAAACTTATCTTTGAGAAACCAAACGAGTAGGGTCAATTGGGGAAATTATAAACATACAATGATACTACAGTGAAGTAGAAATCAAAGGTTTACATTCCTGTCGACAGAATGAGAGCATTCCCGCCGATTTTAGTTCGTAGTATTGCTCTCGCTTATCAAATTCTTAACAGTTCAAAGTGACAAACAGTTTCATAGTGCCTTTGAATATTCTTCGTTTCTATTAGATAAAATCAAGGTAAGTAGTTGATCTTAATCAATGATTGTTAAGTTATAATTAATCTAACAGAATATAAATAAGTTTTGTTCCAATTCATTCTCAAGGACCTACAGAACCATGATCATAATTGAACCACCAATTGGAAGAAGGAAATAAACGCCACTTTTTGACACATTCATTTTTCTATACTTTTACATTCTTTAGACGTAGCGCTTAATTGTGAGTTCGAAGAAAAGAAAAATACCATTCGCTTCGTATAGATTCATGCGGCCATTAAAAATAGTTAGTTGGAAGAAGGAAACAAATCCGTCCTTTATTCCCTTCTTCCAACTATCAACTGTACTTTAATGTAAGTATCAACTGTATTTTAATGATAATCATAGCTACAGATTCGGTCGACCACAAGTAGACGTTTGCTCGACTTGCGAAGAATTCGATGCAAAAATAAAAAGTCCATCTCTCAATGAGAATGTGAAGAGAGTGGCGGTTGCGGAAAAAATGATACATCTTAAACGTGCTAAAAAGTTTTATAATAAACAGAAAGAAATTTTAGCCTTGTGTCAGGAAAGAGAAGATGTAGGAACCATTGTATTTGATAACATGCAAAATCTGCCCATTCCTAAGATCCCAGTTCAAGAGATGTTTTATTTAAGAAAACTATGGCTGTATGTGTTTTGTGTTCACGACTTAAAGACGAACTCAGCTGATTTCTACTCTTACCATGAGGGTGAAGCTAAACGGGGCCCGGATAAAGTATGCAATTTATTGTTGAAAACTATACAGAACATGGATGCCTCTGTCAAAGAACTACACGTTTTTAGCGAGGCTTGCGGGGGACAAAATAGAAATAACACCCTTATAAGATTCTTTCTCACTCTTGTTGCAATGAATCGTTTTGAAAAAATATATCAATACTTTCCTGTGCGTGGTCATTCGTTTTTACAGTGTGACAGAAATTTCGGGACCGCTAAAAGACTCATTAGGAGAAAGGACAGATTTTACGTTCCGAATAAATACAATAATCTTATTTTGGCAGCAAAAATCAGGAGGTTTTCAGTTAAACCCATTACTTCTAACGACATACTTGATTTTAAAAACTCATGGCAGCGATGTTTCAAGAAAAGCTGTAAGTCATTAGAAAAGGCAACAACATTCAAGATTTCGCAATATAAAAGCTTTGAGTATAGTTCAAGTCATAAATGTTACTTGACATGTTCCGAATTTATCGATGGTTTCATTAAAGCTACATTTTTGCTCCAAAAACCTTCTACAAACCCCAAAATACCAGAAACTCTGGCATATGTTACTAAAATACCCATAAATGAGAAAAAATGAACGACATACAAAAAATAATCCAATATATTCCTGACGAATTCAAAGATTTTTACGATATTATTCTGACCTGGCCAACTGCAAGATCCGAAAGTGAAGAAATAGATGAATAATAGAGTGGCCTCACGTTTTTTTCTACTAAATAAATAGTTTTGTCATTATATTGTTTATTATTTCAAATTATTTTGTATATAGTATATGATAAATTGGAAGAAAGGAATAAATCCAACACATTTACATATACATATATAAATGAATATTATATATTTCAGCCAGCTCTAATAGTAAATAAATCAGAAATTATATTTTCTTCATTATCATTGATATCACAGGAGCCTATAAGTTGAAAGTAAAAAGTTGTAAAGTTTTTTTTTAATTATCTCCATTCTTTTGTTTTTTGGATTTATTCCCTTCTTCCAATTGGTGGTTCAATTATTCTACACTGCAAAAAAAATTGTTGATTTTACAGTAGAATACTGGCACCCCAGCTGCCAGTATGGATAAAATTAAGCAACAAGTTAATATAATGTTTTCTTCATTTAAGAACAAATATAATTTCAATGCAGTTATAGAAGAGTAAACGAAAGTATTTTTAAAGTATTCCGAAGAAGACTTGAAATATGCAATTATTGAAATAAGAAAAAAAATAGAAAAAATGAGAGAAGAAGCAATATTCGTATTTCTAATTTAATAAATAAAATAAATAAAATGAAAAGAAAAAATCTTGACTTATGAAAGGTTGGACCTCGAACAATCCTTACATAAGCTGTCAGAACACATTCTATGCAACTAATCAAATTCAAATACAAATAAATATAAAAGTAAAAATAGTTTTTTAAAAAAAAAGAAAGAAAAGAAATACACCCTTTTATAAGCATTTAACGTTTATCTTAAAAATCACGTTCAGGCTAAGATCCTGGCCTAGATATTTTTCACTGTATTGGGAAAATTTGTTTCAACTTTGACCTCCATCTAAAAATAATCTGACTAATTTGGGTTGAATTCTAATAGTTTACATGCATGTTAAACTATTTATTGGAGTTTTTATTTGTGTGCTAAATAGGTTAAAATAATTAAATACTTTATATATATTTTTATTTACATTCATGCTGAATTATCCATACATAATATGTTATCCCCACACTTACACACTGCAAAGAATTTAAAAAGTTGATTTTACGAGGCGCGGCAGTGTATTACTGCTTATTTTACTGTTTATTACTGTTAATTTTACGGTATAATACTGACAGCTGGGGTGCCAGTATTATACCGTAAAATCAACATTTGTTTTTCTTTTTACAACAACTTTTAGTGCACAAAATAGACATAATAGCGCTTTTCTAACATGTGTAAGTAATAGTTCCTAACGAATAATTTTCCATAATTCTGTTTAAACTAAAACTTAATCTATTAAACTAAATCTATTAGGTTGAAGCAAAAGTTGAATGAATTTACTTGAAATGAATAGCACGGACTAATGACAGATTTACCTCCATAATATAGCAATGGTACAGCAACGGTTTCTGCACAATCGATGTGCTTTTATCATTAAATGATACAATGTTTATCCGGCGATCAAAGTATTATAAAACTTTAGTGCTTTAGGAGAAAAAAAGTCAGGACATGTGCGAGTATGACTGATACAACCTGATGGTTCTGCACCGTTATGTTATATTACCGTTACAAAAAATTCCGTTGCAGTGTGTTAATTTGGCGTTAGTGCCAATTATGGAAATTCATAAGTTTGTCAAGTAATCAATCGACATAGATTTATAAATTAATGATTTTCGGATTTTTTCCTTTACAGTGGTATAATTCCTCGTGCCAAATTTCAAGGTTATAGGTCAACCGGAAATACCCTATAGGTTTTACTCTCAAACTTATAAATTCACTTAAAACTCTTTCAAAACCTTAAAAGGTTCCGGTTGACCCTAGAACCTTGAAATTTGGCACGAAGGAAGGTCTTATAGCATATGTAAAGGAAAAAAAAACTTGAAAATCATTAATTTATATCTATGTTGATTTATTATGTGACTTCTTTTAATCGGGTTACCAAAGCGAGACCTTAAGGGTTCCGTTTTTTTTTTATTCATTTCAGGTACTAAACCCTAAAAAATGGGCTAAATTAAACCAAGAATATGATAACAGTCATATAACTCCGTATCAACAAAATAGGCCTTTTTTTACCTCAAGAAAGCCACACTAGATAATCGATGCATTATTATCAAGTGTCCTCTCAATATGAAAATATATATAGTGAAAGAACACTCAAATCTAACTAAAATAAAGATTTATGAAAAGTCCTTAAAAGGTTTTCGAAGAACCGAAGAAACATGTCCACGAAAACTTTTACCATAATCATAACAATTTCTTATAAAACTTCATGCTATATTACATTTTGTTTTGTGGAATCTCGGTTGAAACTTTTATAAAGAGCACATAGCTTTGAACTTTACATACCGCAAATGTTGCAAAATTTTTCCCTATCCGGAATTTCAAAGAAATTTGTACTATATCTAGCAACAGTTAGGGATCCATTTTAAAAGCATTCGAACTGAAATGCTTGTTACACAAGAGGAGGGAAAATACTATTTCGTAAAGTTTTTTACTGTTAGGATATATTTTAATGCATCTTGAAAAGGAAATATTTTGATTTTATACTGAAGAATATTTCAATTAGTAGTTAATGTCCGAATATTTGCTACTTATAACTCTGAACCCATTAAATGAAAGCAGCAGGTTTGATAAGAAAGCGGAATATATTATATAGGTATTTTAACATTTATGAATTTTTATTGCCCTTATGTATGTTTCATATATTTACTAAGGTTATAAGGTTTGCGCTAAGGGGAAAAATTAATTATCAGATCCTAACCAGAATTTTAAGTACGATGTTCGAAAAGTGGGGTTATTTTAAGAAAAAAATCTTTAAAATATTGCGCGAATCACGCGATCCCGCGGTCCACCACGAAGATTGGATAAACTGCGCAACAAAGATTTCAGCTGGAAAAGGATTCTAAACTATTACTATTTATTAAAAGGAAAAATATCTATACTCAATGTTTTAAATAGGTAGATGACTCGTTTAAAAATGAATACTTGCCAAGTTAAAATGAAAGTAAAGGAAGGTAAAATCAAGCGAAATATATTTAATATACAGCTATTTCAAGATTTCATAAAAACAGATATTTTTCTTCATTCCAACTATTTCTCTCTTTATAGTTTTTCTTTCTTATTTTCAGACGGCACTCATACTGAAAAATGGATCAAAGTACACTCAGTTTTTATCCTTCATTCTGTTTAGCTTTCGAAACAAATAATAATAATTAAAGAAAAAAAAGAGAAAGAAAGGAAAGAAAAAATAGCTTGCTTTTGAAAATTTCAAGGTTATTTTGAGCATTATTATACCTTGAGGTAAGGCAGTGGCATCTAACTATAGGTGATACGCGGAACTAAAACTAGGAAGATTATTAGCCGAATTTCTGGCTCCACACATTGATCTCCTCCAACGATTACTTCAATAGCTATCACCGTTTACTTATTGCTAAATTAAAAAATGTTCAGTTCATTTCAGGGCACTCCGCGTTTAGGTTCACTTAACAGGTGTTTTCTACTGACCAAACATGGACATATTATACGTTTTTAATGTATTTTTTAACATTTTATCAATTTTTTCTATACAGTGCGAACGAAGGTGCTATTTTGATTTCGATAAATGTTTATGTTAGAGGAATAGGGATTTATAAAACAATGAGATAAATTCGTACCTCAATTCGCTCATACTTGAAAAAGTCTTTGTCGTTTACAAGCCAAATAAATTTTACTACGCAGTTACACCACTAAAGTCATGCCCAGTCTCAGTTTATTCACTTCAAAACAACAACAGCTATAGTCATGAATGTGGTGTCTAGGTATAGTAATGTGGATATGCACTACTTGATAAGACCATTTAGCCCCCCTAGCGTCAAACTGCAGAATTATTGTTTCTATCTCGAAAAGAGTACGAGATACGAGAAAAAAGTTTAATTAAGTTGAAAAGCGTATACGATTTAGTATGAAATGATGAATTTATTAGAAGTCCTGAAATGTAATTTTGTTTATATCTAATGAACAGCTTAAATTAGCCACTAATTGCATGCAGAAGTGTGGCATAATAAATCAGCCATATATTTACTAACAAAACTCGGCACAAGTAAGTATGGCACAGTTTATTTTAAAAGGAATATAAAATTAAGTATGCTCATCAAATTAAGTATGCACCATCATGAGCAGTTCATCATGCATTCTACACCTCTTCCGATTGTGGATACATTGGACATACATTACTTGATTCGCTTATTAACACTAATTGTACGGTGCTTATATGCTTTAATTTTTTAGTAAATATGTGGCTGCCTTACATAAAGAGACACTTTTGTGTGTAATTAGTGGTGTATTTAAGCTGACGATAGGATATAAAATATTTACATATCAAGTCTTCTAATACTATTAATATTATTTTTACGCATAATATATCATTTCATAGTAAATCAAGTACGCTCTAAGACTTTCTAATAGTCTTTTTCTCTGGTATCTCGCACCGTTTTTCAGATAGACACGCTAACTCCACAGTTTGACGCTAGGAGGTACTGTAAGCGGTCTCATCTCATAACTCATATTCACTTTACTACACTGCAAAAAAGCAGCGTATTACTGGTTATTTTACTGTTTAATACTGTTAATTTTACGGTATAATACTGGCAGCTGGGGTGCCAGCATAATACTGTAAAATCAACAATTATTTTTTGCAGTGTATAACTAGACACCATATTCATGACAATAGTTGTCACCATTCTTATTGACAGGAATTGCAAGGAGAATTTTTAACTGTGTTATACATTACGTAACTGAACTAAAGTTTTGCGTAGTATGCAGTATATATACACACCTTATAGATCATATGCAAAGCTGCAGAAAAAAAATCGATATATTTTTTTACTGTAAATGGCAATTGCTGGAATCGGATTTGAAATGTGTTATGCCTTATCCAAATTGTTTGCTTAGACATCATCTTTCACTTTATTAAACGGTGAAGTTTTGTTACACTATTCCGAATATATTGGAAAGGGTTTCATAATCTCTGAAGCACTTGATAACGATATTTTTTTTGGTGTTAATATAGGGGTGGACAAGACTTTGGTGGGGACCCTGTAGAATATTTTTTTAGATATTTATACAAAGTTATAATATCAATAAGTAAATTAATATATCTATAGTGTCAATAAATAAATTATTTTACTATAGTATTAAGTTATATTGTCATTTTTAATACTCATTATACAGGGTGATTATAAAGAAACTTTGCCAACATCTGCACTTCTAGCGCCCGTTCTATTTAACCGATCAAGATGAAATTTTAAATATAGTTGTTTGAAGGTATGCGCTCGAGATTCTGTGAATGGCAATACAGTGGTGCTCACGGTTACGGTTATAGTTACAGAAACTCGAAAATTTCGAATGGCAACGCCTACTTTTTCCTGTCTCAAAATGTTCAGCGCATGCGAAAACCCTAAATAGCGTTGAAACGGTACCGATATGTCCAAAAACAAACGTGTTATGCATACACAAAGAAGAGTTCTGAAAACCGGCCAACAAAACACGATCTGTGCGCACGCAGTAACTTTGCATATGACACAGGCAAGATACCAATCACAGAACGCCGTTCGCCAGATATTCAGCGGAGGAAGCCTATAAAATACCAAGCGGGTATGCGAAGTCGTCATTCATGAACTCGCACATGCCGACGATATGACTCTTCCTGGGAAAGTTCGCGGTGAATTGATCAAACTCTATTATCTAAATGGGATGAACGCTGCGGAAGCCTTGCGTGTGTATCGCCGCAATCATCGACAACGACGTGGGCCATGTACTCTGCAAGCTGTGCGTGATTTAGTGCGCAAATTCGAAGATACAGGCTGCACCTGTGACAAACCGCGCTCCGGACGGCCAACAGTTTCTGAGGACGTTGTCATGGAAGTGCATCATACAGTGACTACAGGGCACACAGAAACTGCAAGAGGATTATCGCGCTTGTTGGATATTCCGAACACAACGGTCCGCAAGCTCTTGCGCTCAGTACTTCACATGTTTCCCTATCGATTTCAGCGCGTCCAGATGTTGCAGCCGGGTGACCCACAACAACGTCTGGACTTCGCAAATGAATTTTTATTACGATATGATGCTGATAACGACTGGCCACTTCGCATACTATGGACGGACGAGGCGCATTTCACCTTACATGGCAACATTAACACAAAGAATTGTGTGCACTGGGGAGAGACGAATCCTCACGCTGTGGCACCAGTACCATTATTTGACGCCAAAGTGACTGTGTGGTGCGGCATTACAGCTACATTTGTTCTCGGCCCGTTCTTCTTTGAGGAAACGACCCCAGCGGGTCCTGCAACATGTTCTGTAACAGGCTCTCGGTATGCAGCCATGCTGAAAAATTCTGTACTACCGGAGTTGCGTCGGCGGAATGCACTCAATGACGTTGTTTGGATGCAAGATGGTGCACCTCCACATATAGCGAGGTCAGTTAAAAGGCTCCTAGATCAGCATTTTGGTGATCGCATCATCTCACGCCATTATCCTATTCCGTGGCCTGCGCGATCCCCAGATCTGACGCCTATGGATTTCTGGTTTTGGGGATATCTCAAATCCAGAGTTTACCTGTGCAATCCGCAAACATTGTCGGGCTTGCAGGATTCTATACGGCGTGAGATTAGAAACATTCCTCGCGTCATGTTGCGTTCAGCGGTATTGTCCGTCGTCTCCCGCATGCAATGCGTAATTGCTTGTGATGGCACCCATGTGGAAAATGTTTGATGCCAATAAAGGTTTTCTTTTGTCTGATATGTGTTCTCATCATTCAGCAGTTTCTTGTCTCTGTCGAATGCATTATTGCTCGGTGCGCCTTAAAGAACGGTTTGTATGTCTATAACACGTCGGTTTTTGGACATATCGGTACCGTTTCAACGCTATTTAGGGTTTTCGCATGCGATGAACATTTTGAGACAGGAAAAAGTAGGCGTTGCCATTCGAAATTTTCGAGTTTCTGTAACTATAACCGTAACCGTGAGCACCACTGTATTGCCATTCACAGAATCTCGAGCGCATACCTTCAAACAACTATATTTAAAATTTCATCTTGATCGGTTAAATAGAACGGGCGCTAGAAGTGCAGATGTTGGCAAAGTTTCTTTATAATCACCCTGTATATTACATTATTTCTTAAATAAATTTATTTTCGTATTTTTAGTTAATTTTTTAATTTACTTTAAAGTTTACATGGTTGTTGCAGAGGCACTTTTTATAGTCTTGTCGATCCTAGTCCTTTATTTGTAGTCTTCAAAACTATTCTAAAGGATGTTCTCACTATCTCTCTCATTTTAAAATTTCCCCGCTGAACAACGCGAATCTTTTTAAGAAAAATACAAAGTCGTTGTCATTCATATATGTAGGAAATTTTCAAGGCTTTTTTTTAGGCGTCGAAGAATCAAATAACGTTTTCTATTTTCAAGTCGTGTGTAAATTACTGATTATAGTCAATTGCCAGTGATAATCTGCTTTGCGTTATGCAGTTTTAGCCTTATTATGGTCGGCCACAAAAATCCCTCAAAAGGTCCATTTTAACTTGTAAACACTTTTTACACACATAGTTGACACATAGTTGGAAAGTGTTGCGGAAAAATGAATGCTCAATGAGATGGCACTGCGACGCTCACGCTATGAACTACTACTTCCACTTTCACCCCCACAATGCACTCTGTGTTTATAACGCCACAAAAGTTTGCTCTACAATGTTTTGTTTTAATTCGAAGATCGAAGATGTGACATTTTGTCATACTGATTGAATATAAATGGAGCATTGCGTTTCACAATATCAGATTTAAACCTTGAAAATATATACATAAAGATGTAGTTTTCGATAATTAAACTTTTACAGTTAATATTGTCATGGCAAAATATATTCGTTTTTCTTCAATTTTTTGACGGTCCCTTATGGGGTTTCGGGAAAAAATCTTCGCGGAAATATATGACGTTTATCATGTTGTTTACACTCCTGAAGTTTCATGATAATTCCTCATGTATCTTTCCAGATATTTAATAAAACGTCTAAAATCGCAAGTGACCGGTCATCATTGGAAATATAGTGTACGTGTTTGTTATGTCATCAAGTGGTTTTTAATTCGACATTTGCGTGTATTTTTCGTTATGTTTTACTGATTTATTAGTTATTTCATTAATTAAAATAACAATTGTGTCCTTAAATTCTTATTTATTTATTTATTTATTTATTTTGATATTCCAATGGCAACGTTATCCCGTTTATTTGGCGTTACAGTTTGGCGATAGTTTTTTGTTATGAAAAGTGGTCGACGGGACAATAGAGAAGTATCTTATTTTATAAAGAAAAAACAAACAAACAAAAAATTATGCGTCAAGCATGGAAAAAAACCAAATCGTTATCAAGTGTTTCATAGATTATGAAACCCTTTCCAATACATTCGGAATAGTGTACCAAAACTTCACCGTTTAATAAAGTGAAAAATGATGTCTAAGTAAACAATATGGATAAGGCATAACACATTTCAAACCTGATTCCAGCAATTTCCATCAATAGTAAAAAAAATATATAGAGAGTTTTTTTGTGCAGCCTTGAATATTTGCTTTAATAAGGTGACTATATATACTACATAGTATGCAAAACTTTAGTTCAGTTACGTAACGTAAAACACAGTTGAAAACCCCCCTTAAGTAATTCCTGTCAATAAGCGGAAATGTACTCGAAATATTTTGTGCAGCCCTGCATATAATCTATAGAATTCGTACATACCAAGTAGTATGTAAAAAATTTGTTAAATTTAAAATAGCATATCACAATTGAAAACGCACTTCCAGCTATTATTCCTGATAGACAGTACTGCAAACGAATTCTTTATGTGTCCCTGTAAATGAACGATAAGTGCTATACACACCATAATCTGTAGTATCTTTTAATGCACCTAAATGGTGTATATCAATTTTAGTATGCTTGAAATAGTGTTAACCTCTATAAAATACCCTGTGAACGATTTTTTCCCCATAGGCCATAATGTAACGGAATTCTTTTGAGCGCCCCTGTAAACTAGCTATAACTGCTACACACTTCATTGTCAATACCGAACATGTCATGTTAAATCTTAATAACATATGTTAATTTCTTGACAATCCGAGTATTTTTACTCGAGCAAGAGCACGGACACACAGGCGGCCAGACTAACATAATTCCTAAGCACTGAAGAAAAAGTCGAAAGCATCCTGACAAAAAATAAGAACACACCTGAGATCTAAATCGAAAGTCGAGATCGCCATGACAATATTAACTGTAAAAGTTTAATTATCTAAAACTACATCTTTATGTATATATTTTCAAGGTTTAAATCTGATATTGTGAAACGCAATGCTCCATTTATATTCAATCAGTATGACAAAATGTCACATCTTCGATCTTCGAATTAAAACAAAACATTCTACAGCAAACTTTTGTGGCGTTATAAACACAGAGTGCATTGTGGGAGTGAAAGTGGAAGTAGTAGTTCATAGCGTGAGCGTCGCAGTGCCATCTCATTGAGCATTCATTTTCCGCAACACTTTCCAACTATGTGTGAACTATGTGTGTAAAAAGTGTTTACAAGTTAAAATGGACCTTTTGAGGGATTTTTGTGTCCGACCATCATAAGGCTGATAAAAATGAACCCAAATGATTACAATAAGCCACTTAATCATAATCTACAATTTGAATGCTTTTGCAATATTAGTTTTTACAGGGTTATCCAAAAGATATTTGTTTTTCTTCAATTTGTTGACGGCCCCTTATGGGGTTTCGGGAAAAAATCTTCGCGGAAATATATGACGTTTATCATGTTGTTTACACTCCTGAAATTTCAGGATAATTCCTCATGTATCTTTCCAGATATTTAACAAAACGTCTAAAATCGCAAGTGACCGGTCATCATTGAAAATATAGCGTATAATGCTTCTTAAATCAAGTAAATGGGACTGCATATTTGGCGTTTAATCTTACAGTTTGGCGATAATTTTTGTTATGAAAAGTAGACGACTTTATATCGTGTATATCGTATATATCGACTTTGTTTCGACTATATATATATATATTTATATATATAGTCGACGGGATAATGGAGAAGTACCAAAAATAATCTAAAGATAAATATAAAATCGCAAGTAAAGTGAGATTTTAGAATAAATTTTAGCATAGCACATATAAAAACGATAATTAGATCAAGCAATACATAGCTTCTGTTATTTCTGTATCCTTTTCTGAGATTTATATGTATTTATATCAGAATGTATTTTTTCGAAATTTGTCCTAATCAAATTGATCTAGCTAAATATCTATGAAATGTACGGTAAAGTTATATGACTTCGTACAATTCTTTTCAATTATATGTATATTCATTAAATTGTCTTTTTTTTTTTTTTTTTGAAAGAAAAATTTTAAATTATGGTTGTGCTAGTAAAAAGTACTCATCAAAAATTACTTTTTCCTTTAAAAATATATTACTTTTTTAATAAATATATTTACAACCCGAAGGTAAATTAATATGTATTCTTTTTTATGCACAAAAATAAAAAAGTATGCAAACAGCATTACTTTATTAGAGGGTAAGATATATCTTTCTGGCTAAATTTAATACTTTTAATTAAAAAATATTTAATTATTTATTGTTTAAAAGAATTTACATATGAAAAGATTGTACTCTAATTATTTTTTTTAATATTGTGCCGATTATCTTGTGATATAATTACATAATTGCAAAAAAGAAATTGTATAAATATATAAATATTTTTATAAAAATATATATCTAAAAAAATGACTAAAATTTATTTATTAAAATAAATAACATATTTAATTTTAAAAAAATTGTGTACCGTACTACATTCAATTTCAAATATTTTGAATTATCAAACCGAATTTGTAGACTGTAACAAGAATAATGGGATAAAAGAACAAATGTTTGTAAAAATAATAATTTAAATCAACTTCCAAATAAAGAATTAATTTTAGTTGAAAAAACTCGACTCTGCTTCATCAGGATAAAAAAAATATATTATTTTCTTCGAGAAAGAGGGAGGAGGGAGGGAGAGAAGAGAAAATGTCGTCATTCATATCGTTGAAATATTAGATAAAGGGTCCCAGGAGGCTTAAATAAATTTCGAAACTTCTAGTAAAATTCAGGCAAACATTTTCAAAACGACATAACATAATTCATCTCACAAGTACTCATACAGAAGGGGAAAATGGTATATTACAATTGTCTCTTGGGGCAAGTAAATGATTTTTTAATTTTTTAGAGAGGATAAAGTTACTGAATTATGTTGGAGCTAATTTAGAAAAATACAAAAAGAACTTATCAAATTTTTTAAGCTTTTTACAATTTAGCCCAAACTTGTTCTTCAGATGTGGTGCTCTGAAACAACAACAGTAAAACACACACACACACACATATATATATATATATATATATTACAAAATTTAATTTTTTTTCGCCAAAGTTAACATTATTCTATATAAATTTTCCTTTTAATAATATTCCATATATTATACCAGCTTATTAAATTAAAACCTATTCTTAAACTAATCTACCAATCTCCATACGTAAATGTATAAGACCTTAATCCACCTAATAATATTTATTCCAAATTGCTTAAATCTAAAAATGGCGCTAACTACTTATATTCCTTAAATAAAACTCTTTTATTATTTAAATCCCTATTAAAATTCACTAGTATTTCCCGTGTATATTAAACCTCTCTAAATTCTTTACTTGCTAAAATGTCATAATTCCTAAATTATCTCGTTCTAAAAAAACCTATTTATTGAAAATCATTCTTTTATTAAAATATCAAAATGTCTATTACAATATTTAAATGATTTAATATTCTAGTTTTATTCCGCGTCAATAAATTCATTTTTTCTTTTCTGTTTTTCCCTAGCGTAATCAAAAATTATCGTCTGAAAATCCAAAATCTATTTTTATCCGGCATTCTTGAGATCAGAGCTGCAGATCGAGATCAGAGTTATTGTTTGTTTACACGTCGTGTAGCTGATTTCGAGGCTATAGATTGTTCTAGAAAAAACATTCGTGCTACGAAAGTTGAATCATCTCAAGATTATTTCACCGGAATTGTTAATAAGTCCCTCTTAAAGTGATTATGATTGGAGAATGGAAGTCAGGTGACTTGATTGTCACTTTGCGCTAGATTAACTTAAATACGCACGTGCAGCCAAATCTGGGAGACACAGAAACGAGAAACAGAAGTTTTTCGGAGGTTAGAGAATTCGAAGTTTTATTTGGAGTTTTTCGAGACGTCCAGTTTCCATTATGACAATCATGTTCAAACCCAGTGATGTTTGTACCGTACCTAATAAGATCTTTGGTACATATAATAACATCTTTTTTTTTCGACAATATCATCATATTAATTCTAAGACCTCATAATGTAAAGAATATTTGAAGATCCGACTACAACATAGAGATGATTAAGTAATCATTTTAATCACAATTTGCTAGAGCATTCCTGTTGCTTGGTTGTTCTTGATTATGTAATAAAGCTTTGAGACACAAAATTCGACTGCTTACTTCTGGAGTACACACATTTTCTTAGTAATATCTGAGTGATACAACCATCCGGCCTATGCCTGTGCGTGGATACATGGAAAACCAACCTAAAACAGATTTCGCCAACTGTCTTTTAAGCTCCAATATGTCACTATATCACATATTGTATATACCAGTTAGGAAGACCGGGCAATGCTCGGTTTAACTTTGTTTTCAACTTGATACAACTCAAATTCTCTGTACAAGATATAACAATCAGTTCTATGTACCTTGATTGGTTAAATTATTATTATTATTATTATTATTATTATTATTATTTTTTGAGAACGTTTTATGAACTCTGATTGCTTGAGTCATGTATCTCGGCTCCTATTGGGAATTTCTAGAAAATGTCTTCAGATTATGAAAGCAAATTTTTTCTCCAAATGTCACCAAACATCGCCAAATTTGGCGACATTCTTTCATTTAGCGCCAAGCATGTGTTGAGAAAGTTCTATGAAACCTGATTGGTTGAATTCTGCTTTCGTTCTATGGACTTTGATTGGTTTAATCATGTATCTCGACTCCTATTGGGAATTTCCAGAAAATTTCTTCAGTTTCTAAAATCCAATTGTTTTGCCAAATGTCGCCAAATTTGGCGACATTCTTTCATTTGGCATCAAGCATGTGTTTTGGCATTAATAATCTTCAATTTTTCCGCCAAATCTCGCTAACATTTCACCAAATATCGCCAAATTTGGCGAGATGTTAGCAACTTTGCGACTTCGTTTACTGCCAACTGTTCAACAACTTAATAACTGTTTCAACCTTCATTCCCATTGAAATGAATTGACCCGCATAGACCCCAAAATGACTCACTAATCGAATTTTCTCGAACACGTGACCTAGCCCAATAATCTTCTGGTACCCAAAAACGGTAGGATACAAATTTCGTCAAAATCGTTAGAGCCGTTTTTAAGATAAGATTTGCATATATACACACAGACAAGATTTGCTCGTATTATAATATATGATATATTGACATTCATATTTCTAAAAAAATATTAAAATATTTTACCGACTGGAATTTTATGTATTTGTATTCTTCTTAAATTTAAAGGAGATGCATCAAAATGCATTTGAAATTAAAATTTAACAAGGTAACACTTTTATTAATTTCCGAAATTAGAGGCAAAAACAAATATAGTTATAGATGTGTGTGTGTGTGTGTAAAGAAACTGAATTATTCAGCAAATGATATTTCTCAGTTCTATTTTTTTTTTCTAAATTAAGTCATCTAATTGAGGATTTTATTCCAAATCTCTAGTAAACTTTTCTTCGGACAAAAACAATATCATACGCATTGTGCATTGAAAAATATACTTAAAAAATCATACAAAACTGAAAAAAAATTCCAATATACCATTCCAAATGATAACAAAATATTTCACGTTTATAATAACACCCGTTATGTAATTTTAGCTTTAAATTTCATATCCACTATGAATTATCAGGACAGATTGAAAATTGCCCGGACTGTAGACATAATATTGGGATCAAGGATTTATTATTATTTATTATTATTTTTTTATATATATATAATTTGAATTGAGGACATAGTAAAAAAATAATTATGGTTGCTTAAAAACAGCCATGCTTCATCACGATAAAAAAGTAAATATTTTTTGGAAAAGAAGAAAGGAAAATGCCCTCATTTCACCTTGTTGAAATATTAGATGAAAGGTCCCACGAGACTTATATAAACTTTGAAATCTCTGGTGATATTGAAGCAAACATTTTCAAAACGACATAATTCCTCTCACGAGAACTCATATACAAGAAAAAATGGCATATTAGTTGTCTCTTGGGGTCATCTAAGTGAAAAAAATATAATAATAAAGCTTCGACAGGATAAAACTACTGAAATATGTTGGAGCAAATTTAGAAAAGAGAGTCCTTCAATTTATCAGATTATATTAAGCTATTAAAAATTTATAACAAACTTGTTCTTCAGTTTGCTCACAAAGAAATTCCTTACCCGAATCCATATTACTTTAAAAAAGAAAAAAAAATGTTTTACTTAATGTTATCACCATTTTGAATTTTATTTTTTCGTTATCTCGCTTTTTTTATTTATATATAATCTTTTCGAATATAAAAGAAATGCAACAAAATATTTCTACAACTAAAGTTTAATAAAGTGACATTTTATTCCTTTTATTCCTAAATTTAAAGTAAGAATGAAAATTGGAAAAAAAAAATATGTATGGAAACTGAATTATTCAGCGGGAAATTCTTTCTTTTTTCAACTAAGTTTTTTTTAATTGACTGATTTTTTGAATAGACTTCAACGTAGCATTTAAAAAGTTATTTTTGAAAGGTGCTGTATTTTAAAATTTCTAAAGTCTTGACTTTCATTGTCTTTTTTTTTTTTTTTTTTTTAATTTTCTCTGTAATTTCTAACTTTTGATCCTTTTTTTTTCACTTAAAAAAATATTCATATTAGAATAGGATCAATGTTTGTTTTAAACCTTCACAGAGAATTTACTTTATTTTATTTATTTATTTAATTATTATTATTATTATTATTTTTTGTTGGTCTACATACTACAATTTCTAGCTTATATTTGTTGTATGGTTTTTTTCTTGCGCTTGATTAGTCTTTATTTCGATGTTAGAAGTAGGTTTTAGAACATGACTAACATTTTCTAAACATGATTTTAATGGGATCTTGCAATATATTTACATTCTTTGCTTTATCTTTCATTAGATGTGAAAATTTAATCGTTGTGGTATGGCTGAAAGTTTTTATTACTAAAAAAGGTTACCTTTCCAATAGATTAAAAATTAATCCCTAACTATTAAACTATATACTAAACTATATACTAACTATTATACTAAAAAATTACCCTAACTATAAAGAATTACAATAATATGCTGTTTTTAGGTGCGTTCGTAATTATATAAATACGTAGCACCTATAGTCGTCGTTTGGTCCGTCCGTCTGTCCGTCCGTCTGTCTGTCTGTCTGTCTGTCCGTCTGTCTGTGCGTCCGTCTGTCTGTCTGTCCGCATATAACAACGCAAAAACTACCCAACCAAATGGTTTGCAATTTAAAATATATTATCTTTGCAGAATTTTGTCGAGACATTTCAAATTTTATTAAAATCGAATCAAAACTTTAGGAGATATTAATAAAAATATTTATTAAGAAATTTGATTTTTTTTTTTTAAATCGGTGCTTTTTTGTTATAGGAGCTTCCGATGGATGTTAAATCGTCAAGCGACCGAGATACTTATTTTATGACAGAAATTAATCTGCAGACGATATAATTCATTTCACAGAATTAAAAATCATCAAGATCTGAATATTTATATAACTAGCTGATACATATATATCTGAATATTTATATAACTAGTTAAGATATTTGTATGAACAGTGTCATAAAATATATACTTAACTAGCTGTTTAACCCGTTCTACGCACCGGATATCATGAATTTAATTCTAAAACGTGCGTACGAACGCACCTCGTTTGTAACGTTTGACGTACAATTTCCAACTTGTTTTAAATAGCAGTGTTTGAAAGGTTTCACATGCATATCGTAATTTAGCGCGGGGAGTTTAATCTCTCTATTCGTGGCTTTTCCTGCGAAAACAATTACATATAAAAACAGAAAAACTGGTAGTTTTATAAACAAATGTATGATAAACATGGGATGGTATGATAAACATGTTGGAGCAAACACTTTTTAAATCAAAGAATACTTTTAAGCGTTATTTAATGTCGAGATCGGTCAAGAGAGTTCAATTACATAAGTTTTATAGGATCAAAAACTATGTACAGCAATTTAACCATATTTTGCATGTTTATACTTGACTAGATTGTGGTGTGGAGTGTCTAATAATTCTTTTAATTTTTCTAATTTTCTAATTTTTTTTTCCAATTATCTATTTAAAATTTCATTATCTGAATAGATATTTAATTGAATATTTTGAAATAGCCGTTTTTATCTACTGTTGTCAGACTTTAAAAAGTACATTTAATAATATTTCGAAACACTTTTCAATTGAAAAATATATTTACACGTGAATATTAAAATAAAAGGAAAACTCCAAAATAATAATATTATTACGTACGAATAGCAATTAATAGAAAAATCTACGTCATTCTTAAAACGATAAATTTAAAACGTCCTATTTAGAACAATATATTTAAAACGTCCTATTTAAAACGATTTTTTGATAGCGTCTAAAAAAAAAGTCTTAATAGCAATTAATAGAGAAATCTACGTCATTCTTAAAACGATAAATTTAAAACGTCCTATTTAGAACAATATATTTAAAACGTCCTATTTAAAACGATTTTTTGATAGCGTCTAAAAGAAAAGATTTTTTCTAGGTGTTATAAAAGTTCGGAAGGCAGTGACATTTTTTACTTAACCATTTATGCAAGCTGATTTTCAAATGTATAATTGATCTTACTTAATCATTCACGAAAACAACTGTTAGCTGTCGCGACAGCGGTGAATGCAGCCTTGGGAACTGACCCCCCCGTCCCCAAGTCAAATGGGGAAGAACGACAACGATTTTTAGTTATAATATCCTTCAATCGTTTCGAATCGGGTAATATTTTAAAACAGAGCAAATTAACGTGTTTTCAGAGCTTGCAGGGTTTGTAGGGAGCACCCCCCCCCCCCCACACACACACACTCCAAGAATTTAAATAATAATAAAAAAAAAACATTTTTCTCTATTTATTTACGTCTCTGCATGCTAATCAATTACCGTAACTATTGAGTAATAAATTTAATTTATGAAGTTCTTTTTACTTTTAAAGTGCATTTGTTTTAGAAAAATGATATAGTAAGAATTGGTGACAGTATTTTAAAAATAAATACATTCTTCCCATGTGTTTTATGTATTTTTTTAGTTGGGAAGGTGGAACGCGTATCCTAAAATAATAGAACATTTCAACTTACAAACAAACCTTTCATTGTTTGGAAACTATTTAGATATAAGTGCCAGCGAGTGCAAGATGCATTTGGATAAGTCCAGTCTATATGCTGGATGCTACAAAATCCATCATTAAAGTTTCCGATCTGACTTTACTCGACTCTTTTAAATGTAGTCCAGCGTTGCCATAAAGAAGAATCATTGCATGGTATTTTCTGATAACCATCAGATGTATAAACTGAGAGTTAAAAGCATGTCTTTTAAAACGCTATTCACTTCTCTTAAAAATTATCTCTAGAACATTTTTTGTATTACATAGTATGTATAATTTAAGACATATTATAAATATGTTTCCAAAGCTGATGTTAATGTGGTTATTTCGGTGGATAACTCTTTGGTCTCAATCTGCGCTCTGTTTACTATAGTGATAGTCTCTGATTTTTGAAAAATATTTCTGTAAAAAACGTAGACAAAAGCCTAAACCATTTCATATTTTCCTTATCAATAGTTTAGGCTCTGATGTCCTTGATTTTTACCACAAAATCCTGAACATTTAAACAACAAACTTAAATATATTTTCTCTATAACAATTATCAAAATATATTTCTTAGAGTAAGAACATGTAGGCAGTAAAATTTGATTGGTTCTACAGGAATTTGGACAAAACCGGCTTAGCGAGCCTGCTGTTATTGCGAAGCCAATGTTTGTTTACTCTTCTAGCTACTCCAAGTGACTATCGCTCGCCATGTTCGCCAAGTTGGCTAACGTATGTGATTGCCATAATTTGAGCAAAAACTTCTAATTTGAGCATGCACTCCGTGCGTATGTCATTACTCCAATAAATAAAAACACCCCACATTTCTTAAATCTTCAGTTTTTTTTTTTTTTTACTCCTTAAATATAAATTTAATCGAACTCAGGGAATGCAATTTGCACTAAGGTATATCGATTACAAACAGGGAGTTTGCTTTATTAATAACACTGAAAAACATTTATTTAATAACTTTTCCTAAAATATCTGTCTTGTAAATTTATTTCAAGAATTTCATTCTTTTTTCTTAAAAAAATTTTATGGATTAGAAGCACAGTGATTACTTTAATACAGTACACGTAACTATTCTATTTTACATACTACTAAATCTTTAGAACATTCACTTTCTGCTTCAAAAGACTATGTGTACAACTTCCTGTAACAGTTTACAATTTTAAAAGCATTCAAAGCAAAATACTTTCTTTTCTGAAAGGAAAAAAATATATCAACGGGAAAAAATCCTTTTTCCGTGAATTTTTTATAAACGAAAAAAAAAAAAAATCTGAATGCTTTTACTCAATGGCAGAATATTTTCCTTCCCTTACATATGAATAACCCAATCAATAGTCAGATGTTATCTCCCAGTCTATTCACGTAAATACATGCCTATATATTTCAAAATAGAATGTTAGTTAATTCTTATTCATAGAGAAAGGTCTAACTGAGAAAATAAAATAAAATGAGAATATTTGCTGACTTATTTAAAGTAATAATGGACTTGTACAGTTTTTATAGTTCAAAACAAATTTATATAACGATTTGTCGAGAAAATAAATGCGTTCCTTTTCAAAATGTATGATTTCATTTTTTCGCAAAGCTAACAATAAATTAGTTGTAAAAATTCTCACTTAGTAATTTTTCTTTTCAATAAAGTATTTTTACGGCAGTTTATAAATAATTATTTCATTGTTGTGAAATGTGAACTCATTTTGCAGAAATAAGCTACACCGGGGCAAGTGTACACGAGCAAAATCCTAGTGCAACTTTGACGTTGTGAAATGAACGCATTTTTATTCCAAACAGAATGTAATGGTGTGTAAGTATTATTTAAACATTTCCTAACAAGACTACTTCACATGAATACATTTACTTTTCACTAAATAGCAATACTAGAGAAACGTACGTTGCAATTCATTTGTGTACACTTGCCCCAGTGATTTTGCATTTCATGGGGCAAGTGTACACTGGCAGATTTTACAGGAATTCACCTGTATTTTTGCAGTTAGAAAGTGAAATTAAAATAAAATAGTTATTGTATCTTTAATGAAAAAAATACTTTTTATGAAAATACACACTTTATTTGTTATTAAACTCTTTGAAATTAAAGAAATACTTCTAGATCAATCAATTGTAAGGTTTCACACCTTATTGACGAAATATCTTTACTAGAGTGATAACAATTATAAATTAAATGTTTTTCGATTTAAGTCACATTTTGAGCTGTTTTCAGCCTAATATGCAGATGAAGAAAAAGTAAATACTTCTTTGGTCAATAAATTAAATCATTTTTGAAGCACACAGACATAATCTAGGTAGTTAATTTGAAAACAAATGGAATCTTTTTTTAAACTCCCCCCCCCCCCTATCTTTCAGGGGATTTGCATAATATTTCAGTTCCTTGTTTGGAGCAACCTTTCCTGTACTTTTTGCTGCTGGTTTAAGTTTCTTTTTGGCTCTTTCCACATTTTGCTTTTTATGCAAAAATTTGGCTACTTGAGGCAACGTTATCACTTTAGCGGTCCGAAAAAACTCTCTTGCCCTATTAATTAATATTAAAATTTTATCAAATTTATCAAAAAGTTATTAATGAATTATGTATATCTATGTATCTAACTTTGCGCTCATAATTCATGAATAAATTTTTGGTAAATTTGATAAATTTTAATATTAATTATTATATAATTATAATAGTTAATTGATTAATAACATTTTGAGTTGCAACTTTATACGCATATGTAACTCTGCGTCTGGGGTAACCGCCAAAACCAAAACAACTTTTTAAATGTGCCGATTAATACTCTGCGAAACATACAATAAAGAGAATAATAAGAATTTTTACATACAAAGACTGAATATAAAACATACAATCAGTATATCAGTATTTCATTTACTGATATACCAATACTTTTTATTATTATTGTTATTATTATTTTTTTTTTTGCGTTGTACTTTACGAATATGTATAAAATATTTTTCGTCATGTTCTTAAATCAAAAGTTATGGGGTAAGGAAATCCCGACAATAATTTATGGGCACCCTGTATATTACAGTTACAATTTAAAAGGGATGAAAAACAGAATTTAAAAATTTAACATTAGTTCTAATGGAAGACTTTCAGAATTTTATGATTCTTTCGAATTATCCGAGTTTGAATTATCGCAATTTCATTGTATGAAAAAGTGCATTGCATCAAGTGTTAATCCTGTCCTTCTGTATCACATGTATCTAAGATACTTATTCAACATTCATAAATATACATGAATAATTATTAATACATATACGAACGGTTTCCTTTCATTTAAAATTAAAAACCCGCATCGTGTATCTACATTTCGCATTTAAAATAAATGCTTAAGAGTGCAAACTGAAATTTTCACATTTCTGCTGCCAACTTGTTACATTAAATGTGTGATCACATCTGTGGCTAAAATAAAAACTACCGGAATATGCAGAAAGTGTCGTTCAAACATCAAAGTTTATTTCTGTAGCAAAATTAAAAGTTAGATCATACGTACATTAATGGCTTGTGTGAGAATTTTTCGTAAATGTAAACATTTATTTTAATAATGTTTGAAGAATCATCAGATATAACACTTTTTTTTTCAAGATCTTATTATGATGCGATTTTTAAAAGTAAAACGTTATTTTTAATATATATATGAAAGTGCATTCTAATTGGATGAAGTGTTCATCATTACTTGTATTTTGCAATTCTGTATCACATCATGTCTAAGATACTGATTCTGCAAACATTTATTGCGGATGAATGATAAATTAAAAAATATATACAATTTCATTTCAATCAAAAGTAAAATGCCGCATTTTGTATCTGCATTTACATTTAAAATAAACCTTAGAATGTGCGAGATGAAATTTCCGCATTTTGGCAGTTAATTTGTTAAATTAAAAGTGTGATCGCAACTGTGACAAAAAAGTGTCAGAATATGCATATCAACTATCTCAGATTCATTACTCTAACGAAATTTAAAATAACTTCGAATATCAACTTGCGATTTGCCTAAATATAAATTTTTACGCGAGTATAAGCATGAATTTTAATCATATTTGAAGAGTCATCGCATAAAGCACATTTCTTTCAAACTAATATTATGATGCGATTTTTAACTGTCAACATCTCCTTCAAATCCAATAGGGTGCTTCAGAAGGAATTTTCATGAAATGCCCTTCTCGTTGATAATCTGATATTAAAATTTCATTTCACGCAGAATGGAATCCAATCCCTGATATGTATGAGGTGAATTTTTTATTGTTCATCCAAAAGAATAAAAATATGACAAGGAAAGTTTCAGGTTTGAGGTGTTGTTGAAGTTCCGATATCACGAAATTATCAGTCAAAGAGACTTGAGTTCAACAATTGTTCAATCATGATGGAATGGATGCAAGTGGCTTTAGATATCTGTTTTTTTTTTTTCCATTCTATACGAAATTTCAATGATTTATCTTTGAAGTTGAGGGCATATTATTAACTTTAGAAAAAGGAAGATTTTCATGTATTTGCCTGTTCTATCTAAAACATGAAAAGATGTGTCACTTCCAATTGCTGAGTTTGAAAATAATACAATTTATTACGATTTTTTGGATTAAAACGTGATAAATTACAATACTGTAAAATGAACAATTTTACGACAGACGTTCGTTCTGCTATTTTAATTTTTAATTTTAAAAATACTACATAAGTAGTACTTTTAAAATAATAATTTAAATACACGAATTTCTACGTGTTTATAAATTAATCACTGGATAAAGAACTTTTACCCCCCCCCCCAAAAAAAAATGTAGGGTACCTGATAGATATAATATTCTTGTAGGGCTTTAATTAATAATTTTTATAATATTTGTTATGAAATTGTTTACAACATGTGTTGCAGCTTCTGACTCTATTTCGATACTCTTTGGCACAGACGATATTCTGTGAATTGAACTCAATTGACTTTTTGTTTTTGAAAGAACTTGTTCAATGGGTTTTGTGAGTAAAAAAAAAATGACGACGTAGATTAAAAATGATTAGAAAGATTTTTTATGTAAATATTATGTTTCATGTATTGTGCTAGTGTACGTGTTAAGTGATTTAAATGTTAGTTTTCGTCTAACCAAGCATCTTCGTTTTAATAAATACTTGTCATCGAGATTCTCCCTTTAAAAGCGTTCCTTCGAATCCATGTTCTGAGGTAAGAAAATTTTATGAGATTTAATGAGTTACGTAAGATAAAAAGAGAACTATTATTTTATATATTTTTATTTCAACATGAAAACTGTTCACTACACTTTAACACGAACACCCATAGTTGCTTAGAGAATTTGTTGCTCGATTGCTCGATTTAATATGTTCCACAATCTATTTTTTAAATCTCAAATGTATACGTCATTAACCGTCGTCTTAACGATGCTGGTAACAATGTGGTTATAAGAAATTAGATTGTAACAAGTTATATGAGAATTATACCAAAGGAGTTAATTATGTATTAAACTACGCTGGCTAAAACACGTATGTCAATTGGCTGTGGACCCGACCATGAAATTTCCCCTGTACTTCCACACTTGAATTTAACCACACGCACACGCGCGAACACACATACCTGCGCTCATTGATGCCAACACGAATCAACTTTGGCACAAAAGAAAAATGTCGCGAAAAAGAAGATGACCTTTTTATTAGCACAATTTAACAAACTGCGAATTAATGTTCTTCTATTGATTTTTATTGTTAAATTTTAACTTTATAAACAGCTACGTAGATAATGATAAATAAATGCCTGTGATCAGTGATTGTATAAAAAGAAAATAATGACTGTAAAATGTTTTGGATTTCATTAACAAATGCATGCATAGAATGCGCTAATACATCAATATAAGCTTCTTTGTTGATAAATACATATTATTGTGAATAACTAGTTAGTAATATTTTTGTATATTTGTATGTATTGTTGGCTTAAAATTTCTTTTTGTAATAGTTTTGTTTACGTTTGCGACTGAAACTCGAAAAAGAACCGATATTTTATCTCTTACCTTTAAAACCCGTTTCCCCCAGATTAATATGACTGGCTTCATTACTTGCATCTCATGCCATATTTCCGAGTGTCTCCAATAGCATCTAAACCGGGTAAAATTGATATTTTTAGCTGTTACAATTTTTAATAGTTAATAATAATAATTAAGGCCGTGTTTACACTACAAAAAAAAAAATAATTTTACAGTATAATACTGGCACCTCAGATGCCAGTATTATACCGTAAAATCTGCAATTGTTTTGGCAGTGTGACAAATGCTAAAAAAAAAGTGTTCAAAATGATATAGATAGATAGGCATATAGATATCAGTTTCGCGTGTCTATTTTATGTATACACTGCAAAAAATATGTGTTGATTTTACGGTAGTATAATACTGGCACCCCAGCTGCTAGTATTATACCGTAAAATTAACACTAATAAACAGTAAAATAAGCAGTAATACACTGCCGCGCATATGCTGTAAAATCAACATTTTTTTTTTTTTTTTTGCAGTGTAGGAGCTGGCAAAATGAGCGTCACCCAGAACCACTGAAAATTAGGGTGACTAAAATTTTATAATGCACGTAACAAAAATTGATTTGCAGCCATTTCCAGCCTTTAAAAACTTTACTAACATTAAAAAAGATATTAAAAATATTGATTTTTTTTTCATTTAAGTTTGGGTGTTTTTTCTATATTTTTTCTTTATGTCTTCTTTGTACCATGCTTATGAAGACGCTCTTGGGCCCCTAAAATTTGTGTATCATTGTTGCCTAGTCTTAGAATTTTTATTTAAGAGTTTTCTAGAATAAACTTATTATTGAAAAATAATAGGAATCGTCATTTTCTGTTTGGCTGCTGTTCATCAGAATGGCAAAATAATTTTCATGTAGTAACCATGTCAACAACTACATTTTTACTAATTATGCATCAATATAAATTGACTCTCCTCGATTATTGATTCATTTTTCTTTTTTATAGATTCACTTTTAATTATTCATATAAGTTCTTGAAATTGAAACAGAAAAAGTATCAGTATGTCAGTAAATGAATCTCTTTATTGTATGTTTCGCTGAGTATTAATCGGCACATTCAAAAATTTGTTTTGATTTTGGCGGATACCTCATAAAAGGCTGTTCCTTTATGAATAGTAATATTTTATAAGTATTTATGGTATTATAAGTATATTTATATATTTATTTATTAAGTATTTATGGTAATATTTCATAGGGCCGCTAAAATCTTTCGTCAACATTAAAAGAATATTCTCAAAGTATATAGTCTTGTCAGAGTATGATGTTACCTTAGAAATATTATAATTATCAAAAGCTTGGCTATGTTGCGTAAACTATGTTATCTCTGTGGATATAGATGAAAAGAGATAAATTTAAACTATCGGAAAAGCTCTAAAAGTACACGGTGAAAAGTCATATGTTTGTAAGTTATATAAATTCATATTAAATTTTCAAGGCTCAAATTTACAATCTTTAGAGCACAAGCTTAATCTAAACTATGATTTAAAGCAGATGCAAATGTTTACTCACTGTTAGTTTAAGCGTCTTCTAAAACTGTTAATTTAATACGTTTCATAAGTAATGATAAATACTCTATTAGCATCCATCAGATATTAATTACAATAAAAATTAGTGCATACCTTTTTAATAAAAAGTGAATTCATTTCACACACTTTCTGAAAATAAAATAATTGTTATTTCGATTGTGATCAAGGAGCAGATTTAAAAAGATCGATTATTAGTTAAATGGCATTATTTAACTTCTGCCAATAAATAATTTTAAAAAGCCTGATTTGATTAATAGCTTTCAGATAATATAAATTAACTCTTGCGCGTAAAACCACAAGACCATTTTATGATGTAATATTTATGTCACGGGCAAAGTGGACAGAAAATATGATGACGTCAATCATCATTTTAAATAGGAAGTATCTGATCAGGAATCTCCGAGATATATCTGGTATGTAGTGCAGCAGGAAAAACACACTTCAAACTAGTGAGTAACTGATCTATGTCTCTTCATATGTTTCCTTCAGTATTCACCAGAGATTGCTTTTTTAATTAATGAATAACACCAAAATACCTTTCTTTTTTTAAGCATGATTTGTTTGCTTTGAAACTCCCACAATTTTTCGAATAAAATATTTGTTTCAGAAGCTTTTTTAACGTTAAAGAATTTTTCTTTAATAAAAAGAAAAACAAAGGTTGTTATTTTACATTAATGTAACTTCTACGTATTATCTATTGAAAAGTTCTAGAGAACATATTGAAAGATAATTTTTCTTTTTCTTTCTTTTTATCACTAAGGTTTTAAGAAAGAATAGATTGTTTTGTAATTGGAATAATAAGAATATTTCCACTTTTTTTTTCTTCTTCAGAATAAACATTTGTATGTCTTCCTATTTGATGACCTATAATATTTTCGTAACATGGGTCAGTGACACAGTATATGTATGTACCGTCTACTTCATTCCAAATTATGTAGCATCTAGTTGTTTGGACGTGCATGGGTGCCATTTCCCACACTTCTCGAATTGTTTACAAATTTTACAGAAAACAAAGTGGTTGTTCTTGTAATATCATTGAGATATTTTCATTCTTGTGAAAAGTTATGATTAAAAGTTCTGGCACAGCTTGGAGCGAGCCACTCTGACTAAATAAGTCAATTGCGAACTAACTTTCCTGAGCAAAAATGCCTTACATCAAGAGAATATGCACTGTAAAAAATGACACATGTTTCTTAATCTAGGAAAATATAATACAACCACAAACGAAATTTTACAATAAACTCTTCCGAGCAATCCAAGCTTCCGAAAAGCATTCATTATCAATTATCCTTATCTTTAGAAATCTTTAGAAATCTCAGAAACCAAAATATTAAAATTAAAATTTATAAGAACAAAGTTTCTTTTGCTGCCACAGATTTTCGGAAACGTTTCCGAGTAGTTTTTATAGTTAATCTGTTTTCTCAATCCTAAATATAGATTTTTTTTATGCTATCATTTCTCATGTAAACATTTTCATGTTCAATAAACATGTTTTACAGACAAACATGATGAATTACCAGCATTAACATTAACATTAAAATGAATATTAATTTGCTACTCTTGCATAAATTCAGTTAAAACAACTGAAAATGTTTAATTGATATTATGTATATATATATATATATATATATATATATATTCGTTTTAAAATGTGAATTCTTTAAACAAGTAATTTTGAATTTCTAAAAAATATTATTAGCTTTAGCTACATTACATGTATTGGGTTGTCCGGAAAATTCGTACCATTTGGGAAAATTAATTCGTACCGTAAAAGTCTATCACTTAATTATTAGATATTAATTCCAATAGCCAATCTCTAATAATTAACGGGAAGAATTTTCCTGTACGAATTAATTTTCCCAAACGGTACGAATTTTTCCGGACAAGCCAATATATATAGTCTGAAAGAACAAGTCAATTTGCATACATTTTTTCTTTTTGAGTACATTGAAAAATAGATATTCATTTCATGATTTTAAAAAATGCTTTTCAATAAATAAATAAGTAAATAAAGATAAAAAAGTAAATTTTTATGAGTATTTTTTATTACGAAAATTGTGTTTTCAAAAATTCTCCTCAAAACAAAATTTTCTGAATACTATTTACAATATACAACTGAAAATAACTGTATATACGAAGTTTCAAAACTTTATGTTTCATAGTAAATTAGATACAGTGGACTCTCGTTAATGCATCTCCGCTTAAGACGTATCTCCGGTTAATGACAGCCATTCCGTTCTCTCCATCATTTACTATTTGCAAATATTGTTAAAGACATCCCTCAAACCGTACTACTCATCGGATAATACGGATAATTTTTTCACAAATAGATCGAGCAGAATAGAAACTGCATTTTTACGTTATTTTTCAAAATGCAACTTTGATGTAATTTTAGTTATTGGGAGGTGAAGAAATTGTCAGTGATAAAAACGAAGAGAAAGAAAATATTCTATCACTAAAAGCGTATGAGGTTTAAAAATTTCTAATGTATTTTCGCCGATATTACCAATTAACATGTGGTATAACAGACCGAATTCTCGAGTGTGAATAAAACTGGAAAATGATGCGTTAAAAAGATCATTTGTTCAACTATCGTGAAGAAAAGTGAGAAATTACTTTAATTAAAGTTAAGTTATGCAAGTACAACAATTTCTTTGCATATTTTGTTTGCCCTCAGCAAATTATTCTTTTGTAACTAAAATTGTGTTTTTAACTAAAATTACTAAATTTAAAAAAGTTGTTTATTTTAGCATTAAGTGTGTAATCTATTTAATTTCTGTCAAAAACTGAATTCAATTACGAAAGAAATTATTATACACTATTCAAATGTTTACATACGGACTTCGCTTAGTGAGCGCAAAAAAGGACTTCTCCTGGAAGTCCGCGCTGAGAGGAGTTCACTGTATATCAATTTAAATGTGTCGAATCTTGAACATTATTATGTGATAACTGTGGAAGGAATATAATCTGAAGGAGAATATGTAATGAAGAGCAGTCAATATATTTTTTTGGAAATATTTGATTACAATCCTGTCGAACAGAATAATTAATAGTAAAAATGAGGTTATTAACTTGAGTTAAACGTAAAAAAGTCCTTCCGGCCTGTATCGGGAGGAAAAGGTAGCTTTCCTATATCTTCGTTTTAAAATTTTAGCTAATGTTACACGAAAACATCAACTTAAAATGCAAATAAAACGTTTACAAAAGATTCGTTAATACTGAATTTGAATAAGAAATTCGCCAAATTATTGAGCAATAGCCAAATTGACTTCATTTATGAAGACTTATTTTGGTCACCAAATTTGGCGATATTTCGCCAAATGTCGCCAAGTTTGGCGAGAATTTGGCGCTAATGGATATGAATATATAGTTTTATGCGTTTGATTGGGAAAATTATTACAACAATGAAAATTTTTGTAATGTGCTGTCTTGTTTCAAAATGTCAGCCACCCTAGAATTTCAAACTGCTCTTTCTCAGCCGTTTTTTAAGATAGAGGTAAAACAAAAAATGCTCTGGAATCCTCGTTTCAAGGCCTAACACTGAATTAAAAAATAAATTTGAATTTTTAACTTTTTTGTATATTTATTTTAGTTTTAAATTTTTAATTGGCCGCCATCTTGAAACAAAATGGCGGACCAAGCTGTCCAACGAACTCGGTCGAGACATTGGTGAATTTAATACACACAATTAGTTTCATCAAAATTGATTTATAAATACGAGCGTTATCGTATGACATATGTCAGATATATATATATATATATATGGAGATATATATATATATATATATATATATATAAATCAACATTTGAACGGAGGGTGGTTTTGGGGTCTGGGGGTCATGATCGGTGAAAATATATCGAAATTTTCCAGAACTGCTTTCCTCCGAACGGCTGCAATAGGTAGCTTTATACTTTTTTGTATTGAAAGCTACCTAAAAACCGAAAAATTTAAAATTGCACTTTTGATAATGCCTTATTATTTATTACAGATTTTAATTTTAAATCGAATATAAGGCATAACAATTGAAGCAATTAATTAAAAATAAGCGAAACAATTACATTTTTATATCCACATGTGCTGAAAAATAAGAAATCATCTATCCTAATTTTTATAAACATTAAATTAATGCATTTGATTTGTCAGTTGTTTTTTAAATCTAATTATTAGAAATTGAATACTTTTTAGTTACAAATAGGTGAATAAAATATTTTGTAAAAAGCATTAATATAAATTAATAACTTCATGCGTTATTCGAAAGTAAATATATATGTTTAAAGACATGACTAGTTTTAATATCAAGCTTGTCATAAAAAAAGAACAAGTTGGTAAAATATTTTTTATGATAAGGTTAAAAAAAAAAGGAGGGGAGGGAATAAATAGCCATTTAACAGTATTACAAAAAATCTATTGTGCAATTAATAATAAGAATAAAATGCAAAATGATCTATTTAATAATGATCAATAAACAGATTCCATTAATTCCATTAATACACATTTTACGTTTTAGTTCTTATGCAACAAATAAAAATAACTTAAATACTTGAAGAATTGAAAAAAAAAAAACTTGTAATAAATTTCAGAAAAAAAAATATTAATGTTATAACAGAAAACAATATTTTGGCATTAAAAATGAGAAAATATTTTAAGCAGTGTTACAAGCGAAGTCCGTATTTCTATATTGCTGATGAAAAATAAATGCTTGATATAAACATAACTACATATGCACTTTTCTGACTAGACTTATCTTTGTATGCAGCAGGCACCATTAAAATATTTTAGTAATTGAATTATTCAGCGAATAAAAAAGCAAGACATTTCTAAATGCTTTTTTTAATTTTCATATTCATGAGAAAATGTCGAAGACAACAAAATATTTTAAATAACTATCTAAGACAATAAAAGCTATTTATGATATTTGTTTTGCACAACGATTTTGTATATTAAAATAAACATTTGAAGAAAATTAAGAATTTTATTTGTGCTTCCAAAATAAAATTAGTAGCGGACTAAGGAAAAAAAATAGCAGATAAGCCGTTAAATTTTGACGGATACAAACTTGTATGATGTAATTTTTTTTAATAAACTCCAGCGGAGGTTTATCGCAAGTACCTAGGCATATTCCCAGCAATTTAGGTATTTAACATATTTACAGTATTTAACCTACTACAGTGTTGGGCAGTCAGGTCTACAATTTCTCTCTCCAATATCTCATCAGGGAATTAATATTTTTAACTTCATTTTTCTGTGTACTCTTCTCGTCCTTTCTTTTTTAATTGACTAAATATATATTTTTTTTTATGTATGCTTAATTTAATATTTTATGCGTTAAAATCTTAGAGAAGCAGACGAGAAGTGAGTAAGATTTTAACGCTTCAAATAAAATTATATATATATTTTAGAAATATCTTATCAGCTAAAAAAGAAAGAGAGATCCTATAAAATAGCACAATGAAAAAAGAAGTTAAAAATATTAATTTCCTGGCGCGATATTATAAAAATACGAATGCATTCCACGCCTGCGTTTAACATTTGTGCGGAGAATTTGGGATCTGACTGACCCTTAAGGTATTAAACCTTGCTTCCCTATAAAATGCAAATTTCTGTCAAAAAACTGATTTTTCATTTTTGATGTAACATCTAAGCCTGATTTTTCTTTCTACATCAGTTTGATTTTTTTTTCATGTTGCTTAGAACTGTGGCTTAGAATGAATATTCGGGTCATTTTCATTTTACTCAAAGATTTTCACTTTCAGTGAGATGATTTTTTTTTTTTTTTACTTTAGATTTTGGACACAATAATTTTGTAGCTATATAAGGTTTAAAGTAAATCAAATAACTGAAAACAGAGCTTAATGCTATTTAATTAAACTGGCAAACCAGTTGAAAGATATATAGATGTAAAAAATCTGTAACCTCTGTTACCAGACAAAAATTTGCACTTATCATATTTATAGGAACAAGCAACCAAGCAATACTCTTTACATTAGATACAATAGATGCCCTTAGCCAAGTTATAGCTGCATATTAACTAAAACATGAATACTAAAAATGGTTAAAATCATGACCAAGTAACCTCTGTTACCAAATTATATATCTTATGCTTAAAACTTCAAGAAATTTAAAAAATGATCACTATACCGAAAATGACTTTTAGTGATTGTTTTGTGACTTATTAAATATATCAATCAGTCGATAGATCAAATGAGAATCAATACACAAAAATTTCAGAAATTAATTACTTCTGCAAAACAGAGGTTAAATGAGGTAACAGAGGTTACATAAACAGAAGTGGTAACAGAAGTTACCCGCCGCAACTTAATTCAGTGATTTTGTTTTCCTCATATGTTATGAATGTTTATTGTTTACTACCCCAAAAAAATTCTCAATTCAGGGAATTAATAGCTAATTTTGAAGAATAACATCTGTAACCTCTGTTATTATCCTGTAACCTCTGTTACTTTTATGTGATAACAGAGTTTGCATTCAGAAAGTTTTAAAAAAAATTCTGAGAACAGACTTGTTTTGGTTTACCTATAGGTTAAATTATTTGATAGTTATACCAAATATGTATTTATTTTATTTGTAACTAAGGTGGTAAATAACTGATAACATAAGTACAGAGATGAAAAAAAAACACTCAACTTGAGAAAAATGCTAATCAGTCGATGTTCTTAACAAATATTTCAAAGTAGCTTATGTGACTGTTTGTTCATTTATAAATATAAGGCAATCTGAATATAGTAATTTCTGTTTAATCGTTTACTATATTCAAACAGAAATCGTTTTCGACTTACTTATATAGTGGAATATTGCTTTTCATTAAGTATTTCACAATATAAGTTTCCATTTTCTTTTTGTAATGTTATTACCTTCTGTTTTTGGATTTTTTCTCCTTATGTTTATTAATCAGTGCATTTAGCAATACTGGACATACATTTTCTATTGTATTCTAATAGTTGGTTAATTAATTTTGTATCGATTTTCTTGTGATTTAATAGCTATATTAATTTTTGCTTTAATAAAATCACTGCATTCAGCAATATTGGACATATATTTTCTATCGTAATCTAATAATTAGTTAATTTATTTTGTGTCAATTATCTTGTAATTTAATAATTATATGAATTGCGAAAGTTTTATTATATAATAAATATATGGAAATAAAAACAGGAATAATTTCTAAGCTATATAATACTAACAATTTTAAATATTTTTCAAAATGAACAATAATCAATTAACTGAAATGATCTGAATGAGATAGTGAATTAATCTTGTTATCTTCTGGACATAAAATATCTTGTAAATAAAGGTAACAAACTTAAAAGTAAGGGAAAAAAAAAAGTTTCTCAAATGTCAAGTTGATTAATTAAGCCTTCTGCCGCATTCAGTTAAATTTGTTTTGTAAATGTGCACAGGAAAAAAAAAGTTTTTCTTTTTAAAATATACTTTATTTAAATTTTTAAATCTTGGACGGAGTTCAAACTTTGAAATCCTTAAACTTTGCTTTTGAGAAGCTACTGTATATCCCCAACAAACTTGTTCTAAAGATAATAAATTAGTCAGGAAAAAAAGACGAAACAGAAACAATGATATTACGTAGAAAAAAAAAGAGAGAGAAATGTGTTCATTAAATCAGCAATGATAAATTATTTCTAATGTAAGTGAAGCAAATAATTGTTTTTCAACAAAAAAGAATAAAGTGTATGATGCTCTAAGCTGTTTGCGAAAGCTTCAGTTTCAAACTTTTATTTCTATTTAGTTATTTTTAATAAAAGTGAAAATAAAGTTGACAAAAAAAAAGCTACTTAAAATTATTTCTTCAATTTATAACATTGAAAGAATTTGAATAGTGTAAAAAAAGACTCTGAAAATATCTGCCCAGGGTACTAAATTAAATAAATGCTAAAAATTTTAATAAACATATTAAATATTATATATATATATATATATATATATATATATATATATATATATATATATATATATATATATATATATATAATAGCGATTGTAAAACAAGGAACATAAATATTTAATCAGTACTTTAATTGTCTTTATAGCTTAATTAAAAGTTTAAGACAGAAAAATACGCTACCGCGCATGCGCGGCAGCGTATTACTGCTTATTTTGCTGTTTATTACTGTTAATTTTACGGTATAAAACTGGCAGCGGGGCGCCAGTATCATACTGTAAAATCAACACTTTTTTTTGCAGTGTATAAGTTAATGAGAAATGGGTAAAAGATAGTATTTCTCTAATTCAGATTTTCAAGATTATCTAAATATGACCGAATTCTTGAAATTATACTTCGGCTTATATTTTCTTATCGAGAAAGTGAAACAGATTAATATATAATTTATCTATCCAGTTTGATCGCTATAGCTTTAAAGGAAATTGTATTGATTATAAACAGTTTATAATACTACATTAAGAAAAGTTGACAGTGTATTTTTCTAAATAGATAAATTTATATCTAATATGGAAAATATTAATAATGTATATTGAATAGAGATATTTTAAATACTTCATAATGGCTACTATAACGTTAGAAGTTCAATAACTTCGTTTTTAAGCGAGATTGAAAATGATAGCAAATGTCAATTAAAGCATAAGCCAACATATCTCAGAAATTATCTTTTTTAAGTTTTCACAAATATGATAATTTCAGAGCCGAAATTCATGTATTCGACATTCGGCGGATAATACTGGAAGACAGTTTATGGAATTCAAGTTTTTCTTTTACAGAAAATGCTAATTGGGATATCTGGCAGAATATGATATCTCTTAAGACATCCCTCCCATGAAAATCGCTAGTTTAATTGTCAATTGTACATATGGAACAATACAGCCTATCTTTTTTGTCATCAAAATTCAGAATTAAGCTTGAAGGAGCATCTATATGAAGAGCAACAAAACAACACTACGTTTCATGTCTATACTATATACAAAAAGACAGACAGACAATTCTTTTACTCTTATAGTAGTAGAACTTAGAAATAGGTGTTTTTCTAATAATCATAGATAGAAACTCCATCTATGATTATTAGAAAAACACCTATTTCTAAGTTCTACTACTATAAGAATAAAAGAATTGTCTGTCTGTCTTTTTGTTCGGATTAGGATAAGAAACGGGTGCTTAACAAACACTAAATTTGTCGTGGGCAGATAGAAAATGTTTCTGGCTACAATCTGCAGTTTGTCACATTCAGCTGTCTGAAATAGTTTTGAGAAAACAAGAAAAAACCAAGAGAATCAATAAATTAAACAATCTTTCCATATACAAAAACTCGAGAACTAACTGATCGGTTTTCAGGAATCTTACAGAGCTTGAAAGGTTTAATTATGATATATAAATGATAATATTTATATTTTTAGCTTATGACATATACAGTTTTATTTAAAAACTTGATTGCCTTTTCCAACAAAAACTCGAAAGACCTTTTAAAATGCAGATGCAACACAACGCAGCTGCATAAAATTTCGAAGCCGGATTTTCGTTCATGTCTTTAACAATAATGAAGATATTGTTAATACGAAATTTCTATACGAAATTTTCAACAGAGTTAAGAACAGACTTTTTAATAGCTTTTTTTTTTTATTTCTTTGCGTGTGTGTGTGTGAAATGTAAGGATATCAAGAAAAATGGTAAAAGGATCCGATATCCAAAACCAATAACACCTGAATGTAATTAACATTACATATGATCTCTCTGATGAAACACTGTACATTTCCCACACTTTTCGCAACTGCATTCATGTCATTGCATTTAACACAAGGTAAAATAAGTCTGTTGAAAATTTCGTCAAAATGTATTTATTATTATTAACGTCATGAACAAAATCCAGGTTCAGAGAGTGAGACACCCTGTATTTTTAGCTGAATAAATAGATTAAGACTCTGGTTTCCTATTCTACTTTTTTTTGTTGTACTGTGCTCTATCACCCCTGAAAATTTGTACTATGAATTCTGAATCACCCTGCACTTATAGTGTTACAAAAAATACTATACTTTAGCAGCAGTTATTTCTGGATATATAGCTATTTTTAATCCAATCAGCAAAATGACGCATGTAAATGGAAAAGGATGTAAGTGCCAAATTACAAAAAACACCTTTTCTTCACTGAAATTCATGTATTAGACATCACCAGTGTAATGAAAACCACTGGAAGTCCTATTTCGCAACAGATTAGTTTCTAGAGTATCTCATAAACAACGCAAGCGTTGAAAAACTTTTACGAAAGTAACAAAAATATAACATTAACAGCCTTTTCCATTTACATGCCACAATTTTATTACAACCTGAGGAGTTCATAGATTTTTTTAAACAATTATTTATACTTCCCCTTTACACCAACATTCGATTTTCATTTTCACTTCATGGTGTACTTTTTACACCATTAATAAAAAAAGTATAATTAAAAACGTTTTTTGCATATCAAAGTATGTTTTTACATTCTCTGCACACAACATGTCAGCAGAAATTGTTTATAAAACTCGTTTTTCTTAGCTATACATAATTAATTGGCACCTGGTTCCATAAAACAATGCTAATCCCTTGTTATCTTTAACTTAAAGAAGAATTTAAACTAAAGATTTTCTTTTTACTCACATGTAAACAGTTTTTTGTTAGCTAATCAATGTAATTTAAAACACTAGATTGAAAACCAATTTCATTGATTGCTCTATCAATTTACACAACCTAATGACTTATCGACTAGGGATTTTCTTATCATCTATTAAACTTCCATCACTATACTAATTAACCAGAAACAGTTTTTTCCTTCCTCACTGCAGAAAAAGCGATAATTATTCCCTATCATCACCTTTTTCCGATAAAACAAAAGCAGAAAAATACCTCGCTTTTTTTTTCTTCCCGCTACAGTTTCTCTGTCTAACAAATGGTATCAGAAAAAACAATGACCATACGGCAAGCTTTTATTCTATCATTAGGGTCAAGAAATAAACGCATTAAGCATATCCTTTTCGATCGCCTTTGCTTCTTACATGTTCGGAATACATAAATAGTGACATACGGAATCTGGAAAAAAAAATGCTGTATTAAATCATACGACTGGTTAACTATTAGAAAAGTGTACAAGTTTCTGTAATATTTTCTTATGCCACGTTAAATTATATATATATAAGGAATTTGGAGATAAATTGTTTTAAAACAAGAATGAAAGGAAATTGCTTTATTAGCCTAATTTATTTACGCGTTAGAGTGGCGGTTACGATAAATACATGCTTTTTAAATTACTACCTTTATTTTAAATATTCTTCAAACTACTTCCTTCGTGGGTACTTTTGGTAAAAAAGGTACCCTTTATTCAAATTGCATGGGTATCTGTTCTTCAATTATTTTACAATCAAAGACTGAGGCTGATCGTTAATATGTATGTTATTGTCAGTTGCTAGTGTGTCATTTAACTATTATTTGCAGCAAAGGCGAATTAGGTATTATCATTAAATATGCTATTAGTTGAAAATATATAAATAATTAATTCAAAATGTTATTTACATTTTTACTAAATTAATAAATTGAAGCATTAGATACGCTAAACATCAGTGCAGTAATTTTGTTTTTAATATCATTTTTCGTTTCATCTCCTGTTTTACGGACTTCAGAAATTACCATGAAAACAAATATATCAATGTTTCAAAATTTTACACTGCTAAAGCATAGATAAATATTCTAACTATTCTTTGGATAAATAAAAACTAAAAATAATAGATTTAAAAGTTTTTAACGCGGGGTGTGGGGTGACAAGAATATAGGCTCAAAGAATACTTGCCCAACCTTAATAAGTCTTCAACCCTACACTATATTATGATGTTCAACATACTAAAAAAATCTTCTCTAAATTATCTAACGAAAAGTGCAATTAAACTTTGAAATGTATGCAGCAGATGTTACATGGTACGTTTTTTTTTCTTTCCATAATTGGAATTCAATAGATATAACAAAATTTTTTCAACAGTTGAGAGTAATTGTGAATTATGAGGATTGCGGAATCTTCTGTAATCCTAATCCACACCACAACAATCGCTAGAACAATAGCTTCTTTCCATGATTGGGTTGATTTTATTATAAATGGCATGACGATTTTCAGATGATTTGAAGGTAAAAAGCAACCCCGTCGCTTAAAAATTGAAATAGAATCTTATTGTTATGTTTTATCATATTATTCCAGGGAAAATTATTGTAAAAAATTTTAACGTCATTTAAATAAAATATTATACAACATGTGCTACAGACCGTAAAATGCAATGGTTCCTTGTCGATTAGAAACAAGTTTTGGCAGAACTCACGACTACAGTACTGTTGCTAATTTTTAAAAAATAAATTAGTAATGAAAAAGAACGAAACAAAAACAATGATATTACGTAGGGAAAAAAAAGAGATATGTGTTCATTAAATTAGCAATGATAAATTATTTTTAATGTAAATGAAGAAAATAATTGTTTTTCACAAAATACAAAAAAGTACAACTATGATGCTATAATCTATTTTGGAAAGTTGTAGTTTTAAATCATTTATTCATTAATTATGTCTTAGTAAAAATGAATTTGCTACTGTCGGTAAAAAACTAGTATTTATATTTAAATTTTTTATAGCATTTTTATTGCTGATTTGTAGTATTTTTATTTTATAGTATGATGAATCGAATAGAATATATACTGAATTATATAAATGGTTAACTATTACGAAATGAGCGCAAATTTCTGTGCTACTACGTTAAGTTTCACGTTTATATGAGGAAATTCAAAAAGAGAGTTTTAAAATAATTTGTACTGTTAAAAATTTACAGCAAACTGTAGAGTCATTCTACTGTTTTTATAGAAAACGGTTATAAACGCAATTTAACTCTATTTTGACTATAATATCGTAAATAATATGATCAGATATTACGTTTCATAACACGGTCAAATAAACATCTTTAAAAACGGCCGAATGATTGGGCAGTTTGCTACAGATTTTTAACAGTGTGTTATTGACCGTATTATGGTCAGAATGAAGTTAAATTACGGTTATGTAATCGTTGTCTATAGAAACGGTCGAATGACGGGGCAGTTTGCTGCAAATTTTTAACAGTGTGAAACGAAATTTCTTGCAATATGTTTAGAAAAATACTGGAAGGAAAATGATTGTGAAAACACTTTAAGTACGTCATACAAATAAAATTTTACTCAATATATATTTCAGAGCTCCAAGTTCATCGGACTTCTTTAAGATATAAACAATTGTTGGCAGAATGTACTGCTACAGTAGCTGTTGCCAGCTTTTTAAACAAATTATAAAGAAAGAACGGAACAAAAACAGCGTAGATAACAGATATTACGTAGAAAAGAATTGTGTTCATTAATTCAACAATGATAAATTAATTCTAATCTAAATGAAGCAAATAATTGTTTTTCAACACCAACAAAACAAAATATATGAAATTGTGATGATCTATCTATGTGACATTGTAGTTGTAGTTTTAAAGCTGTAATTTTTTTTTAAAGTTAATATATCTTTTGAGCGGTTTTTAAAATTGCTCTACTTTAATTTATAGCAATTTAAATATTGATTTGTTACCATTTTATATTATTATGATTAGTTTACAGAATTTGTTATCTTTTTTAAATCTAGCGCCATAGTGTTGATAATTATAATATCTATATTATCATTGTTATTATAATTATTTATATTGTAACTATTGGCATAATCATCAATAAATTTTAATTTCATATTCTTTCGCCTTAAAACACATGAAATCATCCGATTTTATAACTGAAGGTAATTTCTATATTTAAATATTCAGGATGCTAAATTTTTTAATCAATTTTCTTTGACTTTACATTATATTTTATTTTGTAATGTTTATTTTTCTGTACGTTTTAGTATCTGAAATGAAGAGTGGAATATAAGAGATAATAGCACATGATATAACAACATATGAGCTATCTACGAGTATATTACAAAGGACAATCGTGTCCGTGCGTAACGCTGGTGTCATTTTGAGGAGGCAATACCAGACAATTAAATGTCGCTTTTACTGCAATTTTTTTAACTTCTAAACATCGCCCATTTTCAACCCCGTCGAATATGGAAAAAATGTTCTTTCAAATGCAATTTCTTTGAAAACGGTATCGCAATTTGTTTGAACTGTTGTACTCTGTTGCAATTTAATCAAACTGTGTTGCTAATCATTTTATTTGGTTCTAAAAATAATTTTCAAGCATGAATTCTTTTTAATCTGTCCCTATCGCGTGCAGACCCGTAAGGCATGGTGACGTCAGGGCGACGTCACTGTGAAGTCACACTGTGACTTTGTGACCGTCGTCGTGACGTCAAGTGACGTCGATGTGAAGTCACTGTGACCTAAATGTGAAGTCGTTATGGCCGTTTTCAAGGCTTTCTGTGACCTCACAATGTGACTAATTTGTGAAGTCACCGTGCGACTTCAATGTGACAAATGTGACGAATCTGCATCGGATAGGGTGACCAGATTTTACCCGAATCCTATCCGGATTGTTCGGATCAACATTTTTTTATGCTACAAGTTTGTGACGTTTATGACGACACTGCACCGGGTCGGGTGACCAGATTTTACCCGAATCCAATCCAGAAAGTTCGGATCGATCTTTTTGGATTTGTTTGGCTACAGAATAGATTTAGATTAGTGGTCGAGTGACCTGATTTTCGTGAACCCAATCTGACCCGAGTCGGGTATAATGTTTTTACTGTAAGTCTTGTTCGGAATAGAATCTTGCATACGACCGAGTAACCAGATTTTATCAGAAATTGTAATACGACACAATTTCTGATGTCGGATGGAATCTAGAGTCATTCACGAATCCGGTTATATACTTCTTGAAAATTACTGAACATGAATGATGGTTGACGGAAATTATATTTCGATTCAACCCGTATTCTTACCATAACCCAAGAACAACAACAACAAAAAATCTGTTGACCCTCAACCCGACCGAACCTGATAAATGATTTCGCATAGATTCGGATAACAAGATTTTACCAAATCACGATAAAATCGACGATAAGGATTGGATCGGCAATAATATTTTTTGTGCAACTCGTATTCAAATTAAAACTTTTCATCTGATTGGGAAACCAGCTAATGTAGCCGTTAAGCAAGAAAATTATAAATGTAAAAAACGCATACTAATATAAAAATAATATGTGAATCCATTAAAAATTATAATAAAAGTTAATATTTCAATAATATGAACTTCTATTGTGCAAATAAAAACTTTTTAAATTAACTTCTACTTCCATTTGTTTTATGTAACCACCAAAAATATTGACAATAATTAAAACAATTCTGTTTTGCTGTTAAGTATTGAAGTCTTTAAATGTGTATATTTTGCCATATTTCCCCTAGCTCAGTATCACGAAACTTTCTGACACATTTATGAACAAATATTTAAACGCTGGTCACTTGCATGCCTGATTATTAAAGCGATTTGGAATGAATAGCGTTTTCCATTTTTAGATAAATGAAATACTTAAGATCAATTTCGGTCACGTTTTTTTTTCCATTTCTGACGCTGCGCGTCGGTAATTCGGTTCAAAACACCGACTTTGCTAGTGTTTTCTGAAACATCTTCTGCCGTTACCAAAAAATGGAAAACGCCATTCTATTAAATATATTCTGATTAAGAACACCTGCCAATTTCATGTGTTTCCGAATAAAAATGAATTCAGAAATATGTCAGAAATTAGTTATTTTGGATTTGAGAACAATGAAATATTTTGATAACTAGGGAAAAAAAAGAAACATCCTTTAAGAAGAGTAGAAAACAGAAGTTAAAAATATTAATTTCCTGAGGAGATAGTTTAAATATACGAATGCATCCTTCGCCCATAGGTTTAAAATTAGCGAGGGCAGTAGGAAAGTTCACTGAAGAACAGCCTTAAGCATTGTCAGAGGAAACACAATTCCATGTATTCTGATACTCCGAAAAATGTTCTCATTATATATATATGTATGTTATGGTCAATATGATTAATCCGGCCGGACATAATGGCCGGTTATTATTAATAATACCAGTTATTATTATTAAAGACCAGATTAATCATATTGACCGTAACATATATATATTAAACTCCATACAAAATCATTGTCTAAGTAATCTTAATAAATGTAATTCTCTAAAATTCTCTAAAATTTTAAATATGCTATCGAAATACATAAAGTATTCATCTTGTGATAATAACAACAATTAGCTTGAACAATTAAGTTTTAGCATAAATATTTGATTAATTATTGATATCCTAATTGGTAAATGTATTTCAAAACGAATATTGTGTTTATTTAGTATAATTTCATTAAGTTCAGATTCGAAACGCAATTATAAAACAATTACCTATTACTTTTTTTATATGAAGTCCATTACTGGAACAGTGGATGTCCAGTACTGGAATGGTGGATGCCCGTTGCTGGAATTTTAAGTATTTTCATTTATTTCTATTAGTACAATTAAATTTACATTCACAAGTGGAAATGTGACAATTAGATTGGTTTCATATTGTAGATACATTCATATATTGAATTTAAAAAGTGGAATATAATAACGATAACTAGTAATTAAAAACATATTTTTTAAAGAAATTACTTAAAAGTACCCGTTACTGGAAAGAGTGCCCTATTACAATAATATAATTATAATTATTTTACATTAATCCCTCAGACGTAAATTTCTCTATTAAATATTTAAAATTTCCAAGTACTTCCTTATGTATTAGCCATCATGTTATTTTCGTAATGCTGCAAAGTTCTATATTAGATATTAATTCCTAATGTTTAATAATAAAACTCATATTTTATGCAAGACCTTTCATATATTATTAATAATAATTTTGATCAAGTCTCTTTAAAATGAAATACATTACGAATAAGAAATAGTACCTGTAAACAAATCTATGGAAATTTACAAAATCTTATATTTATGTTTAAAAATCTATTAAGTCCTAAAACATAATAAAATAAGAATATATCGTTTTACATTATGAATTAAAAATATTACAAATAATTAATTTAAAACAATGTAAATTTGTAACTCTTAAGTATAGACAAATTGAAATTAATTTTAGCATATTTTGTACTTACCAAATCTTAATGCATATCCATCTAAAAAATCTTCGCGTGTTCCTTTATCCATTTTTAGCAAATTGTTAATGATGTCATATTAGAGGGAATCTTTTCCAGCAAGAAATTTCGGATAACTGACACTTATATGTAACACAGCTACCACGAAATTCCCCAGCTAGAATTCTTCAAAATTTGAAAATAAATGAAACAAAACTTGAATTCATCTTATGCTTACAAGTTACAACAGTTTGAATAAATAATCCTTCCGAATGAAACAACCACTTTTCAAATTTATCTTGACCGCAGACGATAGACGAGTCCATATTATAAATAATGAGCAGCTGCTCAATTTCCTTACCTTCCCTCCCCCCTCCGCCGTTCAATATGTATATGTTGTTTTTCAGGCTTCAAAATAACGCTTTGCAGATGATACAATGAAAGACTTCCGTTTATTTTATTTTATTTTATTTTATGTCAAGTTTGATAAATGCAATTTTTAAATTAAAAAATGTCGAGATTTTTTTCCTTCCAAATATGGGCTAGAATAGCTATAACAATTATATTGAAAATTCTGGAGATAAAATAAAATGAAATAGTATTTTCCTTCTAACAGAAGCAAATTACTTATTTTATACGTTTATGATATTCGTAACCTACTTCATCCATAAAGAAACGAAAACAATTTAAATAAAGCCCTAGCATACAAAAAAGAAACTTTGCTTTTCTGAAAATATCGGATTATCTCTATTCGCATTTTGTCTACATTTTAATAGCACTTCACAGTGAACAACACTTCCTTCCACTGTATTATTTTTCTGCGTGTTTCGATGATTACAAGTAATTTATAATTGACAAAATTCTTTGAAGTTATTTTAACACTAATTATTAATTTTTCCTAGAAAATAAAACTTTTATATTTTTTTAATTAAAAAATAAGTTTAAAAATAAATTAAAAAAATTACATTTTCTAGTTTTCATAAATAAGTATGTTTCTATGATAATTTACAATTGCATAATTAAAAAGATATATATATATATATATATATATATATATATATATATATATATATATATATATATAATATATAATATATATATAATATATATATATATATTATGCTGATAATTTTATTTTAGTTAGATAAATGAATAACTGAATATAAATTACTTTCCAAGAGGCATAATAAATTACTAACTAAGGCTCTCAAATGCGTAAAGATGTATGTTTCTTCTCATTTTCAAAGATTTTTTAAATTCACATTTTTGTCAAAGTGTGAATTCACAACATGTTACTATTTTGGTCGCAGCTGTGACGTGACATGCGTGATTTACAAAGACGTCAAAGTAACGTCACAAAAATTAAAAAAATTGACTAGAAAAGTATTTTTACGATGAATAACATGTTTGAAATAGCTTTGTATGTTTTTTTTTTTTATAATTTTTAAAGAAGTCCACATTTTAGTCACAATGTGACCTCACTGAATGGTGGCATTTTGGTCACAGATGTGTCGGGAACACTGTGACTCGCATTGACGTCACAGTGACGTCACTGCGACCATGCATGGTATGAGGGGACGATTACGAAAGGCACACTTACACTTAAATCTGTTTACACTTAAATTAATATAAATAGTTCAGCATTTGTTTCCGGATTATATTCTATAATAAAATTAAAACTTCATCAATAAGTAAATAAAATAACAAAATATGAATAAAACAACAAAATATAAATAAAACACAAATTTAAGGAATTGTAATCGAACTATACGCTTAAACCACTAGAATTATCAGAATCAATAAAGCTGTTGTAAATAGCGATCTTTTTTCGATTTCTTCAGCTGTTAACTCCTGTTGTGAGGCTAATGCAAAAGTATAGCTTTAAATAAATTAAAAAACTTTATTTGAATAAATACTTGTTATTTTTCATGATTTTCGGTATTGTTAGTGGGCAATCTAAAATAATGTAAAAAATCTATTAAATGTAAAAAATCTATTAGAATTTTTAATTTAAAAGAAAATGGTTTCTACCTATATCCTGTAACTCGGGAAGGTTGGATCACCTAGTTTTAATAATAGCCTATGAGCTATTATTAGAAACAATCTTTCTTGCATTAGTCGATATTTTGTTATTTATGGAACTAAAAGAAAAGAATAAAACAGCATTTTTATGCAACAAACTGTACAATTGCACACACAAAAACAACAACAACAACAAAAAACCTGTAAGCCTATTAATGTAGGACCTATTTTAGCATCGAAATCTTATCAATTATTAATTGTCTGAGTGCAACGAAGACTCATACACAGCGCAGTATTACTTTGCCCCATATATAGCTACGATGGATATTAAAACCTTTCGTCAAGCATAACTCAAAAAATATTTAACGGATTTCGTTCAAATTTTTACAGCAGGTACCTATAAAGGTGACAACGTCGTCTATTTATTACCAAGAATAAGTGTCAAACCGTTTGGAAGTTATATTAAAAAAATAGATAAAAAAGCACAATTAAAGTATATACGTCACTAAATTTTGTGCGTACGTCATTTTCACCGGCGGGAGATTTTCGTAGACAATCGGAATTGAAAAGTTCATGGAATACATGGAGCAAAAAAATATGCAAGCACTAATATTCAGCACAATAAAATATATTTCAATTTAATAAAAATGGAAAGTTAATCTGGAATTTTTTCTGTTTGAGAAGTATTAGAGATTAGTAAGAGTAGTATTAGTATTAGAGATTTGGCGTAAATCACACCATTAGCAGCTTTTTTATTTCGCGTGTGTATGTTAGGAACAATTCTTTGATGTTTAAATAAAAGGTTTCGATTTGTGGCATTATTTCTTATTTTCTTTTCCTTTTTAGTATTTTAAATGGAATTAGTGAAAGGCGTGTATTTTAAATTAAATGAGTGAAAGACGTGTATTTTTAATGTATGTATTTCAAATGAAATCAGTGAAAGATTTATATTTAAATGAAATGAATGCAATATGAAGATGTTATGAGAAAAATATTTGGCGATTTATCAACTGCGCCAAGTTAACATAAAAGTACCAATACATATGTGGGTACTTCTCTATTATCCCGTCGACCACTTTTCATAACAAAAAACTATCGCCAAATAAACGGGAGAACGTTGTCATTGAAATATCAAAATACATAAATAAATAAAATATAAGAATTTAAGGACACAATTGTTATTTTAATGAATGAAATAACTAATAAATCAGTAAAACATAATGAAAAATACACGCAAATGTCGCGTTAAAAACCACTTGATGACGTAACAAACACGTATAATGCTTCTGATATTAAGTAAATGGGACTGCATTTTTGGCGTTTAATCTAACAGTTTGGCGATAGTTTTTTGTTATGAAAAGTGGTCGACGGGATAATAGAGCAGTACCTATATGTGAAATGAAACAAGGCACAGATGTCATATACGCACCACGTTGGCGCGATTTTCCCCTCCACCAGCTTGGGGAAAACTTTGTTTTTGAATATTAGTTACAAATAGTGTGACAAATAGTACATGTGATTTTTTATTTCAATATAAAAATAAAATAACGTAATAAATGAAACAGCTTCTATTATTTTAAAAAAGGAAATAAAAATAAATAAATAATAGTTTGATATAAATAAAGGCGCGGATGTCATATACGCACTACATTGGCGCGATTACAACAAAATGGCAATTTTATGCCTCACATGGTAACGCGGTTATTTTGTTTCAATTGTTGTTTATTAACTTTTATTTTTTATTTTAATTCTATAAATTGTTTTTATTATATATATCAATATTTATTTATATCAAACTATCATTTATTTATTTTTATTTCCCATATTTGAATAATAGGAGCTATTTCATTTATTACGTTATTTTATTTTTATATTGAAATAAAAAATTACATGCTATTATTGTATGGTATTTGTAACTAATATTAAAAAACAAAGTTTTCGCCAAATTGGCGGAGGAAAAATCGCGCCAATCTGGTGCGTATATGACATCTGTGCCTAAATTAATATTGATATACATATAAAAATAATCTATAGAATTAAAATAAAAAATAAAAGTAAACAAACACAACAAACAGTTTTCGCCAAAGGGGCGGGGGAAAAATCGCGCCAACGTGGTGAGTATATGGCATCTGTACCGGAATTTTTACCCTTTTATCTGTGCTTTCGGAAATATAAAAAAATTAAAAAATTCTTATATCAGGTGTATAATGTTTTGCATTATTATACGGACCACTTCTCCATTTTAAGATTTTAAATGCTATTTATATCAGATATTTCTTTCTTGAGATTCCCACAAGTTTTTTCCGGTAATTTTTTAGTTCGCTTATTAATTGTTTACAATTTGCCCCCCTGGCAATAACAATTATTTATCACAAAAAATGGGTACTTCTCTATTATCCCGTCGACCACTTTTCATAACAAAAAACTATCGCCAAACTGTAACGCTAAATAAACGGGAGAACGTTGCCATTGAAATATCAAAATAAATAAATAAATAAAATATAAGAATTTAAGAACACAATTGTTACTTTAATGAATGAAATAACTAATAAATCAGTAAAACATAATGAAAAATACACGCAAATGTCGAATTAAAAACCACTTGATGGCATAACAAATACGTATAATGCTTCTGGCATCAAGTAAATGGGACTGTATTTTTGGCGTTTAATCTTAGTTTGGCGATAGTTTTTTGTTATGAAAAGTGGTCGACGGGATAATAGAGAAGTACCCAAAAATGGCTTAGTTTTGTTAAATTTGTTTGTTATGTATTTTCATTTCTTATTAAAATATCGAAAATGACAATAAAATTTTATTTTAGCACCGTACTTAATTTTTTAAAATGGCTCAAAAACATGGTTTAATAAACGTATATTTGTAAATATTTTAAAAAACATGTTTTTCCGCTCTCTAGAAAAATTTGTAAGATTCTACAACTGCCTTTGGCACCAACCAGTACATGATACGGAACTTTTCCCTATTCAGATACACAGAAGAGGTTGGTCACAAACAAGAGTAATGCTAGCAACAATATTGTTTTAACTCTATAAGAGTTAGAAACAATAATGATATTAAATTCCCCGATTAGTTTAGGGCACGATTACGGAACTTTCTCCTAGAAAAAAAAACAACTGTAGAAGTCTTTTACATTTGTTTCGAATGAAGCTCGATCAACAAAGTATTAATTGATAATACAAACAACACTAATATTAACATGGGGGCAAAAGTTTGAATTTAAGTGTATATATTTGGAACCCTCCCCCCCCCCACCACCCACCAAAAAAAGAAAAATGAAAGTTACAGAAATGAATTTAAAATGGCGTGAAGCCACCCTTTCTGACATAAGAAATTGGCTGCGAACCCGATTACGAAACTTTCACTTAACTTAATAACATGTATCTAATAGCCCTGAGGACAATTCCCCTTCCCAGTTATACGGACCTTGGGGCTTTTTTAAAAAGCTTGACGCAGTTCGGGTTGAAGAAGTTGAGATTTACTGTCAAATGACATAAACTACTATGAAAATAAAACTGGTGAATTATTATGCTGGTTTATGTATGTATTTAAAAAAATTGCATCTGATTACACTCTTTAGATAAATTACTCCTGTTTGCATTTAATAACAGATAAACGGCTTCCGTTTACTAAATTGTTTAAATATTGGGAAGAGTTGGCGAGAGATAGATAGACGTGTAAACAAACGGGTAGAGAGACGGATAGCGACAGAGATAAGCTAACGGGTAGCGAAACGAATAGACAGACGGGTAGCGAGGCAGGTGCAAAAAAGGGTTGACAGAGGGGTAGTGAGATGGGTAGGGAGACGGGTAGCGTGGTGGATAGAGAGACGAGTACAGAGACGACTTGACAGACGGGTAGAGAGAGGGGTATATAGACAGACAGACGTGTTGATAGACGAGTAGTGTAACGGGAAGCGAGACAGGTAGAGACACGATTAAAGAGTCGGGTAGAAAGACAAACGGATACTGAGACGGGTATACAGAAGAGTAGAGAGACAGTAGACAGATGAGTTCGGAGAGAGACACAGCTAAGACATACGAGTAGTTAGACTGGTAGACACGTTTGTAGCAAAGCATGTTATCAATGTGGTTTGAAGTATACGAGTTTCTATAAATAGTTATACAAATAAACAAAGGAAATTTTTTTAATTCAAATATTAAATATTTGATTTAATATTTCAATATTTAATATTTTATTTTTTAATATTTTATTTAGATATTTGTCACAAAGAAAATGTTGCAAAAATTAAATTAAATTTGCGTTAAACTACGCTTGCTAAAATACGCTATTGGCTGCAAATCTGATTATGTGACTTTAAAAATATCGTTTTAAAAGATCCGGCGGTTTTTTTTTTTTTTTTTTTTTTTTTAAGTTTTGAGCAATTCCCGCTTAAGAAAATGAGATTATTTGCCAAATGTTATAAAAAAATGCATATGAAAACATAACAGTATATGAATTTATATATGATATTTTGTAATTATATCATTTAATTTGCTATTTTTCATATGTTGTATCTTTATCTATCTCTTGTCTATCATATGTTGTATATTCACTTAGATTCTTGTTGATATCTTCTTTATATCGTAATTGTTAACTTTATGTTCTCAGCAATATCACTCAGACTAATCCCTTTGAGGGAAGTCCTAGTAATAGACATGCTTTTACTTTGAATATTATTTTGTCCTTGCATTTTGTTTTGTTTTTGTTATTAACTGCAGGCTGCAGGTATAAATGACATGTCTTTTACATTATTTATTATTATCACTTCATTTACATTTCAGCATTTAGTAATAAAACAAACAAACAAAAAAATTGCTTACATTTCTTTACACCGCTGGTGATTATTTAAATTCAAAGATGTTTTTTATTTTTAAAATTTAAAATCCAAACCAAAAATTTATGATTAAAATAAAAAATTACAACTACTGGAACGTTGTTAGGTCTATTTAATCCTGTTGTAATACAACACTTTCCAAATGTCTTAAAAAATTCATCCTTAGCCTACTGTCATATCAATAGTACACAAAATAACTCTAGTCCTTAGATTTCAGTAAATTCCATAGTCGTTAAATTTCAGCAAATTTTAACTTTTGTCATTTGCATAGTTACTTCTAACCTTTTTTAAACATAAACGTAATCCCCCCCCCCCCCCAAGAAAATGGAGGGACTCCAAAGGGTTAAAGCAGATACGTTTGTAATTTTATTAATTCAACTTTCTCCTGAATATAAAACGTTATGAATTTTATATACAATTCATATACAATTTTATAGATTTTAAAGCTAAAGTGAAATATTGCAGGTCATCCATTAATCACGTCACGCAATTTTCGTGGATTTTTGCCCCCCCCCCCCCTTTTCGTATCACAGGTTGTCACACTCGAGTAACATCCTCACCCATGCTGTGACGTCGCATTTTTTGCAATTGTTAATTTAGAGAGAATTTTATACAAAAATAAAAGTCAGATATGCAATTTATTATTTACGTATACTATTAAACCGTTAAGATTTATTTCAAGCTGTTGCAATTTAAAATAAAAGGGGAAAATATACTTATTACTATACTTGAGAAAAATTACATATTTTAAAAATAGATTATATCGTGGTGCTGGCAAGTAATGCATACCTAACAGTTTCCATGTTTTAGATGAGATTTCATACCATGGTAACCCATCCCCTCCTCCTGTCACACTGCGTCACACTTTGTGAACTCCCCCCCCCCTTCCCTTGAAAGCGAGACGTAATTAATGGACAACACATTGCTAACTAGAAATCATAACCTGTAAATTTTGTAATAATGAAGAGCAATATATTTTGTAATAACGGATTTGTAATAATGGTTCACCTGAAGAGCAATTAATATGAAGTTAAAATATCAATTGTACAGGTTCCAAATTAGAAATATAAAGGTTTAGAAAATTCAAAATTGATGAAAAATAAACTAACAAAAATAAGGGTAATAAGCTTAGTAATATTAGTTTAGAATTATTCTTGATATTCAAATAAAACGTATGAATTCTTTTAAAGAAAATATTGCTTGTCTAAAATTCGAAGAGAAGATATTTAAATAATAAAATTTAAAACTTGCGCTTTGATATTCCAAAAGTTCAAAAACAAATTTGTAAAAATAACATACTATGAAAAATCTGAGGCATATTTTTCATTAACGGAATTACAAGACACGGAAATCCGCTCACTTAATTATTTTGGACATTTCGCCGCTTCTGCAAGTTTTCATTCTTTTAATGAATAATTTTCTAACAAAATTTACTTAATGTAAATTTAAATTCCCCCCCCCCCTTTCCTTTATTTAAATTACAAGATCATTATTTTTCTCTAACTAAATTAGAAGGATCAGTTAACATAAATTTAAAAAAAACTTCCATTGGAATGAAGCGAATATTTCAGTTCAAATATTGCTCTGAAAGATACATTTTGATCTAAGATGGGGAGAATACCAAAATGAGATGCTTTTCTACAAATTAAAAAAACTCGAGAGAGCGATGAATATAAATAAAATAAAAACGTACTTAAAAAGTAAACAGTATTGCTTTAGTTCAGTGATTTTTAACCGTATGCCGTGGGAGAACGTCAGATGTGTCCGAAAAACTTTTCTGAAAACTTTAACCAAGATGTTTATGAATTAACAGAAATATAATTTTTTAACACTTTCTAAACATTTGGAAAGTGGTTAAGAATTCAGTTTGTCAGTCCGTGCTCTAACTCGCGCAAATATACTCGGATTGTCATGTAATTGTTATATTTAATTGCGGATTACTTCATGTGTGGTAATGAAAATGAAGTGTGTAGCATTTGTAGTTCGTTTAGAGGATTTCCGTTACGTTATATTCTATGGGTACAAATCGTTTGCGATGTATTTTAATGATGTTACACAATTTCAAACATAATGAAGCTTATATGTATCACTGGGATTTACTACAAGATGTTTACTGTAGAACATGGTATGCAAACATTTATCATTCATTTACAGGGGTGCACAAAATAATTCGGTTACAGTACTGTCTATGAGCGATAATAGCTGAAAATAGGTTTTCGGTTGTCGTATGAGTTCTTAAATTTAAATAATTTTTTGCTTATTACTTGTTGTGTATAAATTCCATAGATCATATACAAGGTTGTGCAAAATTATTCATTTCCGTTTATTAACAGAAATTGCTAAGGGGGATGTTTCAACTGTGTTATGTACTTCCTATAACTAAATTTTAGAATACTATATAGTAGAGGAGAGTGGGGTACATTTGACCATAGGGTACCTTTAATCAGTCTAAATTTTCGAAAATTCTATAATTTGTCACTGAAAAAAATACTTTCTCAAAATTGAGTAAAAAGTATTCAATTTTAAATACGTCACATACTAAAAATAGATCCGATCCAAATGTTCTCAAAATTGAAAAACACATGTACTCATTTTTGAATTCATGGATGTGTTCAAATATGAACCTTTATGTACTTATTTTTTTATCTTATGGGTGTATTCAAATATGAACTTTGTGTGCTCTCTCTTAAATATTTAATACATTTTTTTCTTATTTTATGTAATCAGTAGTACCTTCTGTAAATATTAAATTTATGAAAATATTAAATTACGTACAATATTTAAAAATAATTTAAAAGTGCTTGAAAAAAAAGATTTAGGTCATAAAAATATGAAGGCGTTTATATACAATCTCAAAAAAAATCCGTGAATTGAAAAAAAAATTCCGTTGCCTTTTTTCGTTAAAACACAAAAATTTCCGCTTTGATTCGTTTCGTTTCCCGCAAAATACGGAAAACTCAACAATCTAATATAAAATATACCTGAAATTCTCCAATCTAAGTCTGCAATTTCTTCAAACCATAGGGGTGTACCGGCAACTGTGCTGTGTGTTACTTTTCCGTATTAGAAACGGAATGTTTACGTATGATTTTTTCCTGCAAAACACGGAAAATTCAAGAAAAGAAGGTAAAATTTTCCTTAAATTCTCCAGTCACAAGACAGAAATTTCTTCAGATAAATCTCTTCCAATTACAGGGGTGTTCTGGCAACTTCCTGTCGGTACTTTTTACGGGTTTTGACGAAATTTATTTTGAAAGTGTAAGATGGCGTCCAAGATTGGCGATTAGTTACACGTGGAAAACCAAAATTTAGGTAAAAACATGGGCTAAAAGACATTTAATAAAACACTTTCGAAACTAAAATAAGTTAAATGGGAAAAAATATTTTTCTTTTCAAGGGGGCACTGTCCTGAACCCTCCTCCCCCTCCCGTTTATTACAGTTTAAAGTAAAAATGTATTGAGATTTATTTCCCGCTCAAACGTATTAACAAAAAACATTTAATTGATTATTTATTTAGGAAAAATAACAAAATTATTATCAAGATACCCGAATCAAATATTTTTTTGACAAAAGCATTGTTTTCAATTAAAAATATTTAAAATAAATTATCAACGTAAAATAGCACAAATAAAATATATAAAATGGCAAACAGCTGTTTCGGAGCTCCTAAAGCTCCATCATCAGTGCTAAATTTAAAAGATTAAAACCGATTCCTAATTACGCTGTTGTTTTGGGAAAAAAAAAAAAAAAAAACAACAACTCACCATTGCTTTAGGGGATCCGAAACAGCTGTTTGTCATTTCGCATATTTTTATTTGTGCTACTTTACGTTGATAATTTATTTTAATATAACGGCACAAAGTTAAATCCCCCTATTTTAAACATTGTTTTGAGTCACTTTTAAATTATTTTAAAATACTGTGCATAATTTAATATTTACATTCATTTAATATTTACAGAAGGTACAGTTGAATACACAAAATAAGAAAAAAAATTTGTTAAATTTTTAATAGAGAGCACTTACTTTCAAAGTTGTCGGAGGAATCTTGAATCTAATTTTCTTTTCACAAATATCCATGCCACTCATTGCACAGACCGTTCCGATTGCCTATGAGTATACGAAGCGCTCATATCAACAACGCAATGTAACTTTACGCCTTATAATGGAGACACATGATATAGTTCATTCCAATGAATAAAAAGTGTAATATTATCTCCTTATTTTCAGGGTATATATTTTGGGGCACAACGGCCATATTATACAGAATTAAAACTTACCGGGACTTCTTTTTAAAAGGGGAATTCGATACTCTACGATCATCCATGTCTGAATATTGATTCGAACCCGTCCCCTCTTTTTTATGTAACCAATAATTTAACTATTGTACAAGTCGCACACATGTTCACTATATCTGTTTAAAGATACAGTTAATTAAGTTTGAAGTTTGAAATTTTTATTCTTCAAACTTTTTGTACAAAATACTTCCGAATCGTATATGCAGCCAGACTTATTAAACAATATCTCTTGAAATCTATTAATCTATAATATGTAAAATAGCTTAATATAACGATTTATTTATAGATAAAGTTCTTTTGCTCACTTGTTTGTAATACAATTGTAATTAAACATATAGGTTCTTTTTCTTTGAACAGTGTAGGTTTCGAATATGCAATAGCAGATTAGACAAGATAAAATTGCACTTTGATTAATTTTGACACAATTATTCAAATTGGTAAAGATATCATATGAGTTGTAATTTTCCAACTGGACGAAAAATGTCCGGGTCAGGATTCGAACCTGGGATCTCTTGGCTGAAGCTGCCAAGAGATCCCAGATCAGAGCTATGATCAGCTATCAGCTATCAGGTGCTATGATCAATAAGGTTAACTGGATGAATTAGGTCCTCCAGATTTGACCGGGATAACTCAGTTGGTAGAGCATGGCAGCTTCAGCCAAGAGATCCAGGTTCGAATACTGACCCGGACGTTTTTCGTCCAGTGGGAAAATTACAACTCAAAAGATGAAATTGCTTTATATGGACAATAACAATGATAATAATAAGCTTAATATACAGTATTTTAGAGTTAATCATCAGATCAAAAGAAAATCTGTGAATTCTTTTTAAGAATATACTGTATTTCTAAAATTCTAAGAGACAATAGTTAAAACATATAAATTTCAAATCTTTATTTGATATTTGGAAAAAATAACATGCTATAAAAAATCTAAAGTATACTTTTCATAAACGAAATTACAACAAACAGAATTTTGCACACTTAATTATTTCAGACATTTCACTGCTTCTTCAATTTTCCATTTTTTAATGAATAATTTTGTAACTGAATTTACTTAATGTAATTTTTTTTGTCTTTTCCCTTTATTTAAACTACAAAATCATTACTTTTCTCTAACTAAATTAGAAGGATCAGTTAACATAATTAAAAAACTTCCATTAGAACTAAATGAATATTGCAGTTCAAATATTCCTCTGAAATATACATTTTGATCTCAGATGGTCAGAATACGAAAATGAGATACTTTTCTAGAGATTTAAACGACTCAAAAGAGAGCGATGAATTTAAATAAAATGCGTGAAAAAAATAATCAGTATTGCTTTAATTAAAACAAAAGCAAAAAAGCACCCCTATCTTTAATTTAAATTTTTTGAAAAAGTACAAAAATAAGCAGTATAACTTGAATTTAATTGTAAAATAGAAAAAATAACCGTATTTTAATTGAAACTGGGAAAAACTGAATAAATGTAAAATTTGCTGGATGTCTGAATAAGTGAAACCACATGACAAATATTAAACTTATCGCTAGAAAAACTAATTGTTAAGCTATGCTTAGGGATTGAGGTAGAAAGATAAATTATTGCCATGAGGAATTGGACAAAAAAGTCGAAACAAAGGATACTTTGCAGTTTTATGGCGATGTCTTTCTCTCAATGTCGCATTTTCTTTCTCATCCCTATTTTTTAGAAAGTAATAAAGACACATAAAAAATGGAATGATGAATATATCGCCCCAATCGTTGTAATTAATATTTAGCTTTTGGGAAATATAATTTTGCGTTACTGTTAACCAATAAAAAGTCTAAACAGTTAGGTAATAATAATAACAATTAAATTGGCTAAGAATAGCAACTATTAAAGAACAATTGGAAATTTAACAAAACAGACATTATTTATTAGACATTATTTATTAGATTATTTATTAGATTAGTAAATAATATATTAACCTTTTGATTACGGGCTAGGACTGGTGACTATTTTTATATTCACTGGTTCCACAATTTATAAAAAAATTTCTTTGTGGTAGATTTCTCTTAAAATTATCTTGGTATAAGTGTATGGCAGAGATCATTTTACAAAAATTGATGTGAATAGAATAAAGAAATAGTCGCTGGGATGACACATGTCCCAACCCCGTAATCAAAGGATTAAAATCATAACAAGAACGAAAAATCATGCGTCAAGCATAGACATGTAACACTTTCCAACTATTCCAAAATAATTTTGCAAATCTTTACCGTAAGGTGTAAAATGATATCTAACTAAACAATTTTGAAAACGCATAACATATTTTAAAATCCAATATTAGGAATTACCAACAATATTTGGAAAAATATCCGAGCTCTTTTGTGCAGCCCTGTATAGGATCTATAGATTTGTATATATACTAAATTGAATGCTAAATTTTAGTTCAGTTAGGAAACGCGTAACACAGTTTAAAATTTCCCTTCTGCAATTTCCGACAACAAACGGAAATGTACTCGAGAACTTTTGTGCTGCCCTGTATACAATCTATACAATTTATACACACCAAGTAATCGACAAAAAATGAGTTAAATTTAAAAACGCGTTCGTCAACTGAAAAAGCATTCCCAACAATTATTATTAATAAGCAGTACTTTAACCAAATTATTTTGTTTGTTCCTGTAAATGATCGATGAAAGCTATACACACAATATTCTATAGTAAGCCTCTTGTAATCCACGTTAGGGATATATATCAATTTCAATATGTTTGAAATAATGAAACATTATTAAAATAAACTGCAAACGATTGTTCTTCATAGACCGTAATGTAACGGAATTCTTTTGAGTATCCCTGTAAAGGAACTATAAGTGCTATGCACACCACATTCTATAATTAGTCTCTTGTAGTGCATCTCAGTGATAGGTATCATTTTCAACATGTTTGAAATTGTGTAACATCATTAAAATAAACCGCAAATGATTTTTCCCCATAGACCGCAATGTAACGGAATTCTTTTGAGTGTCCATGTAAAAAAAAAAAAACTATGAGTGCTACACACTTCATTTTCAATACCGAACATGCCACAGTAAGCCTCAATAACATATAGCAATTGCAGGACGATCCAAAAATATTTACGCAAGTTAGAGCACGGACAGACAGACGGTAGACAGACTGGCAAACAGACGGCAGACAGACAGACAGACAAACCGAATTCATAAACACTTTTCAACTATGTTGGAAAGTGTTAAAAAGAAAAACAGGCTAGAGATGTTCAGGACCAAAGTGGATCAAATCCACTTTTTTGTGCAATCGAGTTTAACATTCGATTACTAACCTGGTAAAAGTATGTTATTATACTGTCGTTGTATCTGTGAGATCGAGGCTAGCGAAAAAGACAGGCTACCGCGGTGCATTTCACTTATATTTTTTTACAGACCGCTAGAATGACGTGTTGTTCTATTCGTACACCTCCATTGGTGCATTCGAGCATCACGTGACTCCCGCGGTCTTTAAAAAAAGATATGCGTAAAGCACCGCGGTAGTCTTTCTTTTTCGTTAGCCTCGTGTGAGATCACATAACGTAATTTCCATATTTTTTCGGGGAAACGTAGTAATTAACTAGAAATGTATATTCTTTTACTTTCAATCACAAACACTAAAAAAAAAAATTTATACCGAATTGGCGTCTCAAAGACGCCTTTGCAGTCAGAAAAAAAGTCACTGTATCTTACAGATACAAGGATAGTAATCATATGTTAAGACGAAACCTTCCTCTGTAGTTCGGTGACGTAACAAACCAAGTCCTAGGTTGAAAATGAGAGCAACAAATGGCGTTATTCTCCAATGATTCTAAATAAAATACAGGTGAGACCATTAATTTTCACTCTAAATATCTCTGGTTAATGTTTGACTTGATCCGCTTTGATTCTGAATACCTCAATTATTCAACTTTAGACACAGTGGCCAAAATTCTTTATGCAATACGTATACGATAATGTGATAATGATCATCTTGGAAATAAGTTTACTTGAAATTAATGAAAATCACAAAATTAGATTTTCATGATTTCAAATCTTTGGAAATAAACATGTTACCATCAAAATAATATTACAAAGGTATTGGTGTCAAAAAGTACCATGCTTTTTTCTAAAAAGCAGGTTACGAAAAAACTATACTTTTTATGACTCTATAAAATTTACCTTAAAAGTTCCTTTTCTATAACACTGTAACTAATCTAAATTAGAAATCGAATTCACTAGTTATGATTCTATTATGTTTTTGAAATCGAAATTTTATTTATGTCTTTTGAAGCAACATGATATAATTTGCTGAAATTATAACTCTATATTTACATTGAAATGAAAAAGGTTTTTGTCCACAAAATCATTTATCACTTAACCATGCACTTCCATAGATGAAGATTTTTTTTTTATATTATATATTTATGATATTTGCTGAAAATGTGGGGTTAATAATTTCCATAACATTTAGATTAGTAAATACTTATATTTTGATCTTCATTAATTAATGTATTTTTTATGTATATGGTGGGCATTATGTATTAGATATTATTTATAGGGCAGGATGGAGAACCTTTTTACGTGTACGTGCCAAAAATTCACAAACAATATCTATTAATATTTTAACGTGTCAAACACAATTATAATTTAAATTGCCTTTTACATAAAAAATATTGCAGCCTTTACGCTGCTTACATAAAAAACGATCGATAATATAATCAATCGTTTTCATGCATTAAATAACTGTAAGAACAAAAATCAAAATGTGATTTTTCTGTACATTGGAATTAGCCATTAATTTAATGAAAATTTGATTAGGAAATGCTGCTTGATAGAAGCAATCGTTTTCATGCATCAAATAACTATGAACAAAAATCAAAATTTGATTTTTCTGTACATTAGAATTAACCATTAATATAATAAAAATTTGATTAGGAAATGCTGCTTGATAGAATTAATCGTTTTCATGCATTAAATAACTAAGAACAAAAATCAAAATGCAACTTTTCTGTACATTGGAATTAGCCATTAATTTAATGAAATTTTGAATCGGAAATGTGATACATTTAAAAGGATGAGATTTTTGTTGTTGTGCGTGCAAAAAAGAATCCTTTTTACTTATTTTGTTTAAAAATTTTGTTATTTTTAGTAATATACATATCAAAAGTGGGTCCATTTGTGATTTTATTGCAGTGACAATCTTATGAAGAAATGAATTTCATTTTACATTTAAAGGAATAAAGCTAAATTCATATAGAAAGACAAAATAGTTACATGTTGAAAATGTTAAAAAGCATAGATTTAACTAGTCGGATGTACCAATCCCAAAACTTTCTTCTATCTCAAACATATTGATATTTCAAAACTTGCTATCACACCGCCAATAAAAAAAATCAATACTTTTCGTCATTCTGTTGTATGTCAGCTGTTTGCGAATCGTCGGGTTGCTTGGATGCGAAGCGCCCTTTGTTTTACTTAGCACCCGATGTAGAACTCAACTACGAAAAGTCCTTCTGGCCTGTACCAGCAGGAAAAGATAGCCTCCCTATCCCTTAGTTTTCTTTATTTTCGATAATTTTACTGGATAACACGAAGTTGAAATGAGTGGAACCCGATTACATAAGATTCATTCCCAGTTCTCGTCACTATTGAATTTGAATGAGAATGTCACCAAATTAATCTGTTATAGCCAAGTTGGATTCATTTACGGCAACTTATTTTTTGTCGCCGAATTTGGCGCTATTTCGTCAAGTGGCGCCAAGTTTGACGCGAATTCGAAACTGGCGAATATGTATTTATAATGTTGGAACGATCCGTACAACAATGAAAGAAAATTTCTCAGAAGCTACGTTCACTAAAACTCGTTTATGGAGCAATACTGCTGCCTTGTTTCAAAGTATCAGCCACCCTAAAATTTCAAACTGCTATATCTCAGTCATTTTTTACTTTCTTCTATCTATAATAGAAGAAAGTATTGTAATCGAAATTTTTTTCGACTTCCGGTTTTCGACGAATTTACACGTTTTAGGGGTCAGAGATTCCGAAAAACATGTTTTTACAAAATGTCCGTCTGTCCGTCATTGTATCATCGAAAAGTGTATGAAGTTATGCTTCAAATTGAACAGAATTTTTTTCTATGTTTTTGGTTATGGCAAGCAAGTCCTACTTGAATTTGGGAATATTTTGACGAAAGAGGGCGCTGCGATTGCGATTTTTGTTCGATTTTCACTATTGTATCATCGAAAAATGTATGAAGTTATGCAAATAATTGAACAAAATAATTTTTCAAATGTTTTTGACTATAGCCTGCAGGTCCCAGTTCAATTTGGGGATATTTCGACGAAAGGGGGCGCTGCAAACGTGATTTTTGTTCGATTTTCACTATTGTATCATCGAAAAATGTATATGTTTTTGACTATAGCCTGCAGGTCCCAGTTGAATTTGGGGATATTTCGACGAAAGGGGACGCTGCAATCGCGATTTTTGTTCGATTTTCACCATTGTATCATCGAAAAGTGAATGAAGTTATGCAAATAATTGAACCAAATTTTTTAATATGTTTTTGGCTATAGCCTGCAGGTCCTACTTGAATTTGGGAATATTCCGCCGGAAGGGGGCGCTGTGATAGCCATTTAAAGATTTCAAATTCAAAAAGTTGTACAAAAAATTAGAAATCCTAAAAGTTTTTTCCGTTAACTGTTCGGCCTTGATCCGGAGAATCCGGAGCAATTTTTTTTTGCCTCTTTCTGAAAAAATGGCTAAGATATAGCGGTTTGAAATTTTAGGGTGGCTGACATTTTCAAACAAGACAGCAGAATTCATCCATAAACGGGTTTAATTTATGAGTTTTAGTTAACATGGTTTCAAATTGTCTTTCATTGTTGTAACCATTGTTCCTATTCTTATATGCTTAACACTATATATTTATATTCGCCAACGTAAATTTCTCGCCAAGCTTGGCGACAGTTGGCAAAATATCGCCAAATTTGGCGACCAAAATAGGTTGCCATAAATGAAGCCAACTTGGCTGTAGAGGACTAATTTGGCAATATTCTCATTCAAATTCAATGTTAACGAGCTGGGAATGAATCTTCTTTAATTGGGTTCCACGCATTTTAGCTTCTTGTTTTCCAGTAAAATTAGCTAAAATCGTAAAACCAATGAATAGGGAGGCTATCTGTTCCTGTCGGTTCAGGCCAGAAGGACTTTTCGTAGTTTAGTATACATCAGTTGATCGCATCCCGTTAAACCGGCGATTCGCAAGCAGCTGACGTACAACAGAATGACGAAAAATAATGATTTTACTGGCGATGTGATAGCGAATTTTGAAGTATTAACATGACTGAGATAGAAGAAAGTTTTGGGATTGGTACATCCGACTAGTTTAACATAGAGGCAAAACAAAAATTGCTCCGGGATCCTTGGATCAAGGCGGAACATTGAACGGAAAAAAACTTTTAGGATTTCAATTTTTTTCGTATATCTTTTTGAATTTGAAATCCTTAAGTGGCTATCACATTGCCCCCAGCAGGCGGAATATCCCCCAATTTAACTGAGACCTGCAGGCCGTAGTCAAAAACATCTATATAAAATTTGGTTCAATTCTATGCATAATTTCATACAGTTTTCGATGATACAATGAGGACACACACACATGCAGACAGACATTTTGTAAAAACAAGTTTTTCGGAATCTCTAACCCCTAAAACGCGTAAATCCGTCGAAAACCGAAAGTTGAAAAAAACTTCGATTACAATACTTTCTTCTATTATAGATAGAAGAAAGTAAAAAAGAAAAAGAGAAAAGGGCAGTTTCTCTGATGTATTAGTTTGTGCAAAAATAATTTCATTTCTGATAGTTTGTACGTGTTAAACAAAATTTTATTTATTGTAAGAAAAAAAAATCTATCTAATAATTGGAAAATCCATATTTCTTGTGAGCCCGAGAAGTCGCTATACTTGCTATATCTGGTACGCGTGCCGTTTGTTCGTCATCATTGGTATAGTATATTTAATATGATATTTCTGACATTTAAATAAATCAGTTCTGAAATTAGAGTTGTTAAGATATACAGAGATACTTAAATTGAATCAGCATATACAAAAAAAAAAAAAAAAAAAAAAAATAGAAAGAAAAAAAAAAGAAAAAGAAAGAAAAGAAAAGAAAAAGAGTAATTCTCAGAAAAGTGGCAGTTTTGTGTCCCAGGAGTCTTGTGGACGTATTTTTAAAATTAAAAAAGGGATTAAACTATCAATATTAATCAATTATGCATATAAACTGTGACTGTTTGTTTATTGAAATTTTAAAAATATTTTTTTAATGCAAATATCATTCCCTTATTCCCCCATTCACACATGTAGAAAAGAAAATGATGCCTCTGCTATTATGGCATGTATGTTTATAATGCATTTTTTTTAAATATAAAACCCATTAAATATATTTAAATAAATATTTAGTCACTTAGTAATTATATTAATATTTTATGCAATGAAAGAAATTAGGACCCTTTTTATTGTTCTCCCTACACTACAAAAAAAAGTGTTGATTTTACAGTATAATACTGGCATCACAGCTGTCAGTATTATACCGTAAAATTAACAGCAATAAATAGTAAAATAAGCAGTAATACGCTACCGCGCCTGCGCGGCAGTGCTTATTTTACTGTTTATTACTGTTAATTTTACGGTATAATTCTGACAGCTGGGATGCTAGTATTATACTGTAAAATCAACATTTATTTTTTATTTATTTATTTATTTATTTATTTTGCAGTGTAGCAATTGACATCTTTCCCTCACATTACTATAAACTTGTCCCAATTTACTCAGTAAATGGCAGCACATGTATTATAAAGGTCTGGGATAATTGGTACAGGAGTAAAGTAATAAAACCATCTTGTTTTTTGCTCAACAATATTCTTCAATAGCTAGCACAGGGCTTTTAAGTATTAGATCAAAGTAAGTGTTTTTATCATCTATCCTTCTCTCATCTATATTCTAAATTTAATAAAAGGAAATAAAATTCCTTTTTCTGTTAATATATTATTGGAAATATGTTTTTAACGATATTTGGCAACTGAAAATATACCGAAGCCTATAATCACTTATGTACAAAATTATTTTCACAAATATTTCATCATTCCCTCACAATCATTTGCATATAATTTTAAAGTATGAGGCAATCATAGAATCAACTTATATATTTACTATGCATAAGACTAATCTAGTGCAATAAAATGCATATTTAAAAACTCATAAGAATTTAAATTAGAGTAAGTAAGTTTATTTGGAGAAATTTCATTTGCGCTCAATTAAAAAAAAAAAAAACCAAACAGTTATTTTACAATGAATGACCCAAAAACAGTTGGCTTTTATCGAATTAACAGAAAATTTTAGAAGAAATCAAAATAAATATCAATCCCAGGTGAATTATCGGAATCATTTAGCTTCGCGGCAAAGGGGTCACGAAATATCGGTTATATAAACCTAATATCTGAAGTTTAAACTTTTAGATGTTTAAAGATTTTAGTTTAAAATATTACTTTTATCGATCAGATCTTTTTGATCAAAACTTTTCTAAACATTTTATTTTTAAGATATTATCCCTGATATTGACAGCGGTTACTTAGTTCATTAATCTTCACAAGGGAAAAATTTATTTATTGTCATAAAATAATTCAAGATTAACGGTTAATACTTTTATTTAGAAAGGAAGCTCTGTAAAGTTTACATGCTTTATGTAACCTGATCTTACTTAAACACTACAATGTATTTACGCATTAATGTGTATTCTTGATCAAATCCTTATTTATGTGCGTAATCTTTATATATATTGCTCTTTATTCAGATACTTTTGCGCCCTTTCGGCGAATTCTTTTCCAAAGAAGACAATTTCGGTGATTTAACAGTCATACAGAGACCATCAATTAAGACTTTTTAACTCGAGCTATTTCACATTACGTTAAATGCCAAGGTTAGAAAAGTTGTTTTTCGACCACTTGGATAAATTTTCTTTGACTAAGAATCTTGTTATTCTTTTCTGCTTCTACAACCGTTTTTAAGCGATCTCACAAAAAATAAAATAAAATAAAATAAAAAATAAAATAAAATAAAAGTCTTTAGCTTTGGTCGTTATTTATGTACCGGGTGTCCCAAAACAGGAAGGACCCTTTTTAAAATTAAATAACTTGAAAACGGTTAACGGTTGACATGCCCGGTTGTTGCATCTTTATTAGAGAAGTAATACATTTTTAACTATACAATTTCAAAATTAAGTTTAAAATTTCGTCGCTAGGAGGCACTGAAAGCTATTTATTGTAAACCTGATTATCCGCCGGATTTGAATTCTTAGGTCTTCTTTCCGTGGGGGCACTTAAAAGACAAAGTTTACCTACAAAACCCAGAAAGTTTAGCGGAAGTGGAACAATACATTTGTAAGGCATGTGAGGGATATTCTTCATGAGACATCATATTCATGAGAATCGACTAGTTTTGATATGAGACTACGGCATGTTATTGCTGCAAATGGCGGATATTTCGAACTGTTGTCATTAAGTTTTTCAAGCTTACAGTGCCACAAATTGACGAAATTTTAAACAAATTTTGAAATTGCGTAGTTATTTTTTTTTTTTTTTTAATAAAGATGCAACAAACGGGACATTTCTACTGTTAATCGTTTTCAAATTAGTTAATTTTGAAAAGGGTCCACCTTTTTGGGATACCCGATATATGTGTTCGTCATTTTCTCAACAACCACCGAATAACCCGATATATGTGTTCGTCATTTTCTCAACAACCACCGAATAACCCGATATATGTGTTCGTCATTTTCTCAACAACCACCGAATAACCCGATATATGTGTTCGTCATTTTCTCAACAACCACCGAATAGATTTGAATAAAACATTTCACACTATAAGTCTAGTAAAGGTCTAAAGCTCTCAAAGTTTTTTTTTTCTTTTTTTACTGACTGTAAAGAAAGGACGTCATCCAATACATTTGCACTCTCAGAAATAAAACACTCAATTTTGACGATTCGGCAATCCTTAAGCTGTATTTCGTTATTTTTGACAATCATTTCGTCCCAGAGTCACGTGGTTTTTGACGAAACGCGAAATATCAAATATCTGACGAAACTGTTTCCTCACTGTCAAAAATAAAGCTCTCACTTTTGACGATTCAGCAATTCTTGAACTACATTTTATCATTTTTGACAGTCATTTCGTCTCAAAATTAATTGATTTTTAATGAAATGGAAAATCTCAAATATTTGACGAAACTGTTTCCCCATTCACGTGGCCAGATTATTTTTGTTGTTACAAAATCGTTCAAAAAAAAATTTAAATTGCAGGAGCTCTTTTTTATTTAAGAAATATATTCATATAACAATCAAATTTAAAATATGCATAACTGATCCCTTTGCCCTCTATAAACAGTAGCGTGTTAAAATCTTAACTCCCATCTTCTTTATAATTTCTGAACAACAAATTAACTAGACCATAGTCTAATCATTCATTGAACAAAGGAAATTTATCTAATAAATTTTATTAATCAAGCCTTATTATATTTATTTATTAACCAGAAAAACCATAATAATAATCTAGCCTTATTAATTAAAACATGCAGAAATTATAACAGCACCATAAAAATACAATCTACTTTCTAAAAATACAAACACACGTCAACATCCTCTAGATACATTTAAAATCAAATTCACGCAAGGCCCCGCTGGCAAAGGAGGGAGCACAGTAATCTCTCACATCGAAGATCGCGCGTTCGAATCCCATTGAAGGCTTGAGAAAGGCGTCCTAATTTTTCCCAATGTCAATTTCAGATGCTTCTAAAATTGTCAATAGATTGCGCCACCTGCTTTTTTAACACTTTAGAACAATCAATTTGACAAATTAATTTCCTCACTTTTTGGGGATACAAATTAACTAGATTTAACGAAATATTCACTCTCCATATTCGGAACTATTCCATGGAAATTTAATTTGACATCTTCAGTTAAGAAATTTTAATATGAAAATACTTAACGGAAAACCATCCACACCAAATGAAACATGTTAACAGCCTTCGAACAACATATCATTAAAAATATTTAAGGGCAATCTGGTGTCCGTAGTTTTTACCTCATGGAAAAAACTAAAAAACGCGAGCTCTGAACCAAAGCAGCAACAAATATTGGCGATTCTTTTTTGTTGCAAAGGACTCATTTTACTGGTGATATCGTTTAAATTTTATCACAATCAAAAATTATATGTTTGTCTGCCTGTCTTTTTATTTTACTTTACTGACTCTAATATTAGTAAAAATTAACCAATCGCTGCACAATTTCAATATGTTGTACATAGTATAAGTTTAAATTTTAAAAATAGTCACCGTATCATGTATAAATTTTTACAGAGAAACGTCAAAACTTTTATTGTATAATCGTCAAATACGTGTCAAAATAGGTGATATTGGTAACAATGCGAAATTTAAGTGAATGTGAAAAACAATAAATGGTTGTCACTGAAATCGATATACTGTGCCAAACCACTTTCGCTAACATACGCTGATTGGCGTGCATAAGTTAATAAACAGTCACTTGAAGTCGGTTCTATTTCCTTTTCTTAAAAATTACTTGTTCTTTCGTTTTTACATCAATGAAAAATAGAGACAAAGCTTTTTTTTAAAAAAAAAAAAAAGATCAAACTCTTTTAATGCAATTAACACTTTAAAAAAAAAAAAAAAAAAAAAAAAAAAAAAAAAAAAAGAAAGAAAAAAGACCACTGTCTACAATCCTTCTACAATAACTTTACACTTTAAATGCATTTTTTTTTCAAAATGTTGCATTTTAAAAAAAGAAAAAAAAACTGAACCGTTTTCTTGAGATCTTAAGTAACAGTCAAAATAATTTAATGAAACTTTTGGAGAATGGTTTAGTTATTAATGTTAATGAAATTAAATTAAAAAAAAAATGCAAATGCGGTATTTTGCTGATTATAAATGAATGTCTTTGATAGAAAATTTGCCGAAAATTCTCAGGAAAAAACAAATCGGAGTATGCATACACCTATATTTTCTTCTTATTTTAAAATTTTCCTTAAAATTTTTAGTTTAGTTTCACAATTAGTATCATTAGCTTGTGTTTAAAAAAATGAAAGTCGCATTTGAAATTTTTATACGGTGTTGTACCTGCTTAGGTCAAATTTCATTAACATTTACTTGAAATCAATTTTCGAAAAACTATTATATTAATATAATTAATCGTCTGTTTTAATTTAATATTTTATCTAAATATCCAAAAAAGAAATTAAAAAAATGACTTCTTACGAAAAACTGATCACGAACGTAGCCAGTGACCTTAAATGGGCTTTAAAAATGTTCCTTGATAAAGATAATGATTCCACTAAATGTTCGATGCTTTGAATAAATCTTTCAAAACATCTTTCTGAGAAAGGCTAATAAATTTATGTAATGTGTTTCTAATTGTGCTCTTTTTAATGATTCCGCTGAAATTTTCAGGATTATAATCTAAATCATATATGCAGGTTTGGAATAGTTGTTTAAAGCTATTTAGGCAGTAGATTTACATTTCAAAAAAAAAAAAAAAAATCTCAGAAAAAAGAACAGAAAATACGATTACACCATCTAACAAGAAACGAGATAAATATAAATGATTTATTATTCAAATAGGCTGATTTTGTAATTCACTACTGAGAATATTACGTTTTCAATCTAAAGCAAAAACGTAGATTTTTCCAGAGTTTGTCTCATATTCACATAACATAATCGAACGTTTAGTTAAAACAAAATATAATCAATAGAATAAAACATAATCTATATTTAATACTTAAATAAAGACTCCAATAAAACTTAATTCTCGACTTATAGGTAAATTGAGCATTTACAAGGGACGTGTAAATCAAATTTATGTCTCATTGAAAACTAACAATTACGAAAGATTAATTTGTAAAAAGAGAAAAACGAATAGGTAAAGTAATGTATTACAGTAAACTTTTTTTAAGGCGGAATCGATCGGGATAGAGAAATTTTTCTTTTAGTGACAGTATTCCGCCTCAGAGTTTACTGCTTTAAAAATCGGGTACTTCTCTATTATCCCGTCGACCACTTTTCATAACAAAAAACTATCGCCAAATAAATGGGAGAACGTTGCCATTGGAATATCAAAATAAATAAAAAATATAAGAATTTAAGGACACAATTGTTATTTTAATTAATGAAGTAACTAATAAATCAGTAAAACATAATGAAAGAAAAAACACGCAAATGTCGAATTAAAAACCACTTGATGACATAACAAACACGTATAATGCTTCTGACATCAAGTAAATGGGACTGGATTTTTGGCGTTTAATCTTACAATTTGGCGATAGTTTTTTTTTTTGTTATGAAAAGTAGTCGACGGGATAATAGAGAAGTACCAAAAATCGTTCAGGAAACTTTAAAATTATGCAACTTTCCGCGTTAAACAGATTTCCGAGTCACGTAGAGTCAGTTGAAAATTCCCATTCAGCAATTTCCATCAATAAATGTACTCGAAGTCTTTTATGCTGTCCTGCATATGATCTATAGAATTTATACACACCAAGTAATAGGCAAAAAAAAAAAGTTAAATTTATAAATCTGTATCTCAAATGAAAACGCACTTCAAGCAATTATTGTTAATAGACTCTACTGTAAAAGAATGATTTTGTTTACCCCTGATGGTAAATTACGAATGTTATGCACGCCCTATTCTATAGCAAGTCTTTTGCAGTGCACCTCAGTGATATATATCAATTCAATATGTCTGAAATAATGTAAGATCATTAAAATTACACCGAAAGCGACCCCCCACCTCCATGGACAGTAATGTAACAGAATTGTTTTGAATGTCCCTGTAAACGGACTATAAACGCTACACACTTCATTTTCAATATCGAACATGCCATAGTCAAGCTCAATAACATATATCAATTGTATCAAAAGTATCAAAATGTCCTGGACGTTTACACCATATAAAACTTTAATAAATGAAATAATGTTAAAATATATACACATTGCTAAATTGATGTATCACTTTAAACTATATAAAAGCTACATTAAAAACACATATTTACAAGTTTCGACCTACATCTGAGGCCATCATCGGAATTCTCAACGACAATACAGTCAGAAACTTCTTGTGATTGACTTTTATCCTGATGATGGCCTCAGATATTCGGTCGAAACTTGTAGATATGTGTTTTTAATGTAGTTTTTATAGTGATACATCAGTTTAGAAATGTGTATATGTCTTACCATTATTTCATGTATTAATTGCATGGCAATCTGAGTATATTTACGCGACTTAGAGCACGGACAGACATACAGACAGACAAACCGAATTCATAAACACTTTTCAACTAGGTTGGAAAGTGTTAAAAACCGAGTTAAGTTAAATAAAAGAGTGTAAAAACTAATGCTTACGACGCGATATGTATTTCACTTATACTTTTAACCGGATATATGTACATACGTACACTGTAAAAAATGATTGTCAAATTCACTGCATTTATTCCAGTAAATCGCAACGTAATATTTCCGTATGTAAAAATACCGCAAATATAACAGTAGATTTAACCAGCGTTTTCGCTTTCAAAATCCTTTCATGCGAACAACCAATCAGATCACATCATTCATTTTCTAATCGGCGCCTGCGCGCAAAGACATTTTACTAGCATGATCTGCGCAAGGAACTTCTATTCAAAAGTATGTGCTCTTTCCCGCGCGACGGCGAAAGCGAGCAAAATGGTGTGTTTCTTGACTTGAGCTTAGGAGCCTGCATTGTTTATATATCAGTGTTTAATTACAAATGGTATTTTATATTTGTATTAGATAAACGTAAGCTTGTAATTCTAGTCCAATTATCTAATATATATATATATATATATATATATATATATTATCTAAATTCTTCTTGCCCTTCAGAATTGAAGTGTTTCTTTTTTTAGTACTACAAATATACTCTCTCTATATATAATGTATTTACACATAGTATTATAATGAATATTTGATGTCTCAGTTTTGCCACATTAAAAAAATTCCTATTAATAAATTCTGAATTCTTATATATATCATATACAAAGCAGTAAAGAAATGTTTTATATGGGATTGAATTTCTATACATAAAATAATGAATTCCAATGTTTTTCAAACAAGCGATGAACTTTATGACTATTCTAATAGTCATCTAAAAATGAAAGTTGATTAAAATCAATGATTTAAAAAAAATATGGCTTTTAAAATTACAGCAGCTATTGTGATAATTTGTACGGAAATAGGACTGTTAAAATTACAGAACTTTTTGTGGTAATTTGTACGGAAAAATGGCTGTGAAATTTACTACATTTATAACCGTTGAAATGACGGAAAATATGCGATAAAATGTACATCGATTTTTACTGCTATTTTTACGTAAAAACTGCTGGCAACATTGCTGCCTGCAGTTTTTGTACATTTAAATGTTTCCGGATCGTCTAAGCGTCTGGTTAAACGTATAATTCAAGCGTACGTATATTTCAAGCATACGTATTTACTTTTAATACGAATGGAAAAAATTAGTCTTACGTCACTGAACAAAGAATAAACTGGAAATCGGAGCGTTATCGTAGCTATCTGCATAATATGTTTCATACATAGGATCTTGTTATTTTTCCCTATAAACATTTTAATTAATTTATGTTGCGTCTAATTTTCATTGAATTAAGTGATAAAATGTCATATAAATTTGCTGGAACTGTTTAAATTGTTTTATTTTTCTTTAATTTGCCATTATGGCTGTTATATGCCATTATGAATGCAGGATTCTAGCGGATGTTTGTTTCTCAATGTCTCTGATCCGTAGACCTGCAGCAGAAAAGCATCTTTTCTTTTTCTTCTTTTTACGCAATGAACGAAAACCGTTTGAATGTTTATACGTTTAATCACTGGGGTAAATTCTGTATATACGCTGTATCGTATATACTGTTTCGTATAATATGTATAATCCTTGACTGTACCATACGTATCCAAAATATGTACCCGCATAATACGTATTATACGTATACATGTATAAACGTTTAATAGGGAGCGCTAGTAAAAACCCACGTTGATGTTAATTTATTGTTATGGGAAATTTTATATCACGTAAATAAACGTCGTTTTTCTTCCAAATGAAAAGTGAGAAATCTCTGGAGTTCTGACCCATACTCGAGTGTTATTCCAATAACTTTTATTTATTTTTTATTTTTGAAAACTGAAAAAAAAAAAACTCCGCTTAACAAAGTTCATTTATCATTTTCTTGAAGGGCAGACCACGAATCAATACCTTGTTGCGAGATGTGCTCTCCAGGAAAAACAAAAACAAAACAAAACAAAAAAAAATAATAAGTAAACAAACATATATTTCTTTTATTTTTCGCGCTGAGGATCTAATGGAAAACTGAGGAGCCTTTGTACGTGATTGGAACCATTGATCACGAGTCTAAAGTGTCACAACAATTTTGTCTCGATGGAATTTTATCGAAAAGTATCCAAAATAATAATTGAGATACAGATACGTTGCGTGCATTTTTTAGCACCTTAGAAACATTCTTCTTTTTTTTAAACAAACAAACAAAAGAAAACCCCGTTAATAACAAATGTATTAAAAAAGCAAACAGTTTCAGTGTTTTTATGAGGGATAATCGATTTCAAAGGAATTTATCTGAAAACTTCTCTAGTTTTCTCACTAGAAAAAAATATCAAGCACATTGCTTTGAACATTGTACGGTGAATAGACAGGAATAATTTTCGTTTCATTAGAATTGTAATCGTATGCTCTAAATTGGATGTTTAATATTTCAAACCAGGACATGTGATCACAATAAATCAGGTTCATTTGATTATAAGAATTGAAAATATTCCCAACAGAGCGACAAAACTGATGATTTGAAAGAAGAAAAAAATTATTTAATTTGTAACAGACTTAAATTTAATACTTTAGCTAGTGCATAAATAAATAAAGATTATATTATCTGTTAAAGATACGTTTACAAAAATATCAAAAGAAAACCACAAATTACACATTTTTCGTTGTTCTTTAATTCTATTTTCAGGTGAAAATTTTATTGATTATATTCATTAGAGTTATTTAGCTACTAACTTCTGTAGAAGAATTACAATAACTTATTATAAATTAATCTGCGATAAAATTAGAAATGAAATTTTAAAAAGACTTTACATCTGAAAAATTTTCAGATTCATCGCGTTTAGTTTGGATCGGTACTTTCGATCGATATTTTCACGAAAAAAAAAAGGAAATCGGGTGCCTAAATAAATGAAGTGTACATTACTTTTTAAAGATGAAAATAAGTGTAAAATACTAAAAATAACTGAAAAATAAAACTACAAATTACACCTTTTTATATATATATTTCTAAATTTTATCTTCGGATAAAATTATTTATTGATTACATTCATTAGCATAATATAGCCATTGAATCGACTAGAAGAATACGATAATAATAGGATATTGTAAATGAAGCTAAGAGATAACTGAAAATGCATGTTTAAAATTTTTAATGTCTTAGAAATTTTTATTCTTCGTATGCTTCGTATTCACTTGCATCCTTGCTTTTGATAGATATTTTGAGAGAAATGAAAGGGGGAAAAAAGTTCTTTTGAAAAGAAAAAAAGAAAAAAAAAACCGTAAAATATCTTGGATGAAAAAATGAGATTTTTATATTAATTACACACAGAAAAAAATAAAATAAAACCCAATTTGGGTCGAAAGATTCTTAGGTATGTGCCCAAATTGGGTCATGACTGTTTTGAGTGGCCTGAGTCTCACTCTTTCCTGATTGCGGCACTCCAGGACATAGCCAAAATGAGTGCTTCTCTTGGCCGTGTCCAGGGACCCTGGCGGGGAGCGCCGGAGACAGCTAATGTCAGGTTTAGGGGCCTGTCGTCGGGAGCCGGCAGGTTAAGGATTTGGAAAGCTGGTGTTCATGTCTAGTGCGGATGAGAAAACGGAATCGGACGACTCCATGGTCCGGCCGGACCGCACTTTTTGCTGTCATAACTTCTTCCCCGGCCCCACGGCTTTTCCAGCCTGGTCACCTGGACAAGTGGCGGCGGACGAGATAATTTTTCCTATTTTTTTTCTATCCTTTGTGTTACTAACTTAGTTTTTAAGGTCTGTTGTCCGTTCCCTGGAAGAGAAATAAGTGGTCACTTTCATAGGTTTTCCATGATCTCGACCGGGGATATATCAAATTTCGGGAGGGAGCCCCTGATTAGTCCCTGGTCGTTCCTATGAACTTCCAGGAAAACCCGGGGTCGAAGATGTCACGGACTTCCTTTCGGGAACCGATCCTGTTCCGGCTACTCTAGTACCCATGGTTGGGATTACTACCGTGCCGATCAGGTTACAGATAGAAATGGCGGGTCTTGCCCTGAATTGGATGGGTGCCGCGAAAATTTTTAAGCACACCGAATAGTCTTACCACTGTGTATCCATTTTGGGCACTGTTAAATACCCATTTAACAAAAAAAATTGAAAATGGGTATTTAACAGTGTGCAAAATGGATACACAGTGGTAACCAAAACAGTCATGACCCAATTTGGGCACATACCTAAGAATCTTTCGACCCAAATTGGATTTATTTTTTTTCTGTGTATAGTATTTAATTTGATTTTCAAAGCTCCTTTAACACCTTCGGGTCTAGTGTTTTATTAATAGTGCATGTCTTTTCTTTCGATATTATTTTGTCTTAACAAATATTTTTGTTATTATCTGCATGTAGTAATGGTGGTATATGTCTATATATTTATTATTATGACTTCATTTATTCTTCAGCATTTTGTAATAATAAATTAAATAAAAAATTGCTTAGTTCTCTTTACGATGTAGATGACTCTGTTATTTCACACATATGTTTCACTCTTTAAATTTAAAATATGGACTTCTTTTCCAAACGAATAATTTGTGATAAAGCATAAAAAATACTAGAAAATTGTTATATCTACTTAATAATGTTGTAATAAGCGAATTTTTCAAACATCTTCAAAAAATTCTTACTAAGCATATTGTCATAAAAATAGTACGCAAAATAATTATAATCGTCAGATTTCTGTAAATGACATATTTGTTAAACTTCAGTAAACCTTAAATTTTGTGATTTGGATAGCTACTTTTAATATTATTAACATAAAAGTATTTTCCCCCCAAAGTAAAAAGTGCACATTAGATATAAAATCTGCGATCAATCTGCGAATGTATCAATCAATTATTATGCTGTGGTTTATTTTGTAATTCAATGTGTTCTTCAATATTATCATAATCACAGAAAAAAATAACGGGCTTGGGGTAAAAAAAAAAAAAAAAAAAAAAAAAAATCTGATTTTACAATATAATACTGGCATCCCATGCGCGGCACCGTATTACTGCTTATTAAACTGTTTATTACTATTAATTGTACGGTATAATACTGGCAGCTGGAAAGCCAGTATTACACTGTAAAATCAGCATTTTTTTTTTTTTTTATCAGTGTACGAGATATAAATACTTTTGATTGAAAGCTGTCAAAGTATTTATCAAAAATTCCGTCAATTGTACTTTCATATTTTGTTGTACTCTCATTTAGTTTATTCGACCTATTGAAATTAAATGTGTTTTTTACAAAATCAGTTAAAGGATTTGATTTTTCTTTTGAGAAATCCATATTGTAATTCACACTCAAAAATCTTCGGAAATTGCTCTAATCCCGATTGAGCAGAGCAGAGAAGGCGTGCAAGTGTGCACGATGCGCCTATAGAAGTTTTAACTTTTAAAAAACTGCGCTACATATGAGTTATGTATATTTCAGTGAAATGGATTTCCGGTGCAGGCGTCTTTTTTTTCATGGCCCTGTCATGTGCGATGTTAATAAGCAGCGGTATACTACTTTTTTTTTTTATTCCTGAAAAATGTTTTAAGTGATTTTTAAATATTACATTCAAAATTATTGTGCTTTTTATTTTAATACCCGAAAAAATAATGCATTTTCTAGCATACAAGACTGGTGTCCTCTTAATGTAGTTCAGGTATAGAGTCAGTCACTAGTCACGCGAAAACACTTGCAGACTAATGTTAAGTCTATGGGAACGTTATTTTCAAATATGTCGCTTGAATTTAATATTTTTAAATGATACTTTTTTATAGGATAGCTAAGGTCGATTAACCGAGTTAGTTTTTAAGTTTTCGATTTTGGTTTCAGATTTTTTTTTTTTTTTTAGAAAGTTACTTTCACTTTTGGAGTCGGTTCCGAAAGTGAAAGTACTCTCATTAAAATAAACTGCAACGAAAATCGAAAAAGTAAAACCTAGCCCGGTTAGAGATCGACCTCAACTGTCCTATGCAAAAAAAAAAAAAAAAAAAAAAAAAAAAATAATAATAATAATAATAATAATAATAATAATAATAATAATAATTAAAAATATAAAATTGCCAGCGAGATATTTGAAAATAATGTTCCCATAGACTTAACCTTACTCTAGCCTACATTAGTCACGCGAATACATGCACGTAAGCTTCGCGAAGACATACACGTAAGACATACACATAAGCTAACCAATGGAAGTTTCTAGTTTTTATTTCAATATTTTCAATGATTCTCTTTTTGCATAGACTATCTGAGGTGATGTCTAACGTTGTATCTTTTCGATTTTGGTTGTAGTTTCATTCTGAGGAACCTTTTTATTTTGGAAACAAAGTTGTTGATTGACTCCAAAATTAAAAGTGTCCTCAGAATGAAACTGCAGTCATAATCTAGAAAATACAAAGATATAACGTTAGACATTGACCTCAGATATCCTACGTAAAAAGAATAATATAGAAATACTGAAATGCAAATACAAACGAGAAATTTGTAAACTCTTCCATTGGTTTAGCTTGGGAATGTCTTCGCATGATTAGTGTAAACTCTTAAATAAGCATCCGGATATATTGTGTAGCGATGTGCCATTTGCAACCCTAATAAGAACAGAGAGTTGAAGTGGCATGGCTGTGCCGTCCCAATGATCACAGTCACAACTATAATCAAAACTTAATAGTCTAATTCAGCATATTGTGGCTTTCAGATGACTACTATCTCGTGAGTCCACTGTATCACCCTAAATAACGGGTTATTTGCAATTCGACACAAAATGGGTCACGTCGAAGTCACACTGACATGGAGCCCCACCAGTGGCTGAGAGGTTCTGCTCTCGAAGCTGGTAGACGGGAGGTGCTGGGTTCGATCCCAATCGCGCCCGTCGGCCTTTTCGTGGTTTTCTTCGAGCCGTGGATTTATCCATGCGTAAATACGGGTTAGGTTCCCTTAGAAAGACCCCCACGAAGGGCACTCCCCCGGGCCTATATCCCAAGTGTAGATAATTGGCCGTCAATAATCAACCCATCAACTCAACACACTGACATGGACGTTCCACATCACCTGATGACAATGAGACAGTGAATTTTTGTTATGTTATTTGGTTACATATATTTTTTTTTTCTCAGATTTTGCTCACTATATACTATTAGAGAATGTTTCAGACCCTTTCAATGGAAATTTTGTTAAACGTTATAATCTTTGCTTATTAAGTATTTTAGAAAAAGACATTTGATATATTCATAATAAATACAAGATACTTAATACATTAAACGAAGAAAAAAACAGCAAAATCTGCTGGAAATTTGATTGCCGGCAATTTTACTGTCAAAATTTATATAATTAGGCCGTTTTGCCTGAAACTTATAAAGAAGGAAACAATTTTAAGATACTTTTTATTGTTAATTTGTAGCAAAAATGCTAGAACCTTAAAATATTTTACATCAAACGATACTATAACTACGAAATCGCCAGCAGATTTTACTTTTTTTCCTCCTATAATGTACATTATAACCATATAACCTCATTAGATACTTGCATTTCTCCTAAAAAACATATAGACTTATTACATTCATCAACATTCAATACATATAATAGAAACAATAACCCAATTTTTAACAAATAAAAGTAATAGTAACTAATAAAGAATCTTCCATTATACTAAATCTATACTATACAAACACCACAATAGTTTATTTCCATGATCGTTGTGCTTTTATCATTAGCGGCTTCAAGTCTCTTTGGCGATCGAAAGCAGTAAGCAACTTAAAATCTGTTGGAAATTTGATTGCCGGCAATTTTACTGTGAAACTTTATATAATTAAGCCGTTTCGGCTGAAACTTATAAAGAAGGAAAGAGTTTAAAGATTGTTTATAAAACTCTCGAAAATACGCAAATAAATAGACCAGGTTCTCTTCGAATACTCTCTTAGGCATTTGATAAAGCAGAGCTAACGTATTGTGACAACACACACTTTATAATTAAGAAAGCGAATTGATTAAATATCAAATCGTATTCCACAACAAATTAATACTTTATATATTGAATTATAAAAAGAAATAAGTTTAATTTTGTTGACATATTTCATAAAACCATTTGATATTTGAAATCGTATATATAAATATGAAGCTTTCAAAATTCTGAAAATGTAGAATGATTGTATTTCAACATGTAATTGAATAAAAATTCAAAAGTGAAGTCAATTTCGAAATATTTTATAGATTAATTTATTTAAAATATGAATGAAGGCAACAAATTTAAAATTTCAACACCGTCTAAAATTTTATATCGTCTTATAAGTAAATAACACGAAATGGCGAGTCAATTTTCAAGCGAATCCATTTAATATACTAAGAATTTCATTATTAAAAGGGGAAAAATAATCTGTGAATAACATTTCGTATTCGAGAAATGACTTCAGTAATTTTAAAAATTTATTGCTTAAAATCAAAAATGCTTTCAACAAGATCTCACAGGTAAATATACTGCAGCTTTGAAGATATAGAATATGTTGCAACTGAAATTATTTTAATGCTCATTAATTCTTAGATAATCAGTGACATGCCAAATATTTTTTCACTGAAAATCTGTGTCTCACACAATTAAAATAAACTTTAAGTGATGGGAGAATAATATTGATATCTATCCAAAATATCCAATATATATTCTGTGTTAGGTATGATTTTTATTAATTTCCAAGGGTTAAACAAAATTTGCATAATTTAAATCACAGCATTTAAAAATTTATGAAAATAATTAATGGATATATAATTAATTAGCCACTTGCGCTGGAAAGACGTACGACGCACATAGAATGGTCTTGTAAATTAGTTGCATAGCTGTCAAGTTTCATTAAATAGAGGAATTTGTATTAAATCTATTCCACTATTAAAAAATAGTGGTACGAGACTTAAAAGCTATGCATCTACTTCACAGAAACATCTTGACGCGCATGGCACGTCATTCCAGCGCAAGTGGTTAGTTAATTGCCGAAACGTCAGTTGAGGCTCACTGTAGAGACCCGAAAAGTTTTTTTGTTTCTGTCTGTCTGTCTGTTCCGCGATAACTGCCGCAAAAATGATCCGATTAGTTTGATTTTTGGTAGGTATATTGGTGAGGTACCCGGAATTAGCTGTATAGTTTTTAGTTACATTTGGTTCATTCGTTCGGAAAATATAGAACATTTCTTTTTAAGTCATAATGCTTTCCTATGGGAATTAGACGATTTTGAAAGTTTTCATTCGTTGCAAATACTAGTAAATCTACAGATCAGGAGCCTCAACGTCAGCTCTGAAAATCATTGTTTTTTAATATTACTTTTCATATTTAGCATCTTATAATCCGCAATTTATTTTTTTATACTATATACATAGTATTTATAGACATATAAAACACTTCGAAGGTTTTCAAAAATTAGAACCGTTAAATTAAACACGGTTTATGCAATGAAATTCTGAAATTCGTATGAACTTTTTTTTCAGGAAATGTTTTGGATAAAGAGTACATTTCTTCAGGGGGGCAGAGCCCCCCTGAATCCCACGTAATCCTGTTAAATTTATATTCGTGATTTCCTATTGATTGTGTGAATGATTCTAGTATATATTGGATTTCGTTTTATGCTGTGGTTTTATTAAGATAAGCAACAGTTTGGAAAATAATTTCAAGTTATCCTAATACCCAAATAACAGTATTTACTTACCTTCCAACCACGAAACACTTGCATCTAATGAATAAGTTGAATAATATCACTTGTACAAAAGCAACTTATGGAAATGAATCTGAATCTACTATATTTTCCATATATCTGTTTTAGAAATCTAGTTTAATTACAATTTTTGTTTCGGAAAAACAGTTTTGATGGTCATTCTATAATATTTAGATGTAAGATCTTATCTAATTACATCCTGATCTACTCGATGGCAATAGCATACAAAATCCCCAGCCCCCCTCCCAATATATATATATATATATATATATTAGTCATATTTGGAAACTTTTTAACCTATTGGGTAATCATTCATAATCGTGCCTACTGCCAATTCATTAAATAGCAAACGTGATTTGGAGCTATAAATTATTTTTTGCGATAGCTTTTTATGATCTCAGTTTCCAGTAATTGTGCTATTTCAGGATGTATGAATGCGTTTTACTACGCTAATTTCTTTAGATTAACCATCTCGTTGTACGAGAGATTTTATCCTATTTTTAAAATAATACTAATTTTCAACCACGAAAAATCCACACCTCTTTCAGAAAATGAATAATATCTCATGTAAAAATGCTTCGGAAATCATTCTACAGTAGTTAAAAGGTAACTTATATTAAAATAAATTCCCATTTATTTCAATAAAATACAAAAATCAACCGAAAATATTTTATTTTGCGAATAAAATATTGCAGCAAAATAGTCTGAGTTATTTGAATTTTATTATTTTGATATTCTTTGAAATATAGTTGCTAGGTTACGGTTAAATTAAAGAGGAAAATAAAAATAAATGCATTTTAAATTTTGCAAAAAATGATAAAATAAAATGTATTATATTATTAGAACAGATGCATAAAATTGCACCAAAAATTATACACCTAATTTAAAAATTCTGACAAATGTATTAACAAAATTTCAAATTAATTTGAATAATTTAAGACCTAATTAGATAAATTGTAGCCTTCATAACTTACCGTTTAAATACATGAATCAAATGCGCCATTTTATTTTCAACAAATGAAAAATTTCAAAATCGTCTGAATTCCCATAGGAAAGCATTATGACCTAAAAAGAAATGTTCTATATTTTCTGAACGAATGAACCAAATGTAACTAAAAACTATACAGCTAATTCCGGGTACCTCACCAACATACCTACCAAAAACCAACCTAATCGGATCATTTTTGCGGCAGTTATCGTGAAACTGACAGGCAGACAGACAGACAGACAGACGGACAGACAGACAGAAACCAAAAACTTTTCGGGTCTCCACAGTGAGCCTCAACTGACGTTTCGACAAAAATGGCGCATTTGATCAATGTATTCAAACGGTAAGTTATGAAGGCTAAAATTTATCAAGTCAGGTCTTAAATTATTCAAATTAGTTTGAAATTTTGCGAATACATTCGTCAGATTCTTTAAATTAGGTGTATAATTGCTGGTGCAATTTTATACATCTGTTCTAATAATATAATACATTTTATTTTATCATTTTTTGCAAATTTTAAAATGCATTTATTTTTATTTTCCTATTTAATTTAACCGTAACCTAGCAACTATATTTCAAAGAATATCAAAATAATAAAAATTGGAGTAACTCAAACTGTTTTGCTACAATATTTTATTCGCCAAAAAATATTTTTGAGTAATTTTAATATTTTATTGAAATAAATGAGAATTTATTTTGATACAAGTTACCTTTTAGCTACTATGGAATGATAACCGAAACATTTTTACATGATATATTATTCATTTTCTGGAAGAGATGTAGATTTTTCGTGGTTGGAAATTAGTATTATTTTTAAAATAGGATATAATATCTCATACAATGAGATTATTAATCTAAAGAAATTAGCGTAGTAAAACGCATCCATACAGCCTGAAATAGCACAATTACTGGAAACTGAGATCATAAAAAGTTATCACAAAAATACTTTATAGTGCCAAATCACGGTTGCTATTTAGTGAATTGGCAGTGGGCACGATTATGAATGATTGCCCAATAGGTTTAAAAGTTTTCAAATAAGCCTATTTTGAGGAGATTTTAGTATGCTATTGCTATCGAGTTAGATCAGGATGTACTTAGGTAAAATAAATATTATAGAATGACCATCAAAACTGTTTTTCAGAAATAAAAATTGTAATAACACTAAATTTCTGAAACAGATATAAGTGAAATATACTAGATTCAGTTTACATTTCCATAAGTTGCTTTTGTACACGAGATATTATTCAACTTTTCTATCAGATGCGAGTGTGTCGTGTTCGGCAGGTAAGTAAATATTGCTATTTAGGTATTAGGATAACATGAAAGTATTTTCGAAATTTTTGCTTATCCTAATAAAACCACTGTGTAGAATGAAATCCAAGATATACTATAGAATCCTTCACACAAACCATAGGAAATCACGAATATAAATTTAATAGGATTACGGGGGTTTCAGGGGGGCAGGGCTGCCCTGAAGAAATGTATTTTTTTAATCTAAAAAATAGAATGTTCATAAGCGTGTCAGAATATTATTGCATAAACCGTGTTTAATTTAACGTTTCTAATTTCTGAAATCTTCGAATTATTTTATATGCATATAATTATATATTGTAGTAATTTAAGATTTTTAATTTCTTGATTGTAAGATGTAAATATTATGAAAAATGAGATTAAAAATCATCGACTTTCAGAGCTGACGTTGAGGCTCCTGATCTGTAGATTTGCTAGTATATATTTTTACTTTCTTCTATCTATACAAGAATAGAGTATTAGATTCGTAAAAAATTTCGACTTCCGGTTTTCAACGGAATTATACGCTTTAGAAGTTGTCTGTCTGTTTGTGACACGAATTTTGTGGGTGCTCTAACTCACGAATTACTGCGTAGAATAGGATGAAATTTTATATGAAATTCTATCCTTATGTGAACTTCTACTGATTAGCTTTTGGGCAAAATACTCCAAATGAGGGTGACGAAAATTGATGACTTATTCGAAATATGCGATGCTAATATCACCAGTTTAAAGGCACAGAATTCAACGAAACGCCACGCTTCGCATCCGAAATATGGAAATACATTGTCATTCAATTTTGGTTGCAGACATCTAAGAGCAGGCTGGCACCCCAGCTGCCAGTATTATACCGTAAAATTAACAGTGATAAACAGTAAAATAAGCAATAATACGTAACCACGCATGCGCGGTTTGCTACAGCTTTCTTTGTTTGCAGGTTCATGGTTTATATTTAACTTTGTAGAGTTGGCAGATTTTTAAAAAAGCAAAAATTAAAAATGAGAAAGGAATTGGTTTTGTAATTTAGAACCTTGATCATATGACGAGACCTTCACCTGAATGAGCACCTCCAGAGGTATAATTCATAGGGAACTTGGAGGACTTTACACCCACGACAGATTTTACATGCACCAGGCGCCATTAGTGTACATGACAGTGAAGGGAGTTTGAGATCTCACTGACCAACACCCTTAAGTTCTTGATTATGAATATTGTCGTTAGGATGAAATGAATGGGTTTGCGTAGAAAAATATCAACCCGGAAAAAAAGATATAATTTTTAAGAAAAAATAAAACCGACTTCAAAGGATTGTTTCTTACCTTCCTGTTTCTGAAGAAATCCATTATTATTATCCACCTAAGAGTCCTGCATGAGTCATTTTTACCCGACCAGAACCCGAAAATTGTTTCTGAAGCCTATCTGAAATCCAATCCGAACCCGACACAGTTCAACCCAAAACCAAAAATTAAATAAAATTAATGCACATATTGATGAAATTATGGAAACTTACTCCATAATTATATCTCTAATATCCATTTTATCTTTTATGTAGAAAAATAGACGTACAGATACTCGTTTATATTCAAATACACTGCTCAAAACAATTAAAGGATATTTGAAGTTTTATATAAAATAAAGATATAAACGAAATTTTTTTTGCCGAAAATAGAAGAAGAGAATCACAAATGCAAATTTTTCTGGTTTTCAAACTGTGGAGTATGCAAATTTTGAGTTCGACGTCAAAAACGTCGCTTCAGCGGCAGCGAATGAAATTTGACTTTCAACTGGATGAAAAAGAATGAAGACAAGGATGATCGGCATTCAGTGATTGGTTTGTTTCGATGAGTACGATGTCTCAGCGAAGTCATTTGACAGATTCAGAAGCTTAGAGAATTGTTGGTAGGTTAGAAGGGGGCCAAACTCAAGCCGAAGTAGCGCAAGCCATTGGAGTGTCACAAAGTGTCATTTACAGGATCTGGAACCGTTTTTTGGAGAGTGGATGTGCAGGCCGAAGACCAGGGCAAGGTCGTAGACGGGCAACAACGCCCAATGAAGATCGGTATTTAGCGTTAACAGCTCGGAGACACCGAAACATGAACGCTACTCTTCTCCAACAACACCTTCGCTGGGCTACAGGCACCACGATTTCAACTCAGACTGTCCGAAACCGGCTCCATGCTGTAGGTCTGTATGCTCGCCGACCGATGGTATGTGTTAGATTAACATCAAGGCATCGTCGCGACCGCAGGGAGTGGGCAACCGAGCATGTCAACTGGAGGAGAAATGAATGGAGCAATATTCTGTTTTCTGACGAGTCCCGTTTTTCTGTGCATCCGGATAATAGGCGTATTTTCATCTGGAGGGACCGTGGCAGTAGGAATAATCCTGCGTTCGTACACGAAAGTGTCAGATTTGGCGGTGGAGGAGTGTTGGTGTATGGTGGCATCTCCATTGACGGGCGCACTGACCTCTACATCATTCGAGATGGAACTCTGACTGGTCGCCGATATAGGGATGAGATCCTCAGACCTATTGTAGTCCCTTACGCTGCAGCAATCGGAGATAACTTCATTTTAATGGACGATAACTGCAGGCCACATCGTGCAAACCTGGTGGAGGATTTCCTTTTCGAGGAAGGAATCGTTCGAATGGAATGGCCAGCGTGTTCTCCAGACATGAATCCATTCGAGCACGTTTGGGACGCTCTAGGAAGACGAGTTTCTGGCCGCCAACAACCCCCACAAACTCTCCAAGAACTGGAAAGAGCTCTTCTGGAAGAGTGGGGCAGAATACCCCAACTTGTCATTAATAGCCTCATTGAGTCCATGCCTCAAAGGTGTTCAACGTTGCTGGCCGCCCGTGGAAACCATACCCCCTACTGAAAATGATTTTCTTTGAAGAAAACACCTTCTCTTATTCTTTTTTTCTCATATGCACAAATTGTGTTTTTTTCCTTTTGTACACAAATGCGCAATAAAATGCATTTTTTTCTGCCAAACATGTGTAATTTATTCTCATATAACCTACTATGTCTGTCGACCATGTATCAATCAGCTAAAAAGTTTCCCAGATACAAAATCCACCTAAAACTGCAATATCCTTTAATTGTTTTGAGCAGTGTATATCGTTCTTTTACTTGAAACATTAATGTGCATTTTCTTTTGAAATAACTGGTTACTAAACCCTGTTCGAAAGAATAAAACCAAACCCGAAATGCGAGCAGGGTAGGGTCCGGGTAAAATCGGGTAAGGTAACCTGATTTTATCCGATGCAAGACTCTAATCTCCATTCGTTAGAAATCCCATTGTGGACAACATCGCTCATTTTTACGCACAGTAGACGATAATTTGTCAGAACTTTTGACATGTCCTGTAAATTATGCACAACACAATGACAGTTTTGAAAACTTAAAGTAATACTATATACCTTAACATCTTGCTTAAAATTCGTGTCGTTTGGTTTATTTTTATGAAAGTTAAAGACTATAAAGTAAAAAAAAAAAAAAAAAAGGCAGTGAAACAGATAAACAACCAATCATATTATTTTTAGATTCTAATGAAATGGAAATTGGACCACTGTCGGACTGATAGCTTTCAAAGGAAAAAAACATGAAAAAAATAGCATATCCGTTCAAGAGTTGTACGTGGACAAACATGTGCGAAACAACAACATACAAACGGATTCTATAGATCCCCGTCCGTCTTCGGAAGTTGGTTAAAAATAGAGGTAAGTCTCGAATTAAATAGTTTCGCTATATGAATCCGGCCTTAAATTAACCCAATCTGCCAGCTAAGCCAATACAGAAAATTAAAAGTGTCATAGAAGAAAATAACTGTAACTGAACACTTATAAAATTAATTTAAACAAAATTCCACTTATTCAAATGTTGCAAAATATAGCTGCCGAACTGTACTGTTTTACAAATTTCTAAAAATTATCGAAATCGTATAAAAAACAAGAACGAAAAATCATGCGTCGAGCATAGATTATGTAACACTTTCCAACGCTTCCAAAATAATTTTACAAATCATACCGTTTAATAAGCTAAAAGATAACATCTAAGTAAACAATTTGGAAAACACATAACATATTTAAAAACATAATTTCAGGAATTTCCAACATATACATATATACAATATTCAGAAAAATATCCGAATACTTTTATTCAGCCCTGTATAGGATCTATAGATTTGTATATATACACATAGGATGCTAAATTTTAGTTCAGTTAGGAAACGCGTAGCACAGTTTAAAATTCTCCGTCTGGAGTTTCTATCAATAAACGGAAATGTGTCCGAGAACTTTTGTGCTTCCCTGTATAGGATCTACAGAATTTATACACACCATGTAATAGACAAAAAGCAAGTTAAAATTAAAATTGCGTTCAGTAACTTAAAACGCACTTCCAGGAATTATTGTTAACAGACAGTAGCGAATTCTTTTGTGTGTCCCTGTAAATGAACGATGACTTCTATACACACAATATTCTGTTGTAAGCCTCTTGTAATGCACCTTAGTGATACATATAAATTTCAATGCATTTAAAATAGTGAAACATTATTTAAATAAACTGCAGACGATTTTTCTCCATAGACGTAATGTAACGGAATTCTTTTGACTGTCCCTGTAAAGCAACTATAAGTGCTATGCACACCCTATTCCATATTAAGCTTCTTCTAATGCACCTTAGTGATATATATAAATTTCAATGCGTTTAAAATAGTGAAACATTATTTAAATAAACCGCAAATGATTTTTCCCCATAGACCGCAATGTAACGGAATTCTTTTGAGTGTCCCTGTAAAAAAACTATAAGTGCTACACACTTCCGTTGAAATAGGGAACATGCTATAGATAACGACAGTAACATATAAAAATTGCAGAGCAATCCGAGCATATTTACGGAGTTAGAGCACGGCCAGACGGCCAGACGGCCAGACGGCAGACGGCAGACGGCCATACGGCAGACGGCCAGACAAACCGAAGTCATAAACACTTTTCAACTAGGTTGGAAAGTGTTAAAAAGACGAATAAGATTGATTTTTTTTGACTAAATTAAAATTAATATTTCTTCACTTATACAAATGTATTATTATATTTTAATATAAATTTATATTTGTTACATTCTGACAATAATTCAGAATATTATCTCTGAATATTACATTAAAATATATCATTTTCAATAAAATTTAAAAAAAAATAATTAAATTAATAAAATAGTAAAATTACAAAATCAAGTTGCAAATATTTTAAAACTTCTGCAGATAAAGCATTCCTAAAAATCATCAAATGAATAAACAACATAACATTTTACTTATTTCTGATATTTCGTTAGCGAGAATCATTCTCTGAATATTATATTAAAAAATATATCCTTTTTAATAAAATTAGTTGCAAATTTTTTCAACTCCTTCCGATAAAGCATTCCTAAAAATCACCAAATGAATAGACAACAGAACATTTAATGTATTTCTGATATTTCGTTACCGAAACATTCTTTCCGTTTTTACTGTCAATTTATTATGCGTAAAAGAAAAAAAAAAGGGGGGGGGATGTTCACTCGATTATTTGTTAGAAAAATAAAAAAAATCCGTAACATGTTTCCAGATTAAATTCAAACTAGCGTTCAACATCCAATACTATTTATTCTGTTTACTTTTGGGGGGGAAAAAAAAACAAACATATTCACTTTTTTTTTTTTCAAACATGTAAAAATACAACAAATTTAACTCATAATCGAATGCCATTTCAAAAGCATTCGAAAGTTTTAAAAACCTAGAACGTTCTTTGATACCATGCTCATTTATCATCCTGCGAAAGGAGAGAGGGAATCAATACGATTCTCCGAAGTTTTCCAGGAGAAATAAAAAAAGGTATTTGTTTATTTACTTTTATCAGGAGATGTACCATACAAAGAGTTTAAACTTTTTGTATTGTTGGTCGGTGTTCTATGATATCATATCAGTATATACAAACTGAAAGAAAGTTTCTTGAATTTTAAATATTGGATAGTCTGAAAGCAACCGAAAAGATTGCTGTTAAATGATCTATAAAATAGCGTTACGAAGTATCTTGTTTTTAAAAATGATAAAGTATAGCATGACATTTATGCATTATGACACCAGTCATTTTTAAAAACTCTATGACTGTTCGGAAGCAGAATCGTAGATTTTTAGATTACAGACGGTTTGTATTACTGCAAGTGGAAATGAATACCAGTTTCCGATTTCATTTTGCGTTTAGTCATAATTAAATGCGAAAAAGTATTGATAACAAACTAAATATGCTACTTTTTGCTTAGCAATTAAGATATATTTAAAGATTTATGGTTTTATAATACGATTCAACAAACTTTTTCAGGAGAAATAAAAAAAAAGTATTTGTTTATTTACATTTATCAAGAGATGCATCATGCAACTCTTGTTTTTTACTTTTTTCACATTTGTATTCTTGAGTTTTAACTTTTTGTATTGTAGGTCGGTATTGCATAATATGATATCCAAACCAGAAGACCTTTCTTGAATTTCAAATATTGGATAGTCCAAAAGCAACTGATAAGATTGCATTTAAATTATGTATCAAATACTAGCGTTACGAAGTATCTTATTTTGGAAAATGATACGGTATGTTTATGACATTAATGTATTACGTCATCAGTCATTTTTTTAAAAGTTAACTGTTTGGGTATAGAAACAGAAACTTTATTATTATTATTTTTTTTAGATTACAAGCAGTTAATATCACTATAAATAGAGAAATAAATAGCAGTTTCCAATTTCATTTTCATATTAACCGTAAATATATATAAAAAAATATTGAGAACAATAGAATGATGCTACTTTTAACTTAGCTGTAAAGAGAAATTTGAGAGATTATATTTTTACAACACTGTTCTATGAAGTTTTCTGGGAGGAAAAAGTATTTTTTTTATTTACTTTTAACACGAAATGTATCATAAAAAGATTTTTAATTTTTTGTATTGTAGATCGGTGTTATATGACACCATATTAGTATATCAAACCCCAAAAAACTTTCTTGAATTTTAAATACTGGACAGCGTGAGCATAAAACTGAAAAGATTGCAGTCAAATATTTTTTTTTTAAATAGTGTTACAATTTTTAATATGATAATGTACATATATGATATATGATAAGGTATATCATGGCCTTTATTATGTATTATGACATAAGTCAGTTTTCTTTATTACTTTGACTGTTCAGAAATAAAATAGAAATTTTAAATTTTAGAGTACAGACAGTTTGCATTTTCGCAAAGGGAGAAATAAATAATGTTTTCTGATTGCATTTTAATATTTATTATAACACGCATGTCGCCAAAAACTTTGTCAGTGTGAAGTATGAAATTAAATTTAAATTTTTGTACTTAACTAAAGTCCATTTTTAGTTCATTTTTAAGCAGATAGCGTAAGATATTTTTTATATACTAGAAGACTGCAATTAATTTTCGGAAGCCTAATAATTTTAATTGAAAAAGCCGAGTTAACACTAGCGTCGCGTATACGTGACATATAACGCTTGTATAATCCTTGATTGTTCACATCAGTAATTTTGAAAAGCAATTTTTGTCTGGTTTAATTAAAGAATTTCTGATATTAGATTAAGTAATGATTAAAGATTTCTTTTTATTATTATTATTATTCAAGGAACAAAGAAAAATAGAAAAAAAGTTATAGAATTAAGTTTTGAAGAGAGAAACCAAATGAGGTCAATAACTGATGCCAACCGAAAACCGCCTAGGATGATCTGAACTAAACTTACATTGAAATGCTATTTAATTAAGAATAATTGGTTAGTAATGTGTTGCAACTTCTCAGGTCTTGATAACTACTCCTACTTAATGAAACGTGGATTCAGTAAGTTTATGAAGGTTTGGCATACCTTAACATCTGCTAGAAATTTCCATAAATCAGTGAAAGATGCTGGTGTGAGATGACATGCTTGCATTGTGACATGCAAGACAAGGCCGTCATTTTGAAGAACATACATAAGCCAGATTTATGTGTAAAAACACTTTTTTTAAAACCAATAGGGAAGGGATGCGATGGAGCTTCTTTTAAATTTTGTCTACGCAACGCTGCGATTAACAATAATTTGTTCTTGAGTCAGTATTTAATGATACGAAATATAAAATTACTAATTCAAGAAACTCACTTACGTTAAGAACTCTGGCGGCTCACATGCACTCACTAATAACTTCGAGCTTCAAACACGACTATTGCTATAAACAAAGATTAGTTCACAATTTTACAAACTAGCTAAAATGTTCCTAAACCTAGCAATAATACCCTGTGGTTGCAGACAAACTTTATTGAACTATAAGCAAAGTTCATTCTTGCAAAATTGCCAACTCGCTTTCATATAAACTCTAAACTTCTCGACTCCGCAACACGTGCAAGCTTTATATCCAACAACTGTAAGCTGATCTTGCTATCCTCGAAAGGCAAATTTCGACTCAGATCCGCTGGTAAGAACTTTTGTTCCTGTTTTTATACTCAGCAGATTGATCACAGTAGCCTAATTTGCATAAAATCGCAGCGAAAACCATTAACCTCAGACTCCGAGAGCCCCAAACACACTTCGGAAAATTAATGTAAAATAAAGTACAGATGTCGCTGTTGCGCACAAAGGTTAATATCGACAAAACCTTCACATTAAAAAAACTAGACTCTCTTTATAAAAGAGTAACTAGACCACTCAGCGTACCATTTTTCATAGTAGCCTAATGGTGTTGAATGACATTTATGTCTCGGCTTGTCTATGGACATTTCAGCAAGGTGACTTCACTGGAAGTCTTTTCGAACCAGGTGATTGACAGAGGAACCTGTAGCAAAAGCCGTTATTCTGCTTTTAATTCCATTTCTATCAGGGTGGCAGAAAATCATAAAAAGATGTAAGTGTTCACCCAGATTATTTTTTATGTGTTTTGCAAAGAAGACGCTTTGTACAAATACCAAAGATATAAAACATTGGGAAGAAAAGCATTTTCAGTATTCACACAGCTGATATGACTTTGTATACTTCCAATGCGGCATGTTAGATCGATGGTTTTACGAACCTGGTGTCATTTCTTAGCTTACCATCGGAGAGACGTAGTTAAAATAAAGATTCATTACTCCATGCTTAACTTTCAATGATCCAATCCCGGTATTCTCGAGTCCATGTAAGAAGTTGAGCACAATGGCGTGCATTGACAGATAGTGCTCTTATGCGTCTTTATTTCCTGAAGCCTATTCGGTGAAGGAAATACAGTTTGCTCATTGCCTGTATAGACCCTTAATTTAGTTGAGTGATCACCTGAGCTAAAGTTTTGTGGCCGAATCTTTAACGATCAGGGTTATTCAAGCCTAGTTTCCTTTGGCAGTTTACCTAAATACTACTTCCTTTTTTGCTATCCGTGTACTCTCACCCTACTCTTGATACTGTGGAATGATAAAACCACAATTCTTGAGCAATTTCTGAAATTGAATGAACCACACGGGCATCTATTGTTTGTGTTCGATGCTTCGATGGAAGGCGTTTAAATCTCGAGCATTACCCATAAAGTAACTTTAAAAGTACAAGGCAGCGTTTGCACATCCGTAGACATGAGGCAGCAGCAACACGATTTCTCCATAGCACTATATATCCCTAATTCAAGTGCGCTTCAGTGTAAAATGTTGCAAAACCCTGGAAAAATATCTTATTATAATTTTTGAATAGCAGTGGGTTCATGCTCTGTAAAGTATTTAAAGTTGGGGTTCAAAGAATGCCCCGCTACCGGTAACGTATTCATAGAGAAAGCCTGGTCTGAAAATTCCGCCGGATTCAATGAGGCGATGAATTTTTGAAATGTTCAAAGTGAGGCAGCAAGACTGAGGGGAAATATGCCAAGGCTTTCTAGTTAAAAGTTTTCAGATAGAATAGAAGGATTTTATGTTTTAATAATAAAAATTCAATAAGAAAGGCAATTTTTAGAATATAACACTATTATCAATTTCGTATGATATATGACGAAAAAAACATTGAATATAAAAGAATGATTCTATTTTTTCTTATAAGTTAAGGTAAATTTGAGAGATTTATACTTATAAAACACGGTTAAAAGTCATTTATAGAATTCACACACATGAAGTAAAATCAATAGTTAAAAATGATAAAAATGGATAAAAACAAAAAAATATATATACAGTGGCGGACAAAAAAACTGCATCACCTGCGAAAAAGTGGAAAAACGTTGCAAATAATGTTTTTTAAGTACAGGTATTATGGAAGGATGATATTTTTACGATAAAATACAGTTGTAGGATTAATCTCAATTAAATTTTATTGGGATTTATAAATGACTAGCTTACCCGCCCGGCGTTGCCCGTGCCAACAACCTTAAATGTACCTGAAATCAGTGTTGAACATTTTTTTTTATTTTTAAACAAATCTAATGTTGGGGGCCCCACTACCTTAGACAGCAAACACTGGGCGTGCCATACACACTCCCATATATTACCGTAAGTCGAGTCGAAAGAGCCATACCCCTTCATAATCCAGCCCATAGAACCAGAGATAGAAAAGCACCCCTGGTGGTGAAAATCGAAAAGCTGTATCTATGTAGAGTCGAATGAGCCATACCCCGTCGTGATCCACCCTATAGAACCAGATATAGGAAAGCACCCCTTGTGGTGAAAATCCGAACTAAAATCAGTCAGCTCTATCGATGTCAAGTGGAAAGAGCCATACCCCATTGTGATCCAGCCCATAGAAACAGAGATAGGAAAGCACCCCTTGGTGGTAAAATTCAGAACTAAAATACGTAAGCTCTATTGATGTTGTGTCGAATGAGCCAAACCGTGTCGTGATGTGACCCATATAACCCGAGTTAGCTGCAAAATCGTTTAGTTACACCTTCCACCGCCAGGGGGCACAATATGTTCTATACGAACATAACTGAATTCATTAAGGTTATCGATGTCGAGTCGAATGAGGCATACCCCGTCATGATCCAGCCCATAGAACCAAAGATACGAAAGCGCCCCCTGTGGTGAAAATCCGAACTAAAATCAGTAAGCTCTATTGATGTTGGGTGGAAAGTGTCATACTGTAATGACTTAACGAACTCCAGTGATCCAAGGTGATGATTAACATCCAGCACTTTTTATTAGGCATCGCTGATACACAAGTTAAAATAAGATGAACAATTAAAAAACATTACACTCTGCCATCAAAACCCCAGCGTACACAACCATCATATACTGTTCACGCGCACACATCATTTTCCGCTCACCATCGTCTGTTCAACTCTCTCTGCATCTCTCTTAGCTTAGCTCCGTTCACTTCTTTTTGACCTGCCAACTAACATCTCTTGCAGTCTCTTTGCATATCGAAAACTGTCCTTTCGATTCGATTACACGGCCCCATATAGCACATGTGCTTCCCTAGGACGTCCCCAGGAAGATTGACATTCATCCTCCAGGCATCCCTGAGGATGCAAAAATTTGTCATCAGGAGGTCCTCAGGAACCGAAAATGTCCGCCTCATAGCATCCCAGGGAGCTCCCCAGGACCTCCTTCAGGTTCCTCCTCAGGTTGTTCTAGGGAAGATTTCAGGAAGTAATACCGGAGGAATTTGGGAGACTTCAGGGTCACTTAATGTGCATAAAAAACAACCGAAGTTATTATTATTCGACGTAATGTAAAAAGTATTTTTTTTTTTTTTAATTAATAAATACGAACATTATCTTTTAAAAATTTACATAATACACATTACTTTTATTAATCACGCACACAGAATCACATGACAGTTATGATACAGATTTTACGGAATAAACTTTCTTACCGCCGACTGGACTTGAACCTGGGTACTTACGCATACGAGAAACACGCTCTAGTGATTACGCTACACGGCCGTTGTACCTGAATCGTTTATACGGTATTCATGTATTCCTTTCTCTTCTTATGAGAATCAGTAAATAGAAAACATACATATTTTTATGCTTCGTATAGCAGGAATTCTGTAACTTTTATTGCAAATAAAGATGCATACCCTTTGATATATATAATAAGCAAAACTCAATTTGATTTCTAATATTGATATTACCATATTACAAGTTGCTAAACGATATATCTATAAAAGCTTTTCTGAGTTTATGCATGCTAGGCTGTTCTCAAATTCAAATTTTCTACTTTATGACATATTTTTTAGTTTATTTTTGTTCGGAAACGCTTGAAATTGGCAGGTGTTCTTATTTATAAACTTTGTAATCAAAAGATGTTTTCCCTTTTTTTGGTAAAGACAGAAGATCTTTCAGAAAATACCGTCAAAGTCGGTGTTTTGAGCTGAATTTTCGACGCCGTAGCACGAGAAAGGAGAAAAACGTGTCGTCATGTAACATGAATCACTTATAACCCGATAAGTAATTTATTTATCAAAAAATGGAAAATTCATTTCGATCTCAAATCAATTCAATAGTCAGGCCAGCCAATTTTATGTCTTTGCGTTTAAAAATAAGTCAAAAGATGTGTCAGAAAGTTTCACGTTGTTGAGCAGATCATTTGAGAAACACCCTAAGATACATAAATACATCGTTTAATTTTCAATTACCTACATGAAACTGCTATTTAAAATGACAATAATATTTCTTTAGCTCTTAATTTTTAAAGTATGGGCATTTCTACTCTATATCTGTAACTAGTTAAATATGAAAAAAAGTACTGTTAATAAAATTTGTGTCTGTAACAAAAATATTTTTTTTCTTATTGTAATAAATAAAACTAGTTTACAATTAAATCTCCATTTAGTGATCTTTTGAAATCCTGTGAAAACATTCAATACATAGAAATTTCATTATGCACTATTTTTCATTGAAATATAATTTCATTTTAGCTAACAAAACTAATATTTCAGGAGATTTAAAATGCCTAAATGTACGGATACTTTGACATAAAATTTGAGTTCTTTGTTATGATTGTCAACGAAGTATTGTGTAAAAATTCTAAACAAGGAAATCCTTTAAAAGCAATACTTTTGTCTTTTATAGAATCATTGGTCGACTGCTTAAAAGTTTATTTTTCTATTGTACCGACAATTGTTTATTTTAGTTATATCAAAGCTAAATTTGAAATAGCTTACTCCTTATTCTGGGAAGAAGAACGTTTCTCTGTTTTCAACCATGGAACTAAGTTCCATGCTTTCAACTACTTTTCTTTGCAAGTATTGCATGCATTCCAGTAAGCATACATATCCATTCTTCATCCATCAAAAGGAATTGGAGGTTGCTCAGTACTATTCATGTTCTTATTGTAGTTAAAATTCTACCCTTACCTGACTAAACATATTTGCATTATGGGACTTTTGCAGCTGATTATATAATCGTTCTTGACATCTGGATAGAAGTATTTCCTTGCATTTGAGAAACACCCTAAGATACATAACTAATAATAGCCGTATATTAACAGGAGTGAAGAATTTACACGAAAAGTAATCTTTTATAAATATCCTAAACTAAAAAGTTTGCCAAATATAAAATAGGTTTCTTAAATGAAAATTTTAACAACTAAAGCAAAACACAACTCAGTTTTAAATTCTGGAGAAATATTTGTTATTTAGAAAGATAAATATTTATTTATATTTTCTGAATCTGTATGTTGTTAATATTTCTTATGTTCACTAAATTGAGATTTCACCTTCATTATTAAGAATTAAAAAATATATACCATGTATCGTAATTTGAAAGATGTAATAGAAAATAACTAATTTGTATTTAAAAAATAAAATAAAATTAATATGGTAAAACCTCCAGAACAGACGCTTCATAAAAATTCATACATAATTAAAAATTGACATCATTTAGAGAACTTATGCTCATTACCAACACATATATAAAGTATATTAAATGAGACAAGTGGTATTGACCAGGTCCGTGATAATAATCAGCACGAATTTATATCTTTAACCCGATTTTGTAAGAATGTATATTTTAAAAAAAATCTTTCAAGCAAAACTCTTATTCAGGGGGGGGGGGGGGGGGGGTATGTTTGTATTTTTTAAAACCAAATGTGCCATTTCAATAGAGCATGTAATCTCTAAGTTGGTGTTATAATTTAGACTTAAAAGTAAATTATTGATTTGATAATGACGATAAATATAAAATTATTAATTAGTTGAAAATGTAATAATAAAATACATAAATATATATGTAATTTTTAAAAAGATCAGAAAAAAATATTAATAGAAGAATAATAATAAAAGTAAATATGCTCGATATGACTTAAATATGATTCAATTTTGAAACATACATGAAAATTAACTTTTACAATCGAAATAAGATTTTTTTAATAGATTGTTTAATTTAAAAATGCTTATCTCTAATCTATTAACTATCAAATTCTGAATAGATACAAATACGTAAATATATATTAAACTGTTGATAAAACCCTTATTTGTAACAAATTTTTGATTCCTTTTGATTTCTTACGGTTACGCAAAAAAACCCCTCATTTATTAGAAATAATAATAATAATAATAATATATATATATATATATATATATATATATATATATATATATATATATATGATAATTTAAAATGGTCAGCGAAAAAAAAATAATAAATCTAATTTATATTTTAAAATTAAATATTGATCTGACAATTATTTATATATATAATTCAAATTAATATGAAATGATTAATTATTTAATACAAATAATAATAATAATTCAATATATAAGACTATATTTAAATGATCAGAAGAAATAATTTTTACTAGGTATCTCTAATCCTTAATTTATAAAATATGGTTCTATATAAATATATATTAAACTTCGTGTTTCGAAAAAAATAATTCTGATTTCTTATAATTGAAAATAAAAATAATTTATTAGGAAAAAGTAAATCAATTTTATATTTAAAATTAAATTATTTCTATAGAAACTAATAAAGTATATAAGTGAAATCAATGTAAAATTATTAGTTAGATGAAAAAGTAACAGTAAAAATATATAAGTAATTGTTGAAAGTTCAGAAAAAATAATTAATGAATGTAATGATAAAATGAATTAATATATAAGTTAATTTTTAAAAGATCAGAAATAAAGTAAATAATAAATTTTCAATTTATATTTAAAGATTAATTTATTTTAATTATTTATTTAACTACATTTTGATTGCATTTTATAAATTAAAAATATATCTAAATAAGGATAATTAAATATTATAATAATTAAAAGTTAAACAATAACCAGATGTGCTTAGGAAATAAAATAAATCCAATAATAATATAAACTTTATTAATTAAAAAATCGAACCAAATCAAATCAAATATTTTTTTTTTATAAAAAATTATAATAAGTTATTTTAGTGTCAAAATCACCCATGAGATGGCACCAGCACCGTCTCTTCCTAGGTACTTCCCTGGGAATATCATCCCGAGGAGCTTGATCCCTGGGAGGGATCTGGGAGATCAGTCCTGAGGAGCTTGCTCCCTGGGAGGGATCTGGGAGATCAGTCCTGGGGAAGTGATTAAAGTATCTTCCCCAGGAACGCCTGATAGCGTCATTACAGTTTCAGGAGGAATTTGGGATGAATTGGAACTCCTGGGGAGGTTTTCAGGAGCTTTGGTGCTATATGGGGCTTACACGGCAGTCAACCTCCGAAGCTAGGCGACAAAATCATGGACAAAAACTGAACAACTCTAGGCCAGCAACTCACGAGTCAGGCTAGGCCATAGATTTCTTCGGTCGTTACACTGCTCTCATTGGCTGGCTGCTTCGTTGCCGAGGCTATTTCATGGGAGGAGCTTGAAATAGCCTCGAACCCAATAGGGATTATCCAATAGGAATGTAGAATTATATCTTATCTTGCTTTGCAGTAACTAAAATTAATTTATTTGAACGAAATAACTCATTAGCTTTGCAAAATGTTAGCTTTTCTAGGTGATCAAGTTTTTTTGTCCGCCACTGTATTTTAAAAACTCGAAAATATTGTCTAAATTTTGCAAAAAGTTTGAAGATCCATAATGTAATAGTTATTTTCACCACGAATAGCAGAGAACGTGATCACCTCAATGATAACTCAAATTATCAGAATTTAGCTTCTTCTCGTAGGAAACGATTATTTTTTTTATTTTAAAGTGATTGTAGATATTGCTACATCAGACGAAGACGGACATTTTTGCCATAGAAATTAGCAGATGTTATAAAAGGTTTGTTAACCTTAAAAAAGATCATGCTTCTACAAACCAATATTTCAGCGACCCATTATAATATTAGACAGTGCATTTCTGGATGCTATAGCACTAATTTTAATGAATATTGTGCAGTAGTAGCATGTTTGCAGATTGCGAATCATCAGTATTTTTAAGTGATTGTTTACTGTTGCCTTTGTTTATTCTAACATTGTTATGCATTTTTAATTCCGAGGAAGTTTCAAATTCTCCTAATATTGCAAGTGGAATATTTTTGATTTATCAGTTATAGTGCATAACAGTTAATATTCTTAAAAATGTTCAGATGCACTATAACTGATAAATCAAAAATATTCCACTTATTTTTCAAATCTTCTTGTGGCTAAATTTCAAGTTCTTTAGTTAACCTATTAATGCCAATTTGTTTTTAGGTTTGAATCTAAGTGACATAGAATATATTTAAGACGTCGGGAAATAAGAATATCTAAAGTTTTGTCCATAAAAATATCATAACACTACGCGTTTTGAAAGAAATAATCTGTTTTCATTGGACGTCTTCCCACAAAGAGAACAGAAAGAATTCTTCCTTCTACTCTCATAGTGATAGAACATACTACACGTAATACCTACACATCAATTGTAGCCCAAATGTAGTACACATCAATAGCTTCAACCAATAAGACAGATTGAAGCTGTACTATTTATAGGTCATCGGATATTAACTGGTTGAAGAAAGAATCTATTGTTAATAATATTTTAAGTGGGAAATGTTGCATGTTCACTCAGTAGTTGAATTACCCATCTTTCATAGACAGTTTTTTTTTTTAATTAGTGGACTGGACTTTGGCAACAAGTCTGTTTTCCCCTCGGCCATACTTCAGAGTTGAATGAATCCCCCGCACCCAATACACACACACACACGGAAAGAAATTCATCATTTCATTACCCTAAAGGAAACTAAGTATAGATTTTTTTTTAATCTATACACACATATATATATCAAATGTATTGCGGTAGGGATATTTCACATTACTACTCTTGTATTTTCACCATTTCATTGTGACCGAGATTTGGTTACAGGCCAGTCTAAATGAATTAGAAAATTGTAAAAAATCTTATTAACCTTTAAAAATTGACTGCTACATGCATCCATTTTAGTAAAAGAATATCTTGATGCTAAATACAATAGCATTGTATACTAATTTCTTTCTGCATACCATCTGACAGACACACAATTCTTTTTCTATTCTCTGTAGAAGTTACTTACTGTTGTAACAATACAATAGCATTGCATACTAATTTCTTTCTGCATACCATCTGACAGACACACAATTCTTTTTCTATTCTCTGTAGAAGTTACTTACTGTTGTAACAATACAATACGTGTGCTTTTGAAATTTTAGAGAACTACGACAAACTCTTGAACATAAAGAAAGTTTAATATGTATGCGTACTTTTGGAAAAGAACTTCATAATATTTGTAGATCACATCATTTTTCTTTCTGGTTTCGTTTAGTGCTGCTCATTTAATAGTTATAGATTATTATTTTAAGTATTATTAATAGTTATAGTTATTACTTTTTCTTTTGAAAGGAACCAAACTAGATTTTTTTAAAATGTAAAACTGATTGTGTTAAATAAAATTTTATCTCATAAGAGAGCTATAAAATTGGTACTCTGAAAGCTAATAATTTATTCCAAACAGTTCTAGCGTTATAAATGGTTATGGATTTAATTTCAGTTATGCCTTATTGCAAGTTCAATAAATGCACTTAGAAACTATCTCTTTAATCGTTTAAAAATAATTCCCTCTTTTTTTTTTCTCAATACCCGACAAAGATTAATTCATCAGAATATCGTTTTTACATTTTGAATCAGATGACTGGAAATTTCTTTTCTTAAATGTTTTCCTCCATATTTTTTTATGCTTTTCACTTTCTTCTTTATTGCAATTTTTTCTACCGATTTATGTCCTAGCGCATTTGAACGAACCTATTTGGTATCACGTTTTAAACATATACGTCAGAGTTCGATTTTTAACGAAAGACTCTCCTCTTAGCGGCACGGAATTGATTTACAGCATTCGAGCTTGTTATTATCTTACTTCCAACCGTGTACCTTCCCTTGTTAAGAAAAAAAAAATCGTTCAGAATTTCTTCTACCATCTTTGTGACTCTAGCTACGTCATAAAGTGAGAAAAAAAAAAACCACTTTACAAGGCAAAAGTTATTTTACTACCAGTGTGCCTTTCTAACTAGCAACGTTTGGCAGATTTATGGCAGTCCATAAATAGATGTAAAGGGAGGTCTTGGGGAATAGATATTAATGTTTTTGGAGATATCTCTAGGGTGATTATGGAAAATAGTAGGGGTTTCAAAATATTGGATGGTAAAGGGGTTGGGTTAAGTGTGGAAATACATTAGTTCACACGCTTCCCGATAGCAAGACGAGTGCACTTTTAATAATAAAGTGTTTCCATAAATTTGGGAATATATGCATACAATAAATATGAGAAGCTTTTGAAAATTCAGCAAAAGATATTTGTGTTTTTATGTGAAAAACTGCATATTTTATAGAAAAACTTTTAATTTTTAAATTTAGTGGTAGAAAATATTATCGTAGAACTGTTTTAGTAGAAACTTTTATGCTCTTTGATAAGAGTTAAATTTAAGTTTTACTGTTTTAATTTTCAATTTAATCTGAGCGGTGGCAGAACGAAATATAGGGAGGGATAATTTTTTGCAACAGATATGCGTGTGGTCAACAGACCAGGCTTTCTCCTTTTTCTCAAAACCGCGCCAAAACTTCGTTTCTGAAATTGGTTTTAATCTGAAGATCTGGAGAAACTCCGGTTGGGAATAGCGAGCACTTTCGAAATTTCCTTAAACCTGCGTTTAGTAAAACAGAGAGCATTAATATGAAACGGAATTTTTTGTCACCACCTCCCGTGCAGCACAGTTTTCAAACATATCAACATAAAAGCAATATAAATATTTAATAATTAGAAATATTAATCTTATTCTACATCGTTCTTTTTCGCCAGGGGCACCCGAACCCCTTTTAAGATAAGTTTTAAGCACATGAATAAAAAAAGTCCTTCCGGCCTGTACCGGGAGGAAAAGGTAGCTTTCCTATATCTTCGTTTTAAAATTTGAACTAATGTTACACGAACACAGCAAGTTAAAATGCAAAGAAAATGTTTACAAAAGATTCGTTAATACTGAATTTGAATAAGAAATTCGCCAAATTATTGAGCTATAGCCAAGTTGGCTAAATTTATGAAGACTTATTTTGGTCGCCAAATTTGGCGATATTTCGCCAAACGTCACCAAGTTTGGCGAGAATTTGGCGCTAACGGATATGAATATATAGTTTTATGCGTGTGATTGGGAAAATTATTACAACAATGAAATTTTTTGTAATGTGCTGTCTTGTTTCAAAATGTCAGCCACCCTAGAATTTCAAACTGCTCTATCTCAGCCATTTTTTAAGATAGAGGTAAACCAAAAAATGCTCTGGAATCCTCGTATCAAGGCCTAACACTTAATTAAAAAATAAATTTGAATTTTTAATTTTTATGTATATTTATTTTAGTTTTAAATTTTTAAATGGCCGCCATCTTGAAACAAAATGGCGGACCAAGCTGGCCAACGAACTCGGTCGAGACATTGGTGAGCTTAATACACACAATTAGTTTCATCAAAATTGATTTATAAATACGAGCGTTATCGTATGACATAGGTCAGATATATATATATATATATATATGGAGATATATATATATATATAAATCAACATTTGAATGGGAGGGTGGTTTTGGGGTCTGGGGGTCATGATCGGTGAAAATATATCAAAATTTTCCGGAACTGCTTTCCTCCGAACGGCTGCAATAGGTAGCTTTATACTTTTTTGTATTGAAAGCTACCTAAAAGTCCTTCTGGCCTGTATCGGTAGGAAAGGTAGCTTTGCTATATCTTCGTTTTAAGAATTTAGCTGTTACTCAAAAACACCAAGCTAAAATGCAAAGATTCGTTAATACTGAATTTGAATAAGAAATTTGCCAAATTAATCAGCTATAGCCAAGTTGGCTTCATTTATAGAGACTTATTTTTGATCGCCAAGTTTGGCGATATATCACCAAGTGTCACCAAGCCTGGCGAGAATTTGACGCTAACGGATACGAATATACAATTTTATGCGTATGATTGGAAAAATTATTACAACAATGAAAGGTAACAATTTGCAATATTTTGTATCTGTTGTGTTGTTTCAAAATGTCAGCCATCCTAGAATTTCAAACTAATATATCTCAGCCATTTTCTAAGATAGAGGGAAAACAAACAATACTCCGGAATCCTTCTATCAAAGCCTAATACTTAAACAAAAAATATATTTGAATTTTATAATTTTTTGCATAATTTTTTTAGTTTTAAATCTTTTAATGGCCGCCATTTTGAAACAAAATGGAGGACCAAGCTGGCCAACGAACTCAGTTGAGATATTGGTGAGCTTAATACACACGATTAGTTTAATCCAAAACGGTTTATAAACACGAGTGCTATCGTATGACATAGATCAGATATATATATACATAAATCAACATTTGAACGGAGTGTGGTTTTGGGGTCTGGTGGTCATGATTGGTGAAAATATACCGAAATTTTCAAGATTTGTTTTCCTCCAAACGGCTGCAATAGGTAGCTTTTTACTTTTTGTAATGAAAGCTGCCTAAAAGTTAAACACCGGTTTTTGTACAGATGATTCAGTTAGACAGATCCCCCTGACAAAAAAATTATTAGTTAATTTTTCTCTAAGTGTTTATTTTTTTTAAATCACTTTTGGAGAATAAATGCTAATATTTTAAAAAACTCACCAGAAGAAATGAAAATTTAAATTAGATTTCAAAATCCGGGGAGGGGCAATGGCCGTCACCCTCCACACTTTGCTGGCGCCCCCGAATTTAATACCTTAATTCGAAGTTCAATACAAGTTTTTCTCTTTTTATGAATAGATCAGCAATTAGATCGTAGGTATTCTGTTACTTAGTGCTACTTAGTGGTTTAAGGCATGTTATAACTTTTTTTGTTTGAAAAAAAAAAATCGATTTTATTTTAAAAGTGGTAAAGCAGTTTTTTCGAAATTCGTTATTGGTTCAAAAGCTATCCGCATTTTGGTGTTGCAGCGAATAGGCTCATTTTTAGCGTACTGTGTGTGGCGCATGCAGAAACAAAAGATCTGAGGGTTCATTATATGGGCCTGGTATAGATAAATGATTTTATGTAAGTTAAAAATTGTCACTGTTATCTATGTTTGTTTAAGAACGCTGTAAAACTTTAAACCTGTTTTTCTCGAAACTCTATTTTACAAATCGGTACCAGGTAGAATTGGATCGACCGATTTCGTTGAAAATTTCATGATTTTTTAGTATATATTATTTTGTAGTCCCTCACGAACGCGTTTTTCAATATTCAAATTGTAAATATTTTTTTGTGTGATTCAAATCCGAAAATTTTTTTCAGGATCGAAAATTGATATACCCATCCGAGAAGGATAACCCATCATAAATGATAAACCCATCCGTGCAAAAGTAAATTGCAGAGAAACACAAACTTTAGTAAATTTAGCATTACAGTTTTCTGAGATGGCTTTTCAATATTTTTGCAAAACAAGGTGACAAAAACATGTTGCCACTTATAATAAAACTAGTCGTTGGGGGCCACCGTAATACTTACCCATCATGGATATGCATAATGTAAAATATTAAAATAAAAATGTGTAAACTACTTATAAAATGCATTGCAATTCAAATAAAATCGTGGCTTGATGACGTCACAAACTTTAAAGGCTCGATTACTGAATTGCTTGAAAGAGGTTTTTCCTTATAACTCCAAAAATAATAATCCTATTAACTAGCGATTTATTGCATCTGATTAAGCGTCAAACTTCCAATTAAAATATATCTTTGAAGTGAAATTTGGATGAAATACAGGGTCATGAAAAATCGAAGAGTGTGGAAAATAGGATTCCAAATATCTCGGCAACTAATTATCCGATCGACTTCATGCTTTATTCAAAATTTATGTTTTTTTATTGTCTTTTATACTCATTTCTTAAAATAAACAATTTCGAAAATTTTTATATACCTTTCATCAGAACGAATATTTCGAGAGTCCGAAAAAAATTGTTCCGGTTAATCGAGGTTATTGAAATGAAATAGGCTTCTTCCCATTATTACATACTAAGTACATACCAAATTGCAAGTCTCTATCTCAATTTTTTCGGGAGATAGAGCGTTTACAGACACACAGACACACACACAGACACACAGACGGACGGCAAATTTTTTTTTCTAAAAATATGTTTTTCGGAATCTCCAGTGTCTGAAACGTGTAAATCCGTCAAAAATTTTTTTTCGATTTTCAAAACGATTACAAGACTTACCCTATACTACGTATGATGGGTAAGTAAAAGCATGCAACCATTCATGATCTTAAACAAAAGTATATTTATTGTTCTACACTAGATTAATTTTGCCACACTTATTCTAATTGGTAAAGAAATCATATGAGGTGTAATTTACATTTCATATATTTAATGTTATCTGTAATTGTTATTGTAATTTTTTTTAAAAAATGCTACGGAAACGCAAATTAAATGAATAAATAAATAAAAGACGGAGCAAGCAAGTCATAAATTGATTTCAAATGTTTTCTCAAACAGTTCGAAATTTGTACTTAGTACACATTAAACGAGTAACAGATTTTAAAAAGTTAGTTACAGGATTCATTACGAAGGGCTCCGTACTGGATATCCCTGATTTAGATAGTCAGTGACGGCCGGCCACTTCCAGCCTGACGTAACTGGCCATCCTTCTTCATTGAAACTTCCAGCCTTCTGGTATTCAGAGATAGCCAAACGAAAAGCACAAAGTGCCACATTAATTATATTTTTTGCCACATTATTTATTTATTGTAAATAATAAATAAATAAAAATTAAATGCTGTGACGCATTTTTATCGTTATTATGATATCGATAGATATGATCCGCTATCGACTCAATGACAGGTAATCCAGCTTTACGATTAAAAAAAAAAGTTGCCAACCACTGATTTAAACTATATATTATTACACGATTTAAATTTAATTTCAAATTCATCCCCGTATTGTTTGAATGTTACACAATAGATTTATTTAATGTTTAATACAATGTTTAATACAATTTCAAATGTTACATAATAGATTTGTTTTCGTTATATAAAATTTTCTTTTAGCAGCTCGATTTTCCGTTATTTACCTTTTTTCCGCTTGTGCAAAAAAAGTTGAAAAACATTGGTTTAGCTTATCTTGTCATTCTTTAAATGTGTCGCGAAAATTTTGAATCAATAAAACTTTTATTTAATAACTTATCTAATAAACTTATTAAAGCGTTTTACAATTTTAGTTATTGATTTTGAAAAATCTTATAAATAATGTACAAATTTGATTAATATCAATAACATTAGCAAAGCACAAAAAGTAATTTTAAAAGACAAGTTTTTATTTCCTTGTAAAGGCATAAAAAAAAAACGAAATCTTTACAAACCTCTTTTAGAACCCTCTCATGCTTCTACATAACTTTTTTTTCCCGGATTCACAAAAAGAATGCATTAAACTTAGCAAACAATAATCGAAACTATTTTTTCTTTTTATTCTTATAAAGTATTTTCTCTTCAAAAAAGTAATTTAATGGCTTCAAAATAAAGTTTTAAAAACTCCTCAGAAAACGCAGGCTGTCATTTGCTTATCTGCATCTGTACAAGGCTGGAAATTTTCTGCCTTGATGGATGCTTAAAAATTCAATAAAGCCTTTGTTTGGAAGGAGCTCAGTAAAGGATCAAAGTAAATGCGTCACGTAGAAGCGAAGCATGTAAGGTGACATTAGCATTTAGTTTCCATTCAACTTCCTTTGCAATACCGACGTTATTACAAATGAAAAGTATTTTTATTTAGTTACGTGTCGGGAGAAGATTAAAGAAAAGCTCAATCATTCAGTATAAAATTAGCATACAGCTGCTTCAAGGTTTCATACTGGAGCCTCTTTCTCAGTACAGAATGAAAAAATGTGAACAAAAATTGCAATTTCGCAAAATATGTACTTACTTGAAAGTACTTAGCCTCTAGAGTAGTCGCCTAAGTTTCGATTGTAGGTTTTCATCATAGTGTTTAAGGCGTCTGTCTATCTGTGTGCCCGGCCTCTATTTTGTAAATATACTTGTATTTCATTGAAACAATTGTCTGGCTAAAGCAGTAGTTCTTCTGTCAAATTTGAAATTTGCCATATGTTCTTTTATTCTTGTTTTAAATTTTCTGTTTGCCAAAAGAACATATGGCAGATATCAAATATGACAGAAGAACTACTGCTTTAGCCAGACAATATAGAAAGGAGCAGTTGCAGATTGATTTCAAGAATAGTAAAATAATTTTTCAATCAAGAGCTTATTTTCCATCCATTATCCGTGAATCTATAGAAATATATTTGCGAAAAAATAACATTTGGAACGAAGCCGCTTCTTTTGAATTAGCTAAAATTTGGCACGCGGTGATCGACAGATTGAAAAAGCAATAAAAATAAAAACAAATAATAATTTTCACGTTTCCCAGTTTGACCAATTTAAGCACCTGCTTGAATTGGACATGCGATGTCGTGATTTATGTTTACCATTTTCAAAAATATGCGAGAATATTGTATTTATCATTTAGATCTGAAGATGTCGCCGATAGAGCAAACGAAACATATGTAATCTACATTAAAAAGATATTTTTAAATATTCCGTGTTATGTTTCTTATCACTTTAAGCATTATTAGACTTTAATTTAAACTTAACAAGTTATCTACCCTATATATATAAAATCCTAATGAAACGAATTTGTGAAACGATTTTATGTAACGAATTTATGAAACGATTTTATGAAACGACTGATTAAACGACTGATTATGTTTCAGGGCTATTTTTAATAAAATATTAAACGCTTGATGGTGAAATTAATACCAATTGTCCATAAAAATCCGCGGATGTCAAAACTGGTAATAGAATTTTGAAATTGGAAATAGTTTTCGAGATATTAATTTTTTTCTAATTTTAATGACATTTCTGTAATGATGGCAACTAATTACTCAGTTTTTTTGTGACAAAAAAGGGAAAAAAATAAAAAAGGATCCCGATAGGGATTATTGATTTATTTTTATTCGTCATTTTCAAATTGAAATTGAATTTATCTTTTATTTCAATCGATAATGAAGACAAGATTGTGATTAAATTATGTTTTTCACGAAAATTTGAAAAAAAAAAATCATATTTCTATCGTCAGGATTCAATCGTCTGTCAGTATTTAATTTAATTTATAAACTGAAAATATTTTGAATAAATTCGTCCAAATGACGTCATTTATGTAAATATGTCATTTATGTTTATACAATTTATTTAATATAAAGAAGCCATTTATCTATTTTTATGTACAAAAAGAGGTAAATTGAAAGACAATTATAAATAAATTGTATATATACACTAGGGGGCCTACCCCCTGCAAGCTACGCTCGCCAACCCCCGCTCAGACTTCGAGGCCTCTAAAAACATGACAGCGTTCTTTATTTTAAAAATATTGGTAAATCTGTAATTGGGTTGCCATGCTTTTAACGTTTTAATGGGGCCTTTTTTGATTATCATGGCCTCATACACAGCTATTGCGACAACTGACGACTGTTTTCGGGATTCATAATTAAAATTAATTACAACTTGAAAATCAGCTTGTATAAAATGGTTAGGATTAAATTGTGGCTACCTCTCGGACTTTTATAACAACGATCTGTATTCTATTCTTCCTTTGCGTTTAAGGATGAGAAAAATTTCATCTGCTTGTGAATAACATTAAGAACCACGGTATTGAAAAGTACTATGTTATAGACATTTTCAGTAACAGGTTTTAATTTTCTCTCTATTTTAGAGCACCATCATGCATATTTCCATGTTATTTTAAATATGTAAATTATTTATTTTAATTAATATGTATATACGAATTTTCTAATAATTATTTATCATACAAAATCAATTAAATATTTTGTGCTCGGCATCAATTGATGAGATATTTAAACAAATTTGCTATCCGCGATAATTTTACACCATGTTATGTCACTTGAATAGTGTCCATAAGAAAATCGGATAACTTTTCCAGTATGGGATCCTTTGCTTTTAGGTTTGGCGTAATTCGAGCTTCAAAAAGAGATAGATTCGTTAATATACATAGATTTGTTGCCAAAAGTTATGAAAACAAATCCAATGAACTTTTGGTGCTTTTCTATTATAGGGGACTTGACGCTTTTTTAAAAAGCTTGGCGGAAAAAACCAAGCAGGATAGAAAACCAAGCAGGATATTTTATTCTCCTTCCGTTCAGTTGGGCAATTATTATTTTATATATTCGTTTGAAATATCCGAATTAGTGATTTTATAATTTCGTTTAATTAAATTTTACAAAAAATAACAATATGATATCAATAAATAATAATTATTATTAATTCCTTTTCCCCCTTTCTTTTGCGTTTGCATAAATGACGTCATTTGGAAGAATTTATTCAAATTATTTTCAGTTTATAAATTAAATTAAATGCTGACAGACGATTGAATCCTAACGATAGAAATGGGATTTTTTTTTTCAAATTTTCCTGAAAAACATAATTTAATTACAATCTTGTCTTCATTATCGATTGAAATATAAGATAAATTCAATTTCAATTTGAAAATGACGAATAAAAAGAAATCAATAATCCCTATCGGGATCCTTTTCAATTTTTTTCCCTTTTTTGTCACAAAAAACTGAGTAATTAGTTGCCATCATTACAAAAATATCATTAAAATTAGAAAAAAATTAATATCTCGAAAACTAAATCCAATTTCAAAATTCTATTACCAGTTTTGACATCCGCGGATTTTTATGGACAATTGGTATTAATTTTACCATCAAGCGTTTAATATTTTATTAAAAATTGCCCTGAAACATAATCAGTCGTTTAATCAGTCGTTTCATAAAATCGTTTCATAAAATCGTTTCACAAATTCGTTTCATTAGGATTTTATATATATAGGGTAGATTATATATATAGGGTAGATATAAATACATGTATAAACAAGCATAAAAGTTCGGTGCTTTTCCAGTATATGGGGCCTTGACGAAACAGAGAAAATAGCCTTGGCGGAAAAGGAAATTTGGCAACATACTTTCTGTCAACCTATTTACTTTGTCATTTCGTATACAGAAGCATTTTTTCAATATTTATACAATTTGTTTAGCGTAAAATGTCATTTATCTTATTTTATATATAATCAGAAGTAATTTATATAGAAAAAACCATAATAATATACGTATAATTAAAATACGCATATAAACAAAAAAAATCGCCGAATTTGTTTTCATGGCTGTTTATGTAATTTGGCACCAAATCTCACTTTTTGATGCCCAAATTGCGCCAAGCTTTTTAAAAAAGCGTCAAGACCCCTATTATAGAAAATCACCAAAAGTTCATTGGGTTTGTTTTCATAACTTTTGGCAACAAATATATGTATATTAACGAATCTATTCGTTTTTGAAACTCGAATTACGACAAACCTAAAAGCAAAGGATCCTATAATGAAAAGTACCCGATTTTCTTATGGACAATATTCAAGTGACATAACATGGTGTAAAATTATCGCGGATAGCGAATTTGTTTAAATATCTCATAAATTAATGCCGAATAAATGCAGGCATGCATGCACAAAATATTTAATTAATTTTTTATGATAAATAATTATTAGAAAATTCGTATATACATATTAATTAAAATAAATAATTTACATATTTAAAATAACATGAAAATATTCATGATGGTGCACTAAAATACAGAGAAAATTAAAACCTGTTACTGAAAATGTCTATAACATAGTACTTTTCAATACCGTGGTTCTTAATGTTATTCACAAGCAGATGGAATTTTTCTCATCCTTAAACGCAAAGGAAGAATAGAATACAGATCGTTGTTATAAAAGTGCGAGAGGTAGCCACAATTTAAACCTAACCATTTTATACAAGCTGGTTTTCAAGGTGTAATTGATTTTACTTACCAATCCCTAAAACAGTTGTCAGTTGTCGCAACAGCTGTGTATGAGGCCATGATAATAAAAAAATGCCCCATTAAAATGTTAAAAGCATGGCAACCCAATTACAGATTTACCAATATTTTTAAAACGAAGCACGCTGTCATGTTTTTAGAGGCCTCGAAGTCTGAGCGGGGGTTGGCGAGCGTAGCTCGCAGGGGGTAGGCCCCCTAGTTGTATTATATTATTTGTAACGCGTTTTCAGTTATGTTATACAATTTCAAGATTAACTAAATTTTAACATATTGTTGGTTGTTATAAATTCTATAGATAATATACGAAGCTACCCGAAAGAGTTTGAATACATTGCTGTCTATGGGCGGGAAATGATAAAAATGCTTTTTCAGTTGTGCTATGCACTTTTCAACTGAACTAAGTTTCAGTATATTAAGTGGTAAATGTATAATGTAAATAAATTCATATACAATGTTGCACAAAAATTTTTAAATACATTGCAGTTCATGGATGGTAATTGCTGAAAGTGGTCTTTCATCTGTATCATGTGCTTTCTAAATTGTTTTCTTAGATATATCTTTCCACTGCATGAAAAAGTGAAATTTTGCAACAGTACTCTGACAGTGTTGGAAGGTGTTTCAGAGTCTATGCGTAATGCGTGATTTATCTTACTTGTTCCATTTCGTATTAAAAAAGGGACTCCTTTATGAAGCTTTGAATTAGATATATTTAAAAATATATAGCAGTTATTTCGGCTGTTCTTTACAATTTTTGCCGTTGCGTTTAAAGCCAAACACAATTATTATTATTAATATTATTAATCTGATTTGCCCTCGATTTCTATTCAATTTCATTAGCATTACTCTTATTTAATTTTGTAACAAAGCAAAGTATTACATAAGCATCTTGTCAGTGAAATTTTCTTAATGCTTTTGAAAAATGGACTGTTTTTATACCTGTAAATATAAACCTTTCACTCATAAAAGATAAACTTTATTTAAAATACATACTTTTAAAAGAAGTGCCTTTCATTCACTTCATTTCATTTAAAATAGAAAGGAAAAAATAAAAAATAATATCACGAACCAAAGCATTTTATTTTAACATCAAATAATTGTTTCGAATTTACACACACGAAAAGTAAATCTAATTGACATTTCTAAAACTTCACTTCTAAAACTAAAATCAGGCTTCATTGATTCATTAGGCAAAGGATGTCAAAAGGTTTTTTTGATTGTATTCTCCGCAGTTGAACGAAGCGTGTAATATTCACCATAATTTTGGATATAATGTGCCTATGGCCCACAGTCTTTGTCCGTGTTTTTTCCAAATGGGGAAGTTAAACTTAGAATTGTTTGACAAAATGCCTGTTCAAGACATGTTTAAAAACACATAAACATAAATATCAACTCATAAATTTAACAATTAAAAAATATTATATCAAAAATAAGTTTCTACCAGCGTTTTCCAAAAAGAAGAATTTAAACAGCAACTTATATTTTTGTTATACGTTATTAACAATTCGTTTATTATAATTTTGAAACACATAAATGTGAAAAAGGAAAATAATTAAAAATTGACTTACAAAGAAAGTTCAGGGGTCAGGGACCACCTTGGAAAAAATTCTTGGTTCCTATTTCTTTTAGTGTTTAACAATTTTACAACAATAGAATAAATTTCACGAGAATAAATTTTACTATGTATTTTTCAAAATCATCATAGAAAATTAACCTTTAGTTAATTAAATTTCAGAATCAGGGAGGGGAAACGGCCCTCTCCTGGCAGCGCATATAGAAAGAACCCGTTTTCGGCGCGTATAGAATGAAATTTTTTTTCAAAAAGATACAGAAAGCAATACTTATGTTTAGTTTATTCCGTATAGCAACCAGATCAATATATTCAGTAGATCTTCTAAGCAGAACCGACAATTCAAAGAGAAAAAAAAAATATATATATAATATCTTTTGTTGAAATCTTGCCATATTTTAGTTTATTCCAAACATGTCTGAACTTTTTTTTTTTCTTGAAATAATCCAAGAAAAATGAAAGTTTCAAATCAAAGTGATAAAATCTTAAAATGATTCTGTATCTTGTTAAAGTTTTTTGTTGTCTCATTGCCAAAATATATTTGTTTTAAATTTCAGCTTGAAACACGGAGTTGGCGATTGCTGCCTTCAATTTGTCTGCACTTCTGAAAAAGAAATTTTCACATTTTGATCGATGCTTTGAAATTTAATAATGCATTCCTTTTAAAAATTTGCATAGGCGCATCTATGCAACACGCAAGGTGGGAGTCATACGATGAAAATGACGACCTTTCAAGAAGTATATGAAAAATATTTTGTAGGATTCATTTGTTTTGTTTTGTTTTTTAATCTAAAGTATATATTTCACGAAAAGCATTGTTTTTATGAAAATTTTGCTTGAATCTTTTGAAAAGGATATAGTGAAAATTATTTCAAAACACTTGACATTTATTGATACTTTTTCATATGAAAATAGTTTTGGAAATATGAAAACTGGTTACATGGCAATCATTATATATATATATCTGGAAAGATGCATATGAAAAATAGTTTCACGTTGTTATGAAAACCTACTCGGAAATGAGAACCTGGATATATTCATTGTATGTAAAGTAGAATTGTATCATAAAAGAAAGCATGTCATGCTCAAGCATAAGTCATGGGCGCTCGCAAGGATAGAAGGCAGATGAAGGCAATTATTCCTCCCTGGATTTTCAAATTAAATTAAATAAATTTTCAGTTTGTCTCATTATTTAAAAACAAATTCTCCCCATGATTTAAATAATTTATAAACACTAAGAGAAAAAGAAATTACGGAATTTTCGTCAGGGTAGGTAGTATATATTTTTATCCTGTTCTTCATTTTACTTTTTGTTGTATACATTGTTGTACATTGTTTTAATAAAATTATCTTAAACGGAAGATTAGGGGGGCTCCGCTCCTCTGATGAAAAAATAATATGCTGCTTAAGTGCTTCATTTTGAAATAAAAAAAGCGGGTAGAGGCTTATTTTTGGATTTTTAATATGTCTTATTTGTTATATTTCTGTACTAGTGTAAATGTCTGTCCTAGGACGGTGGGTAGAAATCGTGGTTTTCACTTAAAATTTGAAAAAAGTGATAAAAATATTCATTTACTACCTATCGACAATAAGGAAAACTGGCATGAAACGTTAAGTGGAGGGCCTGGTTAATGCATGGATTCTGGGATTTTAACAACAAATTTATAATGTGGTGTAAATAAGATGAAGGGAAATTGCAGGTGTATCTTAATTAGCAAAAGGAAACCGATATATACTGAATGCAATATCAGTACAAATGGTTTTTATTGACTGACTTGTACTCTAAGAAATATATTAACATCTTTACATACTATTCATCGACAATAAGGAAAACTTACCTGAAACGTTAAGTTCAGATCCCCTGGAGTTTTAACAAAACATTTTTAATCTTGTGAAAATAAGATGACAAAACAGAAAATTACAGATCTTTCTTAATTAGTAAAATGAAACAGATATAGTTCTCATTTGGGTACAGCTGTCGCAGACGCACCAGAGTATCTTTTTTGGAGCCAAAATGGCGATTTTATGCTTGGGCACCCGGGGATTTTAGCTAGGTTTTGCTTTGTATGGCAACCCAGAAGAACAGATTGTGTGTGTTTTATATTAAATTAAACACTGTGTGTTTTATAATGAATTAATCATTGTATGATAAAATAATTTGTGTGTGTTTAGAATAAAAATTGTGAGTTTTTTATTATGTTATTTATTTTAGAGTTTTTTATTAAATAAACCGTTTCATAATAAAATAAAACTAACATGCTGTTTCGCAAGCTAAGCCTAACAGGTACCTGAAAATGAGGTTTACTCACCAAAATGGCACAAAACGAAAACCACGCCAACAACGGAACAATAGTTCCCTAATTTGCGTTTTATTATAAAGTCTTAAATTTGTTATGGTATATCATCCGGAAACAAACGCTGAACTATTTATATTGTTTTAAGTGCAAACGTGTTAATGTTCCGTAATCGTTTCAAGCTTTTTTAGGTAGCTTTCAATAAAAAAAAGTATAAAGCTACCTATTGCAGCCGTTCGGAGGAAAGCAGTTCCGGAAAATTTCGATATATTTTCACCGATCATTACCCCCAGACCCCAAAACTACCCATATATATATATATATATATATATATATATATATATCTGACCTATGTCATACGATAACGCTCGTATTTATAAATCAATTTTGATGAAACTAATTGTGTGTATTAAGCTAACCAATGTCTCAACCGAGTTCGTTGGCCAGCTTGGTCCGCCATTTTGTTTCAAGATGGCGGCCATTTAAAAATTTAAAACTAAAATAAATATACAAAAAAATTAAAAATTAAAATTTATTTTTTAATTACATTTTATGCCTTGATACTAGGATTCCAGAGCATTTTTTGGTTTACCTCTATCTTAAAAAATGGCTGAGATATAGTTGTTTGAAATTCTAGGGTGGCTGACATTTTGAAACAAAACAGCACATTAACGCGATTACTCGCAAATTATTTTGTTTCATTGTTGTAATAATTTTCCCAATCATACGCATAAAACTATATATTCATATCCGTTAGCGCCAAAATTCGCGACATTGGCGACAAAACTGACAAAATTGGCGACATTTGGCGAAATATCGCCAAATTTGGCAACCAAAATAAGTCTTCATAAATGAAGCCAATTTGGCTATTGCTCAATAATTTGGCGAATTTCTTATTCAAATTCAGTATTAACGAATCTTTTGTAAACGTTTCTTTGCATTTTAACTTGCTGTTTTCGTGTAACATTAGCTAAAATTTTAAAACGAAGATATAGGAAAGCTACCTTTTCCTCCCGGTACAGGCCGGAAGGACTTTTTTTAACCATAACACTATTCTTAATAATTTTATTTTTCTGAAATCCTCTACTTTTTTAAATTTTTTATTAAAAAGTTAAGTTTTCTTACGTATAATTTAGTTTTTTTTTTTTTTTTTTTTTTTTTTTTTTTTTTTTAAAAGCAATCGCTAACATGTAATCAGGGTATACAATCACAATGCAGTAATCAATAAAGGCGCCAATTCTATTATTAACAATTAAAAAATCAGTGAAAATTACGTTATGTTGGCATAATGATATCAATTTTTTTCATTTATCAATATAAAATACATTTCATGCTAAGCATAACGTCATTTTCACTGCCGCAAACTTTTCACACGTACTATATATACAAGCTTTTTATTTAATTGTAAGGGAAAAAATGGTATCAATAAAGTTATAATGCATCTAGATAAAATAAACCCAATAGACGTTATTCTCGTGATGTCACAGTAAATAGGAATTTTTACTCCCTTAAAAAATAAAGTAATACGTTCAGAATTACTTTTACCACAATTTAACTTGCATATTAAAAAATATGTCCAAAAATCCACGTGTCTGAGTATTTTTATTATTTCTATTTTCTCTGATGCTACAATGGAAGTAATCCATTGTTTCCCATCCATTATTTGATGAGTTCGTACCGGAATCAATATGTTTAAAAATTGTGTTGCACGTGGAATTCTTACAGAAAAAAAAATTGTTTAGTTTATTTCACGTTTATATTCTCCATTTAAAAAGATAACAAAAAACGCGGCTTTGGCAGCGAACTACGGGCACATCTATTCCAAAATCTTGCTCCTTTCTAAATATTGCTCTGGGGGCGCTAATGGTGTAAATAATCATATGTACTGTAAAGTAACGATATCAATAACTTTAATCCCATATTACACAAGCTATCAAATTACAGAGTCCAAAGACATTTTTAATAAACGTGCAGGTACAATTCAAAAATGTTTTGTCCGGTCAGTTTGGAGAATAAAAATTGTGCATTTTAAACTTAACGACCAATATTTCATGGTGAATGTGTGATTACATGTCTTTCGTTTTATTCCATTTTTTGTGACGGAAAGATTTATCATGAATGCATTCATAGAAGCAGAGTTGTATAGTAGCAAAACTATGCAAAGTGAAGTATATGCTAAAAAAATGAGTACATGTATTTTTAAAAATTGAAAGTTAAATTCTCGAATCTATTATAAAATAGCAAAAAAAATATTGAACTAGTCGGATGTGCGAATCCCAAAACTTTGTTCTACCTCATACAAGTTCCACATACACCAAAAACAAATGAGAACCAATTTAGATCAAGGTCTAACTAAATCTAAAGTTTTATTAAATTCTTTGCATTAGTTCTTGAGATATGACTATCGCTAAAATCGTGTACATTCTTAAAAATGCAGCATAGCAGCACCACCTGTTGGGATATTTACACCAAAGCCTAATCAACAACAACTTATATCAACGTCTAACTGAATCTGAAGTTTGATGAAATTCTGTGCATTAGTTCTTGAGATATAGCTATCGTGAAAGTCATGCAAAAAGTAGCATAGCAGCACCACCTGTTAGGTTATTTACACCTAAACGAAATCAGCGTCTATGTATGTCAAGGTCTAACAGTATCTGAAGTTTGATAAAATTCTGTGCCTAAGTTCTTGAGATATAACTATTGAAAAAATCATGAAAATGTAGCTTAGCAGCGCCACCTGCGATTTCAACCAAAAACTAATCAGTACCAATTTATATCAAGGTCTAACTGATTCTAAAGTTTTATTAAATTCCGTGCATTAGTTCTTGAGATAGAGAGCCCACAAAATTTTTGTCACATACAGACAGACACACAGACAGACAGACTCACAACCAGACATTTTCTAAAAACAGTCGAATCCTGTTCAGGATCTTCTAAAACGTATAAATCCGTCGAAAAACAGAAGCCGAAAATTTTCATGAATCCAATACTTTCTTCTTGTAAAGATAGAAAAAAGTAAAAATGAGTATATTTTCCATACTTTTTTTTTTTTTTTTTTTTTTTTTTTAGCAACCAGTTTTAAACAGTGCATTTACATGCATTACAAAAAATATTTTAAAAAAAGTTCTAGAATATTTTCTTTTTATATTAACATATTCCAAGAAGTTTTTATTTATTATATAGGACAAACAGAACAGCAAAGTGTTAATAAAACACTTCAGAACTACGAGCTTTCAATTTTTTAGCAAACTTAAAATGTTACCTAAAATTACAAATATTTCCATTTTCTACAAATTTGGGCAAACTACAAGTAAGGTGAAACCCCCAGTTATTGACATCTAAACAGTAACTGACACTTGAGCAAAAATCTAACTCAAATAAGCATTTTGTTGTAAAATTTTGCAGAGTAATGTCATCTAGTGGTAAACGAGACACTTATTTTTATTTTAAAGTCAATTTATTCACCACTAGAGGGTCAAGAACATATTCATTGAGGAAGAAACGTTTGAGAATACAAAAAGTGCCATTTTGAAGCAACCATCTTATTTCTAAAATTAAGGAAGTGCTTTTCTAATATATTTTTAATGCAACCATCCTAAACCTTTTTCTTAAAGTTATACTAGTATAAATTAGTTTCAAGATGCTTATGATATATTAGGGCCATGATTTAGGGTTTATAGTTATTTAATTTATCCTAATGGGGGGGTGTCAGTTATTGGTTACTAGAATTTCATTTCACCAGTCTCTGACAGAGGTGTTAGTTATTGGTTAGATTGAAGAAAGTTGAAATCTATTATTTGAACTGTTAAAAAATGCATAATAATAAATTAAATTTATCTTCTAGTAAAAACCATTAAAATGCAAGTTGTTTTACCAATGTCTGACACCAGATGTCTGTTACTGATTCATAAATGTCAGTTATTGGATATCTGCATTACTAATAATGCAGCACTAAATATTACTCCTATATACTCTTAAAATACACTCTGCATTACTAATCTTGCAATACAGCTTACTAAATCCCACTTTTTATAATAAATATTAATGTATTTTATTTTTTTAATAAAGAATAAGTTTTTTAAACCATTTTAATCGTTTAAAATAAAGTGTCAGTCACTGGTTCACTAAGTGTTAGTTATTGGTGTTTCAAAATAGGGATGGTGTCAGTTACTGGAGTTTTTGACCATATTTATGAATACAATTAATTTTTAATAATAACATTTTTAATTTTTCATAATTTTGCCAATAATATTTTTTAAAGATATCTCTACTATCTTTTCAAAAGCAAAGGTAAGTACAAAGTAGATCTAAATTTTTGTAATAGAGATTTTGAATAAGAAAGAATCCTCAAAGTGACAGTTACTTCGGAGGTTTCACCCTAAATTTTCATTTATTGTCATAATTGTGCATCAAATTTTGATTACAAAGAATATAAAAATTGTTAGAGGGTACTCACATATTGTTTTGAAAACCTATAAATAAATATTCATCATCAGTGCAAGGCAATTTGTAGATTAAAAATATTTAAATGTGATTAATTAGGATTTATATACGCAATGTTGTTTTTAAAAATACAAGTCGGGTTTCTTTTTTTTTTTTGGGGGGGGGGGGTAGGGGGGGATGCAGAGAGACAAGCATTTTTCTAAACATTTTGCAGTCTAACGAAATGAAATACAAATTTTAAAACTTTGGAATTTCCTCCAAATCTAAATGCGTTTTGTCAAGTTTTATGTATAGTTTCTTGACAACAAAAAAGTTTATGGTAAAAGTCACTTCCAGCATTGTTTGTATTTTAAAGAAAGGAACGTTTTTCAACATTTAGCATGACACTAAAGTTTACTTGCATAATATGCGATCGTTTGGGTGCAGATAAATGCAATACGCTGACACTAATCTGCTTATACTAGACTGAAATCGTTCAAAAATATCGCCAAAATGATGATTTTCTTTAGTTGAACTGAACGGTGCCCTTAAACATTATTTTTGAAAAAAAAAACATTCTGGATAAACTATTTCAAATGGTTGCGGGTCTCTAATATACAAAAAATTAGTTACATTTAAAATCGCATAACACAATTGAAACCAAACTTACAACAATTATCGCTCATAGACACTGCTGTAGCAGAATTATTTTGTGTATTCCTGTAAATGAACAATAAATGCTATGCACACCACATGCTATAGTAAGCATCTTGTAGTACACATATGTCATGTATATCAGTTTTAATATGTTTCAAATAGTGTAACATCATTAAAAAAACACCGCAAACGATTTTTTCCCCATAGACTATAATGAAACGGAAGTCTTTTGAGGAGCCTCTGTAAACGAACTATAAGTGCCACACACTTCATTCTCCATACTAAACCTGCCATCGTAAACCGGAATAACATATATCAATTACATGGCAATCGGAGGACATTTACGCGAATTACAGCGCCGCCAGACAAACCGAATTCATTCACACTTTTTAACTATGTCGAAAAGTGCTTGAAAATGAAAAATTTTAAACTTGTTAGGAGGTTTCCAAAAGTTGTAAAAATTCGGCTTGAATGTAAGGTATTTAATAAATTAGATAGGGACACCCTTAGCACATTTTGGTACCCGCATCAGGAACCTCTTTCAACTTCGAAATTTTTTATCTATATGACAAACTAAAGTAACATTATTGCACCAGACTTTATTTAAGTCCTATTTGGAGCACCAAATCATAAATAAACTTCTTGATTTACAAATATAGCCCTAAATGACAGCTATAACAGCTTGATTATAATATCAGTTTTATTTTTCCATACTCGTAAAATCCGATTTTCATTTAAATTCAATATACTTTCTGTATTTTTTTCGGTATTTATTTTTCAGCAATCTTGTTTTTCGGCATGAAAAAAGAAACCTATATTTAGTATGCATTTGTTTTTTTACCGTCTATTATTTAGTGTTTTATATAAGAAACTCACTATGTTTTCTTGGTACAACATCAACATTTTTCTTTTGCATTTCCCTCGAAAACTGTTAGTTATAGAAGTATTCATCTTAGCTAAGTGCTAGCAAGAAAATTGCTAGGAAGTCAAACCGATAAATACCTCATTCTAGACATTATAAATAACTAAATTTATTACATTATAAATAACAATAATTGTACTGCCAGGGAAGCATAATAACGTTTTATACCTGAATGTCAGTAATTTTAGTAACTATTTGGTCTTTTATTTTGTTCGGCATTAGCATCATACGGCTAAGTTCACTTTTTTTAGGATAAGTAAGTAAAACAATTTTGGGCCAATATTAACTTTTTCTTGGTTCTATATTAGGGCTTTGAATAAATAGTGGTGAAATATTGCCCGAATAATGAGTATTTGCATTCTGTTAATATTGTGTCAATTATATTTCGTCTTAATATTTATTAATTATTATTAATATGTCTAATTATTATTAATACGTCTTAATATTTATTAATATTCGTATTAATATTTCGTCAACATTTTTCTGAAGAATTGGATTTTCATTGTAAGTATTTCGAAAGAAAAATCAAAATTCAACCAATATAACCGGTACACTAAAAATATTTACAATGAATAGAATATTGGCGCATTATTGGGGTAATATTGGTTTTCTTCTAGGGTTTTATCCTAATTTTTGGATTCGCTTAAAAAAATTAGTAAGGTTAAGTAAGGAGTACGCAGATATACAGATACTTTTAGTAAGGAGTCTCTGTTTACAGTACTCAAAAACTTTTTAGTAAAGAGTACACAGATATTGCAACACATTTTCAAAAATTTAATAATCTCTTAATTTTCATGTTACTCTTATCAACGGTATCACTACATGATTGCTTCAAACGGAGTGACAGTTTTTAAAATTAAATAACAAATAACGGAACAGTTATTCTTGCAGGAGAGTAAGTGTGCGATGTAAGGAATTTCTTTACTGGGCTTCCTTGCTTTAATTCAAAGTATCATCGATAGATGGCGCTGCACTGTTCCTAGCTGCAATAATGCTCAAAATCAACTTGCAATTTCAAAATGCAAAACACTTTTTTTGGCTTTCAAAAACTAAACAGAATGAGGGGTAACATCGGAATGACTTTTGATCCATTTTTATACGTTAGTTTGAACGTTCCAACAATTTGAGACAGTGCAACGCATTTATCGTTGATGATTAAATTGATGATTAAAGCTAAAACAAGGAAGCGTAGAAAAGAAATTCCGGACTTCACCTATTACTCTCCTACAATGATAACTTCAATAGCTGACCCAAAATTATGACTGCAATTACTATCGATGAAATGCAAAGAATGCAGAATATTTTTGATAATTTTTCAAGTATCTTCTAATTTTCTTAAAAGATGTTTGTCTTTTACTATCCAAGTGATATAAACTTAAATATTTAATACTTTCTCCACCATTGTGGTTTTTTTATGGACACTCTAGTAGGAATATAACATCGAATATATTTGGTTATATATGATAAATAAAGATGATGAATTTGTAGCTTATACAAACTTATGAAGATTAAAACTTCATTTAATTCACGATCAACTGAAAATAGACGATAGAAGATGGTTAAAGAACGATTTAGGCTAATTTCATTATGTCTTTCACAGTCTAAATTCATAATAGATTATGGAAGAAAAGACATTATCCAATTCTTAAACTGAAACTTTTATGTATTGTGCTTAATGTGAATTCTTACAGTGAAACTTTTATACATTGTGCTTAGGTGAATTTTAAAAGTGAAACTTTTATACAGAATATCCATTCTTATCGTTGACCAATAACAATTTTAAAATCCATTAATTTTAGAGTATGGTTTCAGTTGCAAAAATTTTTCAAATGCTGCCCTTCATCATACAAAAATCTATTTACATCATTCTTTTATGTTATGAATTTAAATTTTTATATGGTCCTTGGGTTCTGTAAGTTACATTTTAAAACATTTTCAGACAAATAAAACAGTAAAAGTTATACACTTCCACGATTAAAACCCACCGAGTTATGATAAATTAAATTTCAAAATTTTTTCATTTTTTCAGGCACTAAAATAGCGTTTTTTAAATTTCATTTCGGGAAGCTCTGAAATTTCATAAAAATAATATAAAGCAGAATTTATACAATAATATTGCTGTGTGTGAAAAAGACATTAAACATAAATCACAAGGAACGTAAATATACAGACGAGTTGTACATTGTGGCAAGATGACGCTAAATTTATGTATATTATTCAAACAAAATTTAATTAAAATAAACATTACACATAAACATTAAAATAAACTGACACAAAGGCTGTAATAAAGTATATGAGTTAAAATGCTCAAAAGAACTTAAAAAAAAATGAACGAATCAAAAATAGTAACGACAGAATCTATAGCTATTGCTTATCTTATATTAGAGAACACCCTGATGCGTAATTAAAGTTTTATAAGTTTCTACATTTTAATAATAGTAAAATAATTAAAGTGCGATTTTACTTACTTTTCTTTCCTGTCCTTTTTTTAAATTATTTACTAGCATAATTTATAGTAATAGAATTTCAGAAATTAAAAAAAAAATTTAATTAATTTCTTAGATTAAGTGTCACAAAATCTAATTAGTTGTCATTATATTAAAGTAAGGATTAAAAGAAGAAAATCGTTATAAAAGTTATTCAGGAATATCTATTTACTTAATACCAATAATACTTAGCAACAGAACAAAAAAAATAGCATATCTAAATAAAGAAAGAAAGAAAAAATATACAATCTTTCCTCGCCGACTTTAAAAGTATCCTTAAAAAAACTTTTGTGTTTTTTTTTTCCCTCAAATTGCTCTATACCCCTTTTAAGTTTTCTTTCTTATTCCGGTAGCATAGAAAAGAAACTTTGTCAACAAAATGATAAAAAAACAGAAAATATTTGATACTTTTTTTTTTCTTCACACAACTTTTTGTTGTCACGCAGCCACAATTTATTGGTTTGAAATTATGGTTCGGAACATTGAATAGCACTGTCTATCGTTCATTTATCTGTAATTGTGCAATATGAGAAATTTTCTGCTTTGATAGGCGAAAATAAAATTTTTAAAAAAGGTATTGTTTTCAAAAGTGTTCACTAAACAATGAAATAAATATCTTAGGAAGTAGCGATGCATTAATATAGCTGTGATTCCAGGAAACAAATGAAAGAGTGTTAGTGCTTAACTTTCAATAAAATTTCCTTTTCATTATATCAAACAGATTTAGAAGAAAGAATCATGTCGGATTTTTTGTTATTATTAATTTTTTCATCGGGAGCATCTTTCAAAAGTTATTGGTTACATTCTTTCTAAGTGTTTGATATATTTGTTGAAGACATTTTAGTAGATAAGAAGGAATTTTTTGTAAAGAATTTGAAATGGCTGTGTGGGGATGTAAATTTTTGAAACTCCATCGCATACACTGAGTGGCCAAAATGTTATGACCACCTGCTACGCAGTGCTAATATCGTGTCTTCTTTGGCTTTGATGAAATCAAATATTCTTAAGATCGGTTTTAAGATCCATCTAGTAGAGTATACAGAGATATGCTTTACGATGATTTTGAATTGTATTGTGTGATAATTTGATGTGTTGTAGCTTTTCTGCTACTACAAACAATGTGTCAGTCGCCTGTACCCTCTTTTGTTCACATGCAATTTTCGCTCACAATTCCACTTTTCGCTAAACGTTTTTTGGCATAGAAGCAATTCTTTGAAGACTTGAGACATTCTTGTACTGGAAAAGTAAAAAAGAAAAAATAGCTATTTCTAATATACTGGAATCGGCCCTTATGGAGCTCACAATTGTGTCTCATTCAAGCTTACCCAAATCTCTTATTTTCCTCCTGAATAGGCAAAATGCAAAGTTTACAGTTGCTTCTGACTAAGGGCAAACTTTTTATCAGAAAATTCTGTTTATTACATTAGCGCACATGTTGCACGGACGAGTCGAAGTTTCAGTGAGGAATGGTCATAATAGTATGGCCGCTCATTGTATGAGAGCACAATAAAGTTTTTTGCCTGTTATTTTTAAATTACACTATCCATGAAAATGCTTTGTATGAGATTAACGTTATAAAATCTACTTTTATTTCCAAGAGTTTCTATAAACGAATATAAATACTCTGAAGTGCTATTGAATTACAGGTAGACAGTGGTATGGAAAAATCATGGTGCTGCTGTCTCATTCCTGCGCATGTTCGGACGCTATCATATGATATATGTAACTGGATGTTAGGACTCCGTAAACAACTGTTAAAAGTAACATGATGGAAAAACTCGACTGAAGACAAATTATAGGTTGCTAGCCGCAGGATTATTCAGTTTCAGAAAGAGCTCCACAGTACAGTTTTCTCGCAACACAGTATCAAGAATAGTGTGAGAATACGTGGATAACAGAAAAGGAGTAGTGATTGAGTAAACTGCAAAGGGAGAATTTGAATGAACATGACTTACTAAGTTCAACTGTATCGTATGTAATTAGCGATAGCAAACCTTAGCTCAGGTTAACACCCAATTGAATGACAGGAACATATACATAATTAGTAGGCAGGTTGTGCTGTGCTCGCTTCACCAGATGGGCTTCACGAGCAGAAGATGCACAGAAGTACCCGTTGTCAATGCACGCCACGCCACCGAATACAATTTCTTGCATGGATCAAAGAATACCATGGCTAAACTATTGACAGTTAAAACCAAGTAGCATGGAGTGATGATGAGCCCTGGTTTCGATTGCGTCAAACTGATGGCAGACTAAGAATAGGGCGTGAGGCTCACGAAACCATAAATCTCATATGCCAAGTTGGGAGTGTACAAGGTTATGGCGGCTCAGTAATTGCAGAAGGTGTATTTTCTTGATAATGTTTGGGATCTTTGGTACTTCTGCAAAACTCCCTTTCTGCCTTTAAGTACGTAGATTGTAATCTGAGAGATCAATTTTATCCTTTTATACTTTATCTACCACCTAGATAAAAAATTAAATTTCAAACAGAATGCTCCTGTTAAGGTGCCGCTGTCAAGGAGAATTCCACTGAAGTCTGCTTCTCAAAACGTACAAAGTGAAACCTGGACTTAAATTCCATTCGGCAGCTTTGGGATACATTTGAAAATGGAGTGCAAGCACGTCATACACCACCAGCCCCTTTAACTGATTTTTAGAAATTTCTAGCAAACATTTGGCATATAATACCTCCGAAACGCTTTCGCTGGCTTGTTGAATAAATATCATGTGGAAGTTGCTATTAAGGCTAAAAGGAGCAGCAACTCGATATTAATTAGGTGTCTCTAATTTAGAGCCACTTTAGTGTATATTATGCATTATGTCATATATATGTATAGCCACAGTGCATAAAAAAATTACATTAATATTTGTACAGGACTATATTCTTAATATCATCAAATAAATTATAAAGTAAATATTATTAAAAAATGACAGTGACAAATATCTAATCGAGCAGAAATTTCTTTCGTTTTTTCGCTCGCCTTGTGATAACTCTATTTAGAATATAAATAATATTTATAAGATACCTACACACTTTATCTGATTTTTTTGTAATATGAGATAATTTTCTGCTTTGACAGAGTTTTGAAAATTAAAAAAAATAATTTATTTGTTTCAAAGAAGTTTACTGAACACTCAAATAAATATTTTTGGAAATAGCGATATAATAATGCAAAAGTGATTGCAAAAAACAAATGAAAGGGCATTGGTCTTTATCTTTAAATAAAATTTTCTTTTATTTACAATTAAATAGATTCGGTAGAAAGAACTACCATATTATGTTTTTTTTTATTTTTATTTTTTTTCGCCGGGAGCATCTTTCAAAAGTTATTGGATACATTCCTTTTATGGTTTTGATTTATTTGTCGAAGATATTTTAGTATATATGAAAAAATGCTTTGTAAAGATTCCGTGGTTTCGTGAGAATGTAAATTTTTTAATTTATCTTATATAAAAGCGCTAAAAAAAAATTTTTGACAATTATTTTTATATTACGAATTACGATATCCATGAAAATATTTTTAACTACATTAATAGGAAAAGGCTTAATTTTATTTGTAAGAGATTTTAAAAATATATAATATTGTTTTATGGAATCGGATTCCGTGCAAAGAACAAATTTCTTATTTTTAGATTTATATAGAAAATTTATTAAAATTTTACCTAAACTAATAAGACTTTGTAAAAAAGTTCAAATATGTCTATCTCAACAATTTTTACACACACGACACACATGATAATAATATTTAAAACGAGTTAAAATCGATAGGAGCTATTGAGTTATTACGAAAATACAAATAACTATATGTTCTAAAGTACTGCATTTAAAAACTACAGTATACCTTTCCCAAAAATAACAATAAATTATATATGTATATGTGTGTGTGTATAAAAGTTTGTATACTTTGTATACAGACTTTGTCCGAAAAGTCTGGAAACGGTCGAATAGCTCGAGAAATATACAACTGATTGAAAAATGGAAAAATGCATGTTCAATATTTTAAAATCTATTTAGGGATATTAAAGTTGCCCCCCCCCCAAATTTTGCCCGCTGGGGGGAAAGGCGGGGGGGGGGCAACTTTGAAATCTTAAATAGTAACCCACTTTTTTATTTCAGATTCGGATTCTATGGGAAAAAATACGTAACTTTTGTATTTAACATTTTCTTCGGAAAATCGTAGATGACGCTGTAATCGAGTAAAATGCAGTGGGAAGCGTTTCCATTGAAAACTATGGAAACGGTCGAATATCTCGAGAAACATACATCGGACTGAAAATAGAAAAATATATGTTCAATATTTTAGAAAAATCTATGTAGGGATATGAAAGTTGCCATTTTTCTAAATTATTGTACACGTATTTTTCCGCTTTTCAATCCCGTATTTTTTCCCCGTAGAATCCGAATCTGCAGTACAAAAGGGAGTTACCATTTAAGATTTCAAATATGTCCTCCCTCCCCCCCTTCTCCCCCCGCAAGGACAAAGTTGAGGAGACAACTTTGATATCCCTAAATAGATTTTTCAAAACTATTGAACATGGATTTTTCCATTTTACAATCTGATGTATAATTCTAGAGTTATTCGACCGTTTCCAGACTTTTCAAAGAAACGATTCTCACTGCATTTTACTCGATTACAGCGCCATCTTCGATTTTCCGAAGAAAATGTTAAATGCAAAAGTTACGTATGTTTTCGTAGAATCCGAACTGCAATAAAAAAAGGGGGGGTTACCATTTAAGATTTCAAAGTTACCCCCCCTTTCCCCGGGTCAAAGTTAGGGGGGCAACTTTGATATCCCTAAATATATTTTTCAGAAATATTGAACAAGCGTTTTTCCGTTTTTCAATCCGATGTATATTTTTCGAGTTATTCGACCGTTTCCAGACTCTTCGGACACACTGTATATATATATATATATATATATATATATATATATATATATATATATATACTTTTGTTTTATTACCATATTTTACTTTTTTAATTATCATGTAATTTTATTTATATCTAGATTTTCAGTAATAACCTTTTTGCTTGAAATTTAGTTTAGTTTAGTTGCTCGTCTCAAATCTAGATGGCAGCACTATTTTTCTTTATTATCTTTTCCACCTGGATCAATTTTACTTAATTATTTCTTGCCACATGGCCCTGCATTTGGTATCTTATATCATCCATGACTATAGTAATTCCATGACTATAGTAAGACAATTATAGTTGAATTTTGAATTTATTTATTGGATATCTTAATTTTTTTTAATTATCCATGTTTTTTCGATATGTTATAAGGAGCTTAGTATTGTCATTTTTAGGCCGCATGTTGACAATATTCGACAAAAAACACATCTTTACTATGAAGCTTCTCTGACGAATCCATAACACATTCGTAGTTTTGTGTTTACTTTTTAATATTTTCTTTTCTACTCATTTTTACACGTTTTTCCACTGATTTCATTTTCATAATATATATATATAGATATAATTAAAATGAAATCACATGTATAAATTTAAAAGTATTCAATTTGTAGAAAACTTTTAGGTTGTTTCATTAACAATAATCTGAAGATTCGGCGAAATTTTTGTCACGTTATCTTGTGTATAATTTGAGATTTTCAAAATGTTGGAGATTTTCTTTGTAAAAATAAAATTTTGAGAAAAATACATTTCAGGCTTTCTGTTCGTGAAATATATATATATTTCTTTAATATAATTCTTAATATTCTATAATTTCTATAATATAATTCTTTGATATATGAGTAAAATAGCTCAAAATTCATCTGACTGATATATCGTACCTTCTGTTAAATTTATGACTGTAAATGTACGGTTTACCACTTTCAGAACTCATAGTGTATAAGGAATGTATCGTAATCATGTTTTTTATTTTTATTTATTTATTTACTTATCTTTTTACGATGCAGATATTCGGAAGTTGAATATAAGGAAGCTACTCTTTAAATAAAAACATTCAAGAAAATATTACACTGAGAAAATTAAAAGAAAAGAAAATTTATATGTAGTAGTTTGTATAAGAGACAAATACTCTAAATCATGATATTAATTAAGGATATGCTTCGTATAGAAAATGGTGCGAGTAGCATTTACCGTTCATTTCTGAGACACACATAAAGGAATTTGATTACATACCTGCCTACACACAGTGTTTGTTCCAAGTGCGTTTTAACGATGAAATACTTTTTCTGCAATAGTTTTACATAATCAAATTAAAATCATTATTGAAGAATAAGATAGCATCTTTCCTATTAAATATGGAGTGAGTCGCATTTATGGTTTGTTTACGGGACACACAAATGAATTCGGATACATTGTGGCCTACGGGCGATAGTTATTTAAAGCATATTTTATAGATGTTGCTCTACTTCAAACATAAATCGGTCATATATGCATTATTGATGCCCACTTAAAATGTTTCATATAGAAAATGGTGATCTTAGCATTTGTCGTTACACTACTTTAAACATAAATCGGTTTTATGCATTATTGATGCCCACTTAACATGTTTCACATAGAAAATGGTGAGCGTAGCATTTATGCATTTATCGTTCATTTGCATAAACACCAGAAAGGTATACTATTACATTACTGTGGATTATAATCAGTCTGTGGCAGTGGTTGTTTGATGTGCATTTTAACGAGGCTATACTTTTTCAAAAATAATAAAATTTCTATTTAATACTTTGGAAATTTTTTCCATAGAAAATTTCACACGCCTTATATTCATAATAATCAAATTTTAAATGCTTAATAGGCGTATAGCCAACATAGTGAAAAAATACCCAAGCCGGGACTCGAACCCGGGCCATCAGTATAGCGCATTGACGTTCTACCAACTGAACCACTTTGGCTCGTGGAAAATGTTCCATCTTGTGCTGCGTTTGTAGCCTTGCCAACATGTTATAGTGAGAAAGTTCCAGGCTGAGTATCGTTACCAAGTGGTTCAGTTGGTAGAACGTCAATGCGTTATACTGATGACCCGGGTTCGAGTCCCGGCTTGGGTACTTTGTTGGCTATACGCCTATTAAGCAATTAAAATTTGATTATAATGAAATTTGTTTCGCGATTGAGGTTTATGATAACATCTTCTTCTAGATAAAAGTGCACCTAAGATTTATTGATTATCTACAGGTCCGCACAAAAGAAGTCAAAGACACCATCCTGTATTGCAGACCATCATCGTTTTTAATGTGTTTGGTGTTTTCAAGCATGACATACAAGATTGCAGAAAAGAATTCAAATAGAAAGAATACATTATCACGTATGGGTGGTATTTAATGAAAGTTAGTTTTGAACAGTATTATGCGTTTTTAGCTGAACTAAATTTTAATAGACTTTGGGGGAGGGGGTCTGAAAATTCCTAAACAAGGCTGCGTGAAAATATTTACATACATAGTCGTGAATGGATGACAATTGTCAGTAGTGCGTTTGCAGCTATGTTATGTGTTTTCTAGCTGAATGAAATATTAGTATATTGCATTGGTGCATACAAAAACCGGTAGATTAATAAAAGGCGGCACAAAAGATTTTCAATACATTTCCTTCTATGTGCGATAATTGCTGTAAAGGAGTTTTTACTATGTTATGCGTTTCTTAAATTGGTTGTTTAGATATTTCCATTAATCATATGAAAATATTAAGTTCCGTAACAACATTCTAGTAGTGTTGGAATGTGTTTCATAATCTGTGCATGAGTTTTCTTTCTTTATTTTTTCTTTTATTTATTTATTTATTTGTTAATTCTTTTATCATTTACTTTTACAGTTTATAATACAGAATGTCTTTTATTTTTTCATAAATTCTAAAATGACTTTCTTCGGTGAAATGTCATAAAATGTATTTAGCTGTCAGTATACTAAAGTCAGGATTATAAATATCATTCTAAAATATCAAGAAATGTCATGTTTCTTAATACAAATAATACTTAATAACATAACAGCAAAGTAACATAATAATGTAAAAAATACTTTATCCTCGCTGTCTTTGAAAATAACTTCAAAGACAGTCTTTTTTAGACAGCTTTTCTCAAATTACTCTTATAACCCTTTAAAGTTTCTCCTTCTTCCGATAGAAAAAAAAACTTCCAATAATGTTTCTGGTTTTCTTAACCAGAAACTATTTAAGATTTTTCTTTGCTCCGAAGCTTTTTTTCAAACACGTCGCTATATCTTACTGGTTTGAAATATTAGATCTGAAATATTTAGTATACCAACTGTTCTTTATTTATTTGCACTTGTAGAGTATGATAATATTTTGCGTTGGTAGATTAAAAGTAGCGGTGTATGAATACAGATGCAATTCTTGAAAATAAGCAAAATAATATTAGTGTTTAATTTTCAATACCATTTCTTTTTTATTACAATAAAAACACATTGTCAGAAAAAAATGACACCCTTTTATAATATTTTTTCACTGAGATTTTTTAAGTTATTGGTTGCATTTTTTAGTGCTTGAAATACAGTTCTTACATTTACTTGTAGATATGGAAAAGTATTTTAAATAGCTTAAGAAAGTTTTATAAGAATATAATTTTTTAAAACAAATTAAATAAAATTTAAGGTTATTTTACGATAATATGCAATTTGTAAACATGATCGCAAGGTATTTTACAATTTTCATCTCTCGTAATAATAACGTAACTGCAACGTTCCACATTAAATAGAAGTATATATCACTTTCATATCTATAGCTTATGCAACAAACAATTATTTCCCGTGTAAAACATACAAATTTTGTTTCTCTTTTTAAATCGTAGTATTTTCAAGAATTTTATGCTATTATATTTCACTTAAAATAAAATAATTTTTCGTTTTTTTTTTTTTTTTTTTGATTTTACATTTTAAAGCTTTAAAATATCCCAAATTGTAATTAGCTATTAGTACACTGAAGCCAGAATGAAAATGATCGATATAGAATTATTCAAGAATAACGTGTTACTTATACTACTTATATCACGGAGAAAGAACCTGGAGGGGAAACTAGAATAGGCGAGGATATCGAAAATGCAAGTCATATTTTTTTAACGAAAGAGGGCGCTGTAAAATTTGGCGGCTGCCTTTAAACAGAATGTCATTAGATTACATGTTAAATTCCGAAAGTATTTTACTCGATTATTTTTAATTATAGCAATTATATGTCATAAATATAAGATGGGATATAAATGTTTTATTCCGGGATGTAGATCGGGCTATGATGATGAGATAAACAAAAGAAAAATCGAAGAATTTTTTTTTTAACTATGTTTAGAGCTCCAAAGATGAGTGATTTTTTATTTTACTTTAATTTAAAGTTATATGCATATAATCATTTTTAAACTAAGAAATTTTTATTCTAGTATATCGATCTTAGTGTATATGTTTTTAAAATGCTATACTTAATGAATGCTAATGTCTGTGGCTAATTGACATGGCCATTTAAATTGTCTTATAGAGTGCTATTTGTTTGGCTGTAATCTGAAGCTGTTTTTATTTGAATAATACTTTTAATCTCTAAACATTATACGTCCATTCCGTATTTCTTCGCAGTACAATATCCGTGATATTTATTTTTAAATGACTACTATTCAGATGCTTCTGTCAGGATGAACTCTTATTTAAAGAGTTATAAAAAGCAATCGAAACGCCAAATATCTATTAAAATATATGCATGGTGTGAAGAAAACTTTATTTAATGAAATTTCTACTTGTTTGACTTTTTTAAAGTTCAAATTTTCAATCAAAAACATTTAAAAAATGAATGCTTTTCGCATTGAAAAGCATTGCAGAAGTAGGTTAGGATAGCTTTCAGTTTAGCGTGGCGCCATCTATAAGGAGAAAAACTGTATTGTAAAATTTCAACGTTACTTTCCCCTCCATCTATCTTCCTCCGTGACTTATATAATTACGTATTACAAATAATCTCTATCTCTATAAAAGAGTAAGTGTCTGTCTGCCAGCCTGCCCGCAGACACTGCCTGCCAGCACGCTACCGCGCATGCGCGGTAGCGTATTACTGCTTGCGCGGCAGCGTATTACTGTTTATTTTACTGTTTAATACTGTTAATTTTACGGTATAATACTGACAGCTGGGGTGCCAGTTTTATACTGTAAAATCAACAATTATTTTTTGCAGTGAGTAGTTGTGACACTATTTCATGTTCAGTGGTCGGAAAGACTACTTTTTTCAACTACAACTATTTTATCCAAAATGCCAGTTAACTATAACTACATAAATATACTTAAAAAATAGAGACTACAAATTATTTTTAAAAGTATCCATTACTTCTTACATTCAGATTTTGTCAAAGGATTCAATCTAAGTGGTCCCTCTTTATATCTCATCTGCTGGGTAACAACCAAATAAGTGCAATATTTTGTACTTATTTGGTTCGTACAAACTTTATATCGTACAAACCAAAACAATATTTTGTGTTTGTCTCCAAAATGTTAGTTTATGCACATAGTACAATTAGCGAATGTACAGATATATACGTAATTCATACAACATTTATGTGTAGTTAAATAAAAAATGCAGTTAAACTACAGCTTATTTATTTTTTCGGAAGACACGTAAACAGATATATATCTGAATAATATAACGAAAAAGAAGTTTGTGATAATAGGTCTTGTGAATGTTGCAAGTTTTCATGCAAATACTCTTTCAAACTACTGAAACGTGTTACCAAATGCAATTATGAGTTTTAATGAATTAGAAAATATTGTTGTACAAGCATGGCTTAAGAAAAGCAAATTGATATTAACAGTGGCTTACTCTCATGTAAGTAAAACAGATGATGTTTTTTCAGCATAAAGTACACAATATAAATTAATATATATATTTATTATTATTATAGACAATTGAAATAAATTAAATAGCTAAATATTAATTTTTTTAAAGATGCTATTAGCCATATCACTAAAAATATTTATTACACAGCAGTTTACGGTGTAGAACACTTAATTTCTGCCTTTTATATAATTTACAGCATTTAAAAAAATATATCAAGAGTAAAAATAACAAGAGTATCTATCTCTTTTATGCGTTGTTCTCAGTCAGCTATGCGCTGGCCTTGTTTTAAATACATCTCTTCTATAAGTTGGGGAAGGGGTATAATTGTATTAAAATTAATAAAACATCGATAAAAAAATAAATACATTCAGCATTTACAATGCAAAAATATAAAAACATATAATTAATTTCTTGAAAAATTTCAATAATCAATAAAAACTTTTTTTCTTTTTTTTAAGAATGGATAAGTTATTATTTTCTTAAAACTTCATATTTTATATACAATTTTTCGATAAATTTAAAAGATAAATATTAAGCTTCATTATTTTATCCAGTTGAAAAAATTACGAATGCTAAATATTAAGCATTTTGAAATTCTTTGTAAAAATTTACTTCTGTGTGAATAATTACAAAATTACAATAAATAAATGCATCAGATTTTTCTTATAAAACTTTAAAAGATAATGATTAAATAATATTTTTATTAAAAAAAAAAAAAAAAAAAAAATTGTTATGTTATTATTTAAATTTAGTTTTGTCTCATTTCCTCCTATATATAGGTATTTGGTCTTACTAACGTCCATGTAAAGTCCCCATTTCTCATATTCTTCCTTAATTTTTATCGTCATTTTCTGTAAATCATTTTTGCTTTTTGCAATTATAACTTGCTCATCTGCAAACTGCAGAGTTAAAATTGACGTTCCATTCACATTAAATCCCATTTCTCTGCAATTTTCTTTCCAAATTTTCAATGCTTCTTCAATATAAATTTAAAAAAGTGTTGGGGCGACACAACATCCCTGTCTGAGTCCTTTATCTGTTACAAAACCTTTTGACAATCTTTGGCCTATTTTAATCTTTGTTTTTGATTGTCGGTAAAGTAATAATAGAAAAATGAGATTTATCCTGTTTATCTTTGAAAGTATCTACAAAAAACTGTCTGTTTAGAAATATTTTTCCAAATTATTTCACGTTCTTTTATGCATTTTTTTGTTTTGTTTTGTTTTGGGTTGGTTAAAAAAAGGGAAAAAGAAAACTTTTTGCCAATAAAGTGATAAAAGACAGAAAAAAAATAAGGCTTTTTTTTTCCTCCCAAAACTTTTTGCTATCACGCGGCCACAATTTATTGGTTTCAAATTATAGTTCGGAACATTGAGTAGCACAGGCTGTCGTTCATTTATCTGTATTTGTACAATATAAGAATTTTTATTCTGTGATATGTGCTTTCAATTTAAAAAAAAAATTTCTACTAAATGTATTCGCTGAAAAATCAAATAAATATGTTACATAATATCTGTGCATTAATGTAGATATGAAACCGCGAAACAAATGGAAGAGTATTGAACTTAATTCGCACCAAAAGTTTCTTTTCATTACCAACTAATAAATTTAGTACAATAAATCATGTTAGGATTATTTTAAATTATTTTTTCGTCAGGAGTTTCAAAAATGTTTGTTTTAAGAATTATTTAAGAATTATTTTTTCGTCAGAACAGTGGCGTAGCTACGCTTTCTCGCGCCCGGGGCAGGAAGAAATTCTGTGCCCCTCCCCCCCCCCCCCCCCCCCAAAAAAAAAGAAAAAAAAACTAGATTTTTCCTCAAGCTGAAAAAAAAGAACTTCCGGCTAATATTTGAAGGGAAAGGTAGGTAACATCCTTCTTCCTTGTTTTTAAGAATTCATTTAATTTTTTTTACTCAAACACGCGAAGCAAAAATGCGGAGAACCCTATTATAGTGGATGCCTAGTTTTCGTCAGTACTGAATTTGAATGGGAATTTAAAACTAGTCGGATGTGCCAATCCCAAAACTTTCTTCTATCTCAGTCATGTTAATACTTCAAAATTCGGTATCACATCGCCAATAAAATCAATATTTTTCGTCATTCTGTTGTACGTCAGCTGCTTGCGAATCGTCGGGTTACCGAGATGCGATCAACCGATGTATACTAAACTACGAAAAGTCCTTCTGGCCTGAACCGACAGGAACAGATAGCCTCCCTATTCCATGGTTATACGATTTTAGCTAATTTTACTGCAAAACACGAAGGTAAAATGCGTGGAACCTAAATAAAGAAGATTCAATCCCAGTTATCGTCAACATTGAATTTCAATGAGAATATCGCCAAATTAGTCCTCTACAGCCAAGTTGGCTTCATTTATGGCAACTTATTTTGCTCACCAAATTTGGCGATATTCCGCCAACTGTCGCCAAGTTTGGCGAGAATTTGACGTTGGCGAATATAAATATATATAGTGTTAAGCATATAAGAACAGGAACAATGGTTACAACAATGAAAGAGAATTTAGCCGAAACCATGTTAACCAAAACTCATAAAATAAACCCGTTTATGGATAAATTCTGCTGTCTTGTTTGAAAATGTCAGCCACCCTAATATTTCAACCCGCTATATCTCAGCCATTTTTTAAGATAGAGACAAAACAAAAATTGCTCCGGATTCTCCGGATCAAGGCCGAACATTCAACGAAAAAAGTTTAAGGATTTCTATTTTTTTTTCAATTTGCACATCTTTTTGAAGCTGAAATCTTTAAATGGCTATCACAGCGCCCCCCTTTCGTCGAAATATCCCCAAATTCTAATAGAACCTGCTTGCCATAGCCAAAAACATAGAAAAAAAAATACACTTTTCGATGATACAATAGTGAAAATGGAACAAAAATATCGATCACAGCGCCCCCTTTCGTCGAAATATCCCCAAATTCTAATATAACCTGCTTGCCACAGCCAAAAACATAGAAAAAAAATGTGGTTCAATTTGAAGCATAACTTCATACACTTTTCGATGATACAATAGTGAAAATGGAACAAAAATATCGATCACAGCGCCCCCTTTCGTCGAAATATCCCCAAATTCTAATAGAACCTGCTTGCCACAGCCAAAAACATAGAAAAAAAAATGTGGTTCAATTTGAAGCATAACTTCATACACTTTTCGATGATACAATAGTGAAAATGGAACAAAAATATCGATCACAGCACCTTCTTTCGTCGAAATATCCCCAAATTCTGATAGAACCTGCTTGCCATAGCCAAAAACATAGAAAAAAAATTTTGTTCGATTTGAAGCATAACTTCATACACTTTTCGAGGATACAATGAAGACACACAGACGGACAGACGGACATTTTGTAAAAACATGTTTTTCGGAATCTCTGACCCCTAAAACGTGTAAATCCGTCGAAAACCGGAAGTCTAAAACAATTTCGATTGCAATACTTTCTTCTATTATAGATAGAAGAAAGTAAAAAATTAGGTTCAATTTGAAACATAACTTCATACACTTTTCGATGGTACACTAGTGAAAATGGAACAAAAATATCGATCACAGCGCACCCTTTCGTCGAAATATCCCCAAATTCTGATAGAATCTGCTTGCCATAGCCAAAAACATACAAAAAAATTAGGTTCAATTTGAAGGATAACTTCATTCACTTCTCGATGGTACAATAGTGAAAATGGAACAAAATATCGATCACAGCGCCCCCTTTCGTCGAAATATCCCCAAATTCTGATAGAATCTGTTTGCCATAGCCAAAAACATAGAAAAAAAAATTAGGTTCAATTTGAAGTATAACTTCATACACTTTTCGATGGTACAATAGTGAAAATGGAACAAAAATATCGATCACAGCGTCCCCTTTCGTCGAAATATCCCCAAATTCTAATAGAACCTGCTTGCCATAGCCAAAAACATAGAAAAAAAAAATAGGTTCAATTTGAAGCATAACTTCATACACTTTTCGATGATACAATGAGGACGGACAGGCGGACAGGCGGACGGACGGACAGACGGACATACAGACATTTTGTAAAAACATGTTTTTCGGAATCTCTGACCCCTAAAACGAGTAAATCCGTCGAAAACCGGAAGTCGAAAAAAGTTTCGATTACAATACTTTCTTCTATTATAGATAGAAGAAAGTAAAAATTAGTCATGTATCGCGAAGTTGGCATGAGACTGGCAACAATTAAAGTAAATTTGTGACAAATCTCGTTTGCTAAAGCTCAAAAATTAAACCGCTTTGTTTCATTTACTAGGTGCGTATACTCTAGTCTCCTCTCTATATTGCTCTATTTCTTCGAAGTATTCACACACATGCATCAAGCAAAGCCAACAATTCTTATTTAATGTCGAAATATGCGAGAAAAATTCGGTTTAAACTGTCTCTCAATTTTCCATCCCCCCCCCCCTTTTTATTCAATCAATTTCCATCTTCTTTCAAAATAATCGTGTCAGCTACCAAGTGTGTTAATCCACCCCTAGAAACACTTATAGGATATTTTTCTTTAATTATTTGTATATAATAAAATATTTACTTTAAAAAAATAAATAAATAAACACACACATACAGTACACAACAAAGAAAAAAAGCTAACAAATTTTATTTATTGTCAAAATATGCGAGATAATTTCGGTTAAAAACCTCCCTCAATTTTGCGCCCCTGGGCTGCAGCGCCCAGGGCGGCCGCCCTCTTAGCCACGCTACTTCGTCAGAAGTTTCAAATATTATTGATTATATTTTTTAGTTCTTTGAATACTAATAAAATACAAAGAAGATTTTGTAAATAATTCCAGGTAGTTTATGGAAACTTATGTTTAAAGAAAAAAATAATTTTACCTTTTATGTGCTAAATTATAAATTAATAAAGATCCTACATCCGAAAGAATTTTTCCTGAATTTTTGAAAATACATTAGAAGATGTATGCAATCATTAAATAGATTTTAGAAAACTATCCTCTTTAAAATTTATAAATGAAATCGGTATTTATAGAAATTTTTGTGAAACATTTACAACGTACTCAAATCATGCCTTTAAAGTAAGGTTTTTAGTATTTTATAGAAATACTAGGGGGCTCGGCCCCCTGCGCCCTTCGTGCGCCAACCCCCGCAGCAATACGTGCATCGCGATCTTACAGAAATCCTGTGTTGTTCACTTTTTTATTGTGGTTGTATTTTATTTTTTATAATACACCAATACACAATAAAACCAACACTCATTTATTTTACAAAATATATACTTACAATACATCTTTCCAAACAACATTTGTAATAGCTCCAGAGCATTGAATTTTTATGCCACTTTTTGATCGGCATCTGGATAAGGCAACATATAACTGACCATGACTAAACAATGGTCTATCTACGTATATTCCAACACGGTCAAAACTCTGCCCTTGTGATTTATTTATAGTAATAGCAAATGCTAGAACTACAGGAAATTGTCTTCTGTGCAGTATAAATGGTAATCTGCTTGCGTTACTCTCTCCTGTATCCAGATTAACACGGGGAAGAAATACAACTTCTCCAGAGTGATCCCCAGTCATGATTTTACCGGCTATAAAATGCTCATGCAATTTTACTATTTGTAATCTCGTTCCATTACAGAGGCCATTCTTAATACTTAGATTTCGAATAAGCATGACAACGGATCCTATTTTCAGTTGTAATTTATGTACAGGGAATCCAGGAAAATTTAACGAATTTAAATATTCAATTTGATATTCTAATTGAACATCTTCATCCGTTTGATCTACACCTCGATGCTTAGCAGTATCTATGCTTCTGTAGATATGAGCCTTTCCCTCAACCAAATTTAATATTTTGTTATTTAACACACGTACATCAGCATTATGACAGGCCAGTATAATTCTATCTGATAAATCTGCATTTGAGGAAATAGATGCGTCATAAATATCTTTAATTATGTCTGAAGATTTCCAACTATCTGAAATTTCTAAAATTTGAATTATGCCATTGCCAACGTCTAATAACCAGCTTGCATGTCCAACATCAGATGATCTCATATTTTTTGTTAATTTAAATTGGGTGCATTTTGGCCATATTAGCGTTGATTTTAAAGTGGAATTAATAGTTTTTGAGGGAGAAGCGTACTTCAAAACGGGTAAAATTTGACGAAAATCTCCACTGAAAATTACAAATTTACCTCCAAAAGGCCTACTGTCATTACAGAGATCGCGAAGTAATTCATCAACCATTTCCACTGCTCTGCTTGGAATCATTGAAGCTTCATCCCAAATTATTACATCTGTTTCATATAATTTAATTTTGTCATCACGATTTTTCAAATAACATTTGGAATATGAATCTATTTCTATTGGCAATTTAAATGCACGATGGGCTGTTGTTCCTCCTCGTAACAATATGGAAGCGATTCCTGTCCACGCAACAGTGATAACTTTTTTCTCATTTGCACGTAAAAAATGGATGAGGCAGGTATAAAGGTACGTTTTGCCAGTTCCTCCAGGTCCATCCACAAAGAAAAGTCTGTCATAATTTTTTGTCATTATCGAAGAGAGTATCGAATCGAGTATAAGTAATTGATCCTTATTGAAATTTCTTTTCATTTCTATACCTTTATTTAATTCCTGTTCCACTCTTACATTTCGTTCTCTCTCTGTCTCAATGAATTGCAAGTCTGTATTAGGATCGGGTAGATTAAAATGTTTGCATGTAAAATTTTCAGATTCTAAGACTGAGGCTATATGCTGTAAAGCTCGATATTCATGATTATCTTGAAATCCTTCGCAGAAGTATTTTTTGTATCTTTCCCAAATATTCAAAGCTGTGATTGGTTGTTCCCCAATAAGATAAGTGCCGTAAAATAAACGTAGTTGACTGGGCATCATTAATTCAACAGCTTCATCAAATATTTCATAAACAATAGCGTCAGTGTATAATAAGTTTCTGGCTATTGCAGCTTCCCTAAAAGACTCATATTGTTTTTCTTCATAAAGTTTTAAATCATTGTAACATGTGGCACCTGGAACAAAGTTTAATAATAGTTTTAAGTGAAATCTTTCAGAATCTTTTGGGCTAACAGAATAGACTCTTCCAATAATTTTGAATTTTTTGTCACGTTTAATCCATGTTTTTTTAGAATTCAGGTAGTAGAATTCGGGTATATTTTTATAAAGAATATTTCTAGCAGCAGGATCAACTTTGTTTAATTCAAAATATGCTGTCAAAGCTGTTTTGATTTTTCCTAAAGCTTCCTCCTCATCGCCTTCTTTGTAGACTATATTATGTTGCAGATGCAAATGAACAGGCAATCTATAAATTGTATGTGATCTACCATGTAATGGCATTTCTAATATTCTCCAAGCTGCTTCAGTAGGTCCCACATATCTACCATCAACAAATGAAGTAATTTCATCATGAATTTCTTCATTGATTATTTCAATATTATCCATTTTTTTAAAACTGACTTGAGCTCTGTCGTATCCTTTGTGGATGTATTTGTGAATATATTTAGTGGCTGATACTGAAGTACAATATTCCACATTAATGTGACAATCGTACTTCATTAAAAGGTAAGGGTTATAAGGAACCACCATCGTATTGTCCACTGCTACTAACTGTCCACCCACTTTCCTGTTGTAATGATTTTCTTCTGCTTTATTATCACGTCGTTTATAATGTGGATATCCTTTTTCATTCATTTCTGTTTGGCACACAAACTTTTTTGGGAACTTTTTTGAACATTCTCCATTTTCACTTAAACACGGTGAATTATCTGTATGCGGTCCGTGTAACATATGTTTAATAACCTTTCCTTTCAAAGGCCATTCCTCCGGTATTTCTGCCGATATGCAATTATCAATTTGTTCTGGTGTTTTTAGTTTTTGATCATGTTTTATTGTGAAAAGCATATGTGCATGTGGCAATCCACGTTTCTGGAACTCTATCGTATACACATATGCAATGATAGTCCCAAATATTTTTCCGCTTAGTATTTCTTGTAGTAGTGCTTTTAATTTTAAGTGAAATAATCTTACAATAAGTAATGGGGTATCATACGATTCCATCTTAATGTGCTTAATGTTATTCAATGCTCTCTTCATTTCTGGCCAACCCGGATTACATGTCATTGTTACAAAAAGATCAGGTCTCCCATACTTTCTCACAATGGCCATTGTATCTTGATATAACTGTTGCATGTGTCTTGGGCCCCCTATAAATGAAGACGGTAGAACAAATATGTTGCCCAGTTTTTCCCGATTCAGAAAATTGCTTGGGTTATTTAATGCACTTCTCGAGACATGATCCATTAGACCCTGATAACATTCGATTCTCAGTTTGTCTTGATTATGTAAATGATAATTAAGACGTTGATTTTCTATTCGAATGTATGCGTGAATAACATAGTGCTGGTGTAATCTGCCTCCATAATAAATAGGATTGAAGTTATCTATATCTCTGTACATCAGGCGATAAGCATAGTACTGCAAGACCGATATCTGTTTTGTTTTATTGTTTCCTGTCTGGAATATACCAGGAGTCCAACCTAAATCACCACTTGGAAACAATAGAGGAAAACTCATAGGGTCTATATGCAGAGACAGTTTTGGTAACATAACACCTTCGTTGCTAAATTTGGGATAAACGCATAAATCAAAATCTGGAATTACGCCATCCTTTGAAACAATAATCACCGCGCATTCTGATGTTGCAGGTTTATTGTACACTCTTTTATCAGGTCCTCTTGTAAAATATAAGAAATATTCTTCTCGATTTTCTTCTACTACATTTTTTAAGGCTCTATATTTTGTAACGTATGGGTTATATTTTTCTAAAATTTCTGTTATTTCACCAATGTAACGATATATGTTATTATTTGATCCAAATTTTGATCTATATCGCAAAGCATCGCCATGTTCGTACATATAAATCTGACCACAATACGATTTATTACTTACACTTGATCCATAAAGACATTTTGGAGCAATATGGTGTACCTGTCCGTGAACTTTTAGAACGGGCAGCTGTTTGTCTAATGTTATATCTGCTTGAAAGGTTGCAAATGCAAACATGGAGTTGAATATTCGGATATCGTTTCTAAAGCTTTTATCGCAGAAAATTTGCTGTAATTCAACAGGAAATGGAGATAATTCAGACAGCCTTACTTTTCCGCTATGACAGCAACTTTTTTTGCAAAATTCCTTTTTCCAATATATAGCGTTACAATATTTACACTTTTCAGTCATATCCCCAACATCGTGTGTTGCAACGAAATCGTGATTTACAGTCGAAACTGGTGATTTTGATGGTGTCTGTATACGCTGTTGTCGTTCTCTAAGCTCTCCGACACGTTTAGTAGATGTTGTTGCTGGTCGTTTAGACGTTGAGGGTACATTTTCTTTCAGTTTCCTTTCCCTAAATTTTCTGACACGCTTAGTAGATGTTGTCGCTGGTTGTTTAGAAGTTGAGGGTACATTTTCTTTGAGTTTCCTTTTCCTAAATTTTCTTACACGCTTAGTAGATGTTGTCGCTGGTTGTTTAGAAGTTGAGGGTACATTTTCTTTGAGTTTCCTTTTCCTAAATTTTCTTACACGCTTAGTAGATGTTGTCGCTGGTCGTTTAGACGTTGAGGGTACATTTCCTTTGAGTTTTCTTTTCCTAAATTCCCTTAGACGATTAGTAGATGTTGTCGCTGATTGTTTGTATGCAAATAAATGTTGGTCTTGTATTAAACAGTCTCCACATTTTCTCACTCGCTCTGCAATTGATTTAGGTGACTGAAAACTTTCTGAAACACCAATATCATCATCACTACGATTTCTTTTTATATTACCTTCTTTCCGAGAATACATTAAAACAGATCAAGTTAAAAATATGACATAATGTTCTTGCACAAATATTTGCACATCGCAAAATTCTAAATCGGAACAAATAATAACTTTTTAAATAGGCATTCAAGAGTTCAATGAAATTAAAGGCTACAACAAAAATTATGTAGCCAAATCACTATTTACAAATCCAGCTTATTTTTAGTTAACATGGGACTCACATTTTAAGAGAAAATAAAATGTAAGTTAAAAAAAAAAATCTTGTTTTGACACAATATTTGTCTTTGTATCTAAAAAATTGCTGCTATATATTAGACCATTTTTTCCTGCAACAATCCTTACCAATATTCAATTTCCATGTAATCGCTTAAAAAATATTTTACTGTGGAATAAACCAGTCTCAACTGATTTACTGCTACGTTTATGTCAACTGTGACGTCTACGATGACGTATTCTCATGATTCAAAAAGTCTGATAATAACTCTTAAAGTTTTTTTTTAATTTAAAATATTAAAAATGTAATCTTAATTTTAATAGCATTTCTCTAATAGCTGCAACATTTTTTTTTTCGGATGAAAGAGAGAAAAGAGTAAATGATGTCATATTCGTATTAAAATTGAAAAGAAAACCAAGGAGAAAATTTTATTATCTTTGCATTCAGTTTTGCAATTATTATTTCATACATTCGTTTCAGATATCCGAATGGTTCCAAAAGTCTCATAATAACTCTTAAAATTTCTAAATTTAAAATATCAAAAAGTAATATTATTGAAATATTAATTTGTTTTCAATTTTAATGGCATTTCTTTGATGTCCACAAAAGCGTTTACATAAATGACGTCATTTGGACGAATTTATTCAACATATTTCCAGTTTCTGAATGCTTAGAAAAATTTATTTTTCTCGCAAAATCATTTCAGCTTTAAGCGTCTTTGGCACATATGTCATATACTCACCACATTGGCGCGATTTTTCCCCCCCGCCAATTTGGCGAAAACTTTGTCTTTGAATATTAGTTACAAATAGCATGCAATAATAGCACGCGATTTTTTATTTCAATATAAAAATAAAATAACGTTATATTCAAAACGTTATAACGTTATAGTGTTATAACGTTACTGTTATAACGTTACTGTTATAACGTTAGTGTTTTAACGTCAATATACATTATAACATTAATATTCAAAAACAAAGTTTTCGCCAAATTGGCGGTGGAAAAAAAATCGCGCCAATGTGGTGCGTATATGACATCTGTGCCGCGCCTTTTTGAAAAGTTTTAATCGCGATCTATAAGAAACAATTACTTGAGGAACTGGGTTTCTTCTTTAAATTAATTTCCTGTAAGTAGGGGAGAATAAGATCTTTACTTAAATGCAAGGAGGTCAAATGTGTGTATTTTGGTAAAACCTCCTTGGATAAAAGAAAAATTGAAAGTAGTTGAATTTATGTCAATGTTCAAGATGACAAACGATTTTTGGCTATCTAAAATAAACTGATTCGTGAAGATCAAATACGTGAAAATAATTTTTTATTTCTTCAAATTTTCTTGAAAAACATAATTCAATCACAATATTATTTTCACTATCTATTCAAATAAAAGATAATTTCAATTTTCAATTTTAATTTAAAAATGACAACAAAAAAAAAAGAAATTTGATAATCCCTATCGCTTTCCCTTTTCCCTTTTTTATCCACAAAAATGGAAAATTTAATAATCCCTATCGCTTTCCCTTTTCCCTTTTTTATCCACAAAAATGGAAAATTTAGTTGCCATCATTACAGAAATGTCATTAAAAATTAGAAAAAAATTAATATCTTGAAAACTAATTAATATTTTAAAATTCTAAGACCACTTTTGACATCAGCGGATTTTTATGGACAATTGGTATTAATTTCACCATCAAGCGTTTAATATTTTATTAAAAATAGCCCTGAAACATAATCAGTCGTTTAATCAGTCGTTTCATAAAATCGTTTCATAAATTCGTTTCATAAAATCGTTTCACAAATTCGTTTCATTAGGATTTTATATATATAGGGTAGATAAAATGTACAAAATATAATGTTTTGTATTACAAATACGTATAGAATTTTTTCAGGACTGAAACTTTCTACCCCATTCCTTTCAACATGTTGAGAAATCCTTGATCACATGTTCTGTGGGCGGAGTTAAGTTCACGGCGTTACGTCATGTGACGTAACCCCGAACTGATTATAAAACTTGTTTTTGTTAGTTGGAAAAATTTTGTATCTTGAATATGGAGCTTTTTGGCGGCTCTCCTGAAATTTATTATTCTTTTCAGTCTAATGAAGTTTTTTAATTTACTGTTGTTAAGTTTTATTGTTAATAAAAAGAAGAAAAGGCTACAAGACTTTTAATGTGAAATCATGATCGACACAGCTCTCCCAGATATATATTATTTTGTTTCTTCTTTCGACATTACGTTTTTCTGATACCTGCTGATTATTATTATTCTTTTCATGGCGTCGGAAACCCGCGAATACAATAAATTGTTCTGAATTCGTCATCGATATTTGTTTGATTTATTGCAAGTTTTTTTTTTTTCTTCTCGTGGACTAAGCTCGGATAAAAGGTACTGTAAACCTTTTATTATTATTATTATTATTCTATAATGGAAAAAATAGAAAAGTTAAAGGCAAAACGGAAGCTTGCTCGAACTTCATGTACGAAATTATCTTCTATTGATACATTTCTGGAAAGTATTGATACTCAAAGTGACAATGATCATTTTAAACTATCAGAATATTTAATAAATTTACAAGAAAAACAAAATGAACATAAAAATTTAAATGAAAAAATTGAAGAATTAATTGATGATGAAACGCAATTTGAAAACGCAATTCAAAAGTCACTTGAGTATGAGGAAGCTATATCTGATTCGAAAACCAATATCAGAGGTAAATTAAAACAATTCAAGGACGAGCAAGCTGAATCTATTAAAAGTAATAATAGTATTTCTAATTTAAATAATGCATCACAGAATCCTGTTAATTTGCCCAAACTAAATATAACCACTTTTAGTGGTGATCCAAGTAAATTCTTGGAATTTTATAATAGTTTTGAAAGCGCTATAGATTCAAATGAATCATTAACTACAGTTGATAATTTTTTATATTTGAAATCTTTCTTAACCGGTGCAGCTTACAAATCAGTAGCTGGCTTTGCTTTAAAAGAAGAAAATTATAAGTCTTGTTTAACCTTATTAAAAGAAAGATACGGAAAACAAGACCAGTTAATTAGTTGTTTTGTTAATAAACTATTAGAAATCGAACCTGTTAAATCTTCATCAAATATTAAGGGGCTCAGACATATTTATGATTAAAGTGAAGTCAGTATTAGGAATTTGCAATCTATGGGTATTGTGTCAGATAAATTTGGATATATATTAATCCCTATTTTGTTAAAACAATTGCCACATAATTTAGTGGTAGAATTTCACGGAAAAAGTGAAAATCTTACAGGAAAAGGGATCCTAAGAAGATGGGTGATGTAGGGGAATTAATGAAATTCATCAAGTTTGAAATTGAATCTAGGAAGACTGCAGATCTAGTGTCAGGAATTTCGTTGAAAGGTCAGGAAACGTTTCATTCGAAAGCTGAATATTCTAAAGAGAAATTTAAAGTAAAAAATAATTTCCCGACATCAGTTGCATTAAATACTGTTACTGAAGGTGTTTTCATTTTTTGCAATTCTAATTCCCATACTGGATTAGGATGCAAAATCCTAACCAATGAACAAAAAAGATTTAAGTTAAAGAAAGACGGACGCTGTTATAAATGCTTTTTCAAACACTTACAGTCAGCTTGTAAAGTAAAAATTCAGCCCTGTCAAACATGTCTAAGCACACAACATAATCACTTATTTTGCCCACAAACAAAATGTAAAAAATTGGTTGAAAATCAAGATCCAAATTAAAACAAGTTAGCCAAATTCCGGAAAAGGAAACAGTAATGCAATCTATTCATAAGTCAAAAAATTTGAGGAATAATTATATCACTCTACTGCAAACGGCTTGTGTTCAGGTGGAAAGAGGATCTAAAAAATTATTTGCCAGAATACTATATGATTCTGCTTCCACAAAAACATATATTCGGAGTGATTTGGCAAAATCTTAAGAAAAGAAAAACTTTTCATTTATACATTTTCTAACAGAAATCCTACAGAAAAAGAATTTGAATGTGTATTAATAACCTTGAGAAGCAGATATCATCCGTATAATTCGGTTAATGTTGAGGCATTAATTACAGATGAAATCTGTGGTACCCAATTATGTCAAAATATTAATCCCCGGGTTCAAAACCTTATTTCAAAGGAATATCAATTAGCTGATTTATTCGAGGTAAATTTACCAGTTCAAATTTTATTAGGAGCTAATTATATTTATGAAACATTATGTGGATCGCTTACCAAAATAAACAAGCAATTATACTTTCAAACGTCTATTTTCGGAACAACATTAGTTGGACAAATGCCAGATAATTATTCGATGAATTCTATTTCTTATTTAAATGTAATTTGCTATTCGAAAGAAAGAGATTTAACATGTTTAAATGTTTCGGGTGAAAATTTAAATATACAATTAAAAGCATTTTGGGAACTTGAAGCAATTGGTATTATTGAAAGTAATGAAAAGAAAATTTCTAATTATGAAGTAATAAATGAGTTTCAAGAAAACTTAAAATTCGTGAATGGTCACTATGAAACACGTCTTTTATGGAGAAATTCTCGTAATTTGCTTAAAAATAATCTTGAAGTAGCAAAAAAGCGGTTTTCTAGTTTGGAAAATAAATTCCTGAAAGAAGAGTCTTTATTCAAAGAATACAATTCTATTTTGCTTGACCAAGTTAATGAAGGTATAGTAGAATTTTGCCCTAAAAGGTTTTCCGAGAATAACTGTTACTACATGCCCCATAGACCTGTCATGCGAGAGGATAAAATTACAACAAAAACTCGGATTGTTTTCGATGTTTCGTCTAAACAAGCGGATTCCTTATCTTTAAGCGAATGCCTGAATCCGGGTCCTAACTTGAACCTAAATGTTCTGGATATTATTTTAAAATTCCGATTACACAAAATTGCCCTTTCAGCTGACATTGAAAAAGCCTTTCTCCAGATATCTATAGCGGAAGAAGATCGCGACTACTTAAGATTTTTATACTACGAAGATTTTGACAAAAATAAAGAAATTGTCCCCTATAGAATGACTAGGGCTACTTTTGGTGTCACCTGCAGTCCGTTTATCCTTGCCTGTACTATTAAAAACCATATCAATAAATATAAAGACTCTCACAAGAAAACATTTGAAATCCTTAATTCGTCCCTGTATGTAGATGATTTGCTTACCGGAGAAAATGATGTTGTACAGGCTTTTAATTTATCTAATGAAGCTGTTGATATTTTGAAAGAAGGGGGAATGAATTTAAGAAAATTTGAAACTAATTCCGAGGAGCTTAGAAAAAGATGAATTGATAAGAGCATACCTATTTCTAATTCCGATCCACCAAATAACTCTCTAAAAGTATTAGGCTTAACTTGGAACAATAATGAAGATAATTTGGGACTAGAATTGCGTCCATTGTTATCAAAATTAAATAATGATTCTTGTACAAAACGGAATGTCTTGAAAATTGCAGCTATGTTGTTTGACCCGGCTGGGTTAATCACTCCTTTTATTATTCGAATTAAATATTTATTGCAACAATTATGGGTAATGGGCATATCATGGGATGAAAATTTTTCTGGTGAATTAGAAAATGATTGGAAAACTTGGATTTCAGAAATACAGGATCTCTCACAACTGAAAATTCCCAGATATTACTTTATCACCCTGATCATGGAAAAGGAGGGTCTCCAATTATATATTTTTACAGATGCTAATCCTATAGCCTATGGCGCAGTAATATACTTACGATATCAAACATCTAAAGAAAAATTTAAAACTAGTTTTGTCATGTCTAAATCTAGAGTTGCCCCCTTGAAGAAATTAACTCTCCCTCGCCTTGAATTGATGGGAGTAGTTATAGGTGCAAGACTTGCGAATTATGTTAAAAATATTCCCCAGGTACTCGAATTTGTTTTCTGGACAGATTCTGAAATTGTCCTTTATTGGATAAAAGGCTCAAAAGAAAAATGGAAGCCATTCGTCGCAAACAGAATTTCAGAAATTCATGACTTGTCTGATCCTAGTTTATGGAGACATTGCGAAGGCAAACTTAATCCTGCCTACCTAATCACTAGAGGTTGTTCCGGAAAACAATTGGTCAATTCTCATAAATGGTGGTATGGTCCTGAATTTCTTTCCTTGCCTGAAGATCAGTGGCCAAGAGTTAAAATACCCGCAACTCAAGTGTCTAATGTTTCTGAAGAGCGGTCTCGAAAAGCAGAAATTATTTCTTGTGTAGTTAACCCAAATAACGCTGATAAAATTCAAATTTTAAATTTGTCAAGGTATAGCTCACTAAAGAAATTGTATCGAGTAACTGCATGGGTATTTAGATTTATTTCCAATATAAAACTAAAAACAGAAAAACGAAATCTTGCGGAATTATCAGCTGATGAAATAAAAAATGACGAAAATTTTTGGGTAAAGCTTGTTCAAGAAGAAAGTTTTCCTGAGGTTATAAAATGCTTGAAGCTTAACAAAAATATCCCTAAAGAATCCAACCTTTTGCAGCTAAATCCTGTGTTGTCAGAAGAAGGATTACTCTTGGTACGAGGGCGGTTACAAAAGGCTAACTTGCCATTTTATGATAAACATCCTATCGTGCTTCCTCCCAAACATAAATTTACTGAATTGATTATTAAAGATTCCCATGAAAGGGTTTTGCATGCAGGAGTGTCAGACACACTGGTACAAACTCGTAAAAAGTTTTGGATTTTGAGAGGTAGACAGTACATAAAATCAGTCCTCAACAACTGCACAATCTGCAAGAAATTTAACATACGTCCTGGTCAACAAGTAATAGTACATCTTCCAGGTGATCGCATTAACGAAGCAACCCCATTTTCTGTTACAGGGCTTGATTTTGCGGGCCCCCTATATGTGAAGGGGAGTGAGAATAAAAATTACATCTTATTGTTTACTTGCGCTATCACAAGAGCAATTCATTTGGAGCTTGTGAAAGACATGTCAACTGCAGAATTTTTATTAGGATTTCGCAGATTTATTTCAAGAACAGGGCTGTGTGCTATAATCTACTCAGACAATGCAAAAACTTTCAAAAGAGCTGAACTTGAATTAAAAGAAATGTGGAAAGATATCCGCCATCCGGACGTAAAAAAGTTTTACGCCGATCGGGGAATTTCTTGGAAATTCATTGTCGAACGTACTGCCTGGTGGGGTGGCTTTTATGAGCGAATGGTGCGCTCAGTGAAGTTTACTTTACGTAAAGTCATCGGCAAATCTTCGTTGACTCTAAGTGAACTGGAAACTCTTCTAGTTGAAGTAGAAGCTATCATTAACTCACGTCCATTGACTTACATTTATTCTGAACTAGATGAACCATTTCCTCTAACACCTGCTCATTTTATTATAGGAAAACGAGTTTTGTGTTTACCAACTATAAAAGTAAACGATTTAACCTTACCAGCAACCAAAGAAACTTTAGTGAAGCGTTTTCGTTTACGTGAGACTATTTTAAACCATTTTTGGAAGTGCTGGAGGAATGAATATCTCCTCAACTTAAAATCTGCTCACTGCACGGATCAAAATAAAACATCTGATTTCAAGATAGATGATGTTGTGCTTGTGCATAATGAACATTTACCTAGAGCTTTCTGGAAGTTGGGAAAAATTACAAAAACATTTGTTGGAAGAAACGGAAAAATAAGGTCTTGTGAAGTGAAAACAAACAATTCCATTATTAAAAGACCAATAAATCTCTTGTATAATTTAGAGTTAAGATACTTGAAAAACTGAAAAACTTCTTTTTTTCATTTAGAGACTAAACATTTTCTTGATGATATTTGTATTGGACTTTAACTTCTGTTACTTATCCGTTTTGAATTTTTCTAAAATAATTTTTTACCTGATAATAGAATGTACATGAATAATATCTTTAACTATTTCTTTTTATATTTTTAGTAGAAGATACAATTGTAATTTGTTTTTGTGCTTATTGAAGATGGTATGTAAGTATCACTGGAATATGTATATTTGCATTGTTTCTTGAATTTAATATTTGAAAATTTCTTGTGTTCATGATTTAATCTAGATAGTATATCAAACTTTGATTTCCAGGTATATATATTATTTGTATCTTGACCTGAATTATTTTAAATTTAAATAATTTATTTTATATTTGACTGTCTTCTTGAAATTCTTGGGCGAAACTTTAAAAATGTTTTGTTTTACTCACTTGGTTTCATTCTTGAATCTTATTATCTTGGATATATTATTATTATTTTACTTTTTATAATTTAATTTAAATCTTGTACTTTGAATATATATTGATTTTGAATAATATTATGTTAAATTGTTTACTTGAATACCTTAATATTACTTTATTTGAAAATTGTATACAATTTAGATAATTGAGGTATTATTTGTTAATTGAAAACTAGGTTACTTGTATTGATGTTATATATATATATATATATATATGATGTTATATATGTATGATGTACATTTTTTGAAAATTTTTGATGAACACCCATGTATTCATAGTGGGGCAGGATGTTGAGAAATCCTTGATCACATGTTCTGTGGGTGGAGTTAAGCTCACGGCGTTACGTCATGTGACGTAACCCCGAACTGATTATAAAACTTGTTTTTGTTAGTTGGAAAAATTTTGTATCTTGAATATGGAGCTTCTTGGCGGCTCTCCTGAAATTTATTATTCTTTTCAGTCTAATGAAGTTTATTAATTTACTGTTGTTAAGTTTTATTGTTAATAAAAAGAAGAAAAGGCTACAAGACTTTTAATGTGAAATCATGATCGACCCAGCTCTCCCAGATATATATTATTTTGTTTCTTCTTTCGACATTACGTTTTTCTGACATCTGCTGATTATCATATTTTTCACAATATGAGGAAAACTGGACAGTTTATAATTGGAAAAGAAATCTTCTATTTCGAAGAATTTTTGCTTTGTGCAATGAATAATGCTTTTGGAACATGATAAAGCATCTATAAATCATCTTTCATTGTATTACTGTCAATTGATGTGCTAAATGAATTTTATAAAAAAAGTTTTTTTAAATGATACTTTAAAGAACGGTCGTGGCATAAAGGATTAAAATATTTGGATATGATGTCATACATTCATGCACAGTTTTTCTTTTTTTTTTATTAAGTTATAAAAACGAAAAAAGCGCCAAATTTAAGGGATTTTTTCTTTTAATGGCAACCTAGCTATTGCATCAAGTTATTGGTTTGGCGCGGGCTTGAAAATCGCGCCAACCAAAAAGTCGCCAAACATCGATGCGTGAGTGTAACACATCTGTTCCAAATATTTTGCGATTTACAGAAGGAAAAGTTTTTTCTTATTCAAGAGAATGTTGCATAACAAAATTTAAACTAGTAGAATGGAGCAATCCCAAAACTTTCTTCTATCTCATGTTAATACTTAAAAATTCGCTATCATAACGCCGTAACGGCGTAATATCTCCAGCTTCAACTGAGACCTTTTGGCCATAACTTAAAACATATATATGAAATTTGGTTGAATTTTATGCATAATTTCATACACTTTTCGATGACACAAATAGGACACACAGACATGCGGACAGACAGACATTTTGTAAAAACGTGTTTTTTTTGGGATATCTCCCTTAAAACGTGTAAAATCGTCGGAAACCAAAAATCTAAAAAAATTTCGATTACAATACTTTCTTCTATTACAGATAGAAGAATGTAGAGAAATGTGTATTCATATCTATAGTTTTTATAAAAAATCATTATTCTTGAAATATTCCTCTGATTTTTGATTAAAAAATAATATCCCCGTGTTTTAATTCGTAGCATTTACATAATTATATGAATTAATTACAATGTTTTACTCACATTTTTTTTCCTATTTTCTTCTTTTAATTTATGTACTTCTTTTTACATATAGACTTTATAATAACAAGATTTCTGTGATTTTTATATAAAGGACTTGCATCGATAAGACTATGAAAGTGGTCTTTTTGAATGGTGAGCAATATATTTTTAATTTCTTATTATAATGTATTTTTTAAATATATCTATTCAATATTATATATTATTTAGGTTTACTTCAATTGTTAAACAGATATTTTTTGGTGACCAAACTTGACTATTATTTTTTTCTTTTCTGCACTTTGTTTCCCCTCATTTTATATATTTATTTCACACAGAACGAACGAAGGTACCAATCTAACTTTTAATAGGTACATATATTAGGGGGTATAATGATTTTTAAAATAGTAAAAAATATATATTACTTTAATTAGGTTGAAAAAATACATATTTCAACTATGGATGAAAAATTCGTTCGTTTACAAGATAAATAAAGTTTTACATTATATTTCTATATACTTACTTTGCAATTGTTTATAGATTTATATAAAATTATATTTTGTAATATCATTAAATAAATTAAATTATATTTCCATAATGTCAATAACTAAATTATTCTAGAGCAGTATCAATGTATATTAAGTCATTTTTAATACCAATTACATTTTATTTACTTCGCGTTTTTTAAATAATTTTTCAAGTTAATAATTGTTTTATGATTATTTTCTAAAATTTGCAGAAAAAAAAATTCTAAATGTTGCAGGGGCCCTTCTAAAGATTTATCGATCCTAGGTCCTTTTAAAATTAATTTCTCCGATAAAATATTCTAAAATGTAACTAGCTAGTAAAATTCGTTATAAATAATATCCAGGAATATCGTGTTATTTAATACAAATGATACTTAATAACATAATAACAAAATAACATATAACGTAAAAAAATACCCTTTTTCTCGCCACCTTTGAAAAGTAACACCAAAGAACACTTTTTAGAAATCTTTTTTCAAATTACTCCATGCCTCTTTAAAGATCTTTTTTCTCGTTCCGGTAGCATAAAAAATAAACTTTGTCAACAAGGTAATAAAAAACTGAAAATATTTGAGACTTTTTTCTTTCCCGATTCTTTTTGTTGCCACGCAGCCACATGAGTGTGAAATTATGGTTTGGATCATTATTTGTATTTGTACAACATTGAAAATTTCTGCCTTGACAGATACTCAAAAATTCAAGAAATGGAATTTGTATTAAAATTGTTCGCTTGAAGAATCAAATAAATATCTTAACAAGCAGCGATGCATTAAGGCAAGTGTGATATTCCAAGAAACAAACAGAAAGTATTTGTAGTTAACTTTCAATAAAATGTACGTTTCTTTTCAATAAAATAAATTTTGGTAGAAAAAAATTAAGTCAGAATCTTAAATAATTATTTTTTTCGTCAGGAGTTTTAAAGAGTATTGGCTACATTTTTTAGTGCATTGAATTGACGTTCTATCGCTACTCTTAGATAGGCACAATAAAAGTCTACGAATTAAAATTTTTCCAACTAAATTAAAAAGTGTATAGGCCGGAAGTCGAACCCAAGACCTTTGAAAATTGCCAACGCTCTGCCTATTGAGCTACTTGGACCGACATTCGGCAGACACAAGTCACTCAGATAACCTTATTGGCAATAGCATCTGTTATACAATGGAGACAGCTCAACAGAATATACCGCGGGGAATATATTTCCATTATCTCAATAGGCAGGGCTACTCAATATACTTCCATTGACTTAATAGGTATAGTGCGTGTCATAAGTTTAAGCACAACAACAATTTTTACATAAAGCACTAAATATTAACTTTATTTCAATATGTTATTTATATGTGTTATTAATTTCAGTCTTACCACCATATTCACCAAAATTAGGTTTTAAATTTTATTCCAATACATGGAGATTAAGAATGAAACAAAAATAACCGTGTTAAAAGTTTAAGCACAAAATTGTTTTTATGCAAATGTTACCAAATGACGTAAGGAGCTGCGCAAGCAAACGTTTTCTGAGTTTATAAGAAGCATGATATTGTTTATGCGTTAATAGAAAATAGCAAAGTCGAAAGAATTCTCAGACAAGTAGGTATTAAAAATCTGGAGTATGAGAGCAAAACATAAGTCCGTTTCTCAAATTGCAGCTTCATTAAAAGGGTCAAAACGTGGAATTTAACAAGTTTCGGCTTGTGGTGAAGATTTCAAATGGAAATCTCGTTTAAAAAAGACTACGAGTGACCAGCTTCCGTGAAGATCGGAGCATCAGAAACTTGGCTTCAACTGTATTTCTCTTTCTCAAATTAAAAATAAAGTTGGAAGACAAATATTGAAAAAAATTATTCATAGAATAATTTTAGAATGGGGATACGTGAAGAATCGCAAGATGGCTCAGTTATCATGCTTGAAACAACATCATAAAGAAGCTCAATCATACTGGACCAATCAGCATATGTTATTTGGTGATAAGTGGCTGAATGTCATATTCAGCGATGAAATAAAAATGAAATGTAGACGCCCCTGATGGGTTTCCATATTATTGGCATGATATCCGAAAAAAAAAAATCCCAAAGAGCATATTTAGTAGAGAAAATGATTATAGTTCTATAATGGTATGGGGTGGGGGGCTATTTTTTTCAATGGTCAGACGTCCCTCTGAAAACTGTCAAAAAAACACTTGGGAATCAGTTGTTTCCTGTGGGGAGATTTTAGGTGTATTGGACTTTTCAAAATGACAACTCTTCAGTTCATATCTCCAACCAACGTCATAATGCTTTAGGTCGAACATTGTATTGGTTTTGAATAGCACTTAGTCCTGACTTAAGACCAGTAAAAAACATACGGGGAATTCTCACACGCGTAGTCTACCAAAATGGCAGTATTCTTCAATTAAAGACATGAAATATGCAATTGAGAATGCCTGGTTTGAAATAAGGCCAGAAAAAATGCAGAACCTGATTTTATCGATGGGACACCAAGCATTTAAGCTCAGTAAATCTAATGGAGCAATAATCAGGTATTAATTATTATTATTTTTTTATCCTTATATATAAAAAATAATAATAATGTGCTTAAACTTTTGCCATGTTAATTTTTGTTCTTTCGTTAAATTCTTTAGTTTTAGCTAAAATTTAAAGCATAATTGTGTTAAATATATTTTTAAAACTACAATCTGTAACTGATATGAACATGGATTTAAATGTGAATAATTAAATTTTATTTTTAAACTTACTGTTGTGATTAAACTTTTGACACGCACTGCAGTGCAATAGGCAGAGCCTTGATAGTTTAAGCCAAAGATCTTGGGTTCGAAAGTGCACTTACACTTAAGTTTTTTTTCCTGCTACTTTTGCACTTTATTTTAACAAAATTTCTTTGACTTTCATATAAATTTTAAAATGTACTTTCGACAAAAATAAAATTGGTAAAATTGTACTTTTCGAGTAAAATGTACTTAGCTATTAATATACAAATGTCAGGATTAAAATAATTAAAATATTCACGAATATCGTGTTACTTAGTACAAGTAATACTTAATAACAACAACATAACAAGATAATATAAAAAAAATACCATTTCCCTCATTACCTGTTTGAAAGTAATTTCAAAGGCATTCTTTTTTAAAAGTTTTTTTTTTTAAGTAACTCAACAGTCCTTTATTTTTTTTTTTTTTTCCGGTAGCAGAAAAAAGAAACTTAGTCAACAGGGTGGTAAAAAAGAAAAAAAAACGTTTTTTTCGACTTCGAAACTTTTTGCTGCCACGCTTATACATTTGAGATTATAGTTCGGGGTATTGAGTAAGCTTGCTATCGTTCATTTATTTCTATTTGTATAATATGTGAAATACCTGCCTTGATAGATGCTTGAAAATTTCAAGAAATGGTATTTATATCGAAAATGTTTACTGAACAATCAAATACCTTAGAAAACATAAATTCCTTAGAAAGTAGCGGCGCATTAATGCAGCTGTGATTCCGGGAAAGAAACAAAAAAGTTTAGAGCTTGAATTTCAATAGAATATACTTTCCATTACAATCAAATAAATTTGGCAGTAAGAATCATTTTGGGGTTTTTATCTTTGGTCAAGAGTTTTAAAAATTATTGGTTACATTCTTCAAGTGCTTTGAATGTATTCTTGAAGCCAATTTTAAATATGAAAAAGATTTTGTAAAGAATCGGAAGTAGAGGAATGTATTTTTTAAGCACAATCTTAAAAGTAATATACAATTTTCGACCCTTGTTTTTTTATACTTTTATTGAGATGAGTATTATTTTATGAATTAAAATGATAAAATGTATTTTTATATCTGAGTTTGCCTCTAGAAATATAATGTCCTCTTTGGTGCGTGTATTAAAAAAATTAAAAATTAAATAAACTGTTATCATGTAAGAGAGGTTCATTCCTTAACCCGGGGAAGTCGCGCATACCTAGGGTATGAATGGTTTTTATTTTGCCACCAATAAATAAAAATAATAATTGTTACCTTATTTAGCCGAAGACAATTGTTACAAATTCTCCTAAAAAGTAAGTTGACGATTACTTTTCGGAAAATAGTGGTGACAATGGTATAAACCATGACCACCCTGGGTATGGCATACTCGGCGCGACTCCTTCCGGCTTAAATAAACCCCTTTAGGGTATTTTGACAAAGTTTCATATCATTATGTACATAAAATTTTGCGTTATGATGTTTTACATTAAAGAAAAATGTTAAAAATCTGAATAAAAACATTTTTGAGGGAAAATAAAAATATAATTCGACACTTTATTTTATCTTTAACATAACTATTTCTCAAATGCCTGTAACTTAAGTTATAAGCAAAATAGAAATAAAATTCAAACTTATATGAAAAGCTAGGAAATCAAGCTTTAATATTAAATAAAAAATAGGAAGTCGTTATTTTGTAAGAAATTTGCGGTTTTAAGGTAAGTGGATACTTAAATACTTTTCTAGAAATTCGAGAAAATTTCTGAAATAAAAAATTTATCTACCTCATACCAATTAATTCTCACAATACTGTAATGCAATAGAATTTCTGAAACTTTTAGATAAATTTTAAAATAAATTTCATCAATAAAACATCATAAAATGTAATTATACACTTGTAGTTTTAAAGTAACTCATATTTATTAAATGAAATTTACGTTGGAAGCATGTGTTTGATGAGTATTTACATGTGCAACGTAAAGTCCTTATTAATTATAAAAAGTGTCGATTTTACAGTATACAGTTTATTACTGTTAATTTTACGGTATAATACTGGCAGCTGGGATGCTAGTATTATACTGTAAAATCAACATTTTTTTTTTTTTTTGTAGTGTAGACGTCAGTACACAGAAGCAATAATTAATGTGTAATAAAAGTATCCAGGATTGCCGAATAATCTAATAAAAATAATACTTAAAAATATTAATATGAAACAGAAAAAAGGTTTATTTTCTCCGTCACCTTTGAATACATCTAGAACAACTTTCTTGTTAATTTTTTTTTCCAAATTATTCCATATTCTTTGGATTTTTTTATAGCAGAAAAAAACGTTTCAAGAAAGAGATAAAAAAACAGAAAATATTTGTGACCTTTTTTTTTATCCCTAACAAAACTGTTTGTTCTCAAGCAGCTACAATTTATTTCTTTCAAATTATAGTTCGGAACACTGAGCAGCTATGGATATCATTTGTTGTCTTATATTAGTACAATATGATAAATCTTCTGCTTGAAATAAAGAAAAATGTATTTATTTCTAAGACGTTCACTGAACTATTAAATAAATATGTTAGAGTGTAATTTTACATTAATAATGACGATTTATGACGAGATTTTGAGAAACAAATAAGTAATAGTGCTTAATTTACAAGAAAAATTTCTTTTGCCTACAGTTAAATAAATTTCCAAAAAACAAACCTTAGATTTTTATCAACAAATTATTTAGAAAAGTCAGTTAGTTAGATTTTTAGTCCTATATTTCATTCATTACGGAATATATATATATATATATATATATATATACATTTGGTCTTTCTCCGAAATATGTAGGTTACTTTTGGAAGGCCACTAAACGCAATTTTATATTTTTATCATTCATATACTACTCTAAATATTACAAAATTTAAAGTTTCAGATAATCGAATATGGAAAATATGTAATTTGAGGAAAATTTGTTTAAAAATTATAAGGAATTTAGTGACTTTTTATGACTCTTTCAACAATTTTCGAGGATGATTTAAAAACAAAAAATCTATCTAAACAATAATTAGTTTGCTACAATAATATAATGTAACTAGTGGAACAATTACCACAATTGGCAATTGATTGGACAGACAAAAAAAAAAAAAAAAAAAAAAAAAACTAACTAACCATAAGATATTGCACTTTGGCGCTACATTGAAATCTGTCAAAGTAAATATAGATCTATTTTAATATCTTATACATTGTTAAATATTCATTAAAATTTCGTATGACTTTTGAACCAGGTTTTATTTTTTTTTAATTAAAAATAAACGTTCTTGGTGGATCGCACATATCAAGTGATTTAAAATAGATGTTACGTCGATTATCTTTCAAACTGAGGATCAAAGAAACATTACTTTCAGTTTCAAAAGTATAATTTTTAGATATAGCATGTGTTTTAGAAAAGACTACATGCCCATTAAAATAAGAATGTTGTATTTTTATATTAACTCCTTCCTCTTTCGAAAAATTAGCATCCAGAAAAATGTTGTCCCACACCTAAGAAGTAATAATAATAATAATAATAATAATAATAATAATAATAATAATAATAATAATAATAAAATTCCATGCTACTGAGTGACGTGTTCGCATATATCGCACATTGAAAATTTCAGCATTTGTCGCCAAGTTATTAATATAGTGTCGAAATTATGAAAATTGTAATTAAAATACATTTAAAACGAATTCACTCGTATGCATTCTATTGGCCCTCGATGGTTGTACCTTTAACCGTTTTACGACTTCTACTAGTCTAAATTGTTCGTTTATTGTATTTCACATGTGTAATAGTGTAAACAACATCATGGAAAATTTCCCTGCGAAATATAGTGTGGCAAAAATATAATTTTGCTCAGTTTATAAACATATATTATCACTGAAAAAAGTATATATTATCACTAGTTGTAACACTTTTGAAAGATCAATTTATACGGTGAGAATATCAACATACAAAAGAAGAGTTGGAAGGATAAGGTAACAACTAACAAATATAGTATGTAGTATAAAATTATGGAGTACTAAAAATTAATGGCATTTTAAATTTAATTTTTTAGACAAGATTTAGGAATTACAATATAAAAAATTGGGACAATATTATGTATGGGTCAATCCTGTATTCTTTGCATCTATTCCTGTTTTTCATCAACAATTATAATAAATATATTTTAAATGTAATAATTGTAGTTTTCCTTTATCTGAAGAATAACTAGCTTTAACTAGATATTTCTGAAGAATAACTAGCTTGAAGAATAACTATGCTTTAACAGTGCAAAATTTCGAAATAAATGTTGATATCTTTTTTTTTCTGATGACGTAGGAGACAAAATAAAAATTTCTGGGAAAGGTAACACAGGAGACATTTATAGACTTTAATGAAGCGAAAAATGGTTTTAGAAACAAAAGAATCCACTGCACGATAGCGTATCTAAAGCTTCATTTATTATTTAGTAAACTTGCCAAATAAAATTTTGAATGTATCATTTATGTATTAAAAAAATTTTTTTTTGTTAACTCATCTTTTTGTAAGATATCTAGATTGAAACACAGTAGTAATACTATTAATTTAATTTTTTTTAAATAAGTTTTGAGATATTTTAAATTGTTTATGATATATTTAATTTGATATTTAAATCAGTCTCTAAATTCTATAATATATTTAAGTAGAAGTAAAATAAAACATTAATTATTTTATATAAATTCTATAATATATATATATATATATATATATATAAGTGGATTAACACAGATGGCAGAACCAGCACTTTGTATTAAAAATATCTCTTTTACATAATACATACTCTTGTTAAGAACATTTGAAATTCTGTGTAGGATGGATTTAATTCTGGGTAAATTTATTCATATAGTGGGATTTTGTACGATTTTAATGTAAAACTACAAGGAGTATTGTTTTTTAATGTTTATATATATAATTAAATCTAATATAGTGGATATGTAACTCAATCTTAATTTTGAATAATTATCATACCAATAGATGGAGGCACCTTACTTGTCAGGTAGATGTTGATAATATTGTTAATATTATATTTAATTTACCTATAGAGGGCGCTATCGCTTGTATATTTATTTTACTTTTAGGGATTAAAATTGAATGGAGTATTTGTATATTCACGGATATAATTTTGTTATTAGTGTATTCTCACAAGAATAAATTTGTGTGTTTTTGAATCAATTTGTGTTGGGGTGTCATAGTTAGGGTAATATTTCAAAAGATGTGCTCTCAACTTGTCTTTCAAATAATTTCTCTCAACTCGACTATGTCAACAAGTATGAGATATTTCATGATGTGTGCCATGTGGACGTGTGGTATCATGGAGAACTTGTGATGTTTAAGGATTCTGGATAATTATTGAGAGTAAAATATTTTATCTATTCTTTACGGGTTTTTTATTTCCAATTTTATTATTTCCAATTTTAATATTTCCAATTGTTTTCTGGTAATAATTCAGTATACCTGGGTGATTCTACTGATCTTAGCATATATGCCAGTGGAATTATGAAATACTGAATTATTTTTTAAAACACATGTGGGTACATCCAGGCTGATGATTATATCTACATGTGTTTTTTCATATCCAATTCTGATTTAATTCTCTTGTTGTCCAATTTTCCATTGTATATGGTTCATATTTCATTTCTTAATCCATTTGTATTCACTTGATAGCAACTCCAAATTATTATTTTTTTCCCCTCTCTCTTTTTAAATTTTCTTCATGTTTTCAGTATTTTTGGCCAATTACCATTGAAGCACAAGCTATGGTAATATTATGATTGCACGTGTTAATCTATTAGCTATGTGGTATTCTGTCTACACATCATTAATTATCTCTTTGGAGATTTAAGTAGAATGATACAAGAACTTGATATGTTTTTTGAAATTCATAGATATTATATATATATATATATATATATATATATATATATATATATATATATATATATATATATATAAATGTTTTTTGAAATTCAAAGATATTATAATTATGTATATATATAATAATTGCTTGACCCATGTATGGGTGTGTAAAATTGCTACATTTACTGCAGAGAGTAAATTGACACATAATTTACTCCGTATCCCTTTGCATTTCTACAGATTTTTTAAAACATATATTCCTTCGCTATAAGTATCCCAAGAAAAATGTATGAAAAGAAAAATGTTTAAAAATATTCAAGAGAAATACAGTTTACCCTAAAGTGATATTTAAAGTCACACTCGTATTTTGCGCTAAATGCTCCCTTTTTAATTAAAGCCGCTGTCTGAATTCAGGTGCGGAATTCTTTCCATTTGTATTAGGCTGTCAAAAACAGGTTCGCCGCAAGCGAGTTTTTCTTAGTCAAATTTACAGTGGATAGAGATAGAGAAAAAAAAAAGTTTCTCTATTACTGATCCGAAGTCATTTTTACTGCTGAGAACTTTGTCTTTTGGCAAGACACCAAAAATGAAACACTTAACTGCACACTTGCAGGAACGTATTCAGGATACTTTATGTTGCTTAAAAGGGATGAAAAAATGAATAAGAAGTGGTAATTAGCGGTGTAGCTGACGTTTTAAACCGTGGGCACTGGCAGAACGAAATCCAAGGAGGAGCAAGATTTTCGAACAGGCGCGAAAGTGGTTCGTAGCTCAGGCCGCATTTTTTAAAAAGATGAATATAAACTTGAAATAAGCTAACTTAAGAGGGGTTTTTTTCTTATCAAAAGCTCCGATGGAAAACAATTTGTAAACATATCAGTACAAAAAGCAAACAGAAATGTAACAAATAAGAAATAAATAAAAATACAAAAACCTTTTACTTTTTTTTAATGAAGATTTGAAACAGATTTTTTTTCCCTCGTCCTGAATCCCTCGTTTAAGATAATTTATAAACGCACAAACGGTAAAAGAACTAACAGAATTGTATTTTTCGTGGAAAAGGGGGCAGAGCCTCCCTGAATTTTTTTTCTCGTATTTTTTAGTTATTTTAGGTCACTAGGGAAGAGTAAATTTCACTGTTCTGTGGGAATTTTTTTAATCATAAAATTTTTACATATATTTCAAAATTCAGGGAGGGTCAATAGTCTTCACTTGCTACCCCTTGCAAGAAAACATGTTTTAAATAACTCTTTTAATCAAAGAGAAACGTTTGTAATTCTATCATTACGAAAAATCATAAGTTGTTGTGTATAAATAGTAAATTAAGAAAACAGTTCACTTTTAACCCGTTAAAAAAATGGAGTTTTTAATTTTCATATTAAATAAAAACAATTTTAGTTTTGACAGGACAAAAAACATTTTGACAGGAAATTTATATTTCTATGCCATTTCATTTCCAAAAATATAAAACAAAAAATGAACGTATTTCTATACGCTTTTCTGTAAATCAAAAGTTTTAAACGGAATACGAATTTTGATGTTACGCGCAGGTTTCTTTTACAACCATTTTATAAAATGTCTTGAAAATTTTAGGTAATAAATTATGAATTTATTTTATTTTATTTTATTTTATTTTATTTATTTTTATTTTTATTTTATTTTATTTATTTATTTATTTATTTATTTTTGTAAACTGAAGCTAAAATTTTAAATAAATATTTAATATTCAAATGTCATATGCAAAAATGAATATTACTAATGTTTTTAAAGAATTTTCTATCATAATTTTTTTATTCTGAAATATCTCCCAGATTTTGGTTCGTTTTACTGATAATATTACAATTTATAAGTTATAAAAAATTCCAGTCAATTTCATTCAGTGGTTGTGTAGCTATTCTGCTATCCTACCACCTAGGTATCCTGCTTCTCTCAAACGCTCTAAGAAAAAAGTAAAACAAAATTTGTTGTAACATTTGCTGTAATTTTATGCACTGAAATTGTCAACTTTTTTGCTGTAAAGTTTAGCATGATTAGGGTCATTTTTACAGAAAGACAAGCATGATTGCAACTAAAATGCCAAAAAAAAAAAAAAAAAAAAAAAAAAGATATTTAAGGCATAATTTGTTAATTCACAGCAAAAAATGCTAGAAATTTGGGCGCATAAATTTACGGCAAGTTTTGCTGTAATTTTTACCGGTTTTTTTTTTCTTACTTTGAAGGTAGAAAGCAGTTCTGTTAACCACAACTTTTTATCTTTAACATAAATGAAAAACAAAACTAAAGGAAAGGTTAGAAAATACATTTACGCAGAAAATTCTTTAGCGTATTCTTTAAACAAGAACCTTAAATGAACAACATCAATACACGTAAATAAAGACGTAAAATGACGATGAAGAAGAGATAAAATCTATCATTATTTTTATATTAATGCTTGGTGTAGCATGCAACCCACCCCTCTCTTCTAACAGTTAAAAGATAAACTAATACTTCTGATATCTGCGTAGCAAATATTTTATTAACAGTTTATGATGAAATTTAAAAGAACATTTAAAACCATTTTACTTAGTTATTTTGATTTGAGCCTTTAAATGCCTCTTACCTCTCATCCAGTTGCGTAGATGTACAGTGACAATAAATCGCACATAATATTTCGAGAGGTACAGATACTTCAGAGGTGGGAGAATGTCCCTTGAAATCGTCGAGCTATTTTAGAAATCATAAGTAATCAGAGGAGTTCACAGAAATTGTTAGTTCCAGAACAAATTACGCTTATGAGCCCCTAGATACCATTTATATGCATATATAACTAATATGAAATCGGCCACATAATTCTCCTGTATCACCTTAGGACACGGTACAACTATCACCAAGTTCCCCATGTGTAGACGACCTTATGCAGTAATATTTCTTGTCTTAAAGCAATATCCTTCCACTTTGAAGTATCTGCGCTACTCCATGCGTTGCATGCGACTCATTGACTTATTGCCGGAAGCTTGCCGAAATATGATCAAAGTTTATGATCTATTTACAAAGCTTAACTCAAAACTTCACGTTGATCCGTTCTTCCATCTTTTTATGCATCATGATATCACATATACATGCGTACAAAATCACCACCAGAACAATTTTCCATGTCAACACAGTAATGTCTCTTGGCACACTGCCTTATCAAGATTAAATATCACTATAGATGGGAGCATAACCAGTACTGCTATTTATTGGCGCGCTACGGAACTAATCTAAAAACTTTTTGACACATCCTCCTTCTACCTTCATTATGTATCTTCATTATTTACATCCAGGGCTGCAGTGGAGGATATACGATGGCATACGCCGTATACCTTTTAAATATTTTAAAGAAATTGCGCATACCCTCTATTTCTCAAGTAAAGCTATAGCGAATATACTCTCTAGCGTATATACCCTCTGCCTATAGCGGATACCCTCTGATTTTTTTACGACTAACAACTACATCGATATTCTTATCCAGTGTTCTGATTTTCATCATTACGCGAAGTTTCTTGTCTTTCATCCTGGTGAATTTCGAGATCTATTTATGTGCTTTCTTATAAGAGAAGCGAATAATAAAAAGTTCCTTTCTATACAGAATTGTATCGCCATATACGTGCTGTTATTACAGCACGTATAGGCGCGTATAGGCACGTATAGGCAAGTACAGGTGACGCAAAATAATTTTATCTTCCTATTATTAAATGAAACTGTGAAATAGCAGTGCATAAATGTTCAACAACGCAAACCAAGTGAAATGATAATATTTTCAAATAAGCAAAATACTTTTCTCCGTTATAGAACGAGTGAAGCTTAGCTTATTAATTTACCTCCCGATACATTTTTGTTATTTTTTAACCTATAATTATACATGAGCAGCTCAGGAAAGTACTTACCCATAACTTTCAGGTCTCCTTCGGCTTCGACAGACTTGAAAGAAGGTGCTTCAGCAGAAACCTCGCATCTGTATGTACCAGTACTGTTCAAGTCGACATTCCGCAAGTATACTGAACGCTTGCCAGATTTAGAAAGCTGCAACAAATGAAACAAGATCATCAGAAAAGAGATTACTTTAAATATAAATAGTTGACAGTTGACTTTTCTTGTATGAAAAGTAAACATAGAATAGATTATATTACATATCTAGATAGGACGATAAAAAGTGAAAAAATAATTGGAAAAAATAAATTAATTAAACGGAGAAATAATGTAAAAAAATACATAAAAACTGCCTCTTGTTCCTATTTTTTGTTTGTTTAATTGTATTTTACTATAAATGAAAAACAAAATTTTTTTAGCGATTAATTCAAAATAAAATGTTAGGTTTTCAAAAATGCGTTTTGAAATATATATGTTTTGAAAGTTTAAAAAAGATAAATTTAATAAATTAAAAAAAAATTACAATATATTTAAACAGAAAAATTAATGAAGTATTAACGTAATTTCTTTCTAATGCTATCATATGGCAAAATCATAAAAATCAAAATATTCTTTTTTTTTTAAAACAAACAAAACTTACAGTTTGAAACATTATTTATTAAATAAAATAGGTAATGTTGGACTCATCATTTTATTTGAATTACATATAACTTTATAATTTCAAAAACATATTTTGAAGCGTTTTTCCTGAAAGTAAAACCTGCTAATTTGACTACGCTTGTATGATGTCCACTTGTCTAAGTTGACGTCTTTAAGAATGAAATAAATATAGCTTTAAGAATTTTGGTACCTTTATAAGTTTCCCACATATTTAAGTAAACTTGAAAATGATTGTACCACTGGTGGTCAATTTACACTTTTTTAACGTAACTTTTTAGGGATAAATTTAGCAGGAAAGTGGTTGCAGATGCACAACAAGCGAGAAATCGTGCTTTAAATACTCAGTCTTCTGATTTTTCTATTTTTTGCTTTAACATTATTTTCTTTCCATAAATTTGCAAACTGTCATAAAGAAAAACATCTATTAATTTTGCATTTTTCTTGTTATCTGCAAGGTTGAATTTATAGAATTCCATCCAAAATAATTTAAGCTCAAACTTTTAAAATGTTCTATTCGAGCTTCATCTATTGAACTTCCGTCTGAATAAGCCGTATAAATAATTGCCCACATTGAACTCGTGTATCTTCTCATTTTCTCACAAGTTTTGCTTAATATAAAAATATGTTTTCTTTTCAACATTTAAAATGCTGTAGCTAGAGTTACAGTGTTATAGGATAGCGAGTTATAGTGAGTATAAAAGTTGTAGTTTTTCTTGGTTGTTTGTTTTCATGGGCTCGAAACAAACGTACATGTCTTATAGTGATCGCGGCATAAGCAAATTTCATGTATGTTTGAAATTTTTACACACAAGGTTATTGCTTCCAGAGATTTTTTTCTGTTTTATTTTCATGGGCATGTAGCTCACATACACGCGGTATAGTGATAGCGACATTGCAGAATTTTATGCATGTGCTATCTTTGCTTATTAAAACTCTTCCGCGAATTATAGATACAATCTTTTAAATATTTCAACTACGGAATCATCGCTAACTCTTTTATAACAGTGTGGGAGAGCACAAGCCCTTAATAAAAACTTTGTATATCTACCCATAGCGTTAAATCCCCTTCTTTAACCAGAAGAGGGTGTGGGGGTTGGTCTAGATTAATCGGAATATAAAACTGGAAGTAGATACTGTGATAAGATGTGCACGGTCCTTTATTTTCACCCATCTTTACCAGCTTCGAAGACGACACCATTACCAAATGTCTTGATAAAATCACGAATTTTCCTTTTTTTAACCATTGGGAAAATGGTTGTTGTTTTCGGTCGAGAATGGACCTCTTGGCGTCGTCACTTTATTATTTTAACCGTTTTTAACGAAATTCTGTAACTTTAGAAGAATTTTTTAAGCGTTTTTAACGAAATTCTGTAACTTTAGAAGAATTTTTCTTTGAATAGGCAATAGAAATGCATAAAATCGTTACAAAAATGTAAAAGTTACAAAAAGGGAATATGCAAACTATCAGATATGAAAAAAAGCCGAATTCAAAAATTGACGTCGGATGAGAAATCGTCTTATAAAGTAAAAAAACCGTGGTTTTCAACTTTAATTTCCTCAAAATATTTTTAGCTCAGACATTAATCAAACAAGAGTTATTGTAGGAAGGACCCGACAAAATATTAAGGTATATATTAAGGATAAGGTATAGTAATGGACAATGCGTTTCAATAACTGCGGCGATGGTTCAAATTAATATTTTTTCGAGGACAGAGAATGCCAGGATCTCTTCAACTGTAGTAATGGAAAATGCGTTTATTTGTAGATGGTTCTGATGAATATTTTTGAATAATTAATTTTTTTAATTAATTTTTTTAAGCTTTCGGAACATTTTCCCAATGGTTTTGTAATTTGTTAAATTATATGTATATATATATATATATATACAGGGAACAGGATTTTATGTTTCCTGCAATTAAAATACACGTCGTAATATCTGTTTTTAAATGTGTAAATGTAAAATATTTTTTTCTTGGACATTTTCTTTAATATTTTTTAAACGTACAGTACAGTACGTAAAAACATTTATAAAGTAGCAGTCTGTAGTACTAAGAGATCATAAAATATGAATAAGATTAGGTTTTGGTATAAAAAATGTGTTTTTAATGTAATAGGGGGGAGGGGGTGCAGGAAATGAGTATTTATAAACATCTGGCCCGTCCTTCCTCTACATTAGGCCAGATAGTCATTTACTGTAACTATACAAGAAAAAAAAATATTTTTTTATGTAGGACTGCCCTACAATTTTCCCATTATATCCAAGACTTTTTAGGATTTTACGTTAAGTTCGGAAATTAGTGAACTAAAAACTCTCTCGATACAAAGAACAAATTAAATTTGTTTTTAAATTTTCTAACGCAGCTAAAACATGTTTTAAAATGATTTGTCTGCCTGGTTCTGCTTGTAAATTTGTATTTTACATTCCATAAACATGATTAAATCTTCATAAATATTTGTGTGCTTTTGAGATGAACAGTTGGATGTTTTCCAGTAAAAATGGTTGTTATGTTCTTAATATTTTTTTATGTTGAAAGATTTTAAACTTTGAAACATATTATCATTTATAAATGGTTATTTTTTAGATAATGTATTTTATCAAACATATTAGAATTTTAGTTTGATGTTCAGAGATAAACTCTAAAATTTTATAAATTCTCTTAATATTTATCTAATTAAAGAGAATTTTTATTCATTGTTTTGAGTTTTAATACATTACTTATTTAAAATAAAATGCATTGCAAATTCATGAACTGAAATGTAAAATATGTATGAAGTATTTAGTAGTGTTATTTGTTTATGTTGGTTTTTTATAGATTTTTCATGCACACTGTTGACGCTGCGCTAAAGTTATTTACCGTGCGGACTGTATTGAGAAAATATGTAATGCATTGATGCGAATAATGAAAAGAGTTTCTGCATTACTAAAATGTTTGTATATACATGTTGACGTTGCGCTAAAGCTATTGACTGAGTGGAGTATATTGAGAAAATATGTAATGCATTGACGCGAATAATGAAAAGAGTTTCTAAATTACTAAAATGTTTATATACATATTTTACATTTCATTAGGTTAAATCCAACGTGCTGACACCATAGTCAGTTTTGAACATTATCATAATGAATGAGTGGACAATACCACTTGAAGAACATAAAAACTATATTATTTTTACTTATCATTAATAAATAGCATAACTATATTATCCTTACTATGATTAAGAAATGACTTCTTATTACGATATTTAATGACCCCATAGTTATTATAGCTAATAAAATAGCTCCATTATGCGTTTATTCCATGTTGAATTATTCGTGCGAATATCACAACAAATGCGGGAGAGACTAACAGTTGTCATGCGGCAGAAACAAAATTATGACAGAATGCGCTAAAGTCGTCTGCAAGACTAAGGGAAGCCGTAACACACACATTATACTTCGTATGTAATCCTCTAAAAAAAACAATTTTATTTTTTATTTAAAAGAAAAACGACCATTAATAAAAAATTTACTTTGTAATTATGAGCATTATGGGCTTAATTTCGGTCATCACATAATTAATGCAACAATTAAATACAAATCTTTTGAATGCAAAAGACTTGCTCATAAATTTGAAGAATAATTAAGAAGAAGTGTTAAAGTTAAAAATGATGAAAATAACGACTCTTTTTTTTTTTTTTTTACTTATTTTTTAAGTAGAGAATATATTTGATAAATTAGCATTATTAGTAATTTAAAATGTAAAGACGTTTAGATACACTTTAAGAAAAATACACTTGATTTAAAGATTTAAAGAAATATAGTGATCTCTCACTTAGGCGCCCTTCACTTACACGACTCTCGCAGAGAACATATTCAACTATACACTGCAAAAAGAAAAAAATTGTTAATTTTACGGTATAGTACTGGCATCGTAAATGCCAGTATTATACCGTAAAATTATCTAATAAACAGTGAAATAAGCAGTAATACACTGCCGCGTATGCGCGGTAGCGTATTAGTGCTTATTTTACTGTTAATTTTACGGTATAATACTGGCAGGTTGGGTGTCAGTATTATATTGTAAAGTTATACCGTATTTTTTGCAGTGTATTTCTGAATTTCGTTAAGAGTAGCATTGTTGGAAAGCTCTTGACGTGAGTATCGATAAAAATATAGGAAATACTCACTCGAATTCAACCTTTTACATTATAAGTGTCCACTTTTTCCGTGACGTCATGCACAAAGAAGTGAAAAAGCGAGAAGACTCTACCAGATAATAGATTCTCGTTTTAATCTCGTTAGTCGTGGTAATGTTTCTCCAAGTTAAAGTGTTGGAAACGTGAGTTTTTCCAACACGAAGCACAAACAATGAATGGTTGTGTTCTGCACATGGCACAGGTAATATTAACCTTTTGGTTACGGGGTAGGACCGGCGACTATTTTTATATTCACTCAAACCGCAATTCACAAAATAATTCATTATAGTAGATTTCTCTTGAAAATATCCTTATATAAATGCATGACAGAGATTATTTTTTAAAAAGTGGTGCGAATAGAATAAAGAAATTGTCACTGGGACGGTATATGTCCCAACGCCGTAATCAAATGGTTAATCAGATTGAAGCAAAACTATTTTACTGACAGAAAGACGCGACCTATGCTCATGATTATCGCCTTTCTATACTTTTCTTTATCCTTATGTCAAGAACGTTCCAATGATACCACTCTTGACGAAATCGGATTTCTTTTTTCTTTTTCTTTTTGTAGGACGTCACTGGAAAAAGTTGGTATCTCGTAAACGTTTGGATTCGTGCAGGTAGTTCTGATATTTTTCTTGACCTTCATGACAATAGCGTTCCAATTATACCGTTCTTGACAATATACAGAACTAACAGTTGAACACTTTTCCGAGTCAATTACACATGCCGATTTTTTCAGGTACCGGCAACGCTTTATAGGGAATAATATAAAACTACATGCGAAGTTTTCTTTCACTTACACGACGGCGACGCTCACTTGAAACTGTCATTAGTCTTTTTGACCTATTCTTAATTTTTTTTTCTAATTTAATTTTGTTATCTAATTTTAATTCTAATTGTCAATTTGTTTTAATTTATATATATATATCAGTTACAATGAAGATTTACAATATAACATAAAAAGCGCGTTACTTAACAATATATAACTTAGAATATCATTTTTTGGAGAATTTTCTTCACTATATTCAGCAAGTGCAGCTTTGCATAATATTCGAAAATTTACGAAACAAAATTATTTATCTTCAAAGTTCAAAAGCATTGTCAGACATAGAAAAAGATATTTAAGCATCTCGTTCCCAAAGATATAGGCATGCCGATACTATTACACTTTTTAAAAAAAAACTATCAAATGTAATTTTTGGAAATAAAGAACATATATATTAAGACAATATTTCTTAGCATTTTAATATAACGATTATATTTTTTGTATATTTAAATTATTTTATCAAGAATTTTTATTTTTAATAAATACAATGCATAGTATGTGCGCATTATTTGCATGTGCGAAGTTAAATTTATGTAATAGGGGGATCACTAATCTAATTTATATGATACTCTCAGTTGTACCACTTTTTCTTCAGTCCCTTAAGTGCGCCATAAAAGTAAATGGTCTTGTAGCTGTATTTTCAAAATGGAAGAAGCAGAGGTAAGAAGAAAAATAATGCATTTCATTGAAATAAATGCAGCGAAAAATATTCACCAACTTAACGCGGTTGCGCTAAGTATAAATTAAAACTAGTATGCTCTGGCCATCAAAAACCTTTCTTCTATGTAATTCTAATACATTAATTTAAGTAGCGGATGTTACACACCAACATTTTCGAAATATAAGTGCATTTGTTTGAAAATTTAACACGGAGTTACATAAATCACATAATTAAAAAAAATAATAATAAATAAATAAATACAGCATTTCAGGGTTTTTTGTTGGATTTTAAAATTCAAAATTTGATCAACATATATATTTCTGATTATTAACTTCAAATATAACAAGAACGAAAAATCATGCGTCAAGCATAGATTATGTAGCACTTTCCAACGCTTCCAAAATAATTTTACAAAACATACCGTTTAATAAGCTAAAAGATAACATCTAAGTAAACAATTTGGAAAACGCATAACATATTTAAAAACATAATTTCAGGAATTTCCAACAGATACAATATTCGGAAACATATCCGAATACTTTTATTCAGCCCTGTATATGATCTATAGATTTGTATATGCTAGGATGCTAAATTTTAGTTTAGTTAGGAAACGCGTAGCACAGTTTAAAATTATCTTTCTGGAGTTTCTGTCAATAAACGGAAATGTGTTCGCGAACTTTTGTGCTGCCCTGTATAGGATCTACAGAATTTATACACACCACGTAATAGACAAAAAGCGAGTTAAAATTAAAATCGCGTTTAATAACTTAAAACGCCCTTCCAGGAATTAGTGTTAACAGACAGTAGAGAATTCTTTTATGTGTCCCTGTAAATGAACGATGACTGCTATACACACACTATTCTGTAGTAAGCCTCTTGTAATGCACCTTAGATATATATATATAAATTTCAATGCGTTTAAAATAGTGAAACATTGTTTAAATAAACCGCAGACGATTGTTCTCCATAGACGTCATGTAACGGAATTCTTTTGACTGTCCCTGTAAAGTAACTATAAGTGCTATGCACACCCTATTCCATATTAAGCTTCTTCTAATGCACCTTAGTGATATATATAAATTTCAATGCGTTTAAAATAGTGAAACATTATTTAAATAAACCGCAAATGATTTTTCCCCATAGACCGCAATGTAACGGAATTCTTTTGAGTGTCCCTGTAATAAAACTATAAGTGCTACACACTTCCGTTGAAATAGGGAACATGCTATAGATAACGACAATAACATATAAAAATTGCAGAGCAATCCGAGCATATTTACGGGAGTTAGAGCACAGACAGACGGCCAGACGGCAGACGGCAGACGGCAGACGGCCAGACAAACCGAAGTCATAAGCACTTTTCAACTAGGTTGGAAAGTGCTAAAAATTGGTGCATTTTTATCTAATTGAAACAGATGAGATACAGCTATAATGTTCATCGCAAAAAAAAAAAAAAAAAAAAAAAAAAGTAGCATAGCAGTGCTCTCTTTTGAATGATGAAAGCTAATATAGAATCAACTTAGTTTTTCAGAAGCATATTACATATTAAATTTGCTGCAATTCCATTCCCTGCATGCTTAGATATAGCTATCATGAAAATCGTGAAAAACGCAGAATATCAACATCACCTGTTGGGAATATAACCAAAACCCAATCTGCATCAATTTATTTCAGGATCTAACTAAGTATAATATTGATGCAATTCTCTAACCATAGATGGCAAGATATAACTACCACAGAAATCGTGAAAAACACAGTACAGCAGCGCCACCTGTAATGCTAAACAAACCAAATCCTAGTCAACAATAATTTATGTCAAGGTCTAACTGATTAGGAAGTTTGATGGAATTCCATCTCATAGATACCGAGATACAGCTATCACAAAAATCGTGAAAAAACACAGCATAGCAACGCCACCTGTTGGGCGATGTATACGAAAAACTAATCCGCGCCAAATTTGTGTCAAGGTCTCATTAAATATGGAATTTAATAATTCAGTGCATTAGTTCTTGAGATATAGCATCCGCAAAATTTGTGGCACATATACTCATACATACATTTTCTAAAAATATTCAAATCATATTCAGGACATGTAAATCCATTCAAAAAAGAAGGACGAAAATTTTCATAGCCCAATACAGAAGAACGTAAAAAGCATTTAAAATGTTAGCAGAATGGCCGCGATAGCGCGGGTTGGTAGAAAGATGGTGATCGAAGGATTTTGGATCCATGGCTCGTCGACAGCCACATACACTCTTAGAAAAAACTGTAAATTTATGAGCGTTTTCCCTTCAATTTTCACGGACAACAGCCTTATTTGATGAAAAACGGTCTGATCCACTAAATAAGCGGCCTTATCCCTTAGATACTTAGAAAATTAAGAGCAATTCACATATTCTTACAGTTCTAGCCCATATGTTAGCAAAAATACAGTACGACCCCATACATTGTCCTCCGCTAGGGTGTAACCCTTCATTTTACTCGTGTTTCGAAAATTTTAACCCGCCAAAACAGCGATTCTGTGATGATTATCTAACGTGCTACGAGCTACGGAACAGTAAGCAAAGTGTATTGTGTTTTAAAGTGCATTATATCCTGTTCATTGTAATGCTATATTACTTTGCCCCGTAAAATTACGGGCTGCACAAAATGATGGGCATGGACTTTTTTTTTTTTTTTTTTTTTTTTACGGGGTATGACTGGAATCTCTGCTGCCGGCCTCTGCCCGTAATTTTACTGCATTTTTTTTTTACTGTGTATCTTTATTCCTTTTACATCTTTCTTTCATTATTATTTTTTTAATTAAGGCTTTATTTGCTGCGATAATCTTTTGTAATCACCAAAATTTTTGTATTATTTTTCTTTTAGTATGAATCACAAAGTCATTATTCTTATTTTCTAAGAAAGTTTAAACACTAAAATCTTTAGCAAAGTTAAATAACTGTTTAATTGTTTAGTTCTCATCTACAAAATGCATATGCATGCTCTGAAATGTACGCATTGTATGCTGGAATTACTTTTTACAAATAACATTACACAATGCAGGAAAATGTTAAAAGGATGAATTCTGAATTAATAATAAAATATTAATTATAATAGAAATAAACGGCTTCTGATTATTCTAATTATAGCTCATTCTTCATATTGTATAAATTATTTTAGCATAATATTCTGTGACTTAATTTATACCATTAATGACACAATTATTATAATTCTATGGTAGACTGGTCATATTCATATGTAAACAGTCTTTTATGTGAGAAACACATATTAATAACAACACAAATGAGGATACTGAAACATTGTGAAGTAACGAAATATTTGGTGAGATTTGGTTAAACAATAATATTGATGATGATGATATTCATTATATTTCTTTTATTTTTATAGTTTCTAATCGATGTGAATCGATATCTGAAATCCAACTAGAGAAATAGAGCAGTTAGTATTTATTATTATTATTATTATTATTATTATTATTAAGGGGACTCGGTACCCTTCAAATATATTTTGTATTAGACTATTTTGTAACACCATCTTCACATATGATTGAATGGTTATTGAAGGGAAATAATTTAATAAATATAAAATTCACTTCTTATGGTAAAAATTGTAAAATTAAATTTTTAAAATAAATTAAGAAAATTTTAAAATCGCACGTCTCTTAAAATTTTATTTTTGTTTAGTAATTTTGTTTTCCTTTCTCCAACACAGAATGGAAATTAAAAATCTTGTGCACAGAAAGAGAAAAGGAAAACCTCAACAAAAATCTCTTTGCAGTGGAAAACTGTGAAGAAAACCCCCAAGAAATCACGCCTTAGCCTGTCGTTTGCAAATATTTAGGATTCCAAACAGCTCCTCTGCTATCCGGAAGAGGCTACGCAATCACAGTCTTCCAGTTATGAGTCTGATAGAAGTGAAGAAAATACTATTTTTGAGTAGTTTGAGCCTACGTGATTTTACATTGGTTTCATTTAATAATCTGTGGTTTAAATAAATCTGTTTTTATACTAAATTTTTTAGATATTTTATACTTTGCTTTTTAGACCAATCTTTACTTTAGAGATTGAACAGAATTTAACTAAGAAAATTGTCTTTGTCTTTTTTAAACATGGCATTATGACTTCATTAAATAATTTTAATTACATATATTATCACATTACATTTCTCCTTAAGTTATGTTGTTTCTGTTCGTCTTAATAAATATTAAAAATTTTATGATAACTTTTTAAATATAATTTTATGTTTTTGTTGTAACTCTTTTTTGGCGCAACCTACACAAAGCCCTAAAATGCTCAAAAAGTCCTTAAACCATAATCAACCAACCAACCTAAAATTTTAAAAATTTTCTAACAATGTATTTGTGATGTTTTTATAACAAGTTTGTTCTATAACTGCAAGGGGCAGATTTCCAAAATGTTATTTAGTTTACGAAATTATAAATAAAATGCCATGGCATATGTAAAAATAGAGTAAAAATGATTATTTACCCCCAAATGCATATGGATATACATATGCATATTTATTTTTTTTTTTAAATATACTATTTACATTACTTACAATCCGATCTTTAATTTTATGAACTGCAACAATAGAATGCAACACAATTCATTAAAAAAAAACGCGAGTCAAATGAAAAATATATGTTTTAGTTTTTTAATCATACCGATATTCTGTGAATAAACACAACCTGAGAAAATAATTTTAACACTCTAAACTCTGAAACATTTAAAGGAAAGTGGATGCAGTAAAAAGGCTTCTTCGAACATTTTTTATTATCGAATCTTTGCGAAAGTTGGTCAGAATATACTACGGATGTCTACATTTATTTTAAGCAAAAAATTAGAAATTTTTCATTTTTGTCATTTTTTGCAAAATGAAAACGACTGCGTCCCCTTAACGGCGCTTTTAAATCTCTATTATTCACGTCTCAAAAATGTAAGATAATGAGTTATAATAAATAATCGCACTTTTAAGTATTCTCCTACGTTAATGTGGAATTTCGCGATCGGGGAGTTTCAGTGTAGCGACACCTTAAGATAAGCGGGTCGATGCAAACGACAAAACTTATAGAAACTTTTATACCTACTTAAAAATCTTCTTTTTTTTTCTGAAATGATTCATTCCTGTTGTTGTTTCTAATCCCCGCCCCCGCTCTAATCGAGAAGGTAAACCATGCCCTAAAGGCCTTTGCAAGGAAGTGCAGATTTCATTTAATAAGTACCACACATACATTTCATTCTTAACATACTCACATTTTTCGTTTTCTAATCATTCCACTACATCCTTTCATTTACATCATACATTTCAAATTTTATACCAAACCCGCATTTTACTAGAAAACTATAGTTGCCATGATCCGATTGCAATGCATATAATTCACCAGTGAATATAAAGAATTATAAGTATAAAAACTTGTAGACTATTTAAGAAGATCAAAGGTTTATAAGAGAGAATAAATGATGCTAAGAATTGTTAGGGGTAATTAACACGAAAGAAAAATCATGCGTCACGCATAGATTATAAGATACTTTCCATAGAATGTATTTTATAATCCATGCGTGACGCATGATTTTTGAATGATTAGAAAACGAAAAATGTGAGTCATGTGATAGCCTTATAACACTATCAAAATGTTATAACTAAACGTCATCTCTGCATATGCGGTGAAAGAAAATATCTAAAATAAGCAATCAAGGAATTTTATAACACAGTTAAATAATCATTTTAGAAATTACCGCCCATAAATGGCGATGTATTTGAAAATATTTTGTGCAGCTCCCTGCATTTAAATTTTTATAGATTTGCAGAGATTATGGATTTTTATACATATTACATAACATTATAAAATTTCATTCGGGTGAAAAACTCATAACACAAAAGTTAGGATCAGTAGTCGGATGTGGGTTTTCCACATCCGACAATCACCATCCATTGACGGCAATGCATTCATTTATTTTCAATTTATTTTCATTTATTACCAATTATTTTGTGCAGCTCTATAGATGAAATTTAGCTATATTACACATACACAACAATGTTCAATTGGAAATAGCTTTATACAATTGAAAACACACTATCGGGTATCCCCACACATAGACAGCAATGTATTTGATTTCTTTAGAGTGGCCCTATATGAGATCTATTAGAATTTTTAGACACAAAATATTGCAAAAAAATTTTTGTTAATTTTGAAAACGCATAACACATTCTTAAAGAAATATTTCTCTTAGATGATAGTGTGTCTGAATTCTTTTGTGCAGTCCAGAAAAATAACATAAAATGCACTATTTTTATAAGGAATATACTAGGTTACTGCACCTCAATATTGATATCAATTTTATCCTTTTGAAATAGTAAAACATAATTAAAACGAGTCCAATGGTTAACGTGCTGACCACAAAATGAGGAGCTGAGGCTGATGTTTGCGAGTTCCAACCCAGAGCGGTCTGGGCGGGATGACTGCACAAGGTTTTCGGAGTTTTCCTTCTTAAGAGATCGATAATTCGACTCACTATTCCTTCAAAAGTCTTCCTTGAAGGTATCCCTAAGCAATATGGCCAATACTGGCTGATGCTTAACAACAAATCACAATCCCATCCTCATTAAAACACACTTCAAACAATCACTACGTTAGACTATTATATAATCGAATATTTTTGTGGGACTCTGTAAATGAATTGATGAATTCCCGTTAAACGCTATGCGCATCGTTTTCTATAAGAAACTTTATTATGGTGCATACCTGTCTTGTAGCATTTGTAGTAGAGTAACGTCATTAAAATGTACTTCAAACAATTGTCATATTCATAAAGCTTAATGCATCCGAATTTTTATTTAATATCCCTGTAAACGAACTATAAATACCACACACTTCATTTTCAACAGGAAACTTAACACAATAAATCTCATTAAAATATATCAATTACGTGAAAATCCAAGGCCATTTAAAGTAGTTAAGAGTGTGGGCAGACAGACAGACGGACCAACCGAAGTCATAAATACGTTTCAACTATGATGGGAAGTGTTGAAAACCAAAATCCGTTATCTTGTGTGCGCGCGAAGTAACCCACAATGCAATAAAAATAAATAAAAAAATGTTGATTTTACAGTATAATACTGGCATTCCAGCTGCCAGTATTATACCGTAAAATTAACAGTAATAAACACACAGCAGTGTATTACTGCAAGTAATTGTAGTATAGTAAAATAAGCAGTAATACGCTGTGCGACAGCGTAAGCAGTAATACGCTGCAGTAATAACTAAGTAGTAATACACTGTGCGACAGCGTATTACTGCTTAGTTTACTGTTTATTACTGTTAATTTTACGGTATAATACTGTCCGCTGGGATGTCAGTATCATACTGTAAAATCAAACTTTTTTTTGCAGTGCATGCTCTTTGCAAATTATTATTATTTTTAAACAATCCAGAAGCAATAAGTGGTAAGAAAAGACAGGAAACATTGTTGTTCGAAAAATGAGTTAGCGAATGAAAACATTAAAGCAAATTGCTCACTACTTTTTACTAATAATTAATGCAAATGACCTCATCAATGTTCTGAACAAATAAAAAAAAAAGCCCAGAAGAAACTTTGGATCGTAGATTAACCGCTTTTAGACACACCCAAAAGTATAAAAATGTTACTTTACTTACAGTATCTTAAATGTCATTTAATATAAAATAATGAAAGCGACACCCAGTATTTATTTTCATTTCTAGTACTCAATCACACTATTATTTCACCGCTATTCCCGACTATTAAACGTTACGGGAGCTTCTTTTAAAGCAAATTTTATGTGATCTATCAGAAATCATTTATCTAAACACATCTGTTGTAAATCAAATACCAAGGCAGTTTAATCAATATAAAGTTATATTCGCGGTTGAAAACGTAATAGATTATGAATGAAGAATCATTGCAAATATGATGAATTATACGAAGAATTAATTCATTGCAAACGAGTGTTTTGAAGAAGTGATCAATAGTTTGGTTAACCTGTAACGGAAAATGCCAGTCATTACTTTATAGGATTTGTGAATCAGTCATGATAATAAATATTTATAAGTTCTTCGCTACAATACTATTTAAAGAAATTATGATTTTCCAATTGCATTAGAATACAAATAGTAAATTTTATGTTCAGAAAATATGTCATAAAAGATATTGTGCAAATTATTTACGTTATACATATAAAGTAGTTCTGTGCTCTTAAAGTAATTTAATTAAATTACTATTTTGTTTTAACAATTTAAAAGAAAAGGTTAAAATACATATCTAAAATAAATATGAAAATATGTAATAAAATTTATCTTATAGAGTTATTTAAGGATATTATAATTTTATATAAGAAAGTGTCATACATAGTGGGTTGCTACTTTATCCAAACTTCAACGTCGTTAAACCTGAGTGAAATAGGCATAGTTGAATGTTTATGGGAGCAATATCCATTTTTATATTTTTTATTTAAAAAAAATTGTTGATGAATTCTAAGTAAAACTATGATTTTTTACATAATTTCATTATGTACATTTAATACTTTCGATATATGTCTGTAAATATTTCTGACAAATATTTTTAGTTGAGTGTTCAATAATACAGATAGTGCAGATACAGTGAAACTGGATTTGAGAAAGTTAGACAAAAAGAAACATGGAATAATATGATTAGATACAGTGGTTTAATGACGTTATGCCCATTTACATCTAAACAAATATGATGTTTATGTATCGACTTTAGGAAGAAATACCGTATCAGTACATGCGTTAAAAGAATGTGTTTTGAGAATAAAAATTATTTTTAGATTTTGCCCGCTCGTATTTTGAGCGTCCCCATTAATTTAATTAATTTTTAGATATTTGTTCACCTGTCGTATTTGATGGCCTGATGAATAATAATTTTCTTGTATTGTTGAATAAAACCTTACATTTTCCGAAGCATTTGTAACACCTTCGAAATACACAGATGAATCAAAATATTATGACCATCAATCTGAGAATGCGCTTGTCGGAATGATGCACATGGTACCAGAAAAGGAAGGAATGAAAATTGTTGAACAATGTTGTTGCTGCACTTCCAATAGACTGACCCTTGAAAGGAAGCACAGACAGGAAATTTACCACGTTCCATGCGCGGAGCTATACAGCGCTGGGTACAACATTTTAGAATTAACCCTGTACGGTGAGGCTTTCCTTCAGAATTCAAAATTCTTTGTTTTAAAATTCATCATAGAGTAAAATTTCCTACTTAATTACTAGAGATGATTTCAGACTCTATTTTTCGAATCCCGAGCCCGTCCGATCTCAATAGCGAAAGTATGCAATAGAAAATTGTTAATAACATTTTAAAAATGTTTCAAGATTAATTTTCTGATTTAAAAATCGCTTGTTAGACAGATATAACTATTCATCTTAAATACTCGTTCATTTTCATGTCCCTGAAAATCTGCTTAAAATAGCAAATTTGTTATTTATACCCAACTATTCGCAGAAATCTACAAAAAACACAATTATTATTATTTTAAAATACCATTATACAACTATGGCATAAAGACACGAGGTCTCTTTTCCAATAATTCTGAAAAAGGACTAAGGGATTCCTTGGCTTCTGTATGTAACTAACACTCACCTTGCCAAGGCTTTGGAATCAGGTAGAATATGTCTCTTTATATCCATCAAAAACATTTCAATTTCCTTTCAAACTGATTTTTAGAAGATTGTAAAGCACTTTAAGAAATTTAGACTACATTCTTGTTTCGCAACTAACATCTGGTAAAGTTTCTATTTTTCCCTTTTATCAATTTGTTACTAACAAGGAGACCGCCAAACATGATGCGCACAGATTTTGATGATTTTAAAGTATGTTGTAGGGATCATACCCCTAACTATCCAGGTCAAAGGTTTCCTTCAAATGGGCTTTAGTTTTCGAGAAATTCCCGGTTAAAGTTCAGTATGTATTTCAAATGCCATTACTTCGCGATACTGGACATGGTCTCCGTGGTGCCGTGGTAGCGTTCGCGATTTGAGAGCCGCATGTGGGTGTTCTGTCCTCTCCTGTGACTTTTATCTTTTTTAACAAATTTTATATATTTGACGCGTTATAAGTTGTATGCAGAATTATGAATTTTTTGATATTTTGCTATTAAATTTCATTTACATTTTCGAATATTGCGTGAAAATTTATAGTTTTTGCGCAATTTTTATTCGAATATATTTCTGCTGACGAAAATCCAAACTAATTTATGTCTTGATATCTCGTCTGTTTAAAATGATTATTGTTTACATTTATGTATATTTACTTATTTATTTATTGTATTTATGAAATAATACATTTTTTTTATTTGCATTTTCTATTTTTAAAAAATTTAAATGATTAAGAAAAAATTAACAAAATAATATATCCTTTTAATATTTGATTTGTTCTAAATATATTTAAATATGTTAACTGCTGAAATACTAAAATATTTATCATCACCGACATCGACATTTTTATTTTATTAAATATGGAACTAATTGTGTTATACTTATCGCAAAATATTCTAAACAAATTTCGCATTAAAAATCGCCTTTAAATAATTGTTTTAACAATATTGGAAGAATGTATAAATTAGCATATTATATATTCTTTAAATACTTAAATTGTGATAAATATGTTTAAAAATGCATTAAATTTGAAAAAGAAATTATTTCAAACGTGATATTTGTCTGCAAAGTAAGCGAAACGAAATTGATAAAAAGAAAATTTTATTTATTCTGATATTACCATAAAAGTCGTTGCAGACGATTTTTTTTCCAGATATTTTTATATGTATTGTAATTTACAAACTATTTTTCATTTCTAGTTGAATTTTTCTCTATGGCATCGACTTGTTAGACTGAAAAAAAAAATTAATTGTAATACATTATTTTTTATTTGTGCAAATCAAAAATGATGGTGAGTTTGAACTTTACAGTTAAATGTATTTAAATAACATAAAAAAAAATTATATAACTGGCTAAAACTTGGATAGAATCGTTATTGCTTTAATATTTTATTACTCCTTTCAAGATATGTTTTTGGAATTAGTTAGTTTGGAATTTCGTCAATAGAAATATTAATTTTAAAACTGCACAAAAAAAAACGTAAATTTTTACGAAATATTCGAAAATGTAAATGGAATTTATTAGAAAAATATCAAAAAGTTCAAAGATGCAGAATTCATAATTCTGCATACAACTTATAACGCGACAAATATATAAAATTTGTTAAAAAAGGTAAAAGTCACAGGAGAGGACAGAACACCCACCTGCGGCTCTCAAGTCGCGAACGCTACCACGGAACCACTGAGACCTTGTTCAGGATCGCGAAGTAATGGCATTTGAAATGCATGCTTAACTTTAAAACGAAATTTCTCGAAAACTAAAGCCCATTTGAAGAAAACCTTTGATCTGAATAGTTAGGGGTATGATCCTTACAAGATACTTTAAAATCATCAAAAGCTGTGCGCATCATGTTTGGCGGTCTCCTTGTAAGTAAAAATTTCACTTTGAGCTCGATCCCGAAGACTGGTATAAAAATACCAAGCCCGTCTCATTTGTAGTATATTTACAAAACGCCAATGATTGTGGAGTGTTCGCGAGCTGGCATTGTTAGCACGTTTGAAAAGTGAAAGATTGTAGGTGAAATGGGTAGCAAGGACAATACACCAAATACCACTTTGAAAGCCTAAATGGGTAGAAGACTGCAAACTGTTGGACATAAACAAATGATGAATGGCGTCGCAGTCTACTCGCTTCTCGTAAGCAAATAGGCACATGCGGTTCCACTCACAGATAAACACAATGCAGTGTACAAACACAATTTAGCGTACTTTGCACCTGAGTATGGATGTAGGACCCAACAACAAGTGTAAACAATTTCTCAGCATCCTCGAAGTTTACGTTTCCATTGGGCCCGGAATCATCATCTTGAGTGGATTACGCAACAAGGGAAAATAGTCTTGCGCGAAGAATCATTATTTCTTTTGCACTATATCCATGGTTATATCAGAGTACACCATTTTCCAGTCGAACAGTTGCTCGACCGCGATATCGCGAGTCATACACAGATCGTAGTGGAAGTAATCTAGAGTAATTGTGTGTCCTTTTCTAGCAAATGTGATAGAATCTTCCTCTGTACACTTACTAAGTGGAACTAATGTCACGCTGGTAGAACTGGTAGAACTGTTACTGGTAGAACTGGTAGAACTGTTACTGGTAGACCTGATAGAACTGTTACTGGTAGACCTGGTAGAACTGTTACTGGTAGAACTACTGTCACAATGAGTTGCAATTGTTTAAGACTATACAAAAAAAAATAGGAAGATGGTCATAATGCTTCGGCTAGTGTCTGATAATAAATTGAGTTATTACGCATGGAATAAGCATTTAATAGTATGACTAGGGGTATTTAATATTTGTATTTAAATCTGAAAATTTCAAAAAGAAATAATGAGCCAAAAGTGAAATTTTTTCATTTATTGTATCTAAATTATAAATACGTAAAACTCGAATGCTTCAGTGTGACTTGTCTTTAAACACAATTGTAATATATCAAATACTAGGGAAAACGAATATATATATATATATATATATATATATATATATATATATATATATATATATATATATATATATATATATATTAGTATTTGAATAATTAAATTATTATGCAAATATAATTAACAGTCAGTAGAAATGATATTCATAGATTTGACCTTCCTTTTCACAGTAAGTCCGTCATTAAGTGGGTTTTGTTAAGAACTATTTGTTCGATCGCAGGTGCAGGGAATTTGATAATCCTTTTACAGTTATAATATTCTATTTCGTTTTGATAATGGGCAGATAGATATATACATAAGGCACATGTCTCATTACAGATCACAATTTTCTTAAGAAAATTTGAACTGAAATAAAATTCAAATTTAAACTGCTTAAACTTCAAAATATAACGTAAAAGACATAATAAATAGATTTACAAAATATATACACTATATGATCAAATGCATCCGGACACCAGTGATACTTTTGGAAAAAGCTTAACACTTTCGACTTGCTTCTTCTAGTCTTATTATTGAGTTTTCACTTTTATGAATAAAATCGTACATCATAAAATTCATCTCAGTATTTCAAACTGTTAACTAGTTAGTAAAAATCTATAATCAAATGCACACAAGACATTTTCTATGCTTTAATATAACTATATTTTCTATGCTTTAATATAACTATATTTTCGTCTGTTACACATATGGTATATAATGAAAGTTTTATTGATAAAAATATTTAAAAATCCGACTAATCAGCTGCTGTCTTTGAGTTCAACTGAACAATTGTTACAGTAATTGGATCAAGTAAATCTTTATGTAAAACCTGGAACACTTGGAAAATAAAATGATATATTTTAATCTTAGATACTACGATTATTTACTAACGAAATTTTCTTCGATTGTGCACAAAAATTACATTGAGCTGCTGTTTCTAAGATGACTGTCATAATAATTGAATCGCTTTTCTTTTTCAGAAATTCCAAAGTGCAATAGTTCAAGTTTGGAGATATTTATGAAAATCCATCTAACGAAGCTAAAATTATTATTAAAAGAATATTCCAGAATGTAAAGAATTTCTACATCAAATGATAAAGTAATTTATATATTAAAGTTTAGGGGAAGATATATAAAAGAAATTTTTCCATTTGTGGTAATGGGATTTCTTCAATAAAATACATTTCACCTTTGTACTTTCATCTGTTTTACTATTTTTCTGATAATAGTTAAATGAGTTAAGGGTAAAAATTAACAAATCTGAAATTTTTAGTAACATGAACATCTTGGCCAGTTACAAAAATTAAAATGAATTAAAATGTTGAAAAATGTTTTTTAGATACCTCTGAGCTTCATATATGCCAAGTAAACTGAAGAAAAATGAATGAAGTACTTTTCTTTATGTAGAAAAACAGCTTAGTGAAAATGTTATTAGCATGTGATTTTTTTTTTTAAATACAACTTTAAACACAAGTTTAACCCTCTATGTGATGTCGTTATTTTTTTTTTTCTGTAAAAAAATATTTTAAGAATGTAGAACGAGGTCATATAGAAAGTTATTTTAGTGAATTTGTGCATCAATTACAATGTGTAAAATGTAAATTGAAAAATAAATAAATTATAAAACAGTGTTAAAAAAAAATTAATTTTGTGTCAGTAAAGACGTTTTGAGCGTTTTGAAACAAGCGATTCGAATTATCTAAATTGTTATGAAACACTTGTATAGTAAATAAATAAATAAATAAAAACTTATTTGACTATTAGAATAGTCTTCTTTTGTTAAAATTTTGTACTATTTTGGCTGTAACATCTTAGATACAAGGACAACAAAGCTACTTTAATTCCGGCTGTAAGATTTTCGCGTAAATGGTTGTAATCTACCTCATTTTTAATGCTATATTTTCATGCGTCATTGTTGATATTCCGATCACTACAACAGGCGTTTGGCATATCAGATTCGGAATAATTTTGTTAATAAATGAAGGATTATATGCGAGTTATTCCAGAACGTTATAATTTCTGCATCCAAAGGATAAAGCCACTTTGTCTACGCGCTATGGCGTCCTCAGTGACTAAAGAGTGCGTCATAATAATAAAATAAAATTTTCGTACGGTAAAAAGCTGATACAAGTAATCATGCACTAATTACGTATAAGGGTATTGTGGGTCAGTGAGATCTCAAATGCCCCTCGCTTATGTTAAACCCAGAGGTGCCAAGCTCTCATTAATATTCTGTAATATGTGGGTTAATTTGACCCAGGTTTAACATGTTTCGCACCAGAAATTTTTTTAAGAAATGAATTTAAATAAATTCCACGTAAAACTCTGAAATTAATAAATAAAGGTTCATCCAATAATATTTCTGGTTTAAAGCGTTGGGTCAGGTTAAATCACATATTACGGAAGATTAGTAGGAACTTGGCACCTCAGTTTAACTTAAACCTATGAGAAAGGAATGCATTCTTATTTTTAAAATATCCCATCAGTACATTACTATTTTTAACTTCTGTTTTCTGTGTACTCCGCTTGAAGGATGTAATGGCTTTTTTTAGTTTACAAAATATTTGTAAAATTTGTGCTTAATTTTATTTTAAGGGGGAAAATCTTACACACAGTTCGATAACTTTTAGCACATAAAATATTAAATTAAGTATATATTTTAGGAATATTTTGCAAACTAAAAAAAGAAAAAGAGAAACATCCTTTAAGAAGAGTACACAGAAAACAGAAGTTAAAAATCGTAATTTCCTGATGATATATTTAAAAAATAAGAATGCATTCCACGCCCATAGGTTTAACATTAGCGAAGGGGATTTGAGATTTCACTGACCAATATATTCTTACGAAGCTCCCTTAGAGTGTGAAATTTATTCTGTAATTCACTTTTTGGCTGCAAGGGATATACAACCAACGGAAATTCTTAGACAAATATGTGAGGTTTTATGAGTGGTGGAATTGTTAAAATATCACTTTGACTGTTCAATTCAGTCAGAACGAATATGTACCATAAAGCGATGCGAGAAAAGGCATTTGTAGCCATCTCTAGTGAACTGGTTTGTTTAATTGTTTGGCACAGTGGCTTTGATCTTTTCTTCTAACTCAAGCAAATCTTGCGTAGTTTTGATGACGATGACGGGATGAAAGATGCTGTAACACCGGCTAATCTCACAGGCAACCATCTTCTTTGATGCTGGTGTACAAACATTTGTATCTCGTTAACATAAATGTCTTAATGTGCTGGTGACTATATGGAAAAACGGTGAAATGAGTTTCCATAATTAAAACAATATGCAACATTGTTCATATTAGATTCTTGTTGTTTTAACACTGCCATGGAACTTATTTTCCGAACAATCTTCATAGATTTATTTTTTAATTTTTATCAAAAAGACCGGAAATCAGTCAGATTGAACGTTCAAGTGCATTTATGCGCTCATTTCCGAAAATATTTTTAACATGCAATTTTTTTCTATAATGTAATGTATTTCAATATTAACGAATTATAATATTATTCATATTTAATAGTGTAATGTGTTTCAATAATTAAAACATATGTATTATTGCTCATATTAGATTCCTGTTGTTTTAACACTGCTATGGAACTTATTTTCCGAACAACCATCATAGCTATTTGTTTTCCAAAATAGACTTGAAAACGGTCAGATTGAAGGTTCAAGTTACATTATGTGCTCATTTCCTAAAAGATTTTTAACATGCATTTTTTTCTATAGTGTAATATATTTCAATATTTACGAATTATAATATTATTTATATTTAATAGTATAATGTGTTTCAATAATTAAAAAATATGTATTATTACTAATATTAGATTCCTGTTGTTTTAACACTTGTCACGGAATTTACTTTCGTAATACCCATCGTAATTTTTTTCTTTTTCAAAATAGATTGGAAAACGGTCAGTTTGAAGGTCAAAGTGCCTTCTGTGCTCATTCTCTAAAACATTTTTTACATGCATTTTTTTTCTAATTTTTTTATACCGCCTCGAGAAAATTTATACATACAAGAACAGATATTCGATCTTTAAATTGAATGATACTAGTTAAAATTATTGAACTTTTTTTATCTAAATATTAGTGGTTCTTGGAAACTTTTGATAGCACGGTGTACCATTATTTATAAATAAATAAGTAGAATGTACAAATATCACACTATAATATAATTTGTCTCTCAATTATCATCTATTTAAACGCAGATATAATATATCAAATATTAGGGAAAATGTATGAATGAATAAGGATATACACAAGTCCGTATTTGAAGAGTTAATGGATTATGCAGAGATAATTAACGGTGAGCAGAATGATATTCATAGATTTGGCCATCTCTTTCATTCTAAGCCCGTCTTTAAGTGGGTTTTGCAAAGCTCTATATTTGCCCGATAGCAGGTGCAGCGAATTCGATAATCCTTTTACAATTATTCCTAGTTCATTAAGATAATGGATATTTGTGATACATTTATGAATACCAATCATCCTTTTGCTTTAGAAAAATTAGAACGAAATGTAACAATGATGTTAGAAAAAGTGATTACGATTTTGCATTACTTCAAGACTTAACAAGAAAAAAAAAAGATAATAAACAAGTTATGATTAACTATTAAAAAAACTGTAAAATATTGACTGAAAAGAAATTAAGAAGCACATTAAATATCGCACAAAAATTTTCTTAATCTTATTTGGTTGTTATGGATTGGACACTAAATCAAATTTTAATTAATCCGAAGTGATTTAAATTTTATGTACTACAATAAAATTGTTTAACTTGCTAATTTTAATAATTTTGGAATTATTTTATACGTCATAAAGCACAGCAGTTCAGTCGAAAAAATTGTTGCAAGTACTTTTTTCCCTACGTAAAATTCCTTTTGATACTTTTGCCGTATAATTTGATCTAATGACAGCATAAAATAGTAGAAGATATATTTGTTAGTTGAAATCATTAAATAATATCTGTTTGATTATTTCTACTAACAATTTTGATTCATAGCCCAGTCAAATAAGGTGAAAAAAGGGGTAAACCTCGAAATGAAAGATAACAAGCTGAAAATTTGCAAAAATATTTGTTTTGACATTCTAAAAGTAGGCTAAAAAGTCTCATATAATCTCGTGTCCGCGTCTCGAGATATTCAAGGTCAAAGGTCAAGAAAATCGGTTTTTTGCTTATATCTCGAAAATTGTGCATTTCATTTAAAAAAATCCAACTGAAAAAAGCGACCTTTTGACCTTCGAGCCAATACAAAAATAACGGCCCTTTCCTACCTTCGATTACTCGAAAACGGTTCGTTTTATCAAAGAACATTAATTACAAAATTAAAGTCCACAACATTATCTAAATATTGCAAAAGTAACTTTAATTTTCTGACAAAGGGTTCAGGCGCTAAAGCGCGCTGAAAAAGGGCTACTTTAAAGCCCTCTGCCAAAACAAGAGAAACATCCTTCAAGATTGTTTCCTACGCTTCAAATGGCGTATGAAATATAACAAAATTAAGATATTTAAATTGTTTACTTATTTATAAATAACATTCATAAATAAGACATTCATATGATAATATTTAATTAATTTATATAAATAATAAGATATTGAAATTAAATAGTTTAAATACATTGTAATTACATTTTTGTTTATAATAATTATATTTTAAGTAGGAAAGGGATTAACATTAAGTATTTATTTTTCGAACAATGTAAGTGCTGGGATATACGTACGTATATTATTTTCTGAAACACGGTCTCCTAATAAGACCATTTTCTTTTTTCTATTTATATTAATGGCTGTGATGAAGTGGCCACAGTCCTATTAAAGTTCTGTTAGATATATATATATATATATATATATATATATATATAATTATAATATCTATGAATTTCAAAAAACATATCAAGTTCTATTATCATTCTACTTAAATCTCCAAAGAGATAATTAATGATATTGTGTATACAGAATACCACATAGCAAATAATTAACATGTGCAAACATAATATTACCATAATATATATACTGAAATCCAAGATCATACATCTTATGAATCTCAAAAGTTCTTTATTAGAACAAAAATACTTAATTCTAATTAATATAATACAGCCACAAACTAAGCATGAGGCATCTCATACGTTCAAATAATAGACCGTGTTTACTAACACACAGAGCTAGGGTTAGAAAGTTCTAAACAGTTCAGTAAACTTCTCAAATTACAAGAGGTATTAAAATTTCTACTCGTTGGTTTATTGGTCTTTATTGGTCTTGAATCAATGGTCAAAATAACTGGTTTGAAATTTAATGAAATAAAATTAAAGAAAGCAGACAAAGTTCTTCCAATTTCTGCAGTTAACAAATACATCAAGGTAAATAACTGCAAAATTGCTGCCGATCCATTGCTACTCTTCCAAAGAATAACAGTAAACAAAAAGTTTGAACATAATATCAAAGAATACCTGCAGTATGAATTAAGTCCATACCCAACATCGCTTTTTGATAATGCCGGCATGCGAAAAACTACAAAAGCAAAATTGTATAACAATTTGGAACCTCTTAATATTGAGTTGGATGAAGATAATGTGACTTACATTATCGATGGTGGATTTCTTCTGCATCGCGTCATATGGAGCAAAGACGATACTTTCTCAATTATTCTTCAGAAATACGTCAAATATTTTCAAATACATTTTAGTTCAAATATTGTTGTTGTATTCGACGGTTATTGAGATAACAGTAAAAATTAAAAAGTAATGGAACAACTCAGAAGAACTGTTGCTGTTTCAACATCTTACGAAGTTCGTTTTGATGAGACAATGATTGTGCTAATCAGCCAGGAAAAGTTTTTATCGAACCGGTGCAATAAAAAAACCTTTATTGAAATGCTTATTAAGCAGTTAAAAACTGTTAACATCACTACATAACAAGCCAGAGATGATGCTGATACCCTCATGATCGAAACAGCCATAGAAGAATCGAAACGACCACCGTCATAGTTGGAGAAGATGTTAATCTGTTAGTTAATTGAATAGGACGAACACAGTCACATCAGTGAGAAATCTTTTTAAAAAAAATGGGTAAAGGCAATGTAGAGACACGAATGTATTCGTCTAAAAGCTTCGACAAATATCCTCGTTCTAAAGAATATATTTTATTTTTGCACGCTATCAGTGGATGTGACACATCATCTGCGCTGTTTAAAAAAGGAAAACTGACAATTATAAAAATGTTCGAGAAACATTCCAATTTGCACGAATCATCTCAATTGTTTCAGGAAGACAACTTCCCTCCAAACACATTATTTGAAAATGGAATACGTGTTCTTTTAGAAATGTATAATGCTCCAAAATCAGAACATAGTATTGACAATTTTAGGTACACACAATTCATTAAATCAACAAGACTCAATAAACCGGTGCAATTATCATCTCTTCCACCAACAAGTGCAGCAGCTCGACAGCATATTTATCGTGTCTACTATCAGATACAAACTTGGTTAGGGAAAGATTTAGAACCCAGAGAATGAGGGTGGGTAATGCAAAACGAGATCGTGGAACCCACAACAACATTATTACCTTCAGCCCCAGAAGAACTACTCAGTGCGATCTTCTGCAATTGCAAGAAAGGCTGTGGCGCGAACTGTGGATGTAGAAAAGTAAGGTTGCAATGCACCTCAGTTTGTGGCCAGTGTAACGGACAAGCATGTCTCAACGCTTCATCATATCCAAATGATCTTGATAAAGAAAGTGAATATGTACCTGAGATTCTTGAGGTTTTAGAGCCAAGTATTACGGACAACGAGGATGATGATAACGATCTGGAAATTTTATATGGGCGACCAGAAGAAGGAGACGACGACGAACAAGAGGAAACGTAAGCTGTATGCCTGCTATTGATAATCAGAGGTAATAATCGCCTTATAATTTAACTTAAGCAAAATATAATAGATTTGATAATCTTATGATAAATAAAAATGTAATTACAATACCTAAAAACTCATTTCAATATGTTATTATTTATACATAATTTAACAAAATATTATCAAATTTATTTATAATTAATTTTTATTTATAATTAATATTTATTAGTAAGTAAATAATGTAACTAATTAAGACTAAATTTGTAGATAATTTTATTCTCTACAAGTTTTGTAATAGCTTCAAATATCATTTGAAAAATAAGAAAAAATCTTTAGTGGGTTTTTCTCCCTTTTAGGCCAGAGGGCCAAAAATTAATTAAAGTTAATATAGGCATTTTGCAGAAAATGTTATCTACATTAATTTTGTAGCTGGTGTTATTCAATAAAATGCCTAGTTTTTGGGTAAATGAGGGTAGGAAAGGAGATTTCTGTAGTTTTTTGGCTCAAAGGTCAAAAAGTCGCATTTTTTTTTTCAGCTCTATTTAGCGACTAAAAATTTCGTCAGAAAATTAAAGTTAATTTATGAATTTTGTAGAAAATGTTGCCCACTTCAATTTTGTAACATGTTTTCTCGATAAAATGCATAGTTTTTGAGAAATCGAGGGTGAAAGATGAAGTTTCTCTCGTTTTGGTCTGAAGGTCAAAAAGTTGTCTTTCTTCAGCGCGCTCTGGCGCCTAAACTCTTTGTCAGAAAATTAACGATAATATATGTATTTTATAGGAAATTTTGTCTACTTTAATTTTGGAATTGGATTTTTTTAAATGAAATGCACAGTTTTCGAGATATAAGCAAAAAATCGATTTTCTTGACCTTTGACCTTGAATATCTCGAGACGCGGACACGAGATTGTATGAGACTTTTTAGCTTACTTTTAGAATGTCAAAACAAAGATTTTTGCAAATTTTCAGCTTGTTATCTTTCATTCCGAGGTTATATCCTTATTTGACTGGGCTATCAGTGATATTTGAAAAATTAGACAAAATTTACTTTGTATATTCTTCAAATTAATTCATTTATTTTTAGCCAAGACTTTAAAATTTTGAAATTGAAGAAAAGTTAACTCAATGAACAACAGTAAATTGCTAACTGAATCTAAATTACAACAGCAAATTACGTATCTAATAGTATCAGAGTACACGTTTAATACTATTAGACAAAGTTTATTTGAAAATATTATATTATTTCGAACAAAAGCGCAAATGATTTTTTTAATGCCTTTTTTAATGAAAATACCCAACTACTAAGAGGAAAAAAGTAATTCGAAAATTTAATTTTTTAACGCGCTAAATATTGAAACTGGACCACTGTGCGACATCTAAGTCTATTAAGTCGTAGCTGGGAATAAAAAGTATAACTTTAACTCACATTATTAGAAGCCTTCACACCACAGGAGTATTATTTCACCGCGATTAGCTCACTTGTCAGTCAAGGCAACACCATTTGTTAAATAAGGTGACAGAAAGTATATGATTTTTCATCATATAATGAACGAAGATTAATCAAAAAGTAAGTTACACTTGAGTAAGAAAATACAAAATAAAAAGGCACATTGCATTGTATACAGTTAAATAAAGAAAAAAAATTAAGCATAACATATTTTTCGGCAAAGTTGTCTGACGAATTAAAGAAAAGCACAATTTTTATACATTGCTTTGAAACAAAAATCACAACGAGCGTTTGCTAACCAGTTCAGTACAGCATTTTTCATTTGTCAAATAAAACTGACTGTTTCTTGATTTTTTTTATGTGTCGATTGTTCCCAATCAACTGCTCAATTACGGATACATTTTCAGGAGAGACAAATGTTCATCTTTATGCTATTCATCCGTCAGATCTGTGAGTACATTTTAAAATTGTTCGCCCATTTTATAAATTTTATAATTGCAAATCGAGATATTACATGCTCGCCATAAACAGCAACAACTTCAGGATAAATGTTTGTACAATTTCAGCATTTAGTCCAGCGTACAGTTCCTCTAACCTCTAATTTGGAATAGAAATCCAACTGACACACATTGTGCATCACTCACGAAACATGTACGCGGAATCAACACGAATAACTCACTTCCTTTACGAAGAGGTTAGGCGTGCCATCCTCGTCAAATAATTCGCTATCATTACAATACGTCGCCAACTAGCGCTAAGTGTATCTTACTTATCTTAATTTTTAATCCATGCTCCTGCTCTTATGCATATTTTTTACTATTCCGTTAAGCATCTTCTTCTCATTTAGCATAGAAAATTCCTCCATATCCATAGTCATCAAAAACCTTCTTGTCATAATTAGATTATAGATATACCTATACTTACGTGGTAGGACATTGCAGAGTAATGAATTTGCAGTCTATTGTCTATTTTTTCTCTATCTGATTTTATAAAGGTATACAGATTACATATTTTTGTAATTGTCTTGATAAGATCTTTATATGGTTCATTATTTGGTATGGTACCCATTTGTAGAATTCTTAGAAAATAATTTGCTCCAATATTTTAACATTTGGCGTCCATTATATTTAATTCGTAATAATTTTTGTTACAATTTAGTTAAAATAAAATATTTCGGTTCTTTTCCTGTTTTTGTTCTCTTTAAACTAACAATTTTCTGTTTCGTTCTGGTTTTTGTTTCATCAGAATATGGTCAGAATAGAGTTAATTTACAGTTGTCTAAACATTTTTTACAAAAACGGTCAAATGACTGGACAGTTTGCTGCCAATTTTTAACAGTGTACTTACCCATCATACGCAGTATAGGGTAAGTCTTGTAATAGTTCTGAAAATCGAAAAAAAAAATTTGACGGATTTACACGTTTCAGACACTGGAGATTCCGAAAAACATATTTTTAGGAAAAAAAAAATTGCCGTCCGTCTGTGTGTCTGTAAACGCTCTATCTCCCGAAAAAATTGAGATAGAGACTTGCAATTTTGGTATGTACTTAGTATGTAATAATGGAAAGAAGCCTATTTAATTTCAATAACCTCGATTAATCGGAACTATTTTTTTCGGACTCTCAAAATATTCGTTCTGATAAAAGGTATATAAAAATTTTCGAAATTGTTTATTTTAAGAAATGAATATAAAAGACAATAAAAAAACATAAATTTTGCATAAAGCATGAAGTCGATCGGATAATGAGTTGCCGAGATATTTGGAACCCTATTTTCCACACTCTTCGATTTTTCCTGACCCTGTATTTCATCCAAATTTCACTTCAAAGATATATTTTAACTGAAAATTTGACGCTTAATCAGATGCAATAAACCGCTAGTTAATAGGATTATTATTTTTGGAGTTATGAGGATGTTTCTTTCAAGCAATCGAGCCTTTAAAGTTTATGACGTCATCAAGCCACGATTTTATTTGAATTGCAATGCATTTTATAAGTAGTTTACACATTTTTATTTTAATATTTTACATTATGCATATCCATGATGGGTAAGTATTACGGTGTCCCCCAACGACTAGTTTATAAAAGGTGCTATCAGTTTACGAAAGTCTAAAATAACAACTTTAACATACTATTTTGACTTTATCGGAAAAAGACAAACAGCGCTCGATTTTGTTGTACCTGAATTAAGAATAGCAGAAAATTTTGTGTAATTACAAATAAAAACGGTTTCGAGAAGTGTCAGAAAATAGTCTGGATATACTGTAAAAAAAATGGGTTGATCTACAAAAAAAATTTAGTTTTTCTCATTGATCACTAAAAATTTTTTTGTATTCTTACTCAGTTACAAGAAAATCTGTAAGAATTACTAGAAAACAGCTAGTAACGATTCCGGCTTATAATACCGGTTACTAAAAAATTCTGTGGAATACAAATTTACTAAAAAAAATGTTAGTAACCTCAGGAATTTTTTTACAGTGTATCAGAGTAGTCTTATGTTAAATAGTATGCAATAATCAAAGCAAAACGCACGACTTTTCGTTCTTGATTATAAACGAAAATAATGCAAAATATTTCAGACGCGATAGCAGATAATAAAGTTAATTTGATCAAAATAATTATGCATAATACTAGATGCATTTATTTTCTTATAGTTATAGTTTATCTATGTTATAGTAATATTGGTTATACCTTTGAGCTAATACAATACAAGAGAATAAAAATCATTTGAGTAAAGTTAACTTGGAAATTTACGAATATTAAAGGCCTTTATTTATTATACAGGTTATTAGCAAACAGTTTTTATAAAATAAAAGACGTAATATTTCATATAAAGATGACGGATTTTTGCATAGGAAACCAACATCGCAATCCACTTTTTCAGTCAAAAATACAGGATATCTCACTCCAAACCAAACTCGGATTTTATTTTTATGATAACTTTAACAATAATGAAGATATTGGTAACGATATCGCCAAAGAAATAAATTTCCATTATTTAAAACATGATGACATCATGGAAACTTAGAAAAGGTCCCACTAAAGCCCAAACAACATTGAAATAGATGTCCCATTATTCAGAGTGTAGTTGGGTACTTACTGAATGTTATACAGTGCACTTCAAGCCCTTTCCGTGATGACATCCCATTTGACACAAAACAAAGTTAATATGTTGAAAATTTCATTAAGTTATATTTAATATTGTTAAAATTATGAACGGAAATCTGGTTTCGGCTTGGAGCATTTTTGACAGAATGAGTGCTTTGCGACTCTGGTTTTCTATACAGAAATTATTCATCTTAAGAGCCAACATCAGTCATGCGAAAAAACGCTCCAGCTAATGTTAAGTCTATAGGAAGGTTCTAGCATGATTTTAATATTTTTAAATGCTTTTTTTTGCACAGAATAGCTGAGGTCAATCTCCAACGTTGTTAGTTTTTACTTTTTTGATTTTGGTTCCAGTTTTTTATATATATAAGGGTACTTTCACTTTCAGAACCAGTTCCAACCGGTTCCAAAATTGAAAATGCCCGCTTATAAAAAAAACTGCAACAAAAATCGAAAAAGTAAAAACTAACAACGTTAGAGATTCACCTCAGCTATCCTGTGCAAAAAAAGCATTTAAAAATATTAAAATGCGAGCGAGAAATCGCGCTAGAACCTTCCCATAGACTTAACATTAGCTTGAGCGTTTCTTCCCGTGACTAGTGTAGGCTCTTAATGGATACTATTATCCCTCTTATTGTGTATAAAACAGTTTCCGAACGCTCTGTATTTAAACGATATGGAGCTTGCCGCAGCCAGGATTCGAACCACGCCCCTCCGATTTGCCAACCAATGTACACAACTGTGATATTTCATCCGTCTCTTCATCACTTTTTTTTTCCTAGGGATGTGAACGCCGGTACTTTACATCATTCTCTTCCCGATTTTTCTTGTCTGGGCCAAGGTCATCAGACATCCCTTACCTACTTATTTTGACCTATTTAAACCACTCATCAATAAACCTATTTTTCAGGCGAATTGCAGAGCTCGTCGCAGCCGGGATTCGAACTAGGGTCCTCCAATTCACAAACCAATATACCACACTACCAACTACACAACTGAAACCACTATCTCCTACCTGATCTACCCATCCTGATCTACCATCTACTCATTACCTACTCTATTCTGGGGAGGTGGATGCCGGCTAGTGTTTCCAGGTGTCTCGATTGACGCGGAACATTCCAATTTTCAAGCAATTCAAAACACGTCCCGCGAAACACCTGGGATAGGCGTCAAATGTCCCGATTTTTCATAACATTCATTGTACATAAATTCTTCTAAATTCCTTTTAGTACCATGCTATGTATCGAGTGGAATTTAATATACTGAAACCCGTGGAAACAAAACCTCTCTATGACGGAAAAATCTTTATGATTCCGACGAAAGAACTACCGTGCAAATCTATCTGCTAAAACGAAATATTTTTTCCGGTAACTAGATATTCTGTTTTTACAAGCTTTACTATATATATTTCCCCTTGTTTAGTAAAATTTGTGAAAACGGTACCAGTTTATAACGGAATCCTGTCTGAAAATAAATGATAATCCCTGTGGAAGCAATACCATACAATTATAACTGCTCAATCAGAAACCTCTCAAAAATGGAATTTTGTTTCGGTCTCTAGCGATTCTGCTTTCACAGATTTTACTGTATAAAATTATTGTGATTTTTTAATGCAGTTAAATGTTCTAAGACAGAAATCTCAAGTAAAGATTCCGTGCTAAGCAGGTACATTTATGTGGTAATTTTCCTGTAGGCATTATGATTTCTTCCCGTTTAAGACAGGGTTTCCAAAACGAAGTTTTGTTTTCGTCCCTAGGATTCTGATTTCACAGATTTTACTGGAAAAAATTATTGTGTTTATTTAATACAGCAAAACGTTCTAAGACGTAATCTCAAGAGATTAGAGATCCGTTTTAGACATGTTTCTGTATTAGCAGGTATATTTGTATGCTATTCCTTCCGTATAGGGTCTAAGAATATTTCCGTTTAAGACAAGATTCCGTTGTAGACAGGTAGCGCTTTCAGAGGATTTACTGTACATTTATGTTTCGATTGAAAAGTTTTTGTCCCGCTTTTTGTGATAATGGACCTGGTAATATTACTGCCGGCTCCTGACAAATTATTAAAATATTGTATGGAGCAGTAATTTGACAGTAGATTTACTACTAGAACAAATTTTAATGTTATCAAAGAACCATATAAAAAGTGCAAAATACTATGGATTACTGCGATAAAACTTACATGAGTGAAATGACTTTTTGATAAGCGTCAATTAAAATAACAGTTATTATCTCATTCAGACATTTTATTAAAATCTCAAAATTAAAATATACTTAGAATTTATCATCTTTGTGATGAAATAATGAACTGATTACACATAAGAAATTCAGGGAAACTTTTCCGTTTTAATCTCAAGGTATTGCACATAGCGCATTTGTTTGAAGAGGCGAAAATTTCCAGAGAAAGATATTTTTAGTGAATATTTTTTTATATGGTGAAATTGTCTTTCAGCAACTCTATCGCACATTTAGATTCGAATTTAGTGTATGAACTATTTATTACGAAATGCGATACAGTTAGTGTTTTTTCTTTCACTATTTTATTATTATCATACACCTTTTTATTATACAAATTCACACAAAACTATTTAAGGTGTTTATAAATATATAAAAAATAGAACGTAAGAAAAATAAATTTTAATGTTATTAAAGGACATACAAAAAGTGCAAAAAATAATGGAATATTACGATAAAAGTTTGATGAGTAAAATGACTTTTTTATAAATGTCATTTAAAAATAACCTAAATGTTATTATCTCATTCAGACATTTATTGAAATCTCGAAATTAAAATACTTCGAATTTAGCATCTTTGCGATGAAATAATGAATTGATTACACATAAGGATTTCAAGGAAACTTTACCGTTTTAATCTCAAAGAATTAAATATAGAGCATTTGTTTGAAGAGGCGAAAATTTCCAGAGAAAGATATTTTTAGCGAATATTTTTTATACGGAGAAATTAGCTTTTAATAGTTCAACAACTCTATTGCGCAGTTAAGATTCTAATTTAGTGTATGAATCATTTATTACGAAATACGGCACATTTACTGCTTTTTCTTTCCCTATTTGAATATTATCATACATACTTTTATTATCATACAAATTCACACAAAAATATTTAAGGTTTTTATGAATGTATGATTTGCAAGAAAAGCAAATTTCAAAGCTATTAAATTTTTTAAAAACATTTTGGAGACTCAGTACCCTTTATAATGCGAAGATTGACGAAATTATCAAATTTCACTTTCTTCTATCTTTACAAGAAGAAAGTATTGGATTCGTGAAATATTTCGACTTCTGGTTTTCGACGGATTTATACGTTTTAGAAGGTCCTGAACACGATTTGACTGACTTCAGAAATTGTCTGTCTGTCTCTCTCTCTGTGTGTGTCTGTATGTGGCAAAAATTTTGTAGATTCTCTGTCTAAAGAACTAATGTATGTTTTAATAAAACTTCAGATTCAGTTAAAACTTTATATAAATTGGTGCTGATGAGTTTTTCGGTGTAAAATGCCCAACAGGTGGTGCTGCTATGCTGCATTTTTCCGGATTTACACGATTTTAGCGATAGTCATATCTCGAGAACTAATGCCCGCAATTTATTAAAAATTTAGATTCAGTTAGACGTTGATATAATTTGTTACTGATTAGGTTTTGGTGTACATCGCCCAACAGGTGGCGCTGTCATGCTGCATTTTTCACGATTTCGCAATAGCTCAAGGACTAATGCACGTGTTTTCATCAAACCTCACATTCAGTTAGACGTTGAAATAAGTTGCTGCTGATTAGGTTTTGATGTAAATTTCCCAACAGGTGGCGCTGCTGTGCTGCATTTTTTGGGATTTACACGATTTTATTGATAGTCATTTCTCAATAATTAATACGCGGAATTTCATCAAACTTCATATTCTATTAGACCTTGGCATAAATAGATGCTGTTTAAGTTTTGGTGGGAATCGAACAACTAGGTGGCGCTGCTATACGGCCTTTTTCATAATATGCCCTTTTTAACAAAAGTGCCCTTATTCTGTAATTGCGCCCTGCCCTTTTTTACGTTCTAGAATGATCCTTGCATTTCGAGTAGCAGACTATAAATGTGCATACCATTTATTCAAATTAAAAACTTTTTTCTCTTTTCTATTTTAATGCGAAAATGGCAACAAAAAATGGTACCGTCTTGCCAAATCGTGTAGCTATCCGTGTAGCGGTCTCTTCAAAAAACTGCTGATTAGATTTTCGTATAAATTATATAACAGGTGGCACTGCTATGCTGCATTTTTTAATTCTAAAATGCATATTTTTAAAAATTACGTTTTTTGAAGAATTAGCCTGTATGAGATAGAAGAAAGTTTTGGAATTGGCACATCCGACTAGTTTAATTTTTTGTTTTAAATGATTTTAGACATCCGTAGAATATTCATGTGAAAGGTCCCATGCCCTTTCGTAAAGGTCCCATAATTAAAAAGTATGGGGAAAAGGATTTTCATTGTGTCCATTTTATTTTAAATGATTCTAAGTTAGAATCTTTAAAATCATTTTTCTCAGTTTACGTTTTTTCAGTATATCAGCATGATCAAAATGCTAAAACTTCAATACATATTTTTAAATTGACTCGATATTTTTAAATTGACGATTCTTATGATTTATAAAATTACAGATCTGATTTCGGATATTATAATTAGTTTATTTATTAAAAATAAATATGTGAAAAAAAAAAAGACATTGTGGTTTACTGTATTTTACTGTATTTTTACATATTTCATGACATTTTATTATTTTTTCTTAAACTAAATAACTATTTGGAAATCTGTTCCGCACAGTTACAACAGCAATATAAATTGCCGCAAAAAAGTTCAAAATTGTACAAGAAGTGTGGTTTTAAATTTATCTTAAAATTTTTAATTAAAATTTTCAAATTTTATCATAATGATTGAATTTTCTCTCGTTAAAATAATTTTCTTTTATAAAAATTATTAAATAAAATGCTAAGAAGGTATTATCAAATATTCAAATAAAAAATTATATGCTAAGAAGGTATTATAAAATACACAAATAAAAAATAATATACTAAGAAAATATTATAAAATACTCAAATAATAATAAAAAAAAGTTCAAAGACTACCGATTCCTCTTAAATATTACTTTTTCTATACTATAGCCTTTTCTTAAAATTCCGAAATTGGACATTGACCTTTTTTATCTGTGGTACAGATATCAAAGTACACTGTAAAAAATTTGCAGCAAAGTATCCGGTCATTCGACCGTTTTTATAGAAAACAGTTACATAACCGTAATTTAGCACAATCCTGACCATAATATGGCCCATATTACGGTCAGAATACTGTTAAATTACGGTAACCGTTTTCTACAAAAACTGTCGAATGACCGGATACTTTGCTGCAAATTTTTTACAGTGTACTTTTGTGCTTCAAAATTCATAATACTTGTAAGAAATGACAAATAATTTAAGTTATATTTTGCTCGATCAATTAATTTTTTTTGTAATTCTTCATTAATTGTTTATTATTTACTTAGTTGAAATAGCATTCTTCATCGTCATTATCAAATTGGGATTGCTATAATATAAAATCTTAAGAAAATTCACGTTTATAAAAACAGTTTTCTTGTGTGTGTGTGTGTGTACGCTGCAAATTTTGTTGATTTTTCTTATAATTATAAAATCATTTTACTGAAGGAAACATATTTTTAACACTTTCCAACCCAGTTGAAAAGTGTTTATGAATTCGGTTTGTTTGTCTGTCTGCCGTCTGTCTATACTCTAATACTCGTAAATATACTCGGATTGCCATGTGATTTTTATATGCTATGTTTAGTATAGAACGTTTGGTATTGAAAATGAAGTGTGTAGCATTTATTGTTCGTTTACAGAGAAAAGCGATTTAATTCCGTTACATTATGACCTATGCAGAAATTCGTTTACGGTGCATTTTATTAATGTTACGATATTTCAAATATAATAATATTGATATGTATCACTGAGGTAGGCTACAACAGCGTTTTTCACAACTATAGAATAAGTAGCATTTATAGTTCATTTACAGAGACTCAGAAAAGAATTTCATTACATTTTATGATCTATGGGGAAATAGTGCAGTGCATTTTAATGATGTTATGATACTTCAAACATAACGAAATACAAATGGATCATTGAGGTGCACTACGACATGTTTTCTATAGATCATGGCGTGCGCAGCATTTATCGTTTTATTTACAGTGATGTGCAAAAGAATTCAGTTACATAGCTGACTATGATCGATAATTGTCGAAAGTGCTTCTTACCCCATGATATGCATTTTCAACATCTAATTTTTAGTGTATTGCGTGGTGCGTATAAATTCGATAGATCATATACAGGACTGCACGACAGGATTCGCGCACATTACCGCATACAGACGGAAATTGCTGAAAATGGATTATTACTGAGTTATGTCGTTTTTTTTAATTGATTATTTAGATATCGCATTTCACTGTATGAAAAAATGAAATTTCTTAATACTATTCTGTTACTGTTGGAAAGTGTTTCATAATCCATGCCTGGTACATGATCTTTCATTCTTGTTTTAATAATAGACTTAATTTATTGTTAAATTCCATCTATTTAATGTGACACGTGTTAAAGAATTTTTAAGATCTTGTAGTTATTTTTTACCTTTCATTAAATAAAAAGAAATATTTTTTTCTCAACAACTGAAACATACTATACTTTAAGCTTTAATTATGAATTTAAAGCAATGATTATTTTATAAAAAAAAAGTATTTTATGATTGTTTTAAAGTAACAAAGTTTTTTCGCTGCGTAATTTCAATGATTTTTGAGGTTATTAAACGAAAGTCAACCGACAAAAAAATTTAAAAAGCAGAAAAAGAAGTAAAAGAAGAAAAAAATAATATGAAGAGAGTTTTAAAGTTTGAAGTGAGTGATTTTTCTTCCACTGAGTAATGTATCAAGCATGATTCATCTTCAGATGACGGGGATGTTAGCAATTTTTCAAGAGTAAAGTTTTGGGGGGAAAAAATCAATTGTTTTCATCCTCTCGCGAAATTGTATTTACATTATTTATGTCATTAAAAACTTCCTATTTAAAATAATTTTTTAGCCACACATTATTTAACCAGTCTTATAATATAAAAGTGTAATATCTTTTAAAACTAACAAAATTAAAGTTAGATTCAGTATCGTGTTTCCAGAGGCCCTTTACTAAAACAGAATTCACTAAAAACTAACTACTAAAAATATTTGAAAAATAGATTTTTAATAAGAGTTTATTATAAAACTATATTTAAATAGTTTATGGAGAAAAATCAAATACTATATTTTTGTGCATTACAACAAGTTTATTCATTTTAGATGGTTAGAATTAAGGCTATGTTTAACTGGCAATTTCCCTACACTGTAAAAAAAAAATTCCTGAGGTTACTAAAATTTTTTTAGTAAATTTGTATTCCACAGAATTTTTTAGTAACCGATCTCATAAACCGGAATCGTTGCTAGCTGTTTTCTAGTAATTCTTACAGATTTTCTTGTAACTGAGTAACAATACAAAATTTTTTTTAGTAATTGTAAGGAACTATCAGTAAAACTAAATTTTTTTTAGTAGATCGACCTTTTTTTTTTTTTTTTTTTTTTTTTTTTTTTTTTTTTTTTACAGTGAGTGTTTTGAATAGAGATGTGTAAAAAAATCCCTCTTGAATAGGAATAACTGTCGTAGCAAAATAATGTGCATTATAGTATTTTAGAAAATCGCCTATATGTTGAAACATATGCTAGCATAATATTTAGATGCGCGCAAAATATTCAAATCCTCAAATTAGTTGTATTAAGATAGTAGGTGTGAACCAGTTCTTATCACGGAGAGAATGAAAAAAAAATAATTATGAACTGTACACTGTAAAAAAAGACAAGTTTTTCTTAATATCTACGAAAATATAATATAACCTCCAACAAAAATACACAGTAACCTCTTCCTGGTTATCCATGATTCCCAAAAGTGCTCTTTATATTTAGAGAAAATATAATAAAATTTACTTTAAAAAAAATAAAATCACGTAATTTAACCGGTTAAAATGTTTAAAACGTGTTCAGCTTATATCCCTGTAGATTTACATCGTCATATGAAAACGTTTTCAAATATTGACTTACGGTTAGTCTGAAAAAGAGAAAAGGCGTCTTTGATGAAAGATGTGTTGCGTTTAACAGACTATGGGCATTTTTATTTTTCATACCAATTGACAACTAAGATAAAATCAACGTAATTTTACTTCATTTTTATTTCCACGTGTGCTGACATTAAGATACGTAAAGATGAAAGAATATTAAAAAATTAAATTGTAATTAATCTGACAGTGTAACAGGAATAAGTTGTTTAAATGTTTGTCCAAATTATTTCCCGATATTGCTAATCTCATTATGATGTTAGCGTCAATGTAGTTAAAACTGTAATTGCAACAATGAAGTAATTATTTGCCAAACTCAGTAAAATACTCCTGTTGGACCTGATTACGGAAATATATCACCACTTGCGTGTAAGAAAACATACTTGCACACATACATGTGTTTGTGCCTGTATTCACGCACGCACGTGCCGAATTTGGCACTAAAAGAAGGCCGCATATATTTGTTAACATGTCATTTCGGCTAAATTCCAAATTTAATACATTAAAAAAAATGTACGCGGGATTTATCGCCCAAGTTTGGTTACCGTCTTCTATTAAAATATGTATTTCCCCTAAGAAGTGATGCCAAGAGAAAAAACCTGAGAATAAGCGTGAAAATACTTTAAAAAATCTTTAAAAATGAAATATTAAAATTTTAAATTTTCGAAAACACAGCATATGATAATGTTTTATTTTATTTATTTATTTGTTTATTTATTTGTTTATTTATGTATTTTTGTAAAAAACGGAAAAATATGAGGCAATTTTTTATTTAGTTTCTAATATTTTTTTTCTTAATTATTAATATTTTAGTTGTTATAATTATATTATTGGTACTTTAACTTATTCTTTTGGTTAGAAACTTTGGTATATATCGTGGTAAAATTGTGTCTCACATTGTATCTTAACAAAATTTTTCTATTTTCTTCAATTTTAAAAATTTTTAATTTAAAGAAAATAACTTATCTCTGCAGCCTAAAATTTTTATTCCATGCCAATTAAATCCGAGTTTTCCAAAATGTGATTTTTATGCGTTTTTACTATATTAATCCAATATTCCGTCTTAACTGCTAAATATTAAAAGTAACCTACATAACATTTTTTAAAGTTTCAAACCTTGGGGAATTTTAGTGAAATCGGGACAAATTGATACTTTCAGAAGTGCTTTTTTTTCCCATGCGTACTTAGCTGTGCAACATTCGTTTAACATCTTTAAAGTTTTAACATTTTAAAATATGTGCTTCATCAGCGTCTAATTCTTAAAGGTAACCTTCATGTTTAGCATTTAATTCTTAAGTGATGAAGCAATACCTGATTCTATATTTGAATTGTAGAATAAAAGATGCGTCATAAGTAATGTTTTCTATGATTTCTTTTCTTTTCCTTGATTTCTTTTCTTTTCTTTGATTTCTTTTCTCTTCTTTTCTTCTTCTTTTTCTTCTTCTTACTATTATTTTGTATTTGGCTATATGTCCATAATTTTGTAATGCAAACAAAGGTGTATGAAAAGTTCGTGCTCATAATTGAAACAATACGTCTTATGAATTGTTGCAATCAAGGTTTGTTAATAATTCGGCGTTAACTTACTCCGCATCTGATGAAACACCTCATGTCGTGAATAATTTAGAACATTTTATTTTATTTTATTTTATTTTTTTTGCTTTGAGTTACATTGTGCTTATGCATAATTTTTGTTGTTTTTTAAATCAAGTAATTTGTAATTCTAATTTTTAGTAACCAATTAAATTTATCCCAAAATGATTTCTTTTTAAAGAATCAAAATTGCACATTATATGGTTTGGCATTTTTATTTTTCCGAGATAAAAAAAAAAAAATAGCATTAAAAGTGTCACAGCGTACAAACTGTAAAATTTTCTATATTAATTCCTTGAAGTAAAAACAACTAATTCAAAACATTAACTGGATGCGTAAAATAGGGACCGACTTAAGTCTACTTCATTTCGTTGGTTCTACTTCACAGCGATCCCGCTCTGGTTCAGTTCGCCCTCTAATACTCTGAAATTTTCTTTGTAAAACAAACTGATAGTCTGAGCATAATGATGGATGTGTGTATTTAAACTGCTTATTCTCGAAACTTGTGCTTTGTGAGTTCGCCCTTAATGTCCGCTACACCTCATATTATAATGTTCAGAAGAAATTATTCTGCTGTACAAAAATTCATTAACACAGATATCTTTTATCACACTATGCAAGAATTTCATGGGTTATAATTACCATTCTCACTCAACACTTCACTAAATTACGTGTCACCAAACTGTAGTTTTAATGAACGTGAATGAACGATTAGTTTCAATCATTAAAATGTTTGAATCAATAAATTGATAATCTCCGGTTCATTAACGAATCCGGATAAGATGAAACTTTCTTGGAATTAAGATATCCATAGCACCGAAATTCATTAAACAAAGTCTTTATTATATCGATACTGAACAATGTTATCTTCAGGGTGATTGTTAGCAAATGCATAGGAATCTTGTTTCTTTCCGCTAATTAATGTTTGATTAATATTCTACACTATGTGAAAAATACGTGCTAATAGAACTATAGGAACTTTTAATTTGGTGAAAGAGTTAGATTTATTTAACTTTATTCTCTCCAACAAAGCTTACTTACAATGAGTAAGTTAGCTATTATAAAACATCCACATTGTAAATTTTATGAGGTACAAATTTTGTTTTCCTTCATTTCACCGGCATCCTTGGAGTGAGCTATAATTCTTTCTTATATTTCCTTTCTGTAGTGTAATTAACTTAATTTCATATGTATAAAATCTTAATAAATAAAATGCAATATTTTATCTATTTTACGGTAATACGTTGGCATGCAAAAAAAAGTACATAAAAATTATTTCCTACATATTTTTCTGTTTCTTTGTTGTAACGTCTAAGATGATTATTTGATGTCTTACTAAGAATTCAAAACTGCAATGGAGCTTGATCACTGTGTCAACATGAGGCAAATATTTTAACCGATATGAATGTCACTGCAATAGCTAAAGTTACAATTTCAAATATTTATTCACTGATTAGATAATTGTTTAACTCAAATAATCTTGTCATTTATACAAAATTGATTTAACTGATACAATATTGAATTCTTGAAAATTTGTATAGTATTTATAATAAATCTAAATGCTTTGTGTCATAATTATGAAAAGTTTTGTATTTATAAGCTGAACTATCACTTTTTAATCTTTTTAAGTTATTCTATGTATATATTACAGTTTGTTATTTGTATAAAAAGTCTAGAATGTAAAAAGTATTTAAAATTATTTCCGTAAAACTTAAGATGTTTGGCATTGCATTCACTGGTGTAGTTGAACAAAGCTGTGTCATGCTAGAAAGCACCATTCAGAAATCCTTTAATATATATTTGTTTCATTAAAGATTCAAATCATAGAATTAAAGAAAAAAAAAGAGATGGGGATGGTGCCATGAAAGCATATTTTGTAGAAACTGACACTTACACCATCCAAGTCTTGAAGAAAGCGAGTAAGAGAAAGCCAATCAAAACACATGATCATTTGTAATCATATCTTCTAATACGAGCAAATATTATGTGTGGTTATACACACATATATATATATATATATATATATATATATATATACATGCAAATTTTATCTTAAAAACTACTCTAACGATTTTGACGAAATTTTGCATCCTACCATTTTGGGGCACGAGAAGACTATTGGGCTGGGTCACATGTTCGAGAACTTTCGATTAGTGGGTCATTTTTGGGTCAACGCGGGTCAAGTTAATTTTATCTAAAAAACGGCTCTAACAATTTTGATTAAATTTTGTATCCTACGAGTTTCGGGCACGACAAAATCATTGGGCTAGGTCACATGTCCAATAAAATTTGATTAGTGGGTCATTTTTGGGTCACTGTGGGTCAAGCTAATTTTATCTAAAAAAGGCTTAGACTATTTAGACTAAATTTTGCATCCTATGGTTTTCGGGCACGAAAAGACTGTTGGGCTAGGTTACATGTTCGAGAAAATTTGATTAGTGGGTCAAGCAATTTTTGTCTTAAAAACGGCTCAGGGGATTTCAACTAAATTTAGTATCCTACAGTTTTAGGGAACGAGAAGACTATTGAGCGCATGTTCGAGAAATTTCGATTAGTGGGTCATTTTGATCATAGGTCATTATGGGTCAAGCTATTTTTATCTTAAAAACAGCTCAGACGATTTGAACTAAATTTTGTATCCTATGGTTTTTGGACACGAGAAAATCATTGGGCTAGATCACATGCTCGAGAAAATTCGATTAGTGGGTCATTTTTGGGTCACTTTGGGTCTTGCTAATTTTATTTAAAAATCGGCTCGGACTATTTTGACTAAATTTTATATCCTAAGGGTTTCGGGAACGAGAAGACAATTGGGCTTGGTCACATGTTCGAGAAAATTTAATTAGTTAGTCATTTTGGTCATGGGTCATGAGATTTGAACTCAATGCTAATTTTGACCGAGCATAGCTCAGTCTTACCTGCTCGTACAAGAAATGCATTACATATTGGCGAAAAAGCATATAAATTATATTGGTCTCATACGAGCTGAAATTATCGGTTACACTTTAAACAAGTAAGAGATTGTGGTTGGAAAGTATTTCATAATCTATGCCGTCATGTATGATTTTTCTAGTAATATATATATATATATATATATATATATATATACTTGATATGTTTTTTGAAATTCATAGATATTATAATTATTTAACATTCTATAAAATTATGCTGCATTGCGCAAATTGGTATGGAATGGTTTTTACATATTCTTTTCAATATTCTTTTCAACAATTAGCTAGTTAAAATATTGATTTTTATATGATACCATAATTTAGCCTAATTGGCTCACAAATCACTTTGATTAACTTCTGTTTGAAATACATAGTTATTATAGCTGCATTGCGCTTTTAATGGTGTATTTAATAATAATTTAATAATAATAATATTTTAGTATTACTATTATTTCCTGGTATCATTTGTTTATCTATTGAATTTTCAAGGGCATCTTTATAAAATCTTATTCAGGTTCTAATGATTTTTTTTTTTTTTTTTTTTTTTTTTTTACCAACATTAATTTTGTACTGACTTATGACTGCTAGGGGTTTTTATATTGTTGTCTTTTGATGTTAGTTTGCTTAATGGGACTTTATGTATATATGTAAATAGTTTTATTATATAGCTTTATTATATTTAATCAAGTATTAAACAGTCAATCTTAATATTTTTTTTTTTTTTTTTATTTATTTTTATTTTTTTTTTTATTTTTTTTTTTTTTTTATGGATATTCAAGTAATATTAAGATTGAATCATAACAATTTTTTTTTTTTAAATATGTTATAGATATATTTAATATGTATTTCTTGCAATTTTTATTGCTATCAAAAAAAAAATATGGCAGTTATTAGTAAAATGTTAGATACTGGCAATTTAGGCCTTGGTGGATCCAGGACTAATGCTCGGTACAGGAAGATTATTAGGGATCTTCCTGGATCGTTATCAGATAACCTATTCTATTGTCCCAAGCCTGTACTATGTTTTCGAGAGTGTGAATCTAAGCGTTGTCTTACATGTCCATTAGCTGATAAGTCACAGATTTCAAATAATAACAATCTTAATTTGGTAAAATTTTGCAAAGCATACAATGTAATCTATTCATTGAAATGCAATTCGTGTAACATGGAATATATTGGACAGTCTTGTCAAAAATTACATAAGCGGCTAAATTTACATCGTTCTCATATTGATAAATATAAAAATTCTAAATTTCAAACAACTCATAATATTGAATATACTCATTTCAAAAATCATGATTTTAAAAATATTACTATTAAAATACTTAAAATACAGAAAAATTTTACTGAACGACTTTTTCTAGAATCTAAATATATAAGACATTTTAATACTACATATCCTTATGGATTAAATCAATTAGTATACAAAAAATCACATCCTGTATTTTCAGATTTAACTAAATATGAAAATTATAAAAATCTTTATTCCGGATTAAATTTTTCAAACTTAAAAAAAACTTCTAGATCTGGTAGAGGTAAACATAATAACAAAAAATTCACTGATGATATTGTGATTCAACAGGAGCTTGATAATCTTGAGGCACAGTTTTGTAATGATTATTGTTGGCTTGCTATAAGAAAACATGTTTTTAGTATAAAAAAGAAATATATAAACCAATATTTCAAGGTATTTAAAAAGAATCAATATTCTCCACATTTTTGTGATATCTTTTATGATATTCTACATTATAGAGCAAACCTATTAAATACAAGTCTTTCTAATAAACCTAAATATAAAACTAATAATACACAATTAATTATAAATTTTTCCAATCATGTATTTAATAATATAAATTTACACAATATAATAAACAACATTAATAATAATTTTCCAATAAAAAATTTTACCATTCACAAGACATATAAATATAATCGCACACTTGGACGTAAAATTTTCAATTACAATTCTTTTGCAAAAAATTTGGTCTCTTCAAAGAATTACCCATGTTATTGTAATGACCCAAAATATCAAAAGTATATAAATACAACACATGGTCATATCATTACTGGTGATCTTAATATTGTAGAACAACCTATTTTACAAAACTTAATGCATAATGGCACAAAATTTCGTCTTCCATATAAGTGTAATATCAAATCCATAATACTGCAGTTTATTCAAGATATTGATTTGTTTATATATAAAATTGCTGTTGATTACAATAAACCAATCGAATATTTCAGTGAATGGAGATTTTCTGTAATTGATAAATTAAAAAATGAAATTATAAAAAATTTTCATCATATTACACATGCAGCTTTTAAAAACATAAATAAACATATATCAGAATTACAAAACAAATTTATAATTACTTATGTAGATAAATCTCCAAATAATTATGCTATCATTTGTAAAGAATACTATAAAGTGTTAATTCACAATGCAATCAACACAAGTAATATTTTTAATAAAACTAAATTAAATATTGAAATAAATAACAGAAAATTATTAAATTATCACAAATTACTAAAAATCAAATGTAATAATTTTAATTATCCTTATCTTGTTATAATTCCAAAATTTCATAAAAATCCTATTAAATTTCGCACTGTTACCATCGGTTGTAACACATATAATAAAAATGCAAGCAATTTACTACTTAATATTTTAAAGCAGATATATGATATAACGCTAAAACATAATAACCAACATTGCCTAAAAAATAGTTTTCAACTCATTAATAAAATACATAATATCAATCCGGTAAAATTCATAAAAACATTGGATTTTAATGATTTATTTAATAACATTGATATAAAAGACTTACATAAAACAATGTGTATATTATTTAAAGAATTTAAATCTCAATTAAAATTAAAAGAACATATTTCAGTAAATTTTTTTAAAACTTTACTAAATTTTACATTGCATAATAATTACATTATATATGACAATATTATCTATAAACAATGCCAGGGAATTCCGCAGGGCGGAACCGCATCTAGTATTCTCTCTGACCTTTACTTATATTATTATGAAAGAAATATAAGTCCGAACAATGATTATGTATTTTATCGCTATATTGATGACATTATCATATTTTATTTCAATGAAAAAAATTGCACATCACCACTCAATTTTTATCCTACTCAGCTTAAATTTAGCGAAAATGATTTAATTAATAATAATATAAACTTTCTTGACTTAAAAATTAATATTACTAATAATTATAAATTAATTTTTGATATTTATGATAAGAGATTTGATTTCCCATTTAAAGTAAATATTTTTACCAATTATGCTTCATGTTTACATAAATCTGTTTATAAAAATATAATTATCAATTATCTACATCGTATAAAATACTTATGCTCAGATATAAATAAAAACAAAAATATTAGATATATTCGAGATCAAGCAAAAATATATGGATATCCTATTTTTATGATAAATTCAATCATCAACTCTTTTAAATAACATTTATTATATAATTTAAATATAAACATGGTATGTAATAAATTATTGTTTTAGTGTGCGATAACATATAACAAAAGATATAGAAAATAATAATTATAACATACATTATTACAATTATAACATATTAGGAAATTTAATATTTAATATTTGTTTGAACATTATATACACTTTATGTAGAAAATTACAAATATAACATACATAATTACAATTATAACATATTAGGAAATTTAATATTTGATTGAACATTATTTATACTTTGTATAGTTGTGATTGTGCGTTGCCGATCACCTCTGTTTAAGGTATTATTGATGTGCAGTTTTCATAAATTTATAAATTAACTTATACAATAACAAATTAAATTATACAATGATAACATTGGTGATTATAACTCATATATATATATATCTATTTGCAATATATATAAAAATAAATATATATAGTTTTTATTTTTGTCTGTGAATAATTAAAATTAACAAGTATTTTAATTACTGCATTGCATTAATTTGATTGAAAAACAGTAGTAATACTATTAATTATCAACATTATAAATTTTGAGATATTTTGAATTGTTTATGAATTATTTAATTAGATATTTAAATTAATCTATAAATATAAAATATATTTACAATGTAGTATAAATTAAACATTAATTATTTAAAAACAAGTCTAATATATATTTAAGTAGTAGTAAAAATAAAACATTAATTATTTAATAAATGTCTATAATATCAGTGGATTAACACAGCTGGCAGCAAAAATAATTTGAATTAAAATAATATCTCTTTTACATAATATATTCTTGTTAAGAATATCTGATATGCTGTGCAAGTTGAATTAATTCTGTGTAGATTTATTCATATAGTAGTATTATATTTTATTTGAATTTTAAGTAAAACTACAAGTTAGTATTGTTTTTTAAAGTTTATTTATATAAATAAATCTAATGAAGTGAGTATGTAACTAATAAAGTTGATATTTAACTAAATATTAATTATGAACTATTATAATACCAATAGATGGCGACACTTTACCTTTCAGGTAGTTGTAGATAATATTGTTAATATTATATTTAATTTAACTATAGAGGGAGCTATTGATTGTATATTAATTTTACTTTCAGGAATTAAAATTGGATGGAGTAATATATATTCACGGATATAAATTTGTTATAAGTGTATTACAACCAGAATTATTTTGAGTGTTTTTGAATCATTTTGTGATTGGGTGTCATTTATGGGGTTGTGTTTTAAAAAAAGTGTGCTCTCAACTTGTCTTACAAATCATTTCTCTCAACTCGACTTAGTTAACATGTATGATGCATTGCCATGTGGATGTGAATATTATGTAGACGTTGTGACATTTTAAGGATTCTGTATAATTATTGTGAGTAAAATATTTTATCTACACTTTACGCGTTCATATTTCCAATTTTATTATTTCAAAACTGTTATCTCGTGGTAATTTAGTGAGGTGTTAATTACAGTTTTTTGGATAATTGATGTGAGTGAAATATATTGTATTTTCTTAATGGTTTTTTATTTCCTATTTAAATATTTCCAAATTTTAATATTTCCAATTGTTGTCTGGTAATAATTCAGTGTACCTGGATGATTCTACTGATCTTAGCATTATGCCAGTAGAATTATGAAACACTGAATTATTATTTAAAACACATGTGGGTGCATCCAGGCTGATGAGTACATGTGCATGTGTTTTTCCATGTCCAATTCATATTTAATTCTCATGTGGTCCAGTTTTCCATTGTGTATGGTTCATATTTAATTTGTTAATCCATTTGTGTTTACTTAATTGCAACTCCAATTTATAATTTTTTTATTTTTTCCCTTTCTCTCTATTTCTTTTTTCAATATTCTTTTGGTATGAGTAAAATTTGGCCAATTACCATTGAAGCATCAGCTATGGTAATATTATGTTTGCACATGTTAATTATTAGCTATGTGGCATTCTGTATACACAGTATCATTGATTATCTCTTTGGAGATTTAAGTAGAATAGAACTTGATATGTTTTTTGAAATTCATAGATATTATAATTATATATATATATATATATATAACTGTATAAATAAACCAGAGCCAATCATTCGTTGGTAGAAAGATTTTGAGATATCGAAGAAAAGATAGTCATAGCTGATGTCATCTACTGGAAAAGTTTATGACCTATCAAAAATAAAAAATACAAAAGTCTTATTTCTAAACGAACACAAACAATGCAAGAACGCTAAAAGGAAGGCTGAAAATATATGTAATTCTGTATCACATATGTTTTTTTTTTTTTTTTTTTTTTTTTTTTTTCAACTGGGGAAAAAATAAAAACATATGTGATTCCACATCACAGGGTCCTACTGGTCTTTGAATACCAATAGTTCCAAACAAAAGTCTTCGTAATATATTTTAATTGCAAATGTTGTAGAAACCTACCACGAAAAGTATTGTTTGGAAATAGTGGTATTCAATAAACGGGCCAGTGCAGACATTTTTTAAAATACTTAGTTTCAAAACCTTCAATATTAATTAACAAAACTGAGTAATAAAACTATCTTTACTTTTTCTTTTTGATCATAGATTTGTGTATATAAATTGTATAAGTAAATCTTGCAAATCAATTGTAGTTAACTGGAACAACGTTTTATGTTATTGCTTTAACATCAAACAATCAATGGTGTCTCCATTTAAGCTGTAGAGTTTCCAGCTGCCTGTAAACCTTCATGCATGACAGACAAACTATAAAAAAGACATACATAATATAACCACAAATAAAAATACAATAACCGCTTCTGAGTTACCCATGATTCCGAAAAGTGTTCTTTATTTTTTGAAACCTAAGAAACCATATATTTTCGATATTTAAAGAACAGTTTATAAAAACAAATTTTCGTTTATTTCCACTGATTTTCGGAAACATTTCAGAGTAGTTTTTATTCTGTATTAATCAATTTTCTCAAACCAGAATATCACCTTTTTAGGATGTTATTAATCATTTTCAGCTGGGTAATTGAATTTATACATGCAAGAATAACAAAATAATATAAATTTTAATATTAATGTTAATGCTGTGAATTTGTCATGTTTGCCTGTAAAACATGTTCGTTGAACATAAAAAGGTTTACTTGAGAATTGAAAGTATTCGAAAAACTTATATTCTGAGTTGAGAAAAGTGATTAATACACTATACACAAACTACTCGGAAACGTTTTAGTGCAGCAAAAGAAACTTTTTTTTTTCTTTAATGCTTTATGAAATTGCGAAAAATATTGATTTCTGATGCTTCTAAAGATAAAGAACACTTTTCGGAGTCATGTGTAACTCTGAAGAGGCTATTGTATATTTTCATTCCTGATTATATTTTCTTAGATTAAGTAACCTTGTCTTTTTTTACATTGCACGGAGTATAAACAAAAAAAATATATTAAATTATTAAAACAACAATCCTTTTAGACAATAAATTCCAATTTTTTACTCGTCTGTTTAAAAAAAAATTTACACCATAACTTGATCGTTTTGAATTTAAAAAATATATAAATTCAGTAGTAATTTGAGCACGCTTACAGAAATCACATATGGTAATATATTCAAACATTTATGTATATCTGCAAAAAAAGCTATGTACGGTACGACGACCGTTTTCTAAATGATCTGTCTACTTTAGAAACATTTTAAAATTTTGTGACAAACATTTTATTTTCACGCAAATTAGATTATGAAGGAACGAGCAATGTTACAGACAGACGAACATACCAGTGTTTGGTTCTTAAAATTTATGTCAGAAAATTAGTCCATAAAAAGGAAGAAAAAGGAAGAGGAATTATAAAAGTTATAACATGCCAATTGAAGGTTAGGCATAAACATACTCATAAAAAAAGTCTATTTTTTTTTTCATTTGTTTAAAAATGTTCATTATTTTAGACTGTATGTTGTTTCGCTTTTACCATTCTTTAATTTTCGTTAAATTTTTCATTAAAAACGTAACTTTAATAAGTTACAAAGCGCAACCTTCGTAAAATGCCATAATTCGTGCTCTCAGAACCCATAGAATCTGAGTTGACCTTTATTAAAATTGTTTATTGTTTAAAAATTTTCATTATTTTGGACTGTCTGTTGTTTCGTTATTACCTTTCTTTAATTTTCGTTAAATTTTTCATTAAAAATGTAACTTCAATAAGTTACAAAGCGGAACCTTCTTAAAATGGCATATATTCGTACTCTCAGAACCCATAGAATCTGAGTTGACCTTTATTAAAATTGTTCATTGTATAAAAATTTTCATTATTTTGGATTGTCTGTTGTTTCGTTATTACCTTTCTTTAATTTTCGTTAAATTTTTCATTATAAACGTAACTTTAATAAGTTACAAAGCGCAACCTTCGTAAAATGCCATAATTAGTACTCTCAGAGCCCATAGAATCTGAGTTGACCTTTATTAAAATTGCTTATTGTTTAAAAATTTTCATTATTTTGGACTGTCTGTTGTTTCGTTATTACCTTTCTTTAATTTTCGTTAAATTTTTCATTAAAAATGTAACTTCAATAAGTTACAAAGCGGAACCTTCTTAAAATGGCATATATTCGTACTCTCAGAACCCATAGAATCTGAGTTGACCTTTATTAAAATTGTTTATTGTATAAAAATTTTCATTATTTTGGATTGTCTGTTGTTTCGTTATTACCTTTCTTTAATTTTCGTTAAATTTTTCATTATAAACGTAACTTTAATAAGTTACAAAGCGCAACCTTCGTAAAATGCCATAATTAGTACTCTCAGAGCCCATAGAATCTGAGTTGACCTTTATTAAAATTGCTTATTGTTTAAAAATTTTCATTATTTTGGACTGTCTGTTGTTTCGTTATTACCTTTCTTTAATTTTCGTTAAATTTTTCATTAAAAATGTAACTTCAATAAGTTACAAAGCGGAACCTTCTTAAAATGACATATATTCGTACTCTCAGAACCCATAGAATCTGAGTTGACCTTTATTAAAATTGTTTATTGTTTAAAAATTTTCATTATTTTGGACTGTCTGTTGTTTCGTTATTACCTTTCTTTAATTTTCGTTAAATTTTTCATTAAAAATGTAACTTCAATAAGTTACAAAGCGGAACCTTCTTAAAATGGCATATATTCGTACTCTCAGAACCCATAGAATCGGAGTTGACCTTTATTAAAATTGTTTATTGTTTAAAAATTTTCATTATTTTGGACTGTCTGTTGTTTCGTTATTACCTTTCTTTAATTTTCGTTAAATTTTTCACTAAAAATGTAACTTTAATAAGTTACATAAGTTACAAAGCGGAACCTTCTTAAAATGGCATATATTCGTAGTCTCAGAACCCATTGAATCTGAGTTGACCATTATTAAAAGTGTTTATTGTAACTGCAGCAGATTTTTTTTTTTTTACACTGTCGTTTTGAGAAGTACAATACCTCAATAAAAAATGTATTTTGTAATGGTGTTTTTTTTCCCCTTCATTTCAGAAAACTTTACATAGTAATTCAACTGAACATAGAAAAAATTACTTTAAAAGTAAAATAGATTTTGCGTGATACAATATTTTTAAAAAAAAATCTCCCTTTAAAAACGTAATTGTGGAAAGCTTGAATGCGAAAATTTAAGAAAAGAAATAGTTTAAAATATCATGCTGAAATTTTTACTTTATTTGAATACACAACACAGGACTAAAAGAAAAAAAACATATGTACTGCAATATGCAGGGTATCTCAAAATACACACCCAAACTTTAAAATTTAGAAAATTATTAACTATAATAAATATGAATAAAAAATAAGTGATATGTTTTTAAGGTAGTTCATAAATTTCTTATGCAGTAATTTTTAAATTAGTTCGAAGTTTAATTCGCAGATGGCGTTCTACTGCCTCAATCTATAAAAATACTCAAACAAGCTAGAAATACAATTTTTTTCCCATCACATTTTAAACGTTAAACAGAATTAAACATAAAAATTTATCTTTAATCAATCTTTTACATGCGCAACTTGCAGAATATTGAATAATACGCATGAAATGTTTTCAGAAAAGTTAAAAAAATTAAATAAGTTGTTTATATATTTAAATAAATGTTATATTAAATACTATCCACAAATATCATAGCACAGTTTAAGCACAGTTAAGTTAAAATTTAGAGAAAATGCAAGATTTTCGCTTTAGTTAAAAGTGTATGTTTTTATATCATTTCTTTACTTATTTGTGTGAGTCTCCAAAAGTAAAATCTTGACTTCGTTTAAAAGTGCATACAAAATATGATGCGAAACAATGAAAAATTAACTTTTTTCTTCATAAACTTACAGTTGTATTTTACACTTAAAAAAAACAGTTTTATTTGCAAAAAGAGATAGACGTGTTTTTACTAAAAACGTGGAATTATTCCGTTTTTGAAAACTTTGAATCAACACATATTTTTAAAAAATCATACAAAAAGTGTTCTCTATACGCAAAGAATGATGCTTAATTAAAAATTCACGTTTCATAACACACTTGGAATGCATTTTAGGAAAGGAGTCAGAGGAAATAGAAAAAAAAGAAACATGAAAGCATATAAGGAAAAAAAACTTTAAAATAATATTAGATTATCATTTCAAGCGTCAGAAAATTTAAACATAATTTAATAATATCAAATAAACACAAATGTTGTAAAATAAAATAATGGCAAGAAATAAAACTAATAATACATGTAAAAAAAAAATTAAATGTGAATTTTTTTCTTCTTTGAGCCTATGTTTGAACGAAAGCAAATTACAGCCCTTTCAACCTTTTTAAAAGGATTTTTTACGAGTTGCTCAAAACGCGCGTGCTTTTACGCAGATGCTCAAAATTGCAAATTGTCATCGGTCAGTTTCATTTCAATAGCTTGTCCGGCGGCCCTTTTTTAATCGACTTCAAGGTGAAATAAATCGCCTGATTTCGGTCGTTAGTTTACGTATGTATGCATGTCCGAAGTTTTCTCAACAACTGTTGAACGGATTTGAATGTAACTTTTTATACTCTAAATCTTGCACACTCGGGGAGGTTTATGAGCTGAAAACAGTTACCATATAAAGCATAATTTTTTTTTACATGGTTACGTAAACAATTTTAATATATGGCTGTCTACTGCGTGTCAAATGTGACTGATGCTGGCAATTGGAGAGCCTTTATAAAGAGAGAACATACGAGCAATAAAATTTGTTTAGTCCAGAGGATTTTAGACAAAAACAAAGGAAGCTTGCCATTATTGCTAAGCTCATGTTCTTTGACTTATCTCATTCATCTAATCGAATTTGTCCAGGCGAGTATTGCCAAGTTCTGAAATAAGGGGTGCCATAGTATAAACAAAAACTTCTATTCCTAGCATGTCCTCTGCGCGTATGTTACCACTCTTTTATTTATAAAAGAGCTCTAATGGTAACAACGGAGATTAAATTGAATATGGATAACATTAAAGGCCTGCTACAAAAGAAAAAATCTGTCAAGCCAAACCCCTCTCCCTAAAATACGCCAAATGGAGCACAATAAGTAAATAAAACAAACAATGTTAATAAATATGGCTGTTTTAGCCCAATATGTAAGCTAGTTAGGGATTAAGAAACAGTTAATAGCGTTAATTTTTTGTTAAAAATTATTTGTTTAAAAATATATATATTATCACACTTGACACACTTACACACTGTAAAAATACACAAATGTTTCTTAATCTAGAAAAATATATTATAACCACGAATGAAAATGTACACAATAACCTTTACCGAGTTTCCCACAATTCCAAAAAGCGTTTTTATCGTTAGAAACCTCAGAAACCAATATATTTCTTAGATTTAAAGAAACATTTATAAAATCAAAGTTTCTTTTGCTGCTACTGATTTTCATAAATGTTTCCGAGTAGTTTTTATAGTGTATTAATCAATTTTCTGAAACAGGAATATCAGATTTTAGGATGCTATAAATTCTCAAGTAAACATTTTCATGTATAACAAACATGTTGTACAGACAAACTTTATAAATTAACTGCCTTAATATGAATATTAACATTAACATTAATATTATTTTGTTACTCTTACGTGTATAAATTCAATTATACAGCTGAAAATGTTTAGTTGAAAATTGATAGCTTCCTTAAAACCGATATTCTGGGTTAAGAAAACTATAATATACTATCAAAACTACTCAGAAATATTTACGAAAAACAGTGGAAGCAAAAGAAACATTTTTCTATATATAAATTTTTCTTTAATCGTAAAAAAATTACGGATTTCTGAAGTTTTCTAAAAATAAAGAACACTTTTCGGAATCGTGGGTAGCTCGAAAAAGGTTATTGTAAATTTTCGTTCGGGTATCATATTGTCGTAGATTAAGAACTATTTGTATCTTTTAGTGTTTCGTTCATCTCTCGAAACCCTAATTCGTCCAGCTTCGTTGTCTGTCCGTCACAGAGCCGGTTCTCAGAAACTATATAACTTAAAGACTTGAAATTTTGTGTACTTACAGCTGAATACCTACTGTGAAGCTGAAAATCATAACATTTAAAAAAATCGTATTATTTTAATATAGAGAGAAAAAAAAATCTAAAAGCCTTTTCCTATTAAATTTAAATATTTTTCGTTATAGCAGTGGTCAACAATTAAAAATCCACAGTAAAATTCTTTCTACAATAATTAATTTTCTGTTGAAAGATTTCCACGTGAAAAATGAAAATGAAATGAAAAGTTTCACCAGTTGAAAAAATATTAATATGACGTCATATTGGTAATAAAACGGAAATTTTCAAACATTTCTCAATAAAACAAGGAGTATAAATATGTGTGAGTACAGAAAGCAGGCTAATATGATGTCATTAGAGAATTAAAAAGAAAATTAATCTGACGTCATATTGGAGGTTTAACGGACTTTTTCAAATGTTTGAGAATAATACAAAGAGGGTGTCAATATGAGTAATAGAGAAAGCAAGCAGATAGGACGTCAGCAAGTAATTATAACGTCATATGAGTTTGAGAAACGTATTGAATTATGATAAAAACCCGATTATGGAAATATTAACATATTTTAATATTTTGAAGGTCTCTATACAACATGTTTAATTTTGAAATTGATTTTTTTTTAAATATCGCATTTAGTCCACGTGACAGATATTATTATGACAGAGTATAATCGCAGAGTATAATAGCGAAAAAACGAGAAAAATAGACCTCTAAATTTTTACTTTATAAAAACCATTTTTTTTTTTTTTTTTTTTTTTTTTTTTTTTTTTGGAAAAGGACATTTATTTGGATTTATTAAAGAAAGGATAAAATGTTTTGAAAGGAATATTAAACGAAACCCTTTGTGCTATCTTCGATCACACTTTCCCACACTTTCCACACTTTGTAGCTAATTGCTCTATCCCCTGCGCCTCTTGTCCCCATTCCCACGGACGCCAATAAAGGCAAACAGAAAACAAGTAATTTTAAATAAAGAAAAAATTATTTTAAAAGATACTATCCGTTCAAATAACATGCAAGAATACACATATACACGCATAAATAAATACAACCATAGGGGAAAAAATACATCGGTTTATAAGTCCTGGATAATTAATTCTGTTTCTTCTTCTTTTTCTAATTTAAAGCATTTGTCAGTTACATAGTCACTGCTACATAGTGACTGCTGACTCCTGTCATCAAAGCAGAGACTCACATGCATCGAATTTCATGGATGATGTTCCTATTTTAGTTTTTGCTAAATAAAGTTACTCTTTCGTTTTGGATTTCGTTTAATGCGAGATAAACAAGTCGCAACGTCAAGTTTTGCATTGGTAATTAGTTTACCGGGTTTCAATTTGAAATTATAATCGGTAATTATTCATAAATTCCGGTTGCTTAAATGACAAAAAAAGAGTGCAGAATTACTTAATACGGAAGATGTGCTAAAAATAAATTTCATTCGATAGTTTAAGCTTCTACATTATTTCATTTAATAAAGCATTTAACAAAGTTTATAGAATTAAAAATTTAAGTATTTTTTAAGGGGAAAAAAGACATTTTTTAGAGTTCTGAACATGAACCAAACCCATTTCCCAGACCCGAACATTTTATTTGAAGCTAACCGGAAACCCGATTCAAACCAGGCAAAAACATTTTTGTGGAAAGAAAACCCGACTCGAACCTGACGCACTTCAACCCGAAATGAAAGAAAACTAATCCATATTTAAATCCAACTAATGGGAAAATACTTTATAATTATACCTCTAAAAAAATCTTATTTTTTATTTATTTATTTTTATTTTATTTATTTATTTATTTAATTTTTATTATTATTATTTAATTATTTTTAAAACCGAAATGAGCGCGCGCGCGCACACACACACACACATATATATTGGGTCATCTGGAAAGATGTGCGGTTTTCAAACCCGAACGCGGTTTCGTCTAGTTATTTTGCTACTGCTGATATATATATATATAGAGAGAGAGATAAGTAGATAGATAGATATAATTGCAATTACTATTATTAATAAATAAAAATAAATTGTTTGATTTATTTTACATAACATTGGCTTAAAATATTAAAATGAAAATTTATGATTAATGTTTGAACATTATAATTAAGTAACTCATAATTATATTACATGTGATTTAATTAAAAGATGGCAGCACTAAATTGTTTAATTTTTTTTTTCACTATGTATATTGTTGCCACTGATCTGTACTCTTTAAACTTTAAAATATAATATTTTTCCAATATGTTAATAGACTTAAAATCAAATTTGAATAATTATATTTAGTTTTCTTTTAAGTTTTAATTAGTAATGATTTATTGGTGATTAATTTAAAATTTATAAATAACGTATCTGTTTGTATTAAATCTTATCTGCAATCGTAAACATCTTGAATGTTCCTTTCGTCTCCTATATGTAACTATAGTATAACTGTTGGATTCACATATTAGTTCTTCTCAAATGCTGCGAGTACAATCTTTGTTTAGGTGCGTTCGTAAATATATAAATACATAGCACCTATAGTCGTTGTCTGATTCGTCCGTCTGTCCGCATATAACAGCGCAAAAACTACCGAACCAAGTGATTTGAAATTTAAGATATAATATCTTTGCAGAATTTTGTCGATACATTTCAAATTTTATGAAAATCTAATCAAAACTTTAGAAGATATTAATAAAAATATTTATTAAGAAATATGAATTTCTTTTAAAAAATCGGTGCTTTCTTGTTATAGAAACTACCGAGGTTTAATCGTCAAGCGACCGAGATACTCATTTTATTACAGAAATTAATCCGCAGAGGATATAATTCATTTCACAGAATTAAAAATCATCAAGATCTGAATATTTATAAAACTAGCTATAGTACGAACGCACCTCATTTGTCACGTTTGACGTACAATTTCCAACTTGATATTATTGATATTGGATTTTCTTTTAATTTTCAATATGTTTTATATGTTTGTCTTCATTTTTTGCTTAAATACAATCAGGGCCCGACTTAGACTATCTAGGACCCCGGGGAGGGGCATCATTCTGGGGAGGGGACTTCTATCTATCCCTAAAAATTGTTTGTGAACTATGCTTAAGTGACTAGTACTAAACTTTATACCTTTGGCGGTATTTCCATATATTTTGAATCAGGTACTATTCACATCTTATACAGGCTATCGCAAGAAAGATGGTCACAGGAAAATACTAGTTTTAAGGAAAATACTAGTAAAAAAATAGTAGAAAAAATTATGGATTGATTGATGGGAGTATTTGTTTGCAAACTTTTCCTTTGCTTATCTACATATGTCATAACATGTCTAAAAGTAAAATGCCTCAATTGGTCATCATAAATTGTTTTTAACATCCAGAAAAATATCAATAATACATTTCTCTTGAAAACAATGGACTACTAATTTGATATAATAAAATTTTATTCATTAGTTTTCTGGTAATGTAGCTTGTTCTTTTTTGTAAGTGGGGAAAGGGCACGGGGTATGGGAAGAAGAGAGGGGGTGATAGGACCGCACCCCCTAAATCTGTGAAAAGGTTTTTGGTCAAAAGAATGTTTGACAGTTTTGCCCATTTTAACCATTTGGCATCTCTTAAAAAAATCCTGATTAGTCCAATGGAGGGGCCCCCTCAAAAGGGGGGCCAGGGGCAACTGCCCCGCATGCCCATGCATTAGTCAGGCCCTGATATGCAATGCATTATATCGGCAATGATAGACTTCTTGGCTATATGCTAGTATATTGTATGAAATAATGAACTTTTTGTGACACGTGGATATTGTTGTCGACTCATTATTGAACACCCAAGTGTCGCTTTTTTCTCTCTTTCCCGTCATCATATTTCTATATTCCATTTCTGTTCCAATTTATGATTAAATCCTCTTTATTTCACTGTTTGTTTTGCATCATCTATCTTTAAAACATAGTTATGATTCTTAATATATTGAGATATCCTGGTAGGTTTTATTTATTAAGATGTTTTCTATATACAGAGAGAGTGTCTCAAAAACATTGATCTCGTCTTTTATTCCTTAAATATTGATCATAGACATTATAAATTACAAAGTTACGTAAAAAAAAAGGTACAGAATTTTATGAATTCGATTAAAATTTTCAGGCGATTAAATTTGAAGAAATACAAAATTTAAATTTTTATACGGCCCCCGTACAAAAATTTTTTACCAGTGAGTAAAATGTACCACATGCACTAATAAGTTCATGTACAAAATTTCAGCATTTTATCATAAAAATTTGCAGAGGTATAAAAATACATAAATGCTGACTTAAATCACTTTTCGATGCCTGGATATGAGTGCGGATGATCGCGTTTCAGGGACCCGGTCGAACACAAATTACGAAAGAAAACAATAATTGCATAAATAAATAATAATTGTGCTATTTATTGGAAGAAAAATATCTAAACTGTGTAGAAATAATAACTTTACGCAGAGATTACAAACAGATATTTCCATATGCAAACATTTCTAAGCTGTTTTAATGTTCATTGATAGTGGCATTTCCAAAATTTTTTCTCTAATTCATTATGTAAAATTTTAAGGTATTTTTCAGGAAGCATAGTTTTGTAAATTTGTATATAAAATTAAAGATGAGAGCCATGTTTAATTTCTTATGATGCATTCCTGCGTCGCGTCATCTGCACTCTATCTGTAAACATTTACATTTTAATTTATGATAAACACCCCTCACTAACTTTGTTTACATATATCTGCGACTTTTTGTGATAAAATGCTCAAATTTTGTGCATGACCTAATTCGTGTATGGGGTACATTTTACTCATTGGGGGAAAATTTTTGTACGGGGGTCGTATAAAAATTTAAATGTTGTATTTCTTCAACTTTAATCCCCTGGAAATTTTAAATCAATTTCATAAAATTCCGCGCAGACTCGAACCCGAAACAATTAGAATAAAACTGACTTGAACAAGACACACAAGGAAAAAAAATTAGAGCTTACTTGACAGCGGGTTAGGATGGGTTTAACCGACCAGACAGGTACCGACCAGAGGCAATACACTAATCAACATTTGTTTTAATTGCATTCGTTGCAAATATTGCTCATTTTGAAGCTTAGTAGATAATGATTGTAATGATGGATGTAGACTTTAGTTAGCCGTGAAAAGTGATCTTGAAAATATATAGTGGGAAATATTTAATGCAGGTTCTTTTAGAAAAAAATAAAATAATCCCTTTCTGGAAGAAAGATTGAGTCGAATGCATCTATGAAGATTTCGAAGAACTTTTAATAACAAGCACAAGAACAGGAGCATAAAACAGGCGAGTGGGTGGTGCCTTAATGTTCGTACAATAGACTCAGAATCTACATGTTTCCAGGCCGGCAATCAGAGAAGGAATGCTGATACACATACGCTGCAAATTTCTTCGTTTACATTTTTTTTGGCATCATACATTTGGCGAGAGTACATGAATCATAAAGTATCCGTTAATAAGGAACATATGGATAACTGTTTGAACTTATAGCCAAACAAGTAATTTAACAAAATTAAACACCGCCAACAATTACGTTACAGAAGAATTTTCGCATCCCATGAGAAGTTCCTAGATAGACAAAATAAGGAGTGCTGAATAACCTTTTATGAATCAGAAAGAAACAACTGCATAATGAAAAAATTATAACGAATGTGAAAATGAATAGAGTTAATTTGGAGGCCGAAATATTTCTTGTAGTTTTTGTTTTTATCCGATTTAAGCGTTTGATCGCACGTCAGGACTAAAGATGAGAATTTGCATGGGAGCAGAAAAGCTGATCTAATTCTTTTATTTGTTCTGAATAAGAACGCAAAGAGCTTAAATAAAATTTATCAAAACTTTAATAAATGAATTATAGAAAGGGAAATTTATTAAAGTAAAAAAATAGCTAATTTAAAACTATATGTGATTTCACATCACAATGATATTAAAATTTTTGTAGCGTCCAATTAAAAAAAAAAAAAAAAAAAAATCTATACTTGATACAACGATTATTTTTAAAAGTTAAAGTAGTGTGTACGTGTACTTTAACATCATATTAAAATTTCATGACGATTGGTCAATTTTTACAAAAGTTAAAACCAAGCTAAAAAATAAATAAAAGAAAGAAAAAGAAAAAGAAAAGAAAAAAAAAAGAAAAAGAAAGAAAGAAAAGAAAAGAAAAGTTAAAGAAATAGACAGACTGGCACACATACTATTATTAGTACTTATAGTCCTATAGTATTATAGTCCTTGTAGTACTGAAACAGAAATGCCAGCATAATGAGAACTTTCCAACAAAATAAAAATTTGAAAATCGGAGCATCTGTTCAAATGCCATGTGTGAACAGAATATATATATATATATATATATATATATATATATATATATATAAAGAAATTGAAACGAAATAAAAATCTCTTAACGCTTTCAACACTTATTTAACAATTTCAACATAACTGAAAATCACAAAACTACCGAGTATGAAAGCAATAGTTAGTACTTTATTAATCACCATATAAACTAATAACTCCTTCGTCCGAAAATGAGGCGTACTTCTCAAAATTATTTTTGTCCAAATTTGTGATGTGCTTCCGATTTCTTCAAAAAGAAGATAGATCTTATTTGATTCGCAGATCGTTTATAATAAAATCACAACAAATGTGTCATTAGACACGGAATAATGTATTTTTACTGAATATGAATGAAACTTTAGCATAAGGGATTAGCTACATATAAAAAATTGCACTAATTTTTATTATTTAAATAGTAACATCCACTTCTGACACTTTATTTGAATTCCTTGGATCATACCCGACCGAGAAAGTGCATAGTTTATTAGTTGTTTCTTAAATCTTCATACGGTTAGAAGAGATTAAAGTTTGAAGATGCAATGTTAAATCCACCATGACAAATTTTAATTTATATTTTCTCGAAAATGCATCCGATTGAAATGTTTCTTTTTTAAGATACAATGAATGGACGTATAATCTATACATTTTTTTTATTCAAAAGCATATTTTAAATTTGGGAAATTATTAACAAATTCACATTAAAAAAATATGACCTACATTAATTTTTACACCCACATATAAGAAAAATCTTAAAAAGTAACCGGAGAATTTATGTAATTTATTTTATATATTTCAGTAGTTTATTTTATATTTAAATTTTTTATACATTTTTTCGAGTTAATAATTGACTGACTTTGGTATTTTCCCCCTGTGATATCTTAATTTTATTTTTCTAAATTTATGATAAATCCTTACATTTTCTTTTATAACTCTACAAAGATATAAGAAAAAGTGCCTAAATTACTTACTTTTCACTCTTAATTTAATACAAGAATCTCAAATAATGTGTCGAAAGTGGACTTTATCATTTTAAAAATGAAAGTTGTTGCAAGTTTTAATATAGATGACCCGTTTTCATGCTACAATATTTTAATTACTTTCTTATATTTTTCCCGGCTTAAGTGTATATCAGTACTTTTCATTACAAAAAAAATATAAATATATTCGAGTGCTTGTTTTAATGTCACCCATCTTTCAGTTTCATCTGAAAGTTTTTTATTCTATGACATGAATTTTTTTACATTTTTTAAAATTTTGTCTTTCATTTTTATGGAAATTGTACACCATGGACATATAGTTCTTCTGACACCATTCTGTATTTCTCTATTTACTTTAAATTTCGCTCCCAATTAATACGATTTGCTAGGGTTTATGTAACAATGATTTTTTTTTAAATGCTACTAAATATTTTTTTTCTACCTGAACAATTTTATATAATTCAAGAAATGCAATTTATTTTTAGAAATCCTGTGATTAATGTTTTTAACATTCAAACACTTTGTCAATCAAAAAAGTGCAGAATAACTGATGGGGGGGGGGGGCTTCGTTTAAAAATTGTTCTCATGAAGTAATGATTCATAATTATTCGCCCATTATTTCACTTCGTCTTTCCTATTTTATATATGAATAACCTTCAAAATTTCTTAAACATCTGCTTTAGCAAAAGTATATACAATCAAAGGTCGCATTTTTTAAATAAATTTATGCAAGTCTAGCACACGTACGAACTAAGATGTTATAGCCAAGACCAGAAAAAGAAGCCGGGGGGAGATACTTAAACTTGCTTTCAGAATTTACGTAAAACTCGATTTTTTAAGTGTTTTGTAATGTTTAAAACTGTAAGAAACATTTGAAATATTTGAAAATTTGAAACACTTATAATATTAATAAATTGAATATTTCATTTAATGGAATTTTTAACTAAGTATTTAATTAAGTTATTATCATTTAATTAAACATTTAAAAAAATAAATATTTGTAATTTATACAAATTTATTTATACACTGCAAAAAAAAGTGTCGATTTTACAGTATAATACCGCGCATGTGCAGTAGCATATTACTGCTTATTTTATTGTTTATTACTGTTAATTTTACGGTATAATACTGGCAGCTGGTTTGCCAGTATTATACTGTAAAATCAACACTTTTATTTTTGCAATATATAAATAAATTTGTATAAATTACAAATATTTAACATCTGGTATAATATGAATGAAATACTTCATAAATATTTTATTCACATTAAATCAGATGCCTATCAAAGCAATAATCTTTCCTCAAATTATTTCTCCGAATTCTAAATTATTTGACAGTTTCGTTCAACATTACTTGTTAAACTATTCTTTTATATCCACTACTTTTCCTATATTGTAATTCCAATAAACATGTGTTGCCGAAATACTTAACTATGCGAATGAGTCACGATCTATAAAATTTAGTTGTTTGGTACATCAAGCAGAATAATTCTATACATTGAATATGACAAGGCATTTAACAAAGGAAATATTTCAAGCTTTACCTTCACTGTACATAACGTTAAGTTCACGAAACAATTTATCACCTAAATAAGTCCAAGATGCCATTTTAAAACATGCACGCTCTAAAGCGCTACTTTGAACAACTCTTCACTTGTCTAACTTGTCTAGAAAGTGTAACATAAATGATAGGAAGATGATTTTGATGCATCTGCTTCAAATCAGGGAATATTGTGTTTAGAAATTTACTCGAGAAAAATAATTGCGATAAGTTCATAAAACTTACCAATTAAAAAGTAGAAAAAAAAGTTATATCTTAAAACTGCAGACATAGAACATGCATTTTAAAAACTTAGACGCCTGAAAGTTTTCAGAAAGATTCTTGCATCAACTTTCTATTAATTGCTTGAATTAATTAGTTCCTTACTTTCTACATAAATAGTATTTAATACAACATTTGAAAGTTCTGAGAAATGTTTTAAAATACATTATTTAAAGTAAATTATTGTAAAAAATATTCAGCTATTTTTTCTTAAAAATTGGATATAATTGTAAGATTTGGAAAATAAAACGAACAGATTAAAAAAAAAAATTAAACTGACTTAAGGGGACGTTCTGATCTAGGTTAGTAAATAATAGGATATTTTTAGGAATTTTTTTAATAACAAAAATTTAAATCATTAGCGTGTTTTTATAATTTATTACATATATATTAAATATTTTTTAATCATATAAATATTTAATACATTTAAATATTTTAGCAGCAATAACTATTCTTCATAGCAGTCATAAGAAAATGCCTTTCAGACGGTGAGACGTCTTTATCCTCAGTAATTAATCTGAAAATATTAACTGTATTAAATTAGTGAAGCAGTGAAACGGAAAAAGTTCATTTTTTTCTAACGTTTTAAAATAAAACATTATTATTATTATTATTCAATTCTACATGCTTAAAAATTAGTAAATTTACCCAAACCTAAGATGTTAAAGGTTTACTGCCTTCGAAAAAAATATAATTTTTTGTTTAAAATAAAATATTAAAACGATGGATTAATTTTTTATTTATTTGTTCAACCAACTCAAAAAATAATGTTTCGAAAAAATCGCATTTAAAATTTTACATGTGAAAGTTTTTTTTTCTTTTGTCTCTAATCTGCGTTTCCGGATCTCTGTACATCAATCCTTATCTGTAATTTTATGAAAATCTTTCATGACCTTTAAGACTTCTTTCTTTGTAATTATTTGCTGTGAAGTCAGGGAAAACTTATCCTTCAGCTGTCACTTAAAATTCTGTAACCATGGAAATTTTAAGAATTTCAAATTTTCCTTTTAAATACATATTTTTGATACATTCAAAGAGTGAAAACTGAAAAACTTACAAATTTACAATTTGTTACTGCAAATAGGGTGATTGTATTGAGGGTGATTTTGCTATTTTGATGTTTTTTTTTTTTTTTTTTTTATAAATAACCAGAAATAGTGCATAATAACATGTCTCCAACAGAAATGAAAATTGCATGGATTTGAGATTATTAAAATCCCTCCAAATAAATAAAAATCGTAAAATCATTAACAGTGGACTTTCTTTGTATAAGTTATGTTTGTTTGTTATTCCACCTATAAGACGAACTTATGTTAGACATATACACATATTCGCAATGTGTGTATGTGACACCGGGATAATAAAGTAGACATGGCGTTTTCTGTCACTAAAAGCGCATTTTTTTTTTTCCATTTGAAACTCTGGAAATTCGAAAAATTCAACGTATCATAATAACTCGATGAGTATTGATTGTGCAAAAATAAAATTTTTGATTGTTTTACTTGTTTAGAGCATGGAGCAAGTTTTTCTAAATAGAACTTATAGGACCCAGGGAAAATATAAAATCTTAAAATTACGTAACTTTTTAGCAAAGTAACATTTGTCACATAAGTGCCTTTTGATATGATGACGAACAACATTTGAAACATTCTTGCAATTGGAACTGTATACCTCTAAATCAAACGAATCAGCTTAGGAAACTTAATTTAGAATTTAGCTAAAAGATAACGGTAAGAGGGACAATCTGTACATTATTACTATCTTTCATAAAATAGGAAATGTTATAGTAGGTTTTGCAATCATGCCGAAATTAAATTAAATAAATATAAAAGGAACAATAATTTTTTATCAATAAAACATCCTTTTATTCAAAGTTTACCTTAAAAATCCCACCTAATTTCAAGACAGCAATTCATGTTGTTCCAAGACATTTCAGTTACAATACGTGAATTTTGTGTAGGTGTTTATGGAAAGTTCACATTTTTTGTGAAAAATGAGTTTGAATTGTCAAAGCTTTGTATGTATAATGCCAAGCTATGCAATACTAAGCTTAGTCTCCTCTGACACTGGCAGAACTGACCTAAAAGAATTTGACAAAAAATTGTACACATTTTCGAAAGCCTTTTTCTTGAAATCACAGCTGTCGATGTTAGCCCACTCTGGTTCTTAACGCTACATTTATACTTAGAAGAAAGCGCGAACTAATGAATTCATTTAAAAAATAATAATTTTTGTTCAGTTTCTTTTTCAAATATGGTAACAGGAAAGGAAAAAAAAAACATCATTTAACCTATCTATTCAAGATTTCTATTTTTTTTTTCAATATATAGTTATAATTTAATTAATATTAGTCCGATAATTAGTAATTAAGTTCTCAAAATGTGAAAATATTGCATTGTCTTCGAGAACACACAACTGTACACGCTTTCTAGAACTTTAAGCACTCAAGAAAAAGGGTAAAAAGGAATTACAAAATTACATACATGAATTACATACACCTACATACATGAACTACACTGCAAAAAATAATTGTTGATTTTGCAGTATAAAACTGGAACCCAGCTGCCAGTATTATACCGTAAAATTAACAGTATTAAACAGTAAAAAAAGCAGTAATACGCTGCCTTGCAAGCAGTAATACGCTACCGCGCATGCGCGGTAGCGTATTACTGCTTGCACGGCAGCGTATTACTGCTTTTTTTACTGTTTAATACTGTTAATTTTACGGTATAATACTGGCAGCTGGGTTCCAGTTTTATACTGCAAAATCAACAATTATTTTTTGCAGTGTAAGTTAAGTTAAATAAAAACGTTTAGAAACGAATGCTATCTCACATTGCTAAATGAGTAAGGAATGCTCGGCTACAAAAAGTCAAATATCGCCGGTATCTTCTTCTTACTTTCTTCTATTTACACAAGTAGAAAGTATGGGATTCGGAAAAAAATGCGACTTCCAGTTTTCGATTATACGTTTTATAAAGTCTTGAACACGATTTGACTGTTTTTAGAAAATGTCTGTCCGTGAGTCTGTGTGTCTGTCTGCATGTGACACAAATTTTGTGAGCGCTCTAATTCACGAACTACTTACGTAGAATAGGGTGAAATTTCACATGCAGTTGAACTGATCCTTATGTGAACTGATGCTTGTTAGTTTTTGGGCGAAATCTTCCAAGACGGAATGCCGTAAAGCGACGATTTGTTCGATTTATGCGATACTTATATTTCCAGTTTATGTAATCCTAAATCAATGAAACGTCAAATTTAAAATCCTCATTATAAGAATAGATTGTCATTCAATTTTTGACTGCGGTCATCTAAGAGGGGTTGCCGAAATTCGATGATTTTTTCAAAAACAGCGGTGCTTATATCACCAGTTTAAGTGCACAGAATTCAACGAAACTTCACGCTTAGCATCCTGACTATGGGAATACATTGTGTTAAAACCTATTTTCTAAATCTATGTCATTTCTGTACTATTTACATTATTTAATTGATTTGATTTATATAGAAGAAAGTTTTGTGATGTCCATAACATACTAGTCTTTGTTTTTGATCTGTTTTATTTTCAGTTTCTTGTCAATTACACTAATGAACGATCAGATACATTTTCAAAAACAAGCAAAGGTTTTTAGATTACACACATACACACGCGTACGCGTACCCACACCAATGAGCTTCACAATAGTACTGTGAGAGCTAACTCCCTATTCTATTACATTGAATCCAGCGGTCCGTCCATGAATACAAGGCCATAGAATTTCTGAGCAAAATTTATCGCAAAACACAGATTTCCTCCCATAGAGTAAGTAGTATGGGCGTAGAGATGAGTTCGGGCTCTTTTTTCGGAGCCCGGGCCAGCCCGATCCCGAAGATTTTAATCCGAGCCCGCCCGAGCCCGATACCGAAAAAAATTGCATAATATTTAAAAATTGTTTTAAAAGTAATATCTCATTTTTAAAAAACTTCATACATGAAAATTACTGTTAATCCCGTGTACATAATTAATTTTATGAAAACTACATTCAATCTTATCAAAAGAGATGTTTGATATCAAATAAAAATATACTTCCTTAAAAGGATTTTCATATTTTTCTCTCCCAATAAGCAAATCTGATGGACACGTTAACATAGTACGTTTTATGAACAAATGCCTGAAATTTGTAGAAATTACTATTTCTATGCCGAAGAATTGAACAACGTTTTCTATTTCGTATAAAAGGTGTATATTATAAATTATAATTGATTCCTTAATTAAAACAATATTTCGTCTTCCTAAAAATCAGCTTAAATTAAAAATTTGATACTGTTATCTGAAAGATCCTATGCTTTTATAGGAAAAGTGGAAACACTGTTTGATTGGTTCCTACCGGAATAACAATACATGACAATTATATCTACTTACGAATGAAAGTGATTTCGTAACTGTGCAGCAGGAGCAGAGTTCATGATTAAAAATAGAATCACTAACGTTATTTTCATATGAAGAGCGATTATGACTCGCACACAATAGAAGACTGACAATTTGAAAACCTAAGCCAATGCTGATTGACTAAAAGCAAATACAATATTCATTTCGCGTTAGATCTAAAAATAAAATAAAATAACATAAACGTTCCAATTAAAAAATTTCCTACTGTCACAAACGAAAATCTAGCAGCGAATATTATTCGCACCTCTTCCTATTGGCGCCGTGTCACCCAGTCGTCAGTCACGTCGCAAATATCGTAAATTTTCTTTTAAAGTAGCATTCTAATGCTAGAAAAGAAAAATAAGATTTATGTTTCCCATTCTATTCATTCTGATCAAAATAACATTAAAATGACTTGAAATGGAATATGCAATTTTTTCGGGAAAAAAACTTTTTTTTATTGTTTCTATATGAGAATAAATAAAATTGTCAGTTTAAGAAAGAATGAGCCCGAGCCCGCCCGACCCCGAAGGCTGGTATAAAAATCGAGCCCGAGCCCGTCTCATCTCTAGATGGGGTAGATATTTTCAAATTGGATTTCTTTTAAAAATTGCTACAATTCAAATATTGATTTTAACTTATATATATATATTATTGAAAAAACTACAGATTTTGTTTAATTTCATCACAAATATTTAATTTTATATTATTTAAAAATAAAACTTTATGTGAGCACCAAAAAAAAAAAAGGGGGGGGGGGCAAAGGAAAGAAAAATTTGTTAAGTATTGCTCATAAAAATATGAAAAGGTGTGGTGGATGTAAATATGTAAAGGAAAGTGGACCGGTGTCTCACCGGTCCACTTTCTGCCGCAACCACATCACACTTTCAATGCGCTCAAGTCTTCAATCCTGCACTTTTCTTAATCTTACAGCCATTTTTTTTCGAACTTTTTCGCATACTTTTTATCATTTTTGATTATTTCTACGCCTTTTCATATTTTTATGAGCAACACTTAACAAATTTTTCTTTCCTTTGCCTTTTTTTTAATATAGAGTTCAATGACCCACACGCGCATACACATAGGAGAGAAAAGGGGGGGGGGGGGGGTAAATTCATGCAGAAGTCCTATATTCACCCAAGTAGTATATATGATACGATATAGAGGTTTATTATAAAATTTCTTTGAGTGAACAGAAAAATTATTACAATATTACTATAAATAATTGATCACTAAACAGAGAAAGCACTATTCCCTTATCCTAATTTGGACAAGAATATATTCAATGAAATCTAATTTTTGACACATTTATGGATTACTTGTAAACAGAATATTCAGATGCTTGGTTTATCTAAGCATAATAGCGAGATATTAACTATTCGTAAACATGATACAATTTTAATTCTATTAATATTGAAATTTATTCACATTTTATGCGACAGGACGTTTAACTGAATGGTTAAACAAAATTGCATATTATTATGATGCTTATGCTGCACAAACTCTTCTATTTTTACAGCCTCGTGTCATGTAGCATCATAAATGACTGAGTACACGAGGTTTAATTAGGAAATTTTTAAATCCAGATAACAACAAAAGGAAGAAAAATATTTTTGCTAACTTCATTTGCAAGTTTCTAATGCAAGAAGGATTGCCTGATTAATTATTCATTTTAAGTGTTTTCAATATTAATGTTGCAAATGCCTCATAATCTAATGCAAGAAATTATAAGCCATATAGGTTGTTGCCTACATCGTTAAACCAAATTATGGCTCCCTGTTCCCTCCCCCACCTCCGAAGAAGAAAAAAATGAGTTAGTTAAACTGTAAGATAATCGAATGAAATTTAATATTTATCTTGCAATAAGGTACTGCACGAAGTTTCATTCCTACATCATAGTTCATTATTATTATTAACTATTTTTTCAGAAGATAATTTCTTTTAGGAATTGTTATATTTAATCATTCTAATTGAGACGTGATACCTTAAAATTGAATTACAGTAAGGGAAGCTTGTTACTTTAGATCTAGAACAAATGGTTTTTAGTCATTGCAGTTAGTCGTTTTCTATTTAAAGAAATGATTTTGTAATGAAATTTTCATGAAAGATTTTGACAGTTCAAAATATGTAATGAATATTGTCCACTATGCTTATTCTTCTTGTTAAATAGTGACATTTCATTTTTAAAAGGATATTTTAATTGAGAAATTTCCTGAAACTCTTGTAATTACAATTTCAAAAGACAATGGTAAAAAACCGTCTTATCAAATAGCAAAACGCTCTAAAATTCGTTATTTCAAAGAAGATAATTTAATTTACTGAAATTAAAAAGTAAACAAATAGTAGGAGAAAGTTTTGATGAAAAAAAGTAGTGTAAGACTTTTCGAAAACATCGCATTACCAAAAAAAGTAACATAGGACAGAAAATTTGACAGAAATATCACGGAATAAAATATTACAGTTAAACTGATTATGCCATACAAAACTATAAGTAAAATTATATACATATATTTGAAAAATGCGTTTCTAAATTAACATCTGTAAAGACATGGAGAATTATATAAAATAACCCCACAAGTAAAAAGGAAAAGTTGCTTGTGATAATGAATGGATTGTGGCTGCATTAGTATGAATGAAAAAAAAACTGTATTAGGTAAATAAAATTTTGAAAATGAAGATGTTAATTCGCAGATTCAGAAATTTTTACTATAAACAATGTTCCCAATTGGGTACATATATTAATAAGCACATATTTAAAAAAAATTAAAATATCTAAAGAAAAGGGCAAATCGTTTTAATAAATTACTTACAACTTAATTTTTATCAAAGTGACAACTGCAAAATTTAAGGTCAAGATGTCATTCTTTAGGACACGCATCCAAAGTCTGTACAACATAAACATCTTTTCACCAATCAAACTTGTCCAAAAAGTATAAGATAAATGACTTGCAAACATTTTTATGTAGTGTCTTCCTGACATGGCTATCGCATTTGGAAATTTATTAGAGGAAATCAATTACTCGAACTTCATTAAACTTAGATTAAAAGAGTTCGAGGTTTGAAATAGCCAAGGTAATCAAGAAACATATAAAAACTTCTATGTTATTATTATGATTATTATTTTTTTTTCTTACAATTTTATAAATTTTATTTAAAATAAAGAACTTTTTGCTTTATTTCATTTATTTTCCGGCTGTGTAAAAATGAATATTAAAAAATATTATATAATAAAATTTAAATTTTTTTTCGATGTAAAAAAAAAAAAATCATTTAAAATGTTGAACACAAGTACAAGATGAGAAATAGTTTATAGTTAGATATATCAGAATATTAAATACCGTTTTAATAATAGTAGTTTAATTATGAAAAATCTCTCTCTCCTCTCTCTGACCAACAGAGGGATTTCTTGCGAATAATCTAATAAAATTCCGGTTAATTTTAATTTCCATTAGCGCTTTGGCTCTAAAATACAGTAAAACTACGATTATCCATCAGTCACCTGACCGCCGATGTGAAGGATAAGAGAAGAGACGGATAATCGAAACCTTTTTACTAATCTACAACAAATGCGGGCGATCGACGACGAAGATTACATTTTAGTACATAGCATGATATCGTATAGATGCAAATCTAGGCGTCCTCAAAATGAAATCCATGGAAGTGAGGGGGGGGGGGTTGCAAAATTTTATATCGGTAGTGTAACAAACAGACCAAATATACAATACAATAGTATAGTGTTTCAAATAGCCATGTAATCCAGGTTTTTTTCTCATAAGGGAAAATATAAATATGAAATAGATTAAACTAAGATTTATTATTATTATTATTAGAACCCATGCAAAATACATTTTTAAGACATATTCCTATAAAATTAAAACGAAAAAATAACAAATAATATATATACATATTAAAAATCCAAAAAATAAGCTTCGGCCGGCTTTTTTAAATTGAAGAATTGAAGCAGTTTATTATTGTTTTCCCTATGAGGGCAACGACCCCCCCCCCCCCCACCTTCAATCAATCCCTATTTAAGATGTTTATTTAACACCTGAACGTAAAAAGAAAACTAGAACTAAAAATTTATCTCAATGGATGAAAAATCCTTAGTTTCTTTTTCGCTTAGTATTGAATGAGTTTAAATCATTTCAAAATAATACATATTTTTTCAAAATCATAATAGAAAAAGGAAATTTAAATTAAATTTGGAAATCCAAGGAGAGGAAATTGCCCTTCCTTGGCATCCCAGGTTACGTACATCTCTACCAGACATTTTTGCCTTGTTTGAAAATTATTACAAATCCTGCAATTGAACGCGGTGATAACGAATTTTGCTATTTGAATATTAAATTAAAATGTTCTAATCAGAAAAAGTAGTGCTAGATTCTTTGGAAATTCCCAGGAAACTCATAAACCTTGGCCTCCTAATGCTGTCAGCCGTGGATACAAACCAAGATTATAATTGGAAATTAATCACATTATAGCTCCTTATATCTCTCAAATAATTACACGATTATTATATAATAAAAAATGTTATTGCATTTAAAATGTAAATCAAAACCCCACAAGTTCAGAACATCATGTACTGTATGCAATAATTTTGTGCAAGATTCATCCAAAACAAGAAAGTGAAAACAAACTTATGAAATAGCTCATTACATTACGATTGCACTACCATCACGATTTGGAAAAAAAATCTCTCATTATTATTTATTTTAAATCTCTATGGCCTTTTATATCTAGTCTGTTTTTCTTATTGAATGAACGGTTTTACCGATGTGTTTGCAAAGTCATTTTCTAGTTTATACAAATTGGGTGAAAAAAAAAATAAACAACGACGAAACGGTTTATAACTGTAATTTTGTGCACGTATTAACACTAGGAACGGCCGGAGATTTTGCACAATTTTTATATGATATATTTTACATCAGAATTTTTATTTAAAACTATTTAGCTTATTTTTGTGTGGTATATATATTTTACAAAGCTCCGGTATTTAACTTTTTTTTATAAAGAAATTTCTGGTTCGAATCAAGATATATTTATTTGTTACCGGTCAAAATGACCGCTTATGGCCGTTCTAGTGTTAATTCTATACTGACTGACGGTTAAAAGACTTTCGCATCTTTCTCCCTTTCATATCAACCCCTCAGATGGGGGGAGGGTTTATTTTTATTGAATTTTAAATATTTTGCTGACTTAAACATGAGGAATCCTCACAAACAGAATTCTGAACTCCTATGGATTCTTTAAAGATAGAATTTCATATCTTTATCACATTTGTCATTCATATGCTAGATAAAAAATATTTTCGACTAAAGCGGTGTTTTTCAAATTTTAGGGGATGCTTGAATTTAAAGCTAAATTTTAATACACATTTAAATTACGATGACCACTGCTATTTCACGTTTAAACTATGTACAAGATACTAATTGAACTGAACAAGATCACGCTTTGAAGAATTGCATGATTTATGAATAATATTTTTTCATTTCACAATTATGAATAAAATATAGTTTTCGTATATGCTTTGCGACTGTTTCTTTTCTCCCATTTTCTGAAAGAGAATACTAGAGTCATTCTACGAAAATGTTACCTGTTTGAGAGTAAAAATGTCAAAGAAAAAAAAGTAAATCAAAAAGTTTTATATTAATATTAACAATTCTTCTTTCACTCTTTTTCAGATTTAATAGATAATCGTATAAACTTTTATTATTTATTGGTATTTAATTTATTTTATAAAGATATAAGGGGTAGATTTTTAAATAATATTGTAACGCAGGATTAAAATACAAAATGTTTTGTTTCACAATGCCATGCTTGTTTAGGATAGATAGGAAATTTGAAGTAAATATCTCAAAAAAAAAATTGTATAAATTAAATTTTTATTTAAAAAAATACATTAAAATTTGTATTGATTATTAATTTTATTAATAAGTTTATTAATTAATATTTTTTACTTAAAAAAATTTAATTAGTAATTTTTATTAAGTAAATGATTCTTACTTTTTAAATCAAGAACATTATATACTTACAGTTCATAACCTTTTCTTGTTCAGTAAGAATAGTTCAAAATTAATGATATTTGAGGATGTGCACCATAACAGTTAACAATTTAAAAATTCTTGCCTCCTGCTTTTAAATCAGAGTTGTATTGGTTTTAACCATGGTTGAAGCTACTTATAACCCTCCTGGTCAAAATAGTAGTAGACAGAGGGACTGGTGAGGCGGAAGTGACGTCATAAGGGGCGTGGCCACCTGTCAATCAAAAGGGGGGTGACATGAAGTGGGGGAGGGAATTTCCCCCCCGTACTGTTAGAGGGGAGTGAATTTTTTTTACCGTGTTGTTAGAGGGGGGGTGAATTTTTTTCCCCTGTGCTGTTAGAGAGGGGTGAATTTTTTCGCCGTACTGTTAGAGGGGGGGGTGAATTTTTTTCCTCCGTGCTGTTAGAGAGGGGTGAATTTTTTTCGCCGTACTGTTAGAGGGGGGTGAATTTTTTTCCCCATGCTGTTAGAGGGTGGGTTAATTATTGTGTACTGTTGTACGGGGGTCTACCTGTCAATCAAAAAGGGGGCGTGAATTTTCCGTACAAGATAATGATTAAATGTCACGTGACTTTGCAGTACAAGAGAATAAGGGTAATTTGTTGAGTTGTATTTTGCTGGATGGTGAGTTGTTTTTTGCTGAATGTTTTTTTTTTTTCGGTTTTCGAGAAAGTTTTTTAAGAATGGCAACACTTTTTCGTATTCCAAGACGAGCGCTTTGGTTTCGGCTTTCAAAAGTTTTTCCAAAATGCAGCACGTTAAAGCTGGACTTGTACATTTTTTGGATATATTTTTATTCCGAACACGTGTTACAAGTAATCCCAATGAATTAACTAAAACTTATTTTTATTTTAATAAGATTTTAATGAGTTGCTTTTCATTTTAACAATTTTATTTTTTTTAGATTATTTTAGAATTTTAATTTATTATTTTAGAATTGGGAACCCCGTTTAAAAAATATTTTTTATTTAAATTTTTAATGGAATGAATATTTTTATTAATTTATTACTTTTATTTTAATAAGATTTTAATTCATTTCTTTTAATTAGAACTTTTTAAAGAATTTATTTATTTTAAAAAAAATTATTTTAGAAATTAAAATTTATTACATTTAGAATTTAAAATTTATTATTTTTCACTTTTAAATTAGGAACCTCGTTTAAAAACTATTTTGTATGTTAATGAAATGAATTTATTTTTTATTTATTTATAAATTTAAAATTTAAAATTTTATTTATATTTATTTTTAAATTTTATATTTTATGTTTAGACTAAAAGTGTTCAAAACTCATTTTGATTGGGAAAATAAATTAAAATTATTTTGTTAAATGTTAAATCTAGTGCAACATTTGGAAAGTTTTGTCAAAATAACATTAGTTGTGGTATCGTTCTTAAATTTAAATAATTTTTTGCACATTACTTGATGTGTATAAATTCTATACATCATATAAGCTACAACATCGAAACTGATTTTTAGTATAGAGTTTCATAAAGAGAATTTTGTCTTTAATAATAGAAAAGACTGAAGTATGAATAAAATACAGTTTTCGTTCTATTTAAATATGTTTTACATAAGTACTTTTACATTTTTAAGGATTTTTAGTTTTGTGTATATCTATAGTTCATCTATATCTATATATATAGTTCATTACAGTTTGTCTTATCTATAGTTCAGGGTCATTTTCTAAACAGTGGCTGTTTTTTCTTTTTCTTTTTTGTTTGTTTCATCGAGCCTAAATGATTTTTTCCTAAAATAGATGGCCCCAGCAGTGGCCGAGTGGTTCTGCTCTCAAAGCTGGTAGACGGGAGCAGTGCTGGGTTCGAATCCAATCGCGCCTATCGGCCTGATCGTTATGAGTTTTCCTGTTTTACTTCGAACCTTGGATTGGTGATCCTTGCGTAAATACCGTCCTTATTAAGCCTCTCCAACCGAAAATAGATTAACCTTACTTACTCTAATTAAAAATCTTAAGAGTTTTTTTAATACGTATTTTGTTGCATTAGATTAGTCTTATTTTGTTGTATAGTACATATATAAGTGAATTCAGATCGTTGCCTCATATATTAAAATTATGACAGAATGATGAAATACATGTGAAAGTCCATTTGTACTAAAATGATTAAGTTTAGTCATATTTTCAATATACAGGGCTGCACATAAGAATTCGAATACATTTCGTTTTAATGGCGAAATTGCTGAAGAGGGATTTTTAGCTGTATTATTAGTTTCCTAACTGAGCATATTGTGTAGTATTTTAGCATATTGTGTAGTATTTTTACAAATCTCTAGATCATATACAGGGCTTCAAAAAAGAATTCGAATACTTTTCCGACTACTAACGGCAGTTGATGAAATTGGGTTTTCAAATATACTATACGTTCTTCAAACTGTTTACTTAGACATCATCTTTCACCTTATTAAACGGTGAAGTTTTGTTACAGTATTCTCATTGAGTAAAAGTGTTTCATAATCTATGTTTAACGCATGATTTTTCTTTCTTGTTTTAATTCTATTTTGTCCTAATATGAGTTTACTTGGAACTTGCTAGGTAAAATTTAAATTAAACTCATTGAAAATTAAAATCCGGTTGTGAAAGTTGTGGATGAGATAAAAAGTCTTGAAGCTCGAAAACTATCTAAGGGCCTCTAGATGGACGCTTTTCCGACACTGGCTTTCCCCTGGTTGAGCACAAAATCCCATGTTAACCTATGGGGAAAATTAAACAAGTGATTAATTACATCATTATTACTATTCATTACTAATATAATTATTGATATACGGTTTTCGCAGTCAGAGAGTAGACGTCAGGTGCCGACCGTAGTTACGTTTTCAAAAATTATTTTCCTAAATTTTAAGTATTTTTAAAAATGCGATAAACTTTGAAATTTTTACTTGAGTAAAATTTTTAGAATTTCTCGACATCTAAAAAAATGCTTACATTTTAAAGAAAAAAAAATTAAAAATGCGATATGTCGGCATTTGACGTCTACATTCTGATAGTCAAAATTGTATTTCGATAATTATATTAAATAATGAGTAATTATTCGTTTAAATTTGCACATAGATATGCCCATAGATTAACTGGTTTTGGTTAGCAGTCTGTTTCATTTCAAAATATTTTGTTTCCGTTCCGGTTCTAGGGGGGGGGGGGGGTTCAGTTTATGATGCAGTTCATGAATGAACCCTCCCCATCTCTCTCTTTCTCTTTCTCTCTCACTCTCTTTATTTATTTATTTCAACAGCAATGCGGCACAAAAAATAAATAAATGTTACTATGTAAAATCTAGTCGTTCGGGGCCAGCGTAATACTTACCCATCATGGAGATGCATAATATAAAAAATGAAAATAAAACATGGGTAAACTATTTAATAAAATTCATTGTAATTCGAATAAAATCCTCGCTTGATGACGTCAAAAACTTTAAATGCTCTATTACTGAATTGCGTAAAAGAAACATCCTTATAACTCCAAAAATGATAACTAATGATAACTCATATTAACTAAGAGTTTACTGCGTCGGATTAAGCGTCTCATTTCCAATTAAAATATATCCTTGAATTGAAATTTGAATGAAATACAGGGTCATGAAAAATCGAAGAGTGTGGAAAATAAGATTACAAATATCTCGGCAACTAATTACCCAATAGACTTCATTCTTTATGCAAAATTTGTTTCTTTTTTATTGTCTTTTATATTCACCCCTTAAAATAAACAATTTCGAAAATTTTTATATACCTTTTATCGGAACGAATATTTCGAGAGTCCGGAAAAAAATAATTCCGGATAATCGAGGTTACTGAAATTCAATAAGCTTCTTCTCATTATTACATACTAAGTAGATATCAAATTTCAAGTGTCTGTCTCAATTTGTTTGGGAGATAGAGCGTTTACAGACACACAGACAGATGGACGGCAATTTTTTTTTTTTTCTAAAAATAGGTTTTTCGGAATCTCCAGTGTCTGAAACATGCAAATCCGTCATTTCTTTTTATCTCTTTTTTTTTTTTTTCGATTCTTAAAACGATTACAAGACTTATCCTATACTACGTATGATGGGTAAGTAATTAAAGATAAAACTATCAAATAAAAAAACTAATTAATTTAGAAAATATTTTTCTTTATAATTTTTAGCATAAAAAGTAATTAAATACAAACTTAATTTTTTTTGGAATGAATGAAAATTAATTGTAAATATAAATTATAAATTCTGAAACATAGGAAAATTAATTAAATGATAATATACTTTGTGAAATACGGAATACAGAAAATTATTAAAATGTGATTATACAAAACATAAATTATGGAATATCTGATAATAATGTCACTGGCTTGCATTTTAATTTATTTTTTAAATAATTGGAATTTTATAAATTTGATTTTTTAAATGAAAATGCTTTTACTACTAATTTTCGGAGCAGAAATCTAGATTTAATTTTAGAACTCAACAAACAATTTAAGGTACAGTTCTGGTTAAAATTTTAGGTTCCGGTTCTGGTTTTCGTTCAATCAGAAATAATGTTTTTTGTTGTTGTTGTTTGTTTGTTTGAAGCCCCGAGGAAAACTATATATCATGTTTTGTAGAATAGTCAGCTAATTGTCAATAGCACCTTACAACTACTTGTACGGTCCACCAGTGGTTGAAAGGTTCTGCTCTCAAAGCTAGTAGATGAGTATCTGCGTTCGAACCCATATAGCTCTTGGATTTGTCAACCATTCGGAGTTTTTCACATTTTTCTCGAATCTTGCATAAATGCGGATTAAGTTCCCATGGAAAACCCCCACGGATGGCAATCAACAACCCCCCCCCCCCCCCTGGCCTATATTCCTAGCGCATATGAAAACGAAATAATTTGCTTTAATTTATCTGTCCGCAGACATGACTTCTAAGTCCAATGAAACGACTTTGAAAAAACACGTTTCTGGTGAATGGACCTTAACCAATCAGCAACACGAAACCGATTGCTAGTGTTTTAACTTTGAGTATTCAATGCGAATTACGCAAGCGAGGACGAAGCAAATATTCTTGTTTAAATATCATAAAGTCTCATGGATCATAAAGCGTTTAGACAAATTGTGTTATAGTGTAAAATAATTATAGTACTGTAAAACATTCAGAAACATTTTCTGATACAGAATAAAAAAACGTTTACGAAATTTCAATGTAACCTTGGAGTTACCGCGATTTCAGGAACATTTCCCTTATCTTCAGAAACTTTTAAGAGAAAAACCAATCAAAATCTCAAATAAAAACAACAGAAAATCTTTTTCTGATATTTACGGATGTAAGGGGATCTTTTACTTTAGAAACATTTTCTCAAACCTCAGAAACCAATTGGTTTTTTTTAAATATCTGGTTGGTGCTTCTCAAACGTGTTCTGAAGATAAGAGAGAAGTTTCCGGAACAGTATTTAACGAAAATGCAATAAACTTTTGCAAGGGTTTCTGCATTATAAGTAAACAGTTTTGAAATTTTTTACAGTGAAAAGTAAAATACAAATTTACTAGGTAAAAAAATACAAATGAGAAAATTTATTAGAAAATGTTTAAGTCCCAACAATTTTCTGAATCAAAATAAAACAGCGTATATATATTATCATCTAATGTCCACCCGTATTGACATCGATTGTTTTAAGGTAGCCATCAACAGTATTATTCGCAGATAATGATAAGTTATGGCTTCTAAAAATATATAACTATTTATAACTATAATTAATGTAAATTTTATTGTTTAAATGCCTAATTTTAAGTTGAAATTACTCCATATAAGATGATGGAAATTTTTGCTAAGGAATAATAATGAATTTTTTAAAATGTCAAACGTGTCATTAACTATATATATGTCCCTAAAACCATAACTCCAAAACGCCATGGTAGTAACCCCGATAATGACATTTTTTAAGTTGAGTCTATTTTAGGACTAAACAATAAAAAGTGAAACCTTATGAGGTATTTATACTGAAAATAGACCTTTTTTTATAATTCATTCAGCAAAGTTAAATTATTAAATATATATTTCAGCAATAATAAACTTTGTAATGACACAAGCCATGTTAATGACATTTTGGACAGGCTTTGGAGTTTTTACAACTTTTGAACAGGACATTTGCAATTTTTGAATTTTTCTTTTAATTGAAATTTAATTATTTTTAATATTTACATAATGCATAGTGTAGTACTTGAAAAGAAATGTTGACAAAAAATTTAAACATTTATAGTCGACTTTCTTAAATCATATCCTTTAAGCCAAGGACATAAAATTTTCCATTGATCTCCTACGGATTGTACTTAATAGATGAATGGTACAGTCAGCTGTTTCTATTTTACGAATTGCATATACATCAGATATATTATAAATTTCGAACTGGGATATTTGTAAATCCCAATATTAATTGGTTTGGAAACTGGTAACTTTCTACATACTGTAATTTATATCTTATAAAAGAGGGAAGTAATCTTTAATGAGAAATATGCAAACCACAGACATTTCAAGTTTTCTAATTAAAATGAAAATCAAATTTTTAAAAATCCTTAGTTTCGTACCAATCCTTGCAAGCTTACTTAAAATCAATTATTCGCTTCATTATAAATGGAATAAAACTTTAAAATAAATCAGGAAGCTGCTAAATGATTCTAAATTTCATTTCAATATTTAACTAAATTATAAAGCAATCACGACCGTTCACAAAATTACCCTGAGGCTATACTTTTACTTTGCAATTTTCTCAAATAAAGCGGAGATTTTAATAGCTCAGGACACTAAAAACGCAAATAGACACTTTTGAGATTCAGGTAACTTTTTTTTAATATAAATATTTTAAATTATTTATAAATGATGAGTATTTTATGTAATAATAATAATAAACTGAAATATCGAGAATGAATCCTAATTGCATCAGTAAAGGATAAAATAGAAAAGTAATCCATTTTCATAATTTGCTAGAGCAAAGAAAGATTATCATATGAACAAAAATGACCGGTCACTTTTGATTTTAGACGTTTTGTCGAATATCTAGAGAAATACTTGACGAATGTTTCTGGAACTTTCGGAATACAAAGAAACTGTTTCACCTCATATGTTCCACGAATGTTTGATCATGAGGGCAGTTAGGGAACCAACAACAAATTGAGAAAAAAAATAATATTTGATATCACCCTGTAAAATAAAATGCTTGAAATGATTGGACAGGCTTTGGAGTTTTCACAACTTTTGAACAGGACATTTACAACTTTTGAAATTTTTGAAATATTAAAATTTAATTATTTTTCATATTTACATAAACTAGTGCATATAGTGTAGTATGACTATATGGATAATGTAGAACATTTATGTTCATTTTTGTAAATATGGCACGTATATTTATGGAGATATAAAGTTTTCTTTAAAAAAAAAAATCAAGAAAATTCTGCATGTATTTTGTTTAGAGCACGCAGGATTTTCAGCCAAATTTAACGCAAGTTTCATAAAACTTGATAAAATATAGTAGAAATAACATAGTATAATTAAAATATAAATATATTAAACATATCTGATGAAATATGACCATTTGTACAAAATAATTTGTAATTGTGCAAGCGCAAACGTTACCAAAGGGTTTTATTTTTATTTATTTTTTTTAATGATTTGGTAGTTAACTCTATAGATCAACTCTTATAAAAATATCAGTCAGTTATTGTGAAAATTCAGAAAGATACCGGCGATAGAGTGAGCTGAATTTCCGTTGCTTTCTAAAAGTAGCTGGGGGGGTTTGCACTAATTGTTATTTTTAATTTTCATTTTGTTTATTGATTCTTTAGATCTTGGAAAATGGTCAGAACGAGCCCTTTCCAAAAACCCTGCTACGTATTGACATTTGTTAAATACTAAGTTCTTTATTGGAAGTCAGTTAGTAAAAAGTAACTACGTGCTTCAGCTACAGATCATTTAAAAAAATTATTTTACAGGTGATTTCAAATATTATTATTTTTCTTCAATTTGATGTTGGTTCCTTAATTGTCCTCGTTATCAAACCTTCACTCAAAGATATGCGGTCAAATATGTTATTTATATTTTCGAAATAGAATAATTTATAGAGTATTTATTTCTCTTGATATTCGACTAAAAATGTCTACAATCGAAAGTGTCCGGTTTCGTGTAGTATTGTTGATATAGTGTAGTTGTCCACTTGATTACATGACTGGGTAACTGTATATAGAATTATCAATAAGATAGGACAGCTTCAACAAAATCTGTAACGGAAGCGTTACTAGCGTCACTAGGTGGCAATGAAGTAAACAACTAAACATCCGAAATTTACCTATGTATATGATATCTGAATATGCCTCTATGCATCTTAATATCAGTTCTTTTCTCTAAATTGGAATTGCCACGTTGTGTAAGTGTCTTTACATGGTTTTGACATGCCTTTTTATCATTATTAAAACAACAGTTCTTTCAATCAGCACTTGGCAGTAACACGAAGAGTACAGTGTGACTTGTGTACAATAATCCATACATATGCCAAATAGTTATTGGGCAAAAATGTATCGAAATTCTTGCACGCATAACACCTGCATTCGTACCTCACATATAGGTGTCTGAATTTAAAGAAAAGGGAGTTTTAGAAAGATATAAGAATAGCTTTTCAACGTGCAGCACGGACAAATATAAAGATATAATGCAAAATTCTTAGGAAAGCCACTTCAATTGAAATAAGCCCAGGTGTATGAAATCTCAGGTGTGCATAACAAGCCCCTGTAAAAGGATAGGCATAACAACGTTCCAAGAAATTACAATTGATAAGGGATGCAAGAATACATAACGCGATCTCACCGAAAGTGGGGACTAATAATTTATAGATAGGGGTGTCCCCCTTTCTTCCCCAAAGGCGCACGTGTCCAGACCGGGGCGACGCCAGCACGGAAAGGGGAATATATATTATAATATTAAAGGAGTTATAGCATTTTAGATGATGTCCAATGATTTTGTCCCAAGGCGGGGATTTTAACAAAAGAAAGCTAAGCTATCCACTAACACAAAATTAGGGGGGCTAAGAGAGGGCGTAGAAAGACACCGATTGGATCTCAACGGTTTCTATGGGGCGTTTGAGAAAAGGAAAAAAAAAGGTAAAAAAGGGATGAAGAAAAAAAAAAGGATTATTATGAGATGGAGTTTTGGGGAGTTCGGAAAAAGATTGAATATGATGAGTGAATGAGCAACGAGTAGTTTTGAGTAAAAATATAGTGGTTAGTGAGAAAGATTTGGACCTTTCTGGGAGTCTAAAAGATCTAAGTGCCTGGAATGATGACTTCGCTGCTTTACCTAGGATTAACAGGTAAACATTTCGTTATTTACATCATATTTTGATGTTCTTTGATTTTAGTTTAAAGATATCCAAATCACTAATGTTAGGCGTACAGATAGGCATCCTTTAAATTAATATTATATATTTATAACAGAGTTGTACTGCTTTATATTGTAATTGTGCTATTTACTCATGTTTAATTCCTAAATAAATACTTGTAACTTAGACATTTATATCTCTGTTTTATTTGTCTATAATTTAATTTGCTACAGGAGGCGGGCTATGCATGGACTCTCGGGTTTTAACTTCGCAAACTATACGGCCTTATACTTCATAAATAACTATAAATTAATAATAATAATATTTAACTCTTGCCAATAAAGATAACTTCAATTATCCGATTAAATGAAGTAATTAAATAAAAATATATACACCTGTAGCCCAGCAATGGTGCCTTTGGCTAATAATACCTTTTCAGGTATTAATCTGTTTCTTAATTTCTTTCCTGTAGCACTACAAATTTTTTCGTAAATTTAAAATAGTAATAATAATAATAATAATGATAATAATAAATTAAATAAATAAATAAAAAGATAATAATAATTTGTATACAACTCTGTTTTCCACCAAATCAAAATTGAATTTAATGCCTTCTACTTTATATATTATTTCAACTTATACATAAGAACACAAATAAAACTTCGATTCTATTTCTATCATGTTTTGTAAAATTAATAAAAGCATCAATCTTGATGTTTGGTTATATAACGGGGAAGTTAAATTATTCTCTTCAAAAGGTTATTCTAGTGACATTGCACCTCTTTGTGATACATTATCCAATTGCTCACATGTTTCAGAATATATTTTTTTTTTTTTTTTTCTCTAAATTAATATAAATACAGTCACTATATGCTTTCTATATATCTATCAAAGGATTAATTTATTAACATACATTTTCCTTATTATATATACTTCACTACTATTTTGCTCTGTGTTATGTTTACTGATTATTATTTTATTATTACTTTTAATTGATTGAGTGTACTGTTCGAGTAGGATATTTAATTTATGACTATCGTTAGCTAAGTAAAACTTACCGGAGATAATTTGTTTCTATATTCTCTTTCATTATTAACTTTTGGTATAATCTTTTATTTTAAAATGGCTACCGATAACGAAGCACTAATTAGAAAATTATCAGGATTTCAAAACGTGATACCCCAATTCGACAATATCTCAGCTATTTCCCCACAGTTCTTTATTGAAAATTTGGAAACAATTACAGAATTAATAAAATGCACGGATGAAGAAAAATTATTGATTATGCGATCGCGAATTAGAGGAGACGCTTTAACAAATGTTATTAATTCGCCGGACTTGAACCAAGAAAAGAACTTCAAGGAATTCAAAAGGAAGTTTTTGTCATATTTTGACACGCAATACAGTCTCGGCGCGAGACAAAAACAATTTTCCAATTGCATCATGACTCCAAATGAACAAGTCAAAACTTACGCTGCGAAGGTGGCACTAGCCACACAAAATTTTTTTAACTCGCCTGATTTAACAAACGACGCAATCAAGACCATTTTTGAAGAAACTAAATTAGCAAAATTCCTAGATGGCCTACTTCCTTGTTATAAAAACTCCTTAATATTAAAGGAACCAAAAACATTTCAGGAAGCTGTAGATTTTGCCCAGACATTACAAGCCAGTGAATTTTCACCTATTGATAACACTCAAATGGTCAATAATATATCCTCAAATGCCACTAACGATGAAATCAAAGCGATGTTAGCTGCTCATGCATCTAACACCCATGAAATGATAAATAGTCTAACTAAACAAATAGAGGATTTAAAATTACGAACACGAACACCGCAACAAACGTATAATACGTTTCGTAACCCCGGCAGGCAAGGCACGGAACCTTCACGCTTTTACCAAAATAGATCCTTTGGTCAGCGTAATCACCCCACCTGCAACATCTGCAATCGATCATCCCATCCCACTTCAGAGTGCTTTTACAATTCGAATAACAGACAGAATTCCGGAGGCCGAAATTCTAGTTTCAGGGGAAATGGAAGAAGCAACTATTCATACCAAAATACCGCTCGGAATTTCAGAGGAAATTCTACTCGAGGTCCTCTATTTAATGGCAATCAAGGTTCGGGAAACCGGTAAAGGGGAGCAACTACTTTCATAGCTCGAAGCCAGTTGACTCCCCCTCTGACAGTGAATTTAAAGAGAAAAAAAGTATGCGAATAGAAAAGGTAAACACACAGACCATTACATGTGATTCTAGGATTATTGAGAGAAAAAATTCATTACCAGTTATTGATTTAAAAATTGCGGGAATTACAATTAGTTGTTTACTTGATTCAGGATCAAGTGTCTGTTTAATTAGAGATACAGCTTTTCAACAATTTAAGACAGATGATAGAATGAAAATATTGAGAATCGACGCGAAAATTATGTCAGTTACTGGAGGGAATCTAGAAATCACAAATTGTGTCTCTTTACCTATACATATCGGAAATAAACAATATCAACAAAAATTTTATGTTGTTAAAAATGAATTATCTAAGTTCTATGATGCCATAATTGGTTACGATTTTTTGAAATCAGGAAAATTCAATGTTTGTTTTGATACCGACACGTTAAATTCAAAAAACGCCGCAATTACTATTAGAGATGCTTTGACAAAAGCGCCAGAAATAAACCAAACAACATATGCATATTTACCGAAAAACATCGTTTTAGAGCCAAACGAAACAAGAAATATTGAGCTTTCTTTAGATAAAACATTACAGAAAGGGGAAGTAGTTAAGATTTTTTCTAACTTGAAAAATCCAAATATCAAAATTGTTAATAACGTGTGTTCCCTAGAAAATGAAAGACATATAAATTTAGACGTGTCTAATATTTCTAATGAAACGATTCCTATCAATAAAAACACAAAATTTTGCACAATTAGTAGTAATTTTGACTCAAGAAATATAGAGTTAATTAAGCAACATAGACGGAATGAGCTTAAACGATCGGATTTTCAATTAGATCATTTGGATACATTTACGAAAAACAAACTGTTAGACTTATTGATGGAATTTGCAGATATTTTTAGTAAGAGGTTATACACAATAGGGCGAACTGAAGCTATACAACCTAATTTGCGAGTGGATACGAATAATTTACCATCGACTAGACCTTATCGCGTACCAGAGGCATTACAAGACGAAGTCAATCGTCAGCTTAAGGAATTAGAGGAAGCGAACATTATTGAACGTTCTAATTCACATATTAGTTCTCCGCTCATTCTTATAAAAAAGAAAAATACGACACGCGACCCTACCAAACAGAAGTATCGTTTAGTAGTAGATTATAGGAAATTAAATGCCCATGTGAAGTACCCTCGACACCGCTTACCTATTACCCAACACTTATTAGACAAATTAAGGGGAAATCTTATGTTTTCAACGCTCGATTTAAGTAGTTCTTTCTTTCAAATAGCGTTAAGGCTTGAAGACCGCGATTACACAACTTTTTGTACATCAAATGGAAATTACCGCTTTGTTTCGTTGCCACAAGCCCTAAATGCAAGTGCAGAGTCTTTTGCAAAACTAGCAGATCAAATACTTGCCCCTTTAGCAGATTTAGGAATTTCAAATTATATTGACGATTTCGCAGTTGGTTCCCGAACGGTAGAGGAGATGCTTTACAAACTCAGACAACTTTTCGAGAGATTTCGACTTTTCGGTATTACCATCAATCCCGAAAAATGCTCTTTTATTAAACCTGAAATTGACTTCCTAGGCCATAAATTGAATTCAAACGGAATCCGACCTATAGACGATAATATTATTAAAATTCGAGATTTTCCGACACCAAATACAGTCCGAAAGATTCGCCGGTTTGTCGGTTTATTATCCTATTATAGAAAATTTATTAAAAACTTCTCCGAATTATCTGCACCACTTACCGACTTGACTCGAAAAAACGCGCGATTTCGCTGGACAAAGCAGGCCCAGATTTCGTTTGATACTCTAAAAGAATGCCTTTCTAAACCTCCGATTCTCATACATCCTGATTTCCAAAAAGACTTTATTTTGGCTTCGGATGCTTCGGATAAAGCGCTTGGAGGAATGCTAGGACAAAAGGATAACGAAGGTATAATTCGCCCCATTGCTTACTTCTCAAAAAAACTTAACGATACACAAAAACGGTACACTATCTTGGAAAAGGAATTAATGGCTATCGTGTGTGGCATTTCTACCTTCAAACATTATTTGTATGGTCGGAATTTCATTATTAAATGCGACAATAAAGCTTTAACTGAAATGTCACGCCTTGAGTCACCTGGAAATCGCGTCACACGATGGTTTGCATTTTTAGCAGATTATAATTACTCTTTCGATCATATACCGTCGTCAGAAAATATAGTTGCGGACGCATTGTCAAGAGATTTCTTTGTGAACTCCACAAGTAAAACAAATAATGATACAACCATTTATCAACAAGGGCGGAGTAAAAATTCATTAGAAATTCATTCGGCGAAAAATGAGCTTTCCAAAATTAACACCGATATGAATAAAAATGACACGAAAAAGAATTATTTGCAAACATGTAAAATCACCGGTTTTGAAAATCTCGGAAATTCATGCTTTATGAATGCTGTTTTACAAAGTTTAAACTCCTTACAACCCTTGACACACTACTTAACTAATGAAACCTTAAATTGTAATAATAGTACATTTTGCATGATATGCTTGTATAAAAAGCATTTAAATTCAATACATACCAACACGGATCAAGTTATTCGACCAGTAGAATTTCACGATAATTTAGAGAATATTGCTAAACAATTTCGCAAATTGCTCCAAGAGGACGCTCATGAATTTCTTGATCAAATAATACAAAAACTAGATCAATCGACTCTGAATCACAGAAATGAATTTAATCTTATCAAAGAAAATGCTTTTAATCCTATTAAATCAATATTCGAGGGTAATTTTCGAAATCAAATACAATGTTTAACATGTAACAAGAAAAGCTTCACATTTGAACCATTCATGGATATTTCTTTAGCATTAACGCAAAATATCCATAGTTTAGAAGATGCATTACAGAATTTTACAAAATTCGAACATCTCAACGACAGCTATCGATGCTGTAACTGTAAAAACTATTCTAAAGCAATCAAACAGATATCAATCTCTAAATGTCCAGAAATAATTACTTTTCATTTAAAGAGATTCGAATTTTCAAACCAAAACAATCATAAACTAACTAATTTTATCTCATATCCCATAAATTTAAACCTTCGCTCATATGTAACTAACGTAATTGATAACGACATGTTGCAATACAGCTTAAGTGCTATTATTGTTCATTCAGGAACAAATACGGATAACGGACATTATTATTGTTATGTAAAAGATTCGAAGGAAAATTGGTACTTAATAAATGACTCCGAGATTCAACAGATATCACCCCAAGAAATACTTAAAGACGAAGCATACATTTTAATGTACTCTAAGGCGGATACAAATAATCAAATAACAAATTTAAATGATATCATAGTAAATGCGATTCAAATTGATTTACCCACAGTACAAGAAATTAAAGTGGAACAACGTAAAGATACAGAATTATCAAAAATTATTCTTGAATTAGAAAGTAGCCCCAAACAATTATCGCAAAAATATCCAGATTATCTATTGAAAGATGGATTGTTATTGCATAAAGCTTTTATTCCACGCATAAGAAAATCCACTATGGTCGAACAACTAGTCATTCCAAGAGTTTTTGTATCGCACGTGCTTACCGCAAAGCATATTTCTCATTTTGGTGTAATTAAGACTTATCATGCTATCCGTGAACAATACTATTGGAAAAATTTGTATTCCGATACAAAGAATTTTGTTGAATCATGTAAAATATGCGTTTCCTTTAAATCACCTAATAAAATCGCCCCTGCACCGATTCAACCTCATTACGTTCCTTCTAAAGTAGGAGAATTTATATCGGGGGATTACATCGGTCCGTTTCATAAAACTGATAAAGGAAATAAATATATTCTTACTTTTGTGGACCATTTTTCTAAATTCATTAAATTGTATGCAGTACCTAATACCACGACATATTATACTGCTGAATGTTTTATGGACTATATTAGCACTTTCGGTGTCCGAAATAAATATTTAACTGACAAGGCAAGTTGTTTCACAGCTGAAGTATTTAAATACTTATGTGATAGATTTGGCGTTACTAAATTAGTAACCACGCCTCAACACCCAAGTTGTAACGGTCAGGCTGAGAATGTGAACACTAATATAAAAAAGTCGCTCGCTATATTTGCAGACCAAACTTCCAATTTTGACGAATTTATTTCATATTATGCATTAATTTATAATAATAGTGTTCATGTAACCACAGGCGAAAAACCGGCATTTCTGCAATTTGGGTACGACCAAGTACTTCCAACAGATATTCTGAACGAACATCACTCAGTTGAACATGTTTCACATCAAAATTACGTTGAAAAAAGAGCTATGCAGCTTAAATATGTTAATAGAAAAGTACGAGAAAATATTATAAAAGCTAGCGAGAAAATGCGGGATTATCAACACCGGTTTGCAAAAAGTAGAACATTTTTCCCAGGGCAAAACGTATTCTTAAATAATCGGGACTGTGACAGGTTTAAAGTTACTACGAAGAGGCGTTACAATGTTGGGCCATATAAAATAAAAGAAAAACACAATGATGTCAATTTTACAATCGTTGACCCTCACAAAATCAATAGCAAAGGTATCAAAGTACACGCGCAACGATTAATTCCAATAGCGGACAGGAGACCGCATTTAAACTTATTCGAATCTATGGTCAAACAGTCACAAAGAATTCCTACACTTCCAGACAATTACAAAAAGCCTTATGGTCAATTCGATGACACACCTCCTGAAGGAATTTCCTGGATAATGCATTCAAAATGTCCCTTACAGCAAGAGGTTAGAAATGCTACCCCAAAAACACCCCGGAGTCCTCCCTCATCATCTGCTTTAACCCCGAGTCCAGATCAATTACCCACAGACACAAATGCGTCCCCTCCCTCACCAACAAACATTGACAATCTTCAAGCTTCACCTGTAAGTTCGGACGATTCACAAAAGACCATTGTCTATGATGCAAGCGCTTCATGCCCTCAAACACATCACTATGACCTCAGGGATATTCAGCCGCGGTATTTAGCTGACAGATTTTTGGAATGGGCCTTCGAGGTTACTAACTAATAGCATAAACGAGAGAAAAAAAAGGAGACACACCTGTTGGTGCTCTAAAAGGAATCCTTTCACTACCCCTCATTGCCTCAAGCAGAAAGTACCTACAAGATAAAATATAATGTATTGTAAATACTGTCCTCTGCTTTCTCAAGATTTGTAAATATTGGAAAGTAAATCGTACTTTATAGCTACATATTTCTTACAACTATTATTGGAAAAAAAAAAAAAAAAAAAAAAAAAAAGGTGTTTATTTAAAATTTATATTTCTGGTAAAGAGGGCTTTGCTTATGCTCACAAATCAATTTAAGAGAGATAGATTGTGTGCGAATATTATATTTTTATTATCAATGGGTTTTAACATTGTAGGTTAGTTATAAACTATTTCTTATTTTATAGTATGTATGAATTGGCAGAGAAATTTATTATTGGTTTTCAAAATTTTCTCCTTATTATTCTATTGTTTTATTTCTTATCATTATTTTCTAGATTCAAACTAGTATTAAAAAAAAAAAAAAAAAAAAAAAAAAAAAAAGTGTTTATTTAAAATTTATATTTCTGGTAAAGAGGGCTTTGCTTATGCTCACAAATCAATTTAAGAGAGATAGATTATGTGCGAATATTATATTTTTATTATCAATTGGTTTTAACATTGTAGGTTAGTTATAAACTATTTTTTATTTTTTAGTATGTGTGAATTGGCAGAGAAATTTATTATTGGTTTTCAAAATTTTCTCCTTATTATTCTATTGTTTTATTTCTTATCATTATTTTCTAGATTGAAACTAGTATTAAAAAAAAAAAAAAAAAAGAAAGAAAGAAGAAGAAGAAAAAAAAAATTAAGCATTGAATGGACTTTTTATAAATTTATCTTTTCGTATAGATCTATAATTTCTCTGTTTTTAGATTATTTATTGTCATTATTTATATATTATCTTATTTACGAATTAACTAACTGTTAATTCAATAGAATATGATCGTATAAAATTTCTTATACGTGAGGACTGTTATTAGCGAGTATATAAATATATGTAGATATTAAACCTTATTTCTTAATGCGAAGCAGATTTTATCAACGTATTCAACATAAAAATAAAAAAAAATCATTTTTCCGAAATTCTTAATTTTGCTCTCTCATTCTTTACAAATGGTAGTTGGTGAGTTAAAATTAATTATGCTAATTTCAGTTAGCATTTAAATTTAAATTTGTTTCTATTAAAGGGCATTTCATGTCACATATTTAATTAAAAAAAAAAAAAAAAAAAAAGAGAGAGAAAGAATGTAATCCATTTTATACTAATAATTCCACCCTTCTCTCTCTCTCTTAGCTCTAATCATTAAACAATTAAAAGTTATTATAAATATATTTTAGTTACTCATTAATGAATTTCGTCGATAAAATAAATTTTAGTTATTTCATGAGTAATTTGATATCGCATAACGATTTTCTTTGCAAAATGGCCAATTGCACTGATCATATTGTTAGCAGGTTAATTTACTCAAAATTTAATTTTAAAGACTTTCATAGAACTTAATTATCACTGTTCGATTGAATTCGATAATTCTTCCACCGCACAGACAAGGTTGAAATTCTCTTTCTTAACAATCACTAATTCCATATTGTCATTAATCAAACAAAATATATGTATCACAAAGACAAAATGTTATTCAAATTGCATCATTTCACCAGGGTTTGGTACTTACTACTTATTTGTGTTCTTATAATTAAATTAATATGAAATCCCTACTAATTATTTATTCAATTTAAATACTTTAACTTAAACTAAAATCAACTACTGTTCGGAATATGGTGTGAATAAGGATTTGTTTATTGCAGTAATTTTGACGTTGTGCCAGGACGCAGACACCTTATCTCGATCACGCCATGGAAAGCTCTGCAGTCTACGAAATAACTTCAACTGCACACGGATTCCAAAACAAATCTGGAACAAGATTGACGTTCCATCCAATGCATGTTTTTTGCACTCATGTAAAAACTGTATTATTGTAAAAAGAACGTTTATTATGACCGCTGAATTCGAACTTCTAGAACCGTCTGCATTCTTATTGCGCGATAGCCTACAACAGACAGATGAATTCTCCACGACATACGCTTGTGCCACTAGAAACAATGAAAATTGTGATTGTACGAATGACAACTGCGATGGTACACCAGACTTTTGTAAAATCAGAAATTGTCGTAGTAACAGCACTTGTCAATGCACCATGACTTTTCAGAAATTAGACTTAATCGCTGTCTCTTCTGATGCTTATATTACAAATCCGGACTTGTTAATTCTCGACATATGTTACTATGATTCACGCCAAAAACATGCCTCAAACAGCATTCACAGAAAATTAATGGAAGGTGAAAAGGCAACATTTACTAATAGAAATTTATCCTTTTCATTCGAAGACCCGCTTTTGCACCTTTCTGGACAAGGCCGGGTTATCATACGCAGTCCAGATTTTGAACATGTGTTGGTTGTACCTCAGGACGGTATTATTAAAATACCCTTTGAATTTCTTGCATACAAGACAGACATACAAGTTACTTACCTCCATATTAGCGGAAAAGTGGTGTCTGGAGTGATTCACGTTAGTGGGAAAAATATTTGCCAAATTCGTCATTGGTTTTTATGCAGAGATATAGTTACTCATTTCAAATGCTATCCTCGGGTTATTCAATATTGTGTATATTTTATATTTGCCATACTTATACTAATTCTATTACTATGTGTGAAACTTATTGCTAAAAGCCTAAAATTCGTCGTTGTTTCCTTAATTTTATGTGGTTGTGCTGTCTGTAAAGTGTTTAAATTTATTGCCAGATGCTCCCTACTATTAGGAGCATTCATTGGTTCAACAATACGGGAAATATTCCATACATGTCATACAGCATTAGAACGAAACGCAATGAGACGTGCCAATATAAGTACATTGCCCCTAGTGATTATGGCCTGTGTTTGTTACATATCCACAGTTTCAGCAGATTGTAGTACAAATACTATCGTTAAATCGGATCTTAAGTCCTGTACTACAGTGCATGATGGATCGAGAAACTGCAAAATTTTTACAACTGCGGAAATCTCTTTACAATCCCTCTCTGCCGAAAATTGCCTTTGGTTTTCTGATCCTAACGAGAATCACCTTTTTTCGCTGAAATTGAAACTTGAAGAAGTATTATGCACGTTTAGTAAAGAACGTTTATACTTCACTTTCCCAGTTACCGCGAAAAAAATAAGTCAGATTTCCTGTATTTATAACAAGTTCTGTGGGCGTGGCCACCATTGTATTTCTCGTGAAGTGGGAAAAGACGGCATTCACTTTGAGGCTGAAACTGAAGAAAGTCGCCAATTTCCGGGTTTCTCTGCCTGTCTTGCAGGAGAGAATGGAAATGGGTGCGTCGTATTAACTCGTCCAAGTTGTAACTTCTACCGAATCTGGTATGAGCCAAACCTGCTACAGAGTTTCGAAGTATCAAAGATCACTGGTCACACCTGCAAATACCAGATATCAGTGACACATGTTGAGAATAATACAATCGATAACTTCTGATACAGCATTTACTGACTCAGGAATAAAGATAACAGTCCTAGGGGCATACGACCAACCTCACATTCATATTACAGAAAAGCTTATTCAACGAGTCGGTAATTCCGACGAGGCGTATTTAGCACCTGCCAGCGATAGAAATATCCCTCAATCGCAATTGATCGGAGCCATTCAGGCTAATACTTCTTTTACTACGGACTTCATTTTTTCCCCCGATCTAACACAATGCGATTATTTTGAGGACACGCTCCGCTGTAGTACTGCACCTGACAATATCGAGCGCCTTAGGGCTACACAAGAGCACGCCTTGCCCCTTCAGAGGAACATTCACCTGTTTAAAATGAATGAAGGAAAATTACAATCTACTCAATTACTTTCCTCGGCTGTCAGAATTCAACTACATTTCACAAACTTTAGAATTACGGTACAAACTAACACTATATGCCCACAATTGAATGAAGCTAGTTTAATTGTTGAAGGATGTTATGGGTGTAAACTATTAGCGCGGATTAAGCTTATAGCTCATTCTTCATGTCAATCAGGACTTGTAACAATACAATTACAACAAATTGCTGTTCACACAAAAGCAATCTACCTTCAATTAGAGGACACAGAACATACTATTAAATTTCAGGCAGAAAGAAAATGCGACACAGACAAAATATGTCTTAAGTCATCGACACTTTCCCATTGTAGGACTTTTAAATACTGTCTCGATGAACCATCAGTGGATCTCTTAGATCTTAATATGAACTATACAAGAACTGTTAGCTCAGACACTTCTTCGAATTTGTGGGACTGGCTTCAAATTCCCAATCTTGGGAACGCATTTTTCATATTAAAATTCATAGGAGCAGCACTATTCATAATTTGTCTAACTATAACCACATTAGCTACTGTAATTACGTGCTGCTGTAGGTCAAGATAAATATTCACTAATTATTTTTGTTTGTTAGCTAAACAAGAGACATTACTTTCAAAAAAAAAAAAAAAAAAAAAAAAAAAAAATCGACTTTTATGTTTTATTTTAAATTTTCTCCGAAGCTAGCTATATGTCTCTTGATTAGTAGAGCGGAGATGATGCTTCATCAAATTCGTTAATGTCAATTTATTTATTTAATCATTACCCTATTTCTTTATGTTGTCTAACATTTGTTATTATCTACTTTTATTTCTATGTTTAAAGGATGCCTATAGCTAAAAATGCGGAGTTTTCGAATTTTCTTTTTTTTATTTGTTTTTTTTCTTTAATTGGCATTTCGTATATTGCCAAATAGTTATTGGGCAAAAATGTATCGAAATTCTTGCACGCATAACACCTGCATTCGTACCTCACATATAGGTGTCTGAATTTAAAGAAAAGGGAGTTTTAGAAAGATATAAGAATAGCTTTTCAACGTGCAGCACGGACAAATATAAAGATATAATGCAAAATTCTTAGGAAAGCCACTTCAATTGAAATAAGCCCAGGTGTATGAAATCTCAGGTGTGCATAACAAGCCCCTGTAAAAGGATAGGCATAACAACGTTCCAAGAAATTACAATTGATAAGGGATGCAAGAATACATAACGCGATCTCACCGAAAGTGGGGACTAATAATTTATAGATAGGGGTGTCCCCCTTTCTTCCCCAAAGGCGCACGTGTCCAGACCGGGGCGACGCCAGCACGGAAAGGGGAATATATATTATAATATTAAAGGAGTTATAGCATTTTAGATGATATCCAATGATTTTGTCCCAAGGCGGGGATTTTAACAAAAGAAAGCTAAGCTATCCACTAACACAAAATTAGGGGGGCTAAGAGAGGGCGTAGAAAGACACCGATTGGATCTCAACGGTTTCTATGGGGCGTTTGAGAAAAGGAAAAAAAAGGTAAAAAAGGGATGAAGAAAAAAAAAAGGATTATTATGAGATGGAGTTTTGGGGAGTTCGGAAAAAGATTGAATATGATGAGTGAATGAGCAACGAGTAGTTTTGAGTAAAAATATAGTGGTTAGTGAGAAAGATTTGGACCTTTCTGGGAGTCTAAAAGATCTAAGTGCCTGGAATGATGACTTCGCTGCTTTACCTAGGATTAACAGGTAAACATTTCGTTATTTACATCATATTTTGATGTTCTTTGATTTTAGTTTAAAGATATCCAAATCACTAATGTTAGGCGTACAGATAGGCATCCTTTAAATTAATATTATATATTTATAACAGAGTTGTACTGCTTTATATTGTAATTGTGCTATTTACTCATGTTTAATTCCTAAATAAATACTTGTAACTTAGACATTTATATCTCTGTTTTATTTGTCTATAATTTAATTTGCTACAGGAGGCGGGCTATGCATGGACTCTCGGGTTTTAACTTCGCAAACTATACGGCCTTATACTTCATAAATAACTATAAATTAATAATAATAATATTTAACTCTTGCCAATAAAGATAACTTCAATTATCCGATTAAATGAAGTAATTAAATAAAAATATATACACCTGTAGCCCAGCAATATATTTATAGAAACGCAATTGTTTTATTTACGTTTTAATACCAATTATGTTGTATTCACTCATTTAATAGCTATAAAGACGAGTTTATATATATATATATATATTCGAAAAGTATCTTTTACAACAATGTATATTCTTTATTGTATTTATGTTGCTCACCCATAATTCGCATAGAAAAAAGAAAACTTTAATTAAAAGTGTTAGTGTATGTTTACATTTTCATAACATTCTAAAGAACACAGATTATATTAAGATTAAAGTAGACCGTCAATAGCAAAACTATTCTGTGCATGAGAAGTTTCTCTAACATTGTCACTTGCCATTGTGATTGTTATCGCATTATAACATTGCACTCTATATGGCATTTCCCGATCCAGTTGGTTAATCTACGAGTTACGGCAAGTGTACACACTGAACATCTTGATGTTCAGTGATTAAAATATTGGTGAAAGTTGTTAGAATGTTATTTAGTATGTTATAAAAAAATACTTTCAAAAGAAAATTTTTATAGGAATCTACTGGCATTAAATTTACCCCCATAAAAACCATTGCATCTCTGATAGGCTAAAATCATCCTAGACATTTACCTATTTCCCTACTGCAATTAAAAAATATTTGTGTCAGGTGCAATTTCACTGAACATTAAAGAATCAGAGAAAAGAATTCAGCCCAAAATTTAAATTTAGCAAAGCAGTCTTTTCGTTCATCTAGTCTAATTTTCACATCTTGAAAGTATCCTACTTTACATGTCATTGTTATGAAAATTAAGTTAAAACACTTTACTAATTCTTAATTTCAATTTTTAATTAAAATTTAAATTTATATCCATTAACATGTAGATAAGTAACTATTCGGAATAGAAAATATGTTAAATTGTGAAGAGCACACATTTTCGACAAACTAATAACACGTTGAGGACTAATAATTTAAAATACTTGGAGATTTAATTTCCTGTAATTAATACGTCTGTTTAAATAATTCTAACTGCATCCTAATTATATTATTCACAGTTGAAAATTCACCTTTTGAAGATTCTTATCATCCAAAGATTGCTCTATCTAGAACAAGGGTCGCCAAATTTTTCAGTTGTCGACCATTTTAAGAATTCCTTAGCAGTTTATCAATCCCGACTATTTCATTGTTATTTAAATGTGTTTAAAAAAATTAGAAAACGACACTGATGTATTTTTAATTTTTTACGTTTTTTTACTTACAAGGCGAAAGTATTGGATTCGTAAAAATTTTCGACTTTTGGTTTTCGACAGATTTATACGTTTTAGAAAATCCTGAACACCGATTGACTGTTTTTAGAAAAGTCTGTCCATGAGTCTGTGTGTCTGTCTGTCTGGGCATGTATGTGTCTGTCTATCTGTCTGTGTATATGTGTCTGTCTATCTGTGTGTGAGTGTGTGTGCCTGTATGTGACACAAATTTTGTGGGTGCTCTACAAGAACTAATGCACATAATTTAATCAAACTTTAGATTCAGTTACACCTTGACATAGATGAGACTGAATACGTTTTGGCGTAAATCGTCCAACAGATGGTCCTGCTATGCTGCATTTTTCACAATTTCTACGATAGCTGTAGGTCAAGAACTAATGCACGGAATTTCATCAAACTTCATATTTTGTTAGACCTTGACATGAATTGGTGCTGATTAGGTTTTGGTGTAATAGAACAAGCTGCTATTCTGAATTTCTTCCGATTTTCGCGATTGCTATATTTAAAGAACTAATGCCCGGAATTTCATAAAACTTCCTATTCTGTTAGACATTAACATAAATAGATCCTTTTTGGGTTTAGGTGTAATACCGTCCGACAGGTGTCGCTGCTATACGCTGTTTTTCACGAGTTCCGTAATAGCTATATCTTAAGAACGATGAGATTGTCATTTAATTTTCGTTGTAGAAGATTTTATTTATATAGAAGTAAGTTCTGTGATTGTCAAAACATACTAGTTTTTATTTACATTAGATATGTTTAAAGTACACGGTGTTCCGAAAAGACTGAAAAACGCTTTAATTGTTTACCTGTTGGAGATTCCTAGGCAATTTAAATTGCAAAAGTATCCAAAATAAGGTAGAAATTAAAATAATTGATGAAATAGTCCTGCCATTAATTTTCTAAAAGTTACACTTTTTAAATTTGTATATGGTCCCTTGGCCCTATAAGTTATGTTTAGGACAAATATCTCCATGCTCTGACAAATACAAAAGTAAAAATTACATTATTCTATTTCTGCGATCAATATTTATACCGAGTTACGATACTTTGGATTTTAGGAAATTTCGGAGCTTTCCGGCACACACAAAAAAGAATGTTTTATATGGATAGAATTAACATGAGACATTAAATTCAGTAAATTTTTTATCGACCCCCCCCGAAGCCGTTTTAAGTATCATATCCACTACTTTGTCGATTCCTGAGGCCTGCTCTAGAAATTATTGCATGGGTAATCTCTTGAGTTGTTGATATTATCCAGATATTGATATCATGCATCCACCTTAAACATAAAAAGAAAAATGCCTTTAATTTACAGGATGAGCTAGTTATAAAAACATCTGTCAAACAATTTTTTTTTTAATTTAAAATTCATCAATCACATATCATGCATTCATAGAGTAGTAGTGCTCAAAAGTATTTTGAAAACATTATATTCGCTCTTATTTTATTTAATATAAAAATATAAAATAAAATATATTCCCTATCATTGAGAACACTATGACTGCAGTTATTCAAAGGTATCAAGTTTCAACTTGTTTGTTTACATTCAGCGCCATCGAAGAAATATGATTCCTCCTTAGCTCAAATGTATTTCGACAATTAGTTTGAATTTTATTGTTAAAGGCGCCAGTTGCTCTATAGCTTCGATTAGTGTTTATATTGACTTATTGTGATTATTTTTAAATGCCGAAACGCAAGGAATATTCTAGTGATTTTACAAAAGCCGTTAAGCAAGGAAGGACACAAGCAGAAGTTGCTCGTTCTTTTAACGTGTCTCGGCTCGGCAGCTTGTTAGTACATGGAATAAAGTTTTTAATAAACGGAAATCTATTGAAAATAAGCTTCAAAGTGGCCGTCCGATAAAAAAAAAAAACTAGCAATGTTGATCGTATTATAAAAAAGCTATGTACAAGTAATTGTCGTAAGTCAGCTGTAGTAATAAAAAATTAATTGAAAGAAAATTACGGTACAATTACGTTTCAACTGTCAAACGACGCCTAAAATGAATTGTTTACATGGCCGAAGATCAGCAAAAAAGCTTTTTATAGAAGAATAAGAAGGCTAGACTTGCATTTTCAAAACGGCATAAATCGTGGACAAGTGTAGAATGGTGTAATGTTTTGTGGAGCGATGAAAGCAAGTTTAGTGTCATCTGATGGAATCAAGTACATTCGACGTCCTAAAAACAAAAAATATGATGTTTGATACCAAATACCCACCATCAAACATGGAGGCGGCAATGTGATGGTTTGGAATTCTTTTTCAAGTAGTGGAGTTGGAAGCTCAGTTCGAATTGAGAGGAATATAGATAGGTTCATGTATGCTGATATATTAAAGACTCATATGCTACCACATACTAAACAAAACATGCCTGCTAAGCGGTATTTTCAGCAAGATAATGACCCGAAACACAAATCCAAGTACGTAAGTGATTATATGAAAAGCAGAAAAGTCAAGGTTCTAGAGTGGACAAGCCAAAGTTCAGGTTTGAATCCCATAGAGCATCTGTGGGATGAGTTGGATCGTAGTGTAAGATGCCAAAGTTATTCAAATAAGGTGGCTTTATACGAAGCTTTAAAAATGAGTGGGCCCAATTCCTTTAGCTCGAATACAAAAGTTAATCGACTCGATGCTCGCGCATTGTAAGGCTATCATAAAGGCTAGAGGATATGCTACTAAATATTGACTGACTCATTACTATATTTGATAATTATTGTATTAAAACAATTTTTTTATTATAATGTTAAAATACATTTGATTTATCATTTTTCTGATTTTTCTTGGGTTTTACATTATTTTCTAGCAAATGATAGTTAATTTACTAAAATTCTGTAAAACATTGAATATGGTTAAATAAAACATGTAATTGATTTTTGTATTTTATTATTGTTTTTAATTAAGTCAATTATTATCTTTTTCAAAATACTTTTGAGCGCTACTGTAGTTATAAAAACATCTGTCAAACAAATGTTTTTTTTTTTTTTTTTTTTTTTTTTAATTCATCAATCACATATCGTACATTCGTAGAGTAATATAATTATAAAAATGAAAATTTTCTGAAAAGTAAAAACTATTTTCAAGTAAAAAAAGTAAGTTGTGTTTTGTATAAAATGCCCATCAGGAACAAATTCAAAATGCTTCTGAATAAAAAGGGGGGATTTATTTCCGCATAAGTTAAGTTAAGGCCGATTGCTTGAAGATTTGTAGTCGGTAGAATTATACAATATCAGACACCAAGAATGATAAAATCACTATCAAGTTTCTCATTCTTAAAGATGCCTTTTACATGTCCTACTTTGCGAGTTGCGTTTTAAATATCAAAGTAAAACGATTTTTGAATCTTTATCTTAAATTTTAATAAAATTTTATCTTTCTATCCATTAACTTGTAGTTTACCATTTATAACGGAAAATATGTCAAATTATTGATAGATAGAAACAGCACACATTTCTGATGACTATAATGCGTTCAACACTATTTTAATGTAGTTAAATATTTAATTTATTGTAACCAATATATCTATTCAAATAATTCTAACTATTTCATAACTGCATTATTCACAGCTAAAAATTCTCCTCGAGAAAGTTCTCGTCATATATAGTGGTTGCTCCAGAATTTAATGCAAGCGTAATCTCTAGAGTTGTTGCCAATTCTCATTAACATATTTCATCAAAGGAAACAGAAAGCTTTGTATAGATACGATAATTTATAGAAAATGATATTAAAAAAATCGTCTGCTTCTTCGATAAAAGATCGATGCTTAAATTCCTTTGATGTTAACATGCGATTATTTCCTAGAAACTCAGTATAAATATTCTCTCTTTTATGAATTAGCTTCTTTAAAAATAATCGAAATTTAAGACGCCTCGTGACGAGACAGTGTCGCAACCAATTCTCATTACGCTCTGCCGTATACTGTTTCGAATAATTTAAGGAAAACAAAAAGTAAAATATGGAGTTTTACTACGACACATTTGTCGAGTTTAATTTGCTTAAGATGCCATTTTGTTCTAAAATGCATTTATTTCACCGCCGTAAGAAATAATGCATTTTTGACAAGCTGATCACTGATTATTTATTTAATTATTACTGAATAATTTAAATGTTTTAAATTTAGATCGCAACACATATTTAAATATTCATGATTTATTAAAAGATTAATATAGATAATATATATTTAAAGGAAATAGTGCATTTTAATATTTCATCTGCATTTGAACACGAAGTATAGAGGCAAGTTTATTATAAATATGTTTTTAACTATTATTTATTTATTTATTTATTTTACATATTGGTAAATGTGAATTACAATAAATTTTAACACCAAATTAATTTGTTATTCAACATTTAGTACAATATCTTATAATGCCCTTACTTTCGTTATGTGATTTATTCTCAAACAGTGGACCCGTGCGAAAATTTCGCACTGCAATTTAATATTTTTTACCAATATCTAATATTTCTTAGATGCAGTTTTAAACTTCTAAAGAAAAGTTAAGGATTAGGAAAGTTTAAGTTAAGGATAGTAAAAATATCTGAAACACTAGTCAAGCCCAGGGCTTAATTTGCGCCGGAGCCCACCGGAGCTCAGCTCCGGTACTTCTCTGCTTTTAGTAAATATTTAAATATTGGTCAGAACTCACCGGAGCTCATACACAGCGCTCCGGAGGCCAGTGCAATAACGCTTCCGAAAAACGAATCCTAAAATACCCTTAACTTTCCCTCCCATCTCCACTCCTTTGCCCTCTTTTATTCCAAAACACTTATAAGTGTCGTAATGTGTCGCTCATCTAAGAGATGGGGATGAAACGGTCTCGATTTTTATATCAGTCTTCGGGTTGGGGCAGGCTCGAGCCCAATCTGTCTTAAATTCAAAATTTTATTTATTTCCATTTCAAATCATTTTAATCCTTTTTTGATCAGAATAAAGAGTAAACAGATATAGTCTTTTCTATTCTGTATAGCTGCGAACTATTCATTTTTTTTGTGCTAACACTATTTCCGAATCATAATCCTGAGCTTATTTAATCGCAGAATTCTGCCATTAATTAACATTAATATTACGCAAAGGTTTCTATTTGGAAGTAGTAATAACTAAAAAGTGGAATAGGTAACAGCTATGTATACGCTGATAGATGTATTCAAAATTTTTATATTGGTAAATAAAAAAACAATGCTTTAAATTTTGAAAATAATGCATTAAATATAAATATGCAGATTGGCCTGACGGTGGGGGGGGGGGTCCGCTACGGGTATTACTACTGCAGAATATTAGGGCTCCGGTACTTTTTTCCTTAGAAATTAAGCCCTGGTCAAGCCAGAATGTCATCTCATTTATTCCATCAAAGTTACAGTAAAAACGGATCGAAGATTGTAAAAAGGCAATATATATGCAATATATATATATGAATCGTATTTTAACTGCATTAGAGGATGACATAATCTGTTTCAGAAAAAAACATGTGACAAAGAAAAATAAATTGAGCATTTGAATTTCAAGTTTGCTTTTTCATCATAAATATAAAATAAACCCATGCAGCAACAATGTCCCACTTTATCTTTATTGTACTATTTATTTATTTATTTACTTTTTTTTTTTTGTTCAGCACAATATAATGCGGTATTTTATTTTGTGGGAACACGGATTTGAGAAAAAACTTTCATTTCATGAACAATTCAATGAAAACTATGCTGATTTAATTTTTAATTAAAAGACATGTTTTAACGAAATGTGTGTGTACTATGTCAGAAGCCTGTTCAAAATCCTTTCATATGGTATCTCATTTATTGTTCTGCGTTTTTTATTAACTTAGAAAAAGGGATGTTGCAACAGAAATAATACATATCATTTTACACGAGTTTGTCTATTGTTCATAATTCTGATTTAATATTTATGTTTAATTTTCGCATGTTTATTTAGTTACACACACACACACACACACACACACACATATATATATATATATATATATATATATATATACGGTAAACGTGCCAGTAATGGACACGATTAAAAAACTTTTTTTTAAATTATTTTTCAAATTACAGTTATAGTTATTATATTGTAGGTATTTAAATATTACATTAATCTATGAACAATATTTAACTAATCTCACTGTTACATTTCCCATAGTGAATCAAAATTGAATTGTAATAAAAGAAAGGAATCAAAACACTAAAAAATCCAGTAATGGACATCGACTATTCCAGTAACGGACACCACTGTGCCAGTAATGGACACCCTACAAAAAGTAATAGATAAATGTTTTTATCATTGTATTTAGAATCTAGAACTTAACGAAAGCATACTAATGAAACCAAATGGACATTTTCAAATAAATTTAATAAATAAGGTATCAGTAATTAATAAAATATTTATGAGAATAATGAATTATTTAAATCAATTATTGTCATTATCACAAGATCAATATTTTAATTAGTTTAGATAGAAAGTTTGAAATACTGCATTTTAAAAGAATTGCAGTTATCAAATTATTGAGGATATGGGGGGCTTAGAGAGGTCTAGTAAATAACATAAATCATAATAAAAAGGTCTTGGAGTATCAGAGCATGGAATCGTATTTCCTGTTATAATTCTTAACAAATAAATTTCTTGAAACTATTTGATATATTATTAATTGTAATAATTAGTGATACAAATATGAAAGAAATGAAAACTGCGGATTAGATGTTTTAAAAACTAAATAAAATGATTTCAAAATAAAAAGAAAAAATGACTTTTTAGGCCACTGATCTGTAGATTTACTTAGTTTCAGTACTAGTATAAATGTGCTTAATATAATATTTATAATGTTTGTTTACCTATAGAATTGCTTTGACAGAGATGATAATAAAACATTTCAGACAAAAAAAAAAAAAAAAAAAAAAAAAAAGATTTTTAAAACGATTTGTGTGACTTAAAAAAATTGCCTTTATTTGAATGGAGAGGGCTTGAGGGCCTCCTTTCCCAATTGTTTTTTAACGTTATTCTCTGCTTCATATGATTGGTTTTATTGGTTACCAGATTATAAAATATGCAAAGTTATAAAAAATTAATTTGGTTTAATATTAAAATTTATTAACCACATGAATTTAATTAAAAGCAGCATTTTATAAAAATTTTGTTGTTTTAACGTTCTGGTAAGTGTAATTTAAAATTTGATTACTTAGCTTTTCAGTCAAATCAAAAGATTTTATGCATTATGACCATTACAGAAATTACACTTTTAATATTAAGCATTCCAGTAATGGACAATTAATTAAGCCTTCCAGTAATGGACACAACTAATTAAGCATTTCAGTAATGGACACTGGTCCTAAGGCCTTACAAATAAATGAAATTTTGTAAATGGCCATTAGTATGTAAAATTCAAAGTTTTCCATTACTATCAAAGCAAAAACCTGCAATTTTTACAAGAAAATAAAGAAGGTAATAAATTAAATAAGTAAAATCCGAACCTGTTAATTACAAATTTTTACTGAAAAATAGTGAAACTGTTAAACATTATTTTCAATAATAAAAGTTGAATTTTTAATTAGTTATTTTTTATAAACTAAATACTTTGGAGGGTGTCCATTACTGGAAAGATATTTAGGGACTGTACATATATAACGTTATCAACATTTGGGTAATTTTGGACCCCTCCCGTCTTACGATATCATACGTTATCATTGCTAGCCTCCCCCCCCCCCCTCTCACACACACACCCTCCTTTAATGATATCGTTATCAATGTCTAAAACCTCATTTTATTTTTACAATTTTGTTTTTATAAGTTTGCAGTGATATAAAGATATTGTTATACATTTATAATTAGCATACTTCCACGGGTTCAAATGAAGAGAAGAAGTCGATAAAATATCTTTAATAACATGAAATAACTTTATAACGAATAGCATTTAAAAGAGATGAAAATTCTCAGGTATTCAGGAAACTAAGAACTGTTAAATCGTGTCAAACATGATTTAAGGCAATTATGTTCTTCAACTGCTTATCTTTGTAAGAATATTTTAGAATAAAAAGTACATTTTTCAGGGCGAGGACTGTGCCCGTCTGAACTCCCCCCCCCCCCCCCCACGCTACGGCGTTGCTTCAATAACGTTACGTTCGCAGTTTCCTATAGATGTATTATTTCATAATTGTAGTAAATCGTGCGTTAAGTTTTAAGCTGTGATTTTATTAGAATAAGAGATTTGTTGTACAGGGGATTTTATCTTATCCTAATACTAGCAATACCGGCTTCACACGTGTGCCATGATGTTTTAAAGATACCTCTAAATACATGTATCTGTAAATTTCAAAATCGACATCATTTTCAATTTGAACAAATAAAAAAAATCACTGACGGCTAGGCCTACAGGCACAGGTAGATTTCGAAGACGCAGACCATGGGGTGCCTGTTTGTTGGGAATTGCGGAAGAAATGACCTTTTTGCCATGATGCCGCAGTTGGGACCACTCACTTCAAAATCTAACTTGTTTACAGGCAAAACCGGCAAAGAGTTTTTTTTTTTTTTTTTTTTTTTTTTTTTTTACTATAACGGTTGGTTCTATAAAAAACTTGTCAATATAAAATTTTTAGATAATATTAAGAGGATTTATAATAAATTTAAGCGGATTTGATATCATGTGAATTGACGAAGTTATGATCTTTTTTCTTCTAACCCCCCCCCCCCCCGCTCTTGGGGCCATTTATGTTTTTTAAAAGTTTAATTTGCTGACGAAAATCTTGCAATCACTTTAATTTTGCCCGTTTTTTATAGAAGAGACCGAATTTGTTCTCAAATTCCGATGGGTTTGAATTTAAAAATGACTTTAGATCGATTTCATTCCAACAGTAAGAGCTTAAAATCGTTTATCCTTAAGCAGTAGAAACTTTTTCAGCCATTTAAATATGACTTTGAACTTTAGAAGCAAATGAAAGTCATATTTAATATACCGAAATAATTTGATTTTTTAATAAAAATAATTCTTCCTTTTTTTTTCTGTCGAACTCTACAATTTTAAGTTTATTTTTTAAGGAGTAATTACTTAAGAAAATGTAGATTGTGTTAATTTCAAATGCCTTAATATTATTAGTAATTTGTAAAAGACGCTTAGTAATGCACTGGAAAAAAGAAATGTTGATTTTACGGTATAATACTGGCATTCCAGCTACCAGTATTATACCTTAAAATCAACATTTTTTTTTTTTTTTTTTTAGTGTAGTTGAATTCAAACCCCTGCAAATATTAATTTGAAAAAAAAAATCCTTTATCGGGATAAAATGACACCATAAAATCTTATTCCTAAAGTGTCACCATATCTTACTTTAAATCTTATTCACAAAGTGACACCACAAAAAGTAAAAATTGATTTAAAAGATTAAAGCGGTAATCACAAAATTATTTCCAGCGCTAACCTGCCTTTAAAAGCAAACTTAAATATCTTTAATAATAACCGCCGAATTGGAGCAATGTTTGACATTTTTCACAGTTGTTTCACATATTTTTATAATCGATCTTAACTTAACTCATATGGAAAGAAATAAATTATATAAAATTATACTCATAAAATCGTTTTTTTTTTTTTTTTTAGGGTTGTAATTAATTCCTGTTTCAGTTTGCATAAAAAAATATATATAATAATAATTTCATGCTTAAAACATCTTTTTCAGCTTTGTTGGAGAATACTGAATTTAAAAATATTACCGTGCCTCAGCCACTAATAAAGAAATCTCTAACTTATTTAAACCAAATATTTTAAGGTGAATACATCTATTGTATACTATGTATTTTCATTCAAAGTGAAGGTTTTATTTTCAAAAAGTGTGTATTTTGTATCTTATTGTTTGCTTTCCGAATTAGTTTCTGAGGCGTTACTCTACACTGCAAAAAAAAAAAAAAAGTGTTGATTTTACTATATAATACTGGCACCTCAGCTGCCAGTGTTATACTGTCAATTATACTGTCAACAGACGTTTCTAATACAACTTATTGGATGATTACACTACAAAAAATAATTGTTGATTTTACAGTATAAAACTGGCACCCCAGCTGCCAGTATTATACCGTAAAATTAACAGTATTAAACAGTAAAAAAAGCAGTAATACGCTGCCGTGCAAGCAGTAATACTGCTTTTTTTACTGTTTAATACTGTTAATTTTACGGTATAATACTGGCAGCTTGGATGCCAGTTTTATACTGTAAAATCAACAATTATTTTTTGCAGTGTATCCAATAGGTTTAAAAATTTCCACATATGTAATGTGTTGCAGTTGAAATAAAAGTAATATACTCTGGAAAATAATTACCCAAATGAGTAAATTAAGAAGTTTTGTTAACTGAATTGAAGATCATAACCACAAAAATATATGAAAAATATGCCTTCTCTACTGGTTTTTCCCGATTTGGCGGAAGATTAAATAATTACATTGAAAGGAAAATACAAGTATCATGGTATTATATATAGTATACATTTAAAAACGACTAAGCTGATTGCCAGATGTGCAATTAACCGAAAATTATAATGGTCCATTTAGAAAAGCCCATTTTTGAATGCTTTTAATACGTTTCTTCCATCGAAACAGATTAGGATGTATTTACATAATATCTCTTTTAAACATTTTGAAAGGCCACCAAAACTTATTTTCCAAACAAAAATTATAATTAATAAACACTGCATTTCTAAATTAGATATGTCTAATAAGATCAGGTTACATTTGTATAAGTATCTTTGTTACATGAGATTTTATCAAACCTATATACAATAGACGTTTCTTAGTTGGCAGGTAAGTAAATATTGTTATTAGGATATTATTTTTGAGATAAAATCCCTGTACGACGAACGGCTTATCCTAATAAGAAGTCCGTGTAAATCGCACCCCAAACCCTGTGCAATTAAGAAGTGGCATAATTATAGGAAATTGCAAACATAAAATTATTCTAAAATGTTTTTTTAATCCTAAATTTTAAAAGAGAACATCACCTTTTCATAAACATATAAACTCATTAAAACTTTTTTTTTACTTAAGTAAGGTGTCACCAAATACATATATAAACAAATTATTTGTTTATATATGTATTTTGCGACACATTACTTAAGTAAAAGAAAGTTTTTATGAGTTTATATAAAATTATTGAGAAAAATAAGGGGTAGGGGCGCAGAGCACCCTCCGAAAAAATTGCAATAATAAGCACATCAAGAACACGAGTGGATGAAATAGTGTTTAATGTTTAACACGTACTTAACAATTTCTAAAAATTATATTCTCAATCTTGGAGAAATTTTATACGCTCATAAATTTATATAATTTAAAATAATTAAATTGCGGATTATAGGATATCAGATATTATATAAAATGAGACCAAAATAGAAATGTGTCTTGCGCAGTTTACTTTGAAGATCTTTATCTTAAGACTTACTACACTGCAAAAAAAAAAAAAAAAAAAAAAAATCGTCGATTTTACAGTATAATACTGCCACCCCAGCTGCTAGTATTATACCGTAAAATTAACAGTAATAAACAGTAAAACAAGCAGTAATACTCTGCCGCGCATGCGCGGTAGCGTATTACTGCTTATTTTACTGTTTATTACCGTTAATGTTACGGTATAATACTGACAACTGGGATGCCAGTATTATACTGTAAAACCAACACTTTGTTTTGCAGTGTAACATACAAAATATAAAATTAATATTTGTTTCACAGAATAGGGTAAATGTACCAATAGTCGGCCACTTAACTGTTTTTTTGTATATAAACCATAACGTAGAATTTTTAAAAAACGACACAACATTTTTAACAGTGATATATGTTAAAACATACGTTTCTTATTATGTTTCAGCAATTATTTTTAAAAAACACGGTAATAGTTTTTTTTTAGACAAAGTTAAGTTCAAAAAGGGCAAGTTCTCCAATAGTCGGCCACTTTAAAGCTAATGTTCGGCCATCACTGCACCAATAGTCGGCCACATCAGAATTTTGTCACTTTCTTCTATCTTTACAAGAAGAAAGTATTGGATTCATGAAAATTTTCGACTTCTGGTTTTCGACGGATTTATACGTTTTAGAAGGTCCTAAACACGATTTGACTGTTTTTAGAAAATGTCTGTCTGTGACTGTCTGTCTGTCTGTCTGTATACGACAACAATTTTGTGGGCGCTCTATCTCAAGAACTAATACTCGGAATTTAATAAAACTTTAGATTCAGTTAGTCACTGATATAAATTGGTGCTGATTAGTTTTTGGTAAAAATCGGCCGGCAGGTGGCGCTGCTATGCGGCATTTTTCGCGATTTCCGCAATAGCTCTATCTCAAGAACTAATGCTCGGCATTTGATAAAACTTTAGATTCAGTTAGTCCCTGATATAAATTGGTGCTGATTAGTTTTTGGTAAAAATCGCCCGGCAGGTGGCGCTGCTATGCAGCATTTTTCGCGATTTCCGCAATAGCTCTATCTCAAGATCTAATTCTCGAAATTTAATAAAACTTTATATTCAGTTAGTCCGTGATATAAGTTGGTGCTGATTAGTTTTTGGTAAAAATCGCCCAGCAGGTGGCGCTGCTATGCGGCATTTTTCGCGATTTCCGCAATAGCTCTATCTCAAGAACTAATGCTCAGAATTTAATAAAACTTGAGATTCAGTTAGTCCCTGATATAAATTGGTGCTGATTAGTTTTTGGTAAAAATCGCCCGGCAGGTGGCGCTGCTATGCAGCATTTTTCGCGATTTCCGCAATAGCTCTATCTCAAGATCTAATTCTCGAAATTTAATAAAACTTTATATTCAGTTAGTCCGTGATATAAGTTGGTGCTGATTAGTTTTTGGTAAAAATCGCCCAGCAGGTGGCGCTGCTATGCGGCATTTTTCGCGATTTCCGCAATAGCTCTATCTCAAGAACTAATGCTCAGAATTTAATAAAACTTGAGATTCAGTTAGTCCCTGATATAAATTGGTACTGATTAGTTTTTGGTAAAAATAGCCCGGCAGGTGGCGCTGCTATGCGGCATTTTTTGCGATTTCCGCAATAGCTCTATCTCAAGAACTAATGCTCGGCATTTGATAAAACTTTAGATTCAGTTAGTCCCTGATATAAATTGGTGCTGATTAGTTTTTGGTAAAAATCGCCCGGCAGGTGGCGCTGCTATGCAGCATTTTTCGCGATTTCCGCAATAGCTCTATCTCAAGATCTAATTCTCGAAATTTAATAAAACTTTATATTCAGTTAGTCCGTGATATAAGTTGGTGCTGATTAGTTTTTGGTAAAAATCGCCCAGCAGGTGGCGCTGCTATGCGGCATTTTTCGCGATTTCCGCAATAGCTCTATCTCAAGAACTAATGCTCGGAATTTAATAAAACTTGAGATTCAGTTAGTCCCTGATATAAATTGGTACTGATTAGTTTTTGGTAAAAATCGCCCGGCAGGTGGCGCTGCTATGCAGCATTTTTCGCGATTTCCGCAATAGCTCTATCTCAAGAACTAATGCTCGGAATTTAATAAACTTGAGATTCAGTTAGTCCCTGATATAAATTGGTACTGATTAGTTTTTGGTAAAAATCGCCCGGCAGGTGGCGCTGCTATGCAGCATTTTTCGCGATTTCCGCAATAGCTCTATCTCAAGAACTAATGCTCGGAATTTAATAAACTTGAGATTCAGTTAGTCCCTGATATAAATTGGTACTGATTAGTTTTTGGTAAAAATAGCCCGGCAGGTGGCGCTGCTATGCGGCATTTTTCGCGATTTCCGCAATAGCTCTATCTTAAGAACTAATGCTCGGAATTTAATAAAACTTTAGATTCAGTTAATCCCTGATATAAATTGATGCTGATTAGTTTTTGGTAAAAATCGCCCGGCAGGTGGCGCTGCTATGCAGCATTTTTCGCGATTTCCGCAATAGCTCTATCTCAAGATCTAATTCTCGGAATTTAATAAAACTTTATATTCAATGAGTCCCTGATATAAATGGGTGCTGATTAGTTTTTGGTAAATATCGCCCGGCAGGTGGCGCTGCTATGCGGCATTTTTCGCGATTTCCGCAATAGCTCTATCTCAAAAACTAATGCTCGGAATTTGATAAAGCTTTAGATTCAGTTAGCACCTGATATAAATCGCTGCTGATTAGTTTTTGGTACAAATCGACCAGCAGGTGGCGCTGCTATGGAGCATTTTGCAGGATTTACACGATTTTAGCGATAGTCATATATCAAGAAATAACGCACAGAATTTAATAAAACTTGAGCTTCAGTTAGACCTTGATATAAATTGGGGCTGATTCATTTTAGTGCATGCGAAACCTGTGTGAGATAGAAGAAAGTTTTGTGATTGACACATCCAACTAGTTTTACCTGGAAAACGACGCTAACAAATTTTACTGAATTTTGCATTCTACCATTTTCGGTTATAAGAAGGTGATTGAGCTATCTCACATGTTCGAGAAAATTAAATTAGTGTGTCATTTAGGGTCACTGCGGGTAAAGCTAATTTTATTTTATCTGCTAAATGGCTTTAACGATTTTGACTAAGTTTTGTATCCTACATTTTTGGGATACAATAAGACCATTGGACTGGGTCGCATGTTCGAGAAAATTTCATTAGTAGGTCATATGATATGGGGGTCACTATGGGTTAAATAAATTTTATCTAAAAAACGGCTCTAACGATTTTGACTAAATTTTGCATCCTACCGTTTTGGGGTACGAAAAGACCATTGGTTGGGTCACATGTTTGAGAAAATTCGATTAGTGGGTCATTTTAGGGTCACTACGGGTCAAACTAATTTTATCTAAAAACGACAAACGATTTTGACTAAATTTTGTATCCTACCGATTTGGTGTACGAAAAGACTAATGGGCTGGGTCACAAGTTAAGGGTCACATGTTAAGGTCCAAGGTAATTTTATCTTATCTAATAAATGTCTTTAACGATTTTGACTACGTTTTGTGTCCTAACTTTTTGGGATACAAGAAAACCATTTGGCTGGGTCACATGTTCGAGAAAATTCGATTAGTGGGTCATTTGGCGGTCACTATGGGTCAAACAAATTGCATTTAAAAACGGTTTAAGCGATTTTGACTAAATTTTGTATGCTACAGTCGACTGCAAAAAAAATAAAAATAAATAATAAATAAAAATAAATAAACGCTGGTACCCTTTCTGGTCGCGCTCAAATTGAAGTTAGATTAAAGTGGGTTTTGAATCGAATTATGAATTTTGAATCCCGCAGTGGAAAAGCGAAGGGAGGGGCAGACCCAACTGCCGCAATCCAATCTAGTTGTTTTAACACTTTTCAACAGAATTGAAAAGCAAATAATGGGGGTACCAACTGCCGCATCTAATCGAGTTGCCTTTAACACTTTTCAACATAGTTGAAAAGCAAATATGCATACAGCAAATTGCATCAGCGAAGGGGCGATCCCAATTGCCGCATCACGGCATTCCGATCTAGTTGTTTTAACACTTTCAAGCATTTTGAGCATGAAATATATTTAGTATGTAGTTTATTAGTATACGAGTTCATTTTGAACTCCGCAGTGGAAAAGCGTACGGAGGGGCGGTCCCAACTGCCGCATTCCAATCTAGTTGTTTTAATACTTTTCAACAGACTTGAAAAGCAAATAATGAGGGTACCAACTGCTGCATCTAATCTAGTTTAAGAAAAAGCTACTGTGTACGAGCATTTGCGACTTTAAAGTAACCCCGATATCGAATATCTGTTTTCTATCCCTATTAATTCTAAATAAATCATAATTTAGAATGATAAACAACAATTACTGATAATTTCAATTTTTTAAATTTCGAATTTTATAGAAACCATTTTTTGCGAGAGCTTACATCTTAAAAGAAACCCCCATGCAAAATTTGAAGTTTCAAAGCCACAGAAATTGCAATTTAAAAAATTTTTTAGTTGCTTTTAAATTTCTAATTTTTTAGAAACTGTTCGGCTACGGTCAGACCACTTACGTATGGAAAAGGTTATCCATGTCTAATTTCAAGTTTCTACTCTAAACTTTATTAAAAAAAAACATAATTCAGAACATTTTCCTCTCATTTCAGCATTCTAAATTTCCAAATTTTTAGAAGCCTTTCTGAGCCGGTTGTTTATGTCTTAAAATTGACCACCATGCCAAATTTTAAGTTTCCAGCAACAAAACTATCACAGATTTTGAAACTTTAGAACGTTTATTTGGTTCTGTACCCTTTGAAATTCCGTTTTCTTAAGAAACTATTTCGTACAAGCGTTTACATATTAAAAATGACAGAATTAGGAAATTTTAAATTTCTCTCCCTAGTAATTCCATATAAATCGTAATTTAGAATGTTTTTAGAATATTCACTGTTTTTTTTCATTTTCTAAAATTCCCCCTTTTTTTAATTGCCTTGATCCGGAATTTACCTCTTAAAAGTAACAGACATGTTAAATTTCAAGTTTATATTCCTAACAATTCTACATGAATTGTAATTTAGAACTTTTTCCACTCATTTCACACTTTTAAATTTCGAATTTTTTAGAAAACAAAAACCATGCCAACTTTCAAGAGGGCAAAAAGGGCACGTTTGGAATGTTTTTTGCTCATCCATCTACTTACGAAAAGTGGCCCTGACGTAAAATATAGTCTATGTCGGAGCAGAGACTGCCACCTTTACTTTTGAAATTATTTCGGTAGTTCTAGTAGTTTCCCGTACAAACAAACAAACAAGCACGTAAAAAAAGATTTTTTTTTATATAAAATTATTTTAGATGTAGAGATAAAGTTATATCTATCAAACAACAAAAAAAAAGTGGCACTCCGGGAGTGCCGACAGAAGTGAAAACTTGAACAATTACGTGTGTATTTTTTGAATCGTCAGGAAATGTTTTATTGTGCAGGAAATACTTTTAAATCAAGTATTTTTTTATTCATTATTATAAACTACTACTACAAAAATTATATTACAATTTTCATTTAATGCGCTATTGTACATGAAAAATCATGCATATTATTTTACATACAAAAATTTCGGGAACCAGACTTCAGTCGCACTATACCGCTCACATTTTTCTGCGTTATTATACCGCTCACTATACCGCTTATTATACCGCTTCTATACCACTTACTATACAGCTTACTATACCGCTTACTATAACGCTTACTATACCGCTTACATTTTTCTGCGCTTACTATACCGCTTACTATACTGCTTACATTTTTCTGCGCTTCCTATACCTTACTATACCTCTTACATTTTTCTACGTTTACTATACCGCTAACTATACCACTTACATTTTTCTGCGTTTACTATACCGCTTACTATACCACTTACATTTTTTCTGTGTTACTATACCGCTTACTATACAGCTTACTATACCGCTTACTATGCAGCTTACTATACCACTTGCTATGCCGCTTACATTTTTCTGCGTTACTATACCGCGTACTATACCGCTTACATTTTTCTGCGCTTACTATACCGCTTACTATACCACTTACATTTTTCTGCGTTTACTATACCGCTTACATTTTTTCTGTTTTACTATACCGCTTACATTTTTCTGCACTTACTATACCGCTTCTACAGCATTTACTATACAGCTTACTATACCGCTTACTATAACGCTTACTATACCGCTTCTACAGCATTTACTATACAGCTTACTATAACGCTTACTATACTGCTTCTACAGCATTTACTATACAGCTTACTATACCGCTTACTATACCGCTTACTATACCGCTTACAATTTTCTGCGCTTACTATACCGCTTACTATACCGCTTCTATACCACTTACTATACAGCTTACTATACCGCTTACTATAACGCTTACTATACCGCTTACATTTTTCTGCGCTTACTATATCGCTTACTATACTGCTTACATTTTTCTGCGCTTCCTATACCTTACTATACCTCTTACATTTTTCTACGTTTACTATACCGCTAACTGTACCACTTATATTTTTCTGCGTTTACTATACCGCTTACTATACCACTTACATTTTTTCTGTGTTACTATACCGCTTACTATACCGCTTACTATAACGCTTACTATACCGCTTACATTTTTCTGCGTTACTATACCGCGTACTATACCGCTTACAATTTTCTGCGCTTACTATACCGCTTCTATACCACTTACTATACAGCTTACTATACAGCTTACTGTAACGCTTACTATAACGCTTACTATACCGCTTACATTTTTCTGCGCTTACTATACCGCTTACTATACTGCTTACATTTTTCTGCGCTTCCTATACCTTACTATACCTCTTACATTTTTCTACGTTTACTATACCGCTAACTATACCACTTACATTTTTCTGCGTTTACTATACTGCTTACTATACCACTTACATTTTTCTGCGTTACTATACCGTGTACTATACCGCTTACATTTTTCTGCGCTTACTATACCGCTTACTATGCCGCTTACATTTTTCTGCGTTACTATACCGTGTACTATACCGCTTACATTTTTCTGCGCTTACTATACCGCTTACTATACCACTTACATTTTTCTGCGTTTACTATACCGCTTACATTTTTTCTGTTTTACTATACCGCTTACATTTTTCTGCGCTTACTATACCGCTTCTACAGCATTTACTATACAGCTTACTATACTGCTTACATTTTTCTGCGTTACTATACCGCGTACTATACCGCTTACAATTTTCTGCGCTTACTATTCCGCTTACTATACTGCTTACATTTTTTCCTGTACCACTGTGGTTCCTGCTTTTTTTCTGCGCTTCCTCTACTTTACTATACCGCTTACATTTTCTACGTTATTATACCACTTACATATTTCTGCTTTACTATACCGCTTACTATGTCGCGTACTATACCGCTTACATTTTTCTGCGTTACTATACCGCGTACTATACCGCTTACATTTTTCTGCGTTACTATAACGCGTACTATACCGCTTACATTTTTCTGCGCTTAATATACCGCTTACTATGCCGCTTACATTTTTCTGCGCTTACTATACCGCTTACATTTTTCTGCGTTTACTATACCGCTTCCTATACCACTTGCATTTTTTTTGCGTTTACTATACCGCTTACATTTTTTCTGTGTTACTATACCGCTTACATTTTTCTGCGCTTACTATAACGCTTACTATACCGCGGTGCAATAGCGCACAGGCAAGCTTGCGCCGCGCCCGTCCCGCCCTAGATCATACCTAACTATACACAATACATGCACATACTTATATACAGAGGTGTCGGTTACAGTAACAGTGTCGCGAGTTCAATGGTTTTTTCCCATCTCAAAAAATGCCCAACGCGCCTAAAGAAGTTTTCACTTCAATAAACTCAAACAAGAACGAAAAATCATGCGTCAAGCATAGATTATGTAACACTTTCCAACGCTTCCAAAATAATTTTACGAATCATACTCTTTAATAAGCTAAAAGATAACATCTAAGTAATCCGAATACTTTTATTGCCCTGTATAGGATCTATAGATTTGTATATATACTACATAGGATACTAAATTTTAGTTCAGTTAGGAAACACATAGCACAGTTTAAAATTCTCCGTCTAGAGTTAAATAATACGGAACTTTCGTGCTTCCCTGTATAGGATCTACAGAATTTATACACACCACGTAATATACAAAAAGCGATTTAAAATTAAAATCGCATTCAGTAACTTAAAACGCACTTCCAGGAATTATTGTTAACATACAGTAGAGAATTCTTTTGTGTGTCCCTGTAAATGAACGATGACTGCTATACACACAATATTCTGTAGTAAGTCTCTTGTAATGAACCTTATACAAATTTCAATGCATTTAAAATAGTGAAACATTATTTAAATAAACCGCAGACGATTTTTCTCCATAGACGTAATGTAACGGAATTCTTTTGACTGTCCCTGTAAAGCAAGTATAAGTGCTATGCACACCCTATTCCATATTAAGCTTCTTCTAATGCACCTTAGTGATATATATAAATTTCAATGCGTTTAAAATAGTGAAACATTATTTAAATAAACCGCAAATGATTTTTCCCCATAGACCGCAATGTAACGGAATTCTTTTGAGTGTCCCTGTAAAAAAACTATAAGTGCTACACACTTCCGTTGAAATAGGGAACATGCTATAGATAACGATTATAACATATAAAAATTGCAGGGCAATCCGAGCATATTTACGGGAGTTAGAGCACGGACAGACGGCAGACGGCCAGACAAACCGAAGTCATAAACACTTTTCAACTAGGTTGGAAATTGTTAAAAAGTACAATAAGTTATGTATTCATTATTCAGCTCCTGGTGGCCGACTTTTGGATATGTAAGTAAAATTAATACCCAATGGTCGGCCACATTAAAATTAATTAAAAGCAACAAATTTATTTACTTTTTACAATCAAAAAACATTAGTTTATTTACCCTGCTAATATTCTAGCCTTATAATTTTAGAAAAAAATTAAAAATTAATTAATACTTGCCTTTTAAAATAATTGCCATCTGTTAACAAAAAAATAGGGAAAATGGCGATTTGACCTCAATCTTGAAAAAAATGGCTGATTACAAATTCAATAAAAGTACCCATAATTCTTTGGTGATGGTTTATGACTTATGAAAGATGGTTGCATGTAACCAAATTGTAATATTTCATTTAGAACCAAAAATAAGCTATGCGTAAGGCATTTTATCTCAATGTGGCCGACTATTGGGGGGTGGCCGACTATTGGTGCATTTACCCTATAACATACAAGATAAGAGGTAAGACTATAAATTTCCGAAAAAAAGAACTTTAATAGGAAATAAATTTGAGTAATTCTTAAATATTTTTGGATTAAAATTCCAATACCATGCATAATATGTTTTTTAAAATTTAAAAAGAATTATCTATAATCTTAGATAATTAACAGTTTAATCAAGTCTCATTTTGAATTATTACATCCAGCTTTTATTTCGTATTTGACGTATCTAGTTTAATCAATTTTATAAAGAACAGTTCATTTATTATCTAGACAAGTCAAATTATAAGATTCCTTCATAAGAATAAGTTGCTAGGAAAAGAGCATCTTTTCTCAACCTGAACTGTGTTGACATTTCCATGCATTTTCGCCATTTTCGTAGTTTGGTCACTACAACTTCTACTTTTTTTTTAAATGTGCGGAAATGTCTGTTTCAGAACTATAACACTTCTTTTAAAAGTTTAATACTGGCCTTAGGACTTTCCACACTCTATAATATTAATAAAAAGTTTTGTGAGTTGTTAGAAAATTTTATAGTACACGTTTTTTATTTGCCTTCAGGCTTCATTAATTCAAAATCAGCAAAAAATGTTCTGCTAAAAAGCTTTATTAAAAAGAAAAAAAATTCCGAACACAGGAGGGAAGCATAAATGATCCATCTTGATCATCAGTCAAATCTTTTAATTCTTTTGCTTAAGGGGTTTCATGTATCGCCGGCATCTCAAAGGTTTTTCGAAGCTTTTTTCGAGACGAATGAAACAAGTCGAAGGATAACACGGAAGAGATGGAAAAAAAGAAATCTTGAATCTCTATCTCCATTGATGGAAGCTTGCGTCTGGAAAAGAGATAACAAATGACTGAGCTCAAAAATGACGAATGTTCCTATTAAGTGAATTTTCATTTTAATCAGTTTTTTTTTTCTGAATATTTTGGGAATCAATTTTGCAGTGATGTAATTTTCATAAAATTAAATTAAATTAAAGAGGTTCTTTTTTTAATGTCCTTTGTCGTTGTTAAAGATTTATTTTTTTATGTACGCTTTCCCCCCCCCCCCCGAGTGTATTAAAAATTGCTGAGTGCTTTCCTGCCATAGCATGTGAATTTCATTTATATGCAAGAACTGTTGCAGGGTTTTAATTAATTACATTTGATTAAAATAATGTTTTTTTATATTAAAGTTATATTGCAAATAGTTTCTAATAATCAGAACATAAAACTGAAGAATGTTTTTTAAAAAATATATCGATTTTTTCCCCATGTATTTTGTTTTATGTGTGTACAGAGTGCCTCAAAAAGAACTCCGGCATTTTAAAATTCAACATTTCGTTAACTGTAATAAATATAAAGATGGAATAAGCGATAGTGATTAGAAAGCAGCTGATAGATTTTCTATACAGTAATTTAAAATAATATTTTAAATTGTAGCCAGTAGATGGCATTGCGCTCCTTCAACCTGTAAGATTATTTAAGTTTAAGTTGACTCGGTACCTAGCTCTCGTTTTAACCAAAAAAAAAAAAAAAAAAAAAAAAAAAAAATTGCAGATTTTTATCCTAAAATGAATTTTGACATCTCTACAACATTGTGACGAAATTTTTTGACGATATGATAAATAGCAAAGAAAATATGGTTAATTTTACGTATCCATCTTTAATATATCTTTCTTTGTAAATAAAATGTTTAAACTCATTTTTTTTCAGTTTGTATTTTCCCATATTCTTCATGTAATCAAAATGTTAAGGAACTGAAGAAATTGTCTTAAATTTTATTAATGTATCTTTAGAATCAATAAAAGATAACTAAAATCGATTTTTTGATATTTGCGGAATTTTTCTTTTAAAAAATCTGAAATATATACGATTTTTATGGTTGTATACATTCAATAATTATATTTTTTCTTCTGATCTAATCTTTGTATCAAAAACCTGATGCTTATGTTTGTTGAACAAATATACGATGTAGTACTCTGAGTATATGATAAAAAAAAATCTAGTTTGAAATATCAAAATTGAAAAAGAAGAAGGAATTTTGAAATTATCAATTTCCTTTAAAGAAAATTAAATTTAATATATATAAATTAATATATTAACAATTTAAAGCCTTTTATTACCTGTAATGGTTTTACTTTAATGAAACATCATCCAAAAACTTTAATATAGATGTTATTTAGAGAAAAAAAAATTGTACCGATTCCTCTTAAACGATTTTTTACTTGTAATTTCCTTTGTTTGCAGTCAGTTAAAAAGGGCAAAATCCTTGTAAATTTTAAGTATCAAAAGTAATAATGATAATAAATAATAATAAAATATTTTTAAATATTTTTTTTATCTGATGCATACCATTATATTTCCATTAGTCTAAAATGATAAATTTAAGAAAATAAATAAACTTAACATGCACGTTATACCTTTAAAACATCTTCCCGTTCCTAATGAAGACGCTTTCAAAATATATAGCTCTGGATCACAAAGGAAGAAATATTAAGAGACCAATTAAAAATTTATTCCGCTCCCGGTCGCTAAAGAGACTGTATACCTATATATATGCGAAACGAGTAGTGATTAATGATGACACTTTTCGTTCATAAATCAAATTTAATAGATTCATAAAAACTGCAAAATGAACTAATGAAAGAGTACTCAATTGGCCGAAAACGAAAACCAGATAGTTAGGGAGTATAAATATGAAGCAGAATATTCTATCTGTTTATTGTGCAAAGTTTTAGCATTTCATCGACTGCTATTTAATAGAGATTTTAGTTAAAAAGAAGTTACATATCAAGGGAATATTATAAATAATTAATTAATTATAAATATTCTACCTCATTTCATAACTTGTATGCGAGCAATATGTATGGATGATTATTATAAACGAAATAAGTTTAAGCTGACTGACCTAAATAAAAAAATTTAATAGATTTATTTACTTAGAATAGTTAGTCAAATCTAAGAATTCTCTCTTTTAGATTTTATCATCAGGTAGAATGTATACTAACAATTTCTGGTCAAAATTTAATATGTCGTATAGGATTCAATAAAACCATTCTTTACGAAAGAAAGGGTGCCAGGATATAGCACACTTAGACATGGACGCCTGCAACGAGGGACAGGGGAAGACCTCCTGGATTTTGAAAGTTATTTAACTACACTTTTATTTTCCTCTCGTGATTTAAAAAATAACAAAATTTATTCTTCTCAAATGACTTAAAATAATAAACATTAAGATAAAAAGGAACTAAAGATTTTTCGTCCGGAAAACAATTTCTATTTCTGTTTTTCTTTTTACTTACATACGTTATAAAAAGCTTAAACGGAAGATTCAGGGGGATGTTTAAAAATTGTCTTGCACGTGGAAATCTGACAAAAACTTTTAGTTTAGTTTATTTCATATACCGGGTCCCCTAAAATGGACTGACTGATTTTAAAATTCAATAACTTGCAAACGGTGACAGATATTTAAAAAAATCTTGCAGGAGAGTTATGTAAGGTGTCAAGAGTTTTTTGTGATTTCTGATTTTAGCTCGAATTAACAAGAATAGATGACGCTGCGAGAAATAGACGTCCAACCGAGGCAGAAGCAGCAATCACCCAGCATTGATGCTAAGGAAAGAGATTAAGTATATGGAGTGGGTCTCATTCACCAATGCAATCCTTTTCTTAGGGCCCGATTCTGAACTCAGTCGGTATAGTTTCGATATCGTAGGGGTGAGAGCAACAATACAGAAAAGTATTATTTCCATGGAAGCGACTTCTTCGAAATCGAAATGTGTAACGACAACTTTTAAAATAGCCCTTTTTAAAACTTGTTACATTACCAGATTGTATTGGCGAATAAGATCCACTTCATATTTAAAGTCCTTTATTCGCAATGCTGCCTGATTTCAGTTTTGGCCTCGATTGCGCGCCTATTGCTTTCAGCGAAATCTATTGCTGCTATTTGAATCCCCCCCCCCCACTTATTGCTCACCACTAACCAAGGCTTATCATCAAACTGCTTCATGCAACATCCTCCGCAGCTTGCTACAAGAACTAAATAGAAGATCAACAGCATCAAGATGAACTCTGTTTATATATTTTCAACCTCGATCTGCGGTAAACATGGGCATTACGCCCCATGTAGGCACAAGTGAAACAATTCTTGGTTCTTGGTACTATTTGAAACTAAAACCGGGAATCGTAGTAAAAAGAAACTCCTGACATAATACATTACTCTTCTGTAAGAATTTTTTTTTTTAAATAACTGTTAACCTTTGCAAGTTATTGAATTTTACAAAACAGCCAGTCCATTTCCCAGTATATATTCTATCTCCATATATATATATATATATATATATATATATATATATATATATATATATATATCCGCGATTTTGGCAGCGGATTAGGGGCAAAAACTTTGCCTCTCCTGGATTTTCTTCTCCAAGTGCCTACGCACTTATATGATAAAAAAAAAAAATTATATGGGCATATAAGGTCAGTCCAAATATATCATCTTCATGTGATAATGTTATCAACCGCCAAAATTTTAAATGAAATGCATACATCTTTGATGATTTTGTTAATTGGTAATCTATAATGAGCTATGTTATAAAATTAGTCTCAAAAAGTATGATGTTTAGATGTGTAAACATATTGCTTAGTTCATTTGATACTATATCATTACTGTGGCATAAAGTATTGTGTCCTGCTTTTCCTCGACTCGCTTTGCGACAAGAACTCCAAATTTGAGGAATTAATTCGAGTACTGAATCGAATCGTTGAAATTACGAGACGGAATTAATATTTTATCATAGCGACTATACTATTTCAACCAAAAACTCCAGATTCATTTTGCAAAGAGTGTACAAGCGGTCCTTGATGCTTTGATGCAAAGGAATTTATAACACAGCAAAACCTGCAAAACGTAATCGTAAATGACCGAGAAAAATTCAATTTTACACAGGTTTCCGTTTTAGCAAGTATAATTGTATGACATTCCTATGGCAGAAACCATGAAATTTTTCCGTTATAGACATTTTCATTTTCGCAGATTTTACTGTATCAACAAACTGAAACAGCAGTCTCCTAAGTACCTAAAAGTAACAAGTTCGGACACTAACTCTTTGACGAAAATTATTTATTTCTGTACCTCTACTGATTCAATCTTTGAAGATCCCTATTTAGATCGCATTTCTAGGAGAATTTTCGAATAGAAGCATACCTCGTATTTCCTATTAAATTTATCAGACTCTATTTTTCTTTTATATCTAGAATTTTACACCGTTTAATAAAAGAAAATCAATTTCTGTCTCTGAGTGCATTACTTAACTATAGTGTTGAATCGTATTGAGTATATTTTAGATTTAATGTTACAATCTGAGTCTATACCAAATCATCATTGCTTAAGTCTTAGGTCATTTGGAAAGTTTACTTGTGCAATATTTTTCTTATAAATATTTTAAAATGATGTGCTACACACAGATGGATATCAAACAATAAAAATTATCAAAGGAATTTTTTTGCAACCAAGTTATTTAATCTTTCGACCAAATTATGTATTTTTGCGTTTTTTCTTAATTTTTTTTTTTTTTTTTTTTTTTTTTTGTAAAATAATTGACATAAGAAATAAGCACAAATGGCTTTATTTTTTCTTCACCACCCCTACTAGTGCGCGGCAATCGGTGATCTTCGTTTCTTTCATATTTTTAATGGAAGAACCATGTTTCAAGGCATTTACCATCTCATTGCACAGAAAACAATATTCTTTTCCGCTCTAGCCAGCTAGTATATCACGTGATTAGAATATGGGGGAATGTTAATAACTCTTGACTTATTTTGAAAACATAATTAGTTTTGACATTTCTCATATTGGGATTTATTTTATAAGCATCTAAATATTTTTTATTATTTGAACCGGTTATTTTTATAAATTAAGCTTATTTTTTTAGAATAAACATTATTTACGACAATTATTTGCCTACAATTTTTATCAAGAGCAGCATCTATTACTCATCTTAATCAAAATGTTAAATTGTATATCATAAGATGTCTGATTATAGATGCTGCAAAGCTACAAAATATTAAGAAATAAAATTAGAAATAACATTCAAACAAAAAATATTTTTAACCTATATTTTTAATTTGGCAAAAATAAGTTCATCTCATGCAGGTTATAAAATAATAAAATAAGATGATTTTAGATTTCTTTGATTGATTTCGACAGGAAAATAGGCAAAAAAATTGTTTTCCTGATTCACTATTTCATAGATGCCCCCATCATCACATATAAATTTTGTAGCACTCAACTATCCAGACAAAGAATCAACATTTCCATAATTTTCCGGTTAATTCAATCTTTATGGTATTTCTTTCTTTTTTTCAGAGAATATAATATAATTTTAATAAGGTTCATTAGAAAACTTCTAAATTATGTACTAACCTAAACTATGTAACTAACCATTCTAAACTATGCTTGCTATTATTTTTTCACAATAACTTTTGTGCTGTTTAAAAATCGATGAAAATGTATTTCACTGGCAATTCGAATTTTTTGCTGTCTACCAGATTTTATAAAATATGTAAAGCCCTGTCTAAGACCCTTTATTACAAATATAGACTACATTAAAGTATTGAAAAACTGGTGTAATAAGAATAAAAATTTCTTTAAAACACCATAAAATAAGGATTGCGCTAGGCCTTTCGAAAGAACTTTGTCTTTCTTCGTCAGGTGCAAAGAAGACGTGCTACTACTTTGGCACGTCTTCTTTGCACCTGACGAAGAAAGACAAAGTTCATTCGAAAGGCCTAGCGCAATCCTTATTTTATGGTGTTTTTAAGAAGTTTTTATGTTTTTAAATATCGACCACACCATTTGATTTAGGCGCTATAAAAGTGTTGTCGATGACTTTATGATTTTACATTTTTTTTAGTGAATCGAAACACCACACGAATGTTGCTAACATCTGTATTTCTCCGCATACATTAAAAAATAACTGTCTGCCTGTCTATCTGTTTGCCTGTCTCCTCTCTCTAACAACACCTCCCCCCTCTCTCCCTCTCTCTACCCCTCTCTCTGTACTCCGCCCCTTCTTTCACTCTCTGTATCTATCTATCAAAATTATATTACGAACAGCGAATTTAAACGTTTCATAAATTCGATTGATATATTTGAATTCATGTATTAGTTATTTCATAAAATCGTTACAAAAATTCGTTTCATTAGGATTCCATACGTATACAGGATAGATTTTATTTTATTTTACCATGGTGCATTCTAAGCAATATCAATTGTAAACCTTTTGTAATGTAGCTTCTGAAATGCTGCTTTTAGTTTTGCATAACTAGCTAGTAACTAGATATTACATCTCGCATTCTTGCAATGCCAATTTAAAAATGTGAAATAAAAATGTTTCACGAATGAAGTCCTGATTATTATTTTTGTACGTAAACATTTCATTAAATAGGCTATAATACAATCTAATATAGTTAAATTTATTATTATATGATGAATATCCTCTACTATTATTAAAAAGTATGTTGTTAGCTAATAGCAGCAGTGCAGCTGTAAACTCATGAACAAAATTTACGATGTAACGACATCCTATCATTCTGATGTCTCAAGGACTCATGGGTAATATAAATTGGACGTAGTGGATTCTGTTACAAAATCGTATACTAAAAGTAATTATTTGAAATGGTTCATTTGATAAGTCAAGTTTATACAAGTTAACACTGTTGTATGAATGAATATTTGAGGTAAAAAGATAAGTAGATATTAGGATTAAGGATAGAAAAAATAATGAGCGCATAATAACAATGTTGAAATATTCGTTTCTTCTCGTTTGATATGTGAATTTCAGAAATCTGGAAGGAAGGAATTAAAATATAATGTGGCAACGGTATAATTGGAATTCTCAGGTGGAACGAAAGAAACTCAAGTTACTTGACATTTAAATTACATAAGTTACATACAAATGTTTTTATTTGCTTATTTTCAGGACAGTTTCGTTTGATGAGTTTATTTGTCAAGCGTTCCTTAAATAATTATTTGGTTAATGTCTTAATGTTATTTCTTAAGAGAGGATGTTGCTGTAAAATATTCTATATATATATATTAGCCAAATAAATTCAACTTTTCTTTCCATTTCCAACGCCACCTTGCTCAGTGCTCATTTAAAGAAAATCACACTATAGTTCTAACAAATAAAAAAAACTAAACCTGCAGGAACCATTAAGGATCATGGCCTATAGTGCCCAGACCTATTATCTTGACCATGGGCTCTGAGGTGCTATAAAGCGCATGTCTCGGTCCGGCGGTCAGCCTAGCGCGTAACACTGAGTGTTTAGTTCCCAAACAAACTTGATACTCATTTTATGGACCCCGAAGGGATGAAAGGTTGAGTGAACTTTGACCAGTCCGCAGTCCGGAACCGAACCGTTGACCTGTAGCGTGGTAGCGCTACGCGATACTAACAAATACTTCTTTCAAAATTTTTAAGTAAGTTTTCTCAAAATGTTTTTTTTTTTTCGTTTTTTTTTTTTTAGCTGATGGACATTGTGGAAAAATCAATAATTAAAACAAGCGACTTCAAACTGGAGATGAAACTATGTGAGACATGAACTTGTTGAACTATTAAACTTGTTTTTTATAATTCCTTTATGTTTTATTTATTTATTTATTTTATTTTTATTTATTTATTTGTTTTTTATTTATTTATTTAATTTTTATTTATTTATTTATTTTATTCTTATTTATTTTTATTTGTTTATTTTATTTTTATTTATTTATTTATTTGTTTATTTTATTTTTATTTATTTATTTATTTTATTTTTATTTATTTATTTATTTTATTTTATTTTTATTTATTTATTTATTTATTTATTTATTTTGTGACAAACGTAGCTTCTAAGGAAATGTTTTGTATTTATTTTCCGAAATTTTACTTTAAAAAAAATTACTATAACATTTACATTGTAAAAATGGATGATTTACTAAATTTCTGCATTCAGTTTAAATTATTAAAACCTTATTTTTTGTATTAGAACCAGAGATACCGAGCGGCATTGCCAACCAGTCAGAAAAGTCTTGTAATGGATACTAAAGAATCCTGTTCTTGTTCTGAGCTTCTTGGTGGTCAGATTAATTTCATTTTTATGAGATTTGCTGCTCGAAGTTTGTCTAATCTGATGGTAATTTTCGTTTAAAAATAAACTGTCATTTTCCCCCAAAATTAAAAAAAAAAAAAATTATCTTAATTTAAGGGGCTCTCCCTCCGCCTTTAAAATAGATTTATCAATCACAATATTTGTCTTATTATAAGTTGATATAGATCTACAGTCGAAGTCTCTAATATAAGGAAATCAATTGTTTCATTCAAAAAATTCGTAATATAGAATAATTACGAAGCTAGGAATAGGAACTACCGAAAAAATTCCTATTTAATGTGTAAATTTTGAATAAAAAGATGTTTTTGGGGTGTTTAAATAAGATTTTGAAATGTTTAACTCTAAATATTTAACTTGATACTGTAATTTTTAATTATTTAAAGAGCTCAAAACGAAAATTACACTGCAAAAAAAATTGTTGATTTTACAGTATAATACTGCCACCCCAGCTGTCACTATTATACCGTAAAATTAAGAGTAATAAACAGTAAAATAAGCAGTAATACACTGCCGCGGATGCGCGGTAGTGTATTATTGCTTATTTTACTGTTTATTACTGTTAATTTTATGGTATAATACTGGCATCTGGGGTACCAGTATTATACTGTAAAATCAACGCTTTTTTTTTTTTTGCAGTGTACTTAAGAATACTAAATAGGAAGTCATTCGGTTAAGAAGTTTGGGAATTATGAAGGTTTAAACTTTGAACTCCTAATCTTAAATTCATTTGTAGTCTTTGCAAAACAAGCTGCAATGCTAGTAGATCTTTAAACATAACTGAAAACTTACTTGACGGCAGAAAGCTAGAATTTTGGATTCGCTTGTCTGAAGCTTCTAAAAATCGATTTCCATGAGAAAAAGTTATAGCTTACAATAATTTTATTTTTAGAAAACTAATTTTTAAAAAAATATATTTTTGAAAAAATAATTTCGAAACAATTATGAACTATAACCTATAATTTAAAAAAAGAAAAGAAAAAGGAATCGATTTCTAGAAGCTTCAATTATTCGAATCCAATATTACAGATCATTTCGCTAAGTAGTTTTTAAAAAAAAACGGGACGCATTGCAATCGGTTTTGCAACGTTTACAAATGAATTTAACATCGAGAGTTCCAAACTCTTAAACTTTCATAATTCCTAAACTACTTGACCGAATGACTTCCCGTTTGATATCCTAAGGTAAGATTTATCTAAAAAGCCAAACATGATGTTAAAATTAGTTGCTCGTATTGAAAATTTCAGGGTTTGGTACAATTTCCCTATGAAGACGACCCCCAAAGATTTTTTTTGTATAGCAAATTAAAAGAAGACTAAATTTCCAATTGAATGGATATTTCCCTTTTTTGTAACAATTTGGAGATTAAAATATGTGGGCTGTTCTCTCTTTTTTTTTTTCGTCCGACTGTACATAGTATAACACAAGCTACTTTATTACACGCTTTTATTATGTGGCAACAATGTACCACTTACTGTTAAAAAATTCGTTCTTAGCTAATAGCAGCAGTGCGACTCTATAATCATCACCTAAACTTATATTTTGTAGCAACACCCTATCTTTCTGATGTTTCAAGGACTTGCGAATAATATAAATTGGACGTATTGGATTTCGTGATAAAAACGTGACTAAAATAATTATTTGAAACGAACCATTTGATAAGCCATGTTAGCACTATTAAAGGAAAGAATATTTGAGGTAGAAAGATAAATAGATAGGGCTGGAGATATGAAAAAATAACGAGCGCACACAACGAAGATGAAACATTTCGTTCCTTCTCATTTGATATGTAAATTTCAGTAATCTGGAAAGAATGAATTAAAATGTATTGTCGCACCTAATATAATTGGAATTCTGAGGAGTCACGAAAGAAGCTCAAATTATGTGGCATTTGAATTACATAATTTGCATACAAATTATTTTGTTTGCTTACGTCAGCTACTTTTGATGGGTTAGTTTAATATTTATCAAATGGCAATGTGTTATGGAAAATGAGCAACAAAATAATTGAGCTATAACGAAAAGGGAAAGTTTGTGACGATTTCATTAATAATATTGATATTCATTATATTTATTATGTCACAAGGATACTTATAAATGAATGTGAAACTATTTAAACATTATCTTTACAAGTAAACTTTGTCGAATTCGAAAAATGACAACTTTTAAAGTATAATTAATCACGGTAAGATTTTTAATCTAAGTACAAAATGTAAAATATTTTAAACATACCGTATATACTCGTGCATAAGTCGAAAAATTTTAGACAAAATTTGGGAGTTGAAAATGGGGGGGGGGGGGGGGGGGGTCCGAGTTAGTAAAATAAATATCAGGATCTTTATAGCTGAAAATAATACCTATCTAAAAATCATGAATCTTAAAAACTTTTGTTGTTTTCATTTAGATATTAAAATTTTTCAATGAGACTTATCAAAATGTAAGTTATCGTTCAGAATCTGAATGTTGAAAAAAAGCTCAACAATAATGTCCCTGTAATTGTTCTTCACCCCTTTTCTTTTGGGATAGAATTCCCTTCAATACAGTGCATTCCTTTCAACAATTTAATCCTCTTTTTAAAAAGAGTTCAACTTGAGAATGCTTCTAGATTTCTCTCCTAAAAGTCCTACAATACAAAGAAGTGCTATATTTTAGCAGTCAAAAAGTTGTTTACCCTTGTAAATAAGGTTTGAATAGATTTTTCAAAGATTTTTTTCTTTTTAAATATCATTAAATTGATGTGAAGAGGTTTCAAAATAGTTTTGCTTCTTCAGTTTTACATAATTATACAGTTTTAAAACGTTGAATTTTTAAAAATAAAGTCTGATTAGAAACGTAAAAATTTACTAATTTAATGAAAATTTATTTATTTTTTTATCCTCAATTACAAATCATTTTACAACATACTACCAGAAATGTGGTTCCACTTATACCGAAAATTCAATTTTTTTTTCAAAATTTTGCGTAAGAATTGGGGGAGGGGGGGGGGGGGGGGGTCGATTTATACACGAGTGTATATACGGTAATTACGTCTGATTGAATCTCTAAAATTGATAAGACAATTTAAAATTCAAGCATTTAAAAAAATAAATATATAAACAACATAATAAAAACACAAAATAAAATCATATAATAAATGTTTCATGCGTTAAACACGCCTTTCACGAGTATAGTTATCTACTAAAACCAACAAAAAAAAAAGTTCAGTTTTAAAATTTCAGTAAGGTACTTCAGAGAAGAACCGCAAACTCGGCCGGAACAGCGCATGTCTCGTTTAGAATGAATATTTGTGAATCACCTTTCTAATAATATTCTGCTTTTATAATTAATATGGTTAGATTTAATTAATTTATTATTTTCAAAATATGGTACGTGATCAGTTTCTATTACGTGTGTAACTAGTTCCGAACATAAATAACGATTGTGTGCGTATGAGATTTACGTTCAAAACTAGTCATACATTCAATAGAAACTGACCACGTAAGACATTTTGAGAATATTAAATTAATTAAATCTAACTCTGCAAATTTACAAAGGTCCACTCTACACTGCAAAAAAAGTGTTGATTTTACTGTATAATACTGGCATCCCAGCTGCCAGTATTATACCGTAAAATTAACTGTAATAAACAGTAAAACAAGCAGTAATACGCTACCGCGCATGCGCGGCAGCGTAGGTATGACTAGTTGAAATAAATGAACATCATCAAAAATCTACATAAAAAATTTCTCTCTATTCTAATGATTGTCACATTTTGAGAATATTAAATTAATTAAATCTAACTCAGCAAATTTACAAAGGTCCACTCTACACTGCAAAAAAAACGTTGATTTTACTGTATAATACTGGCATCCCAGCTGCCAGTATTATACCGTAAAATTAACTGTAATAAACAGTAAAACAAGCAGTAATACGCTACCGCGCATGCGCGGCAGCGTAGGTATGACTAGTTGAAATAAATGAACATCATCAAAAATCTACATAAAAAATTGCTCTCTATTCTATTGATTGTCACATTTTGAGAATATTAAATTAATTAAATCTAACTCAGCAAATTTACAAAGGTCCACTCTACACTGCAAAAAAAAGAGTTGATTTTACAGTATAATACTAGCATCCCAGCTGCCAGTATTATACCGTAAAATTAACTGTAATAAACAGTGAAATAAGCAGTAATACGCTACCGCGCATGCGCGACAGCGTAGGTATGACTGGTTGAAATAAATGAACATCATCAAAAATCTACATAAAAAAATTGCTCTCTATTCTAATGATTGTCACATTTAAAGCATTAGAAAGAAAAATATCTGTATCTAAATTCGGTTTGTAAATGGTTAAAAACACACATTGCTTACAGTTTTGCTCGATCATATGGTTTATATTTATAGTGGAAATAGGCTGCCGATTTTTAAAATTCGATAACAAACGTAGCATCTATTGTAGTTATGTTCTTTCAGGAGAATAATGTAAGAAGTGGGGAATTTCTTTACTACGCTTTCTTGTTGTAGTTGCAGTTATCATCGATATATGGCGCTAAACTACGAGAATGCTCAAAATAACCTCGTAATTTTAAAAAGCAATTCCCTCGCCCTTTGGTGTTTGGTCGCAACAGCAAAGCAGTGTGAAGCTTAAAATTTAATAAACTTTGATCCATTTTCATGCGGTAGTTTGAGCATTCCAAAAGTTTGATAAAGCGCAGTGCCATCTATCGGAGATATTTGAATCTAAAACAAGCAAGCGTAGAAAAGAAATTCCTGATTTGACACATTACACTCTTGCAAAAACAATTTCAGATGCTGTCAACACTTACAGAATTTTAAAAACAGTCAGTTCAATTTAAAATAGCCTGTACGTGTATAAACACAGAGGTAAGTATAAGGTTTGTTTATTTTTAAACCATTTTATCTAGCCCTCTGAGCGTTTTGAAAAAGGGTAAAATTGTAATGTTGTTTTCCCTGCATTTTGTTTTAAATGCTAAAAAATTATGATTCTTTCAGCATTATAAATAAAACTTAATTACAAATATGAATGTAACACTTGAGAGTATTAATCCTTCTTCAATGTTTTGAAAATTCATTAAATTTATAGAATTATATTATCTTAAACATTGCATATATTACAGTGAAACCTGGAGCTTAGTGAACGGAATATTACGTTCCACACGCTTAGAGGGTTAGAGTGAATCGAAATATCGATTTTTCAAAAACATTATTTTAAAATGAAATTCTTAAAAAAACAATTACAATTTTTAATTAAACACAATTTTTGTAATTGTAAAAAACCCATAAAACATTAGATAATTATTTACTTAGTTTGGAATCTTTCTCAAATAATTTCATTTCCTTAAACAATTTAATAAATCTTATCATCTTACATACCTATAATTAATTTACTCATTTTATAGATAACTAACAATAATTATTCACATTAATGAGAGTTGAGTAACATTAAAGTGTCATGAAAATATAATTAAAATGGGATAACGTTAAGTTTTTCATTAAAAAAAAAAAACTTTTTAAGATACGTCAAAATATGTATAAAAGATGTAATTATAATTGAATTCAATTTAATTAGTAACTGAATAATATCCTTTTATTTAACTTAAGCATTTTAAAATTTTAATAATAAATATATATCTGTAGATTGTATGATGTATTACAGAAAGTTTCTCAAAATTTATAATTGCAATGTAATCAAAATAACATTATAATAAAATAACTGAATTTTTTGTTTTATTTTTCTCTTTGAGGCTATGCTTATTTTTTCTTTACTACACTTACATTTTTAGTAACTATTTAAGTATTAGAAATTTGAATGCTAAAGAGTTTTTCACGTCATGTGAATTAATTATTTTATTTACTATTTACTCTGCTGATAGCTCTGTCAATAATTTTTGTGTCTATAAGAAATATTCGTAAACGATATTCAGAAAACCCAATATCTCATTAAGAGTTTGACGAATATGACGTTTATCAATTTTTTTCCGAAACCTGCCATGTATTCTAAATTACATTTCAGGAAAACATCATAATCTAACTTTTATTTGAACGTGAACTACAGCTCTGTTTAGAAACATACGTCAACTGTTTGTAGTAATGAACGAAATTTTTAAATGCGCTTGTCTCATATGTTATTGAATTATTATCATTATTATTATTATTTATTTATTCAAAACATTAAAACTTTATCAAATGTTTACGAAATAGCCTAAAATCTTTCCCAATTAAACTTTATAACACACATAAGAGATTTAAGAAAATTCCATTACAATTTAAATATTTACAAATCAAAACTGACTACTTTCTGACGCATCGACAAATTCATTTTTCCTCTTAAATGTACTTAGTTGGTAATTGTTCTTATTCTGAAACTAAGCATTCTACTAGCGGTTTTTATGTTCCGATAAAACTGAGCTGCACCGCTAGACGCTTACGTGCGTCCGACAGGCACATCAACCGCCCTTCCCAAGTCCTGAGGAACTTTTAACGAGCACGACCAGGAGAGTCATGTGTGCTCTACGGAGAGTGGGGGCACCGCCTCATTCTCCAAAGAGATTCACGACATTGTCGCTGTGATTTGCGGTGGAGCCCATCCTCTTGGGACACCACCACTTCACACTTGGGGACGAGCCGGAGTCCCCCAGCAACTTCGGAAATCGGACTCCCAAAAAGGGAACCAGGCCCTAGGCCTTAAGCCAGGTTTCTCCGACCTGTACTTGCTGTACTATTGCTCTTGGGACGCGGGAATTTATGTTCCGATGAAGGTAAAATAATAAAATGCTTTCAAAGTTGAAGCTTAAAGGTGATTTTCAGAGCGTGAGAGCCAGGAAAAGTCCCCCCCCTCCCCCATGAGACAGCAATCAATTACAACTCAAGGCATAATACATTTACCGAAAAATGGAAACCGCTATTCAAAGCACTTTTACAGTCATGCCTGCAACTATCATTATTTTATATATAAAACAAACCCGGAAATGTGTCAGAAAAATATTCATGTTGTTCAGCGGGGGAAAATATATTTTTAAGAACCGCCATAACTACTGGCTCGCTATCCGTAAGATTAAAATTAAGTTATAAAAGCCATAAGAAAAATAACCCAAGCTATATTTCGCATGCTAAAAATCTTTTCTTGTAAAAAATAAATAAATAAATAAATAAATAAAATAAATGTTGATTAAAAATTCCTTAAATTCTACTTCAGTATATAAATTCTAATATTCCAGAATTCTTATATACTGGGCAGTTCTAAAATCAACATTGACATTAACAGTCGTTGGTTAAATATATATGCTATTCGTTTTACCCAAAACATCAGAATTAATAATACATGTATCCATTTTTTAATGAAATTTTAACTAACAAAACATTTTGCCATATGTCTTCATTTTCATTTTAAGAGTTCAATACTTTTAAAAAATATATTTAACATCAATTTTTGCAATATTTAGGATAAAACTAAGAAAAAGCATGTACGACTATACAACTAGTTTAATTTTGCATTATATAAAACATAAACGTAGGAAATGTTTATATGCAAATATTATAATAAAAAAGAATACTTAATATTCGACATGCTTCGCATGATAATATTGTATACTTATTTTTCATGACGTCTGTCTGGAAATTTGCATTAAAAGTGTAGTTCATTTTTTTTTTCAGAATAAACTATTACAAATTTAAATATTGTAGGGGAAAAACATAAAATACTGTTTCACAAATTTCAATTTATTCGTATGGTAAGTAAGCATAGAATTTGTTATGTTTCCTTAGATTTTGCTCTTTACTTATTTGTATGTGACTTTTACAACATTAATGATATCAGCACATAATTTTTTATCTAAATATCTATTGTGATAGTTTTGTTTCCAAACATTATCGATGCAAACTATTATGATATCCCATATTCGCATCGATATGTAAAATTTGAGTTTCTTTCATTCATACTACTATGTTAATTCGATTTAAATATTTTTTCATCACAAAAATATAAAAAAAAAATTAACATTAATAAAATTCTCGTTGTTTACGTAATATTGCTAGTACAATAACTATTAGAATACAATTAATAGGGCCAACAAATTTTAATTATCGTTAATTTTGATTATAAAGAATGACAGATATTACACCATATCCTTTAGTATTTAGTAGCATGATAATATGCTCTAAAACATTACTAACATTCGAGTAGTAATTTTCCAACTGGACGAAAAATGTCCGGGCCAGGATTCGAACCTGGGATCGCTTGGCTGAAGTCGCCACGCTCTACCACTGAGCTATCCCACGAAAAATGTCCGGGCTAGGATTCGAACCTGGGATCGCTTGGCTGAAGCCGCCACGCTCTACCACTGAGCTATCCCACGAAAAATGTCCGGGCCAGGATTCGAACCTGGGATCGCTTGGCTGAAGCCGCCACGCTCTACCACTGAGCTAGGACATTTTTCGTCCAGTTGGAAAATTACTACTCGTATGATTTATTTACCAATTTGAAATAATTGTGTTAAAATTAATCTAGCATTACTAACATTGCCTAAAGCTTTCATTAAAACTATACTAATTAAAATCTTTTATCTACTTGAGTTCACAATTTTTACGTTCTCCCTCATTCATTAATATACAACTATACCTGATACCCAATTATTCTGAAGCAAACTTAATTAAATAACCTCCATGCTTAAAAAACGCACAACGACAAATGCTTAGTTTCAGCAATATTGCAACACTCGCTCTCTTTTTCGCCAGTAAAGTAGAAACTCGAAAGAGAATCTGTTCTTTTCACCAGCTCCTATAACAGATTTCTACATTATTTTTCTTGGTAAACATAGACGCAAAATCATTAAAATAAATCTCCTAAATAGAACTGTTTCCCCTGTCTTCAACAAGCGTCAGTGATTTAACATCAAGTGGCAATTTCAAGAATTTGATTTCGTGCCCGCTCAATTCAAGATGAATTGGCGATGATAAATCACTGCAAAGGATAATTCAGAAAAGTGTTAACAATTTTTGCAAAGCTCTTTCGGAGAATTTTCAATGCAGTTCTGCGGCTTTCATTTAAATTAGAACAATGGATTATTAACACGAAAAATTACACCATCTATTTGCGTAAAGAGTAAGGCTTATTGTCACAAGAGTTAATTTATAAAAGGATCAAGTGCTTTAAAATTTCGCTAAGTATTTTTTTTTTCCTTTTCCCCTTCGTTTTATATGGAGTTTTGGAATTAAATATTCAAAATATGTTGTGAATTATAGTAATGAATCAATATTTATTCTGAAAATAATAACTCTTTTCTGGTTTATAAACTGACAGATTTGCTTATTGTTTTCAATCGCCGGGGAAACGTCGTGTTATTTATGATAAAAGCACCTCGATCAGGGAGAAAAACCATTTCTGTAGCAATGGTTTCATTATGGGTTAGAATTATGAAAATTTATCTATTAATCAAAATAACTCTAACTTGTTTACGAAAAGAATAGTTATAACTATTGCAAGAACTGAGCCCGATAAAATAAAAGGGTATCATTTCTAACTTAGCTTCTACAGAACGAATTTCAAAGCTTAGATACGGATCTAACACATAGTGTGACAAGTTGAACATTGTACGTCAAACGGGACAAATGAGGTGCGTTCGTACTATAACTAGTTTCAGTGAAATGAATTATATCGTCTGTTATTATGATATGATTAATTTACGTAATAAAATAAGTACATTTTAAGTTGCCAACATTTTACCATTTGTTGACATTTACTGAAAATTCCAATGGGAAACTTAAGCCTAGCTTTGAAAATTTCAGAATTAGAAATCCATATTTAGGTATTTTTCCATTTAATATCTATTTATCAAGAAACGTCTATCGAAAAACTGTCGGTTGCTTATTTGATTACTATAATTAAACAATTTTGGTATACAAATTCGGCTTTTAAATTCAGTAATACGGAAATAATATGACTCCCATTTTAAATAGGACGTAATCACCATGGCAACCTAATATCATTACCTATCATGTGATATCATTGAATTAATTACGTATTATAGGATTTAACAGAAGGATACATCTCGGTCTCTTGACGATTAATCCTCGGAAGCTGCTACAACAAAGAGGTACCAATTGTTTTAAAATTCAAATTACTTAATAAATATTTTTATTAATATCTTTCAAAGTTTTGATTCGATTTTCATAAAATTTGAAATGACTCGACAAAATTCTGCAAAGATTATACACTGCTCAAAACAATTAAACGATATTTGAAGTTTTATATAAAATAAAGATATAAACGAAATTTTTTTTGTCGAAAATAGAAGAAGAGAATCACAAATGCAAATTTTTCTGTTTTTCAAACTGTGGAGTATGCAAATTTTGAGTTCGACGTCAAAAACGTCGCTTCAGCGGCAGCGAATGAAATTTGACTTTCAACTGGATAAAAGAGAATGAAGACAAGGATGATCGGCATTCAGTGATTGCTTTGTTTCGATGAGTACGATGTCTCAGCGAAGTCATTTGACAGATTCAGAAGCTTGGAGAATTGTTGGTAGGTTAGAAGGGGGCCAAACTCAAGCCGAAGTAGCGCAAGCCATTGGAGTGTCACAAAGTGTCATTTCCAGGATCTGGAACCGTTTTTTGGAGAGTGGATGTGCAGGCCGAAGACCAGGGCAAGGTCGTAGACGGGCAACAACGCCCAATGAAGATCGGTATTTAGCGTTAACAGCTCGGGGACACCGAAACATGAACGCTACTCTTCTCCAACAACACCTTCGCTCGGCTACAGGCACCACGATTTCAACTCAGACTGTCCGAAACCGGCTCCATGCTGTAGGTCTGTATGCTCGCCGACCGATGGTATGTATTAGATTAACATCAAGGCATCGTCGCGACCGCAGGGAGTGGGCAACCGAGCATGTCAACTGGAGGAGAAATGAATGGAGCAATATTCTGTTTTCTGACGAGTCCCGTTTTTCTGTGCATCCGGATAATAGGCGTATTTTCATCTGGAGGGACCGTAGCAGTAGGAATAATCCTGCGTTCGTGCACGAAAGTGTCAGATTTGGCGGTGGAGGAGTGTTGGTGTATGGTGGCATCTCCATTGACGGGCGCACTGACATCTACATCATTCGAGATGGAGCTCTGACTGGTCGCCGATATAGGGATGAGATCCTCAGACCTATTGTAGTCCCTTACGCTGCATCAATCGGAGATAACTTCATTTTAATGGACGATAACTGCAGGCCACATCGTGCAAACCTGGTGGAGGATTTCCTTTTCGAGGAAGGAATCGTTCGAATGGAATGGCCAGCGTGTTTTCCAGACATGAATCCAATCGAGCACGTTTGGGACGCTCTAGGAAGACGAGTTTCTGGCCGCCAACAACCCCCACAAACTCTCCAAGAACTGGAAAGAGCTCTTCTGTAAGAGTGGGGCAGAATACCCCAACTCGTCATTAATAGCCTCATTGAGTCCATGCCTCAAAGGTGTTCAACGTTGCTGGCCGCCCGTGGAAACCATACCCCCTACTGAAAATGATTTTCTTTGAAGAAAACACCTTTTCTTATTCTTTTTTTCTCATATGCACAAATTGTGTTTTTTTCCTTTTGTACACAAATGCGCAATAAAATGCATTTTTTTCTGCCAAACATGTGTAATTTATTCTCATATAACCTACTATGTCTGTCGACCATGTATCAATCAGCTAAAAAGTTTCCCAGATACAAAATCCACCTAAAACTGCAATATCCTTTAATTGCTTTGAGCAGTGTATATATTAAATTTCAAATCATTTGGTTGGGTAGTTTTTGAGGTGTTATATGCGGACAGACGGACGGACCAGACGACGGCTATATGTGCTACATATTTATATAATTACGAACGCAAATAAAAAGTAAGGCTCAGTGTCACAAGAGTTAATTTTTGTAAAGATCAAGTGCTTTCAATTTCTCTAAGTATTTTTTACTTTTTCCCCATCGTTTTATATAAAATTTTGAGATTAAATATGGAAATTACTTTGTAAATTATAAATTTTTAATTTTTGTAATGCTGTAATATAAATTCTTTGAATCAAAACTTACAGCCAGTTTCTTTTAATGTTTTTGTTAGATATTTCAAGATTGAGATGTCGTCATAAACTTGACCAGAAAAAAGACCCTGAGTAATTTTGCTGAAAATGCATCAGTTGATGATACAGTGGACTCTCGTTAATGCGTCTCCGCTTAAGAACTAACTCTGGTTAATGAAGACAATTTCGTTTAATATATCATTTTCTATTTGTAATTAACGTCAAAGACATTGCTTAAAGCGTATTATTCATTGAATAAGACGAACAATTCTTTCGCAGACTGACCGGGCAGAATCGAAAAAGTTTTGGTACATTATATATTTTTTCAAAAGCAACCTTCATGAAACTTAAGTTATTGAGAGATCAAGAAATTGTCAGTGACAATAATGAAGAGAAAGAAAATTTTCTACCATCAAAAACGTGAGAGGTTAAAAAACTAATAATTGGTGTTTACCGATATTACCAATCAAAATGCGATATTACAGACAAAATTTTAGAGAGTGTCGTAAAAGGTACGGAATTTTTGTTTTGTTTTGTTTTTAGAATTGTCCTCAATTTTATCTTTCTGAATTAACAATTTGTCACTAACATTCTTCTTAGCTAAAATTACAAAATTAAAGAAAAGTTGTTTATTTCAGCATTAAGTTGGTAACATATTTAATTTTTGTCAAAAACTGAATTCAATTTAATCAAGGAATAGGTTTTTTTTTATACCTTTCAAATGTTTATATCTTTTAATGCTGACAAAAAAACGGCCTTACTTGAAAGTTCGCATTAACGTGGATTCACTGTATTTCTAAACTTTTAGGTCATTTATTAGGTGACAAAGTTGCTTATTGCTTCACTTGAGAAGTACCATTTATCATGAAAGCACTTTGATCATGAAAGCGTCTGTTGTATTGTTGATTAGGATAAAATAAGACTCTTTATTAATCACTATTGACTTCATTTATTGAAAAAGTAATGTTTACATCGATTGTATGTATTGAACCTTAATCACAACTTCTAGTGAACGGATTTTAAAGGCACGTAAACTCTGTTATTTACAGGGTGTTCTAGAAAGGACTCCCCAACTTTGAAATGACATAACTTCGAAACAGTGAGAGATAGAAATGTGAAACAAGTTGAATGTTAAACAGATGGGTCTGGAATTTATACACAAATTTGGAAAAATAGTTCCATTATTGGATAATAGGTGGCAGCACAAGCACATGGAACTTTAAATGGTACTCAGAAGTACATAAATTTCATTCGTGCGTCTATTTCATTGCTGACACGTGTAAAAAAGTTGTGTAGAATTAGAGAATAATTCGGAATTCAAGAATATCATGCCGTATTCCTTGGAACAACGAATTTTTATTGTACTTGAATACCATCGATTAAATCGAAGTCCGACGATGACAAAGCGAAGTTTTCAAAAAAAAAATTAATGTTAAAAAAGGTCCAGACTTGAAAACAATTCGCAATTTGTTCAACATGTTTGAACGCACGGGCAGTGTCGCCGATGATTTAGGCGGAAATGTGGAATGCAGTCGATCAGTCATGACACCTGAAAATGTGCAAGCAGTCGAAGAAATTGTTAGACAATCCATAAGGCGAGTCGCTGCTGAAGCAGGATTGTCAAACACCACTGCGCACAGTAAAATGAGAAAAGGCATGAAGCTGTTTCCCTAACATCAAGCTAGACATACCCACCGCTGTCTGTCGCGAGGGAGAGCTGTCTCCAGCGGTTGGGTCCTCCCCTTGTTATTTCACTGCAAGATTTTACTTCACTTTTATTTTTTCTCTCTTGCCTTTGCCTGCCCATTGTCGCGTGGGGTAATTCCCGGCAGTGCCGACCATGTGGTCTAGTTTGTAATTTTTTGTTGTTCTCAATAAATGTTGGCCGGGGCCGCGCGAGCGTGGCATTGGTGGTCCTGGCGTGGGCCTTCCCTGCCCGTCGGAGACTGGACTCCAACCTACACGAATCCCCGCGTGCCGGGGAAAATCCCGGGTGGGGCGCTACAGGTCCACGGTCTGTATCTCAGACCGATCTGCCCCACTTAGGCATTAAGTGTCATCAAGCGATCACAAATACAGCTCTACAACAAAGAGAAGTTTTTGCAAATGAGTTACTGCAGATGATTGATGAAAATAAAATTGATGTCGGTCATGTATGGTTCACCGATGAGGCCCATTTTCGTTTAGAGGGATATGTGAACAAACAAAACTGGCAAATATGGGGCACTGAAAACTCGTTTGTATGTCTTTCAAAACCACTGCACTCAGAAAAAATTACAGTGTGGGCAGGACTGTCCAGTAAAGGAATCATTGGGCCCTTTTTTAGGAGGGAAATGATTAACGCATCTTCATTATTGAAATTTTACAGCAGTTTATTGGAACATTTCAAGCTCTAGAGGATGCACCAGAGATTTCATGGTTTATGCAGGATAGGGCTCGACCGCACTGTACTACTGCAGTGTTTGAGTTCCTCGAGGAATACTTCAGTGAGAGAGTCATTGCTTTAAATTATCTGAAAGTGACAGGTATTGGTATGGATTGGCCACCATACTCCCCGGATCTGAATCCATGCGACTTCATTTTGTGGGGTTACTTGAAGGACACTGTTTATTCTAAGAATCCTCAAACGTTGGAACAGCTTAAACAATTCATCTGTGAGGCATGCGCATCCATTTCAATAGAAGTATTGCAACAAGTGATTTCGAACTTTACCGTTAGGTTGCGTCATGTTGTTGCTGAAAAAGGTAACCATATCGAAACCATTGTAATGTGATTTTTATCTCAGTCCAAACAGCTCACTTTCAGGAACTATTTCAAAAACACAGCTTTGTGATTGCAACGCCCTCTCGTGTCCAATATTGGAACTATTTTTTTAATTGATGTATAAAAAATTTCAGACCTATCTCTCTAACATTCAACTTGTTTCACATTTCTATCTCTCACTGTTTCGAAGTTACGTCATTTCAAAGTTGGGGAGTCCTTTCTAGAACACCCTGTAGGTAATTTTGCGTGGAAGGTTTTAGTATGTTGGACACATTTTTATGATGTTTGGTCACAGAAAAATCATAACTACTGACTAATCAACGAATGACAATGACAAATCATTCTCAATCACTGTAATCTTAATATAATAAAATTTGGAGTTCAGGTATCTTATGTGACATAAGTGTCCACAAAAGAAGGATTTTGAATAATATTCAAAGTAGAGGCAATTTAGAATTGAAAAGTATTTATTCATCTTAAACATTCTGTTTTAAACAAGCGTTAATAATTTTACATCAAGTAGCAATTTCAAGAATTTGATTTCGTGACCGCAGAATTCAAGATGAATTGGCGATGATAAATCACTGCAGTGGTAATTTTTTCCAGGGCTCTTTCTGAGAATTTTCAGTGCAGGTCTGCGGACTTCCATTACAACATCAATATGAAAATTTGGCACTTGTTTCTTAGAGGACCCTTGGCTTTTTTCTTTTTTTTTAAGTTCAGCGCAATTCAGAATAGAATAGAAAAGCTTCAGAAAATGAGATTTGCTGCCAAACGATAACAAGAAAGAAAAATCATGTACCAAGCATAGATTATGAAATACTTTCCAACACTAACAGAATATTTTAACAAACCATCGCTTTTTAATAAGGTAAATAAGGTAACTAAGTAAAAATTTCAGAAAAACATAAAACAAATTTGAAAACCAGATTTCAGTAATTACCGTCCACAGCCGGAAAAGTACTCCAATTCTTTTCTGCAGCCCTGTATATAATTTATATATTTGTATATACTCTTTATAGTATGCTACAATTTATAATTTAGCTTAGTAATTAAACAAATAACACAGTTGGAAATTCATCTTCAGAAGTTTCTACCAATAGACGGAAACATATTTGAATTATTTTGTACAGCCCTGTATATTACCTTAAGCTTTTTATACACTCCCCCATATTAAGCTATAGTTTAATTCAGGCAAATACACGCTGAAATCACACTTCCAGGAATTATCATACATAGGCAGTCATGTATTCAGTTCTTTGCGTGGCCCTGTATATGATTTTATTTATATTCTACAAACCTTTCTTGGTATACTAAATACATTTCACGTTCAAAATGCATAACTCAAATAAAAACCCATTTTAATCAATTTACGCTAATGCACCATAATGCTTACGAATTTTTTGTGTAGCTCTGTATATGATCTGTAGCATTTATACATACCTCATAGCATTCAAAAGTTTAGTTAAACGCGTACCTTACTAAAATCCCACTTCCAATTATGGCTTATGAACAATATTTCGGACACAGTACTGTACCCGAAATATTTTGTGTGACCCTGTAAATGAACGATAAATGCTATGCACATAACAAATATCTTGTAGTAAACCTCAATAATGTATATCAATCTCATTATACAACCTGTGGCCAGAAAGTTCGGTGAATGAATTTTTATTTCAAATACAGTATTGTACAGCATCAAATACAATTTACTGTCCTTCAAAATAATCTCCATGGATGGTAATGCACTGTTGAGAACGAGTATATAAATTCTGGAACCTACTGTAAGACAGTTCTTTCGGAATGGCGTTCAGCTCGGCCGTCACGTTGCGTTGAAAGTCGGTGATGTCCGTAAATCGTTTTCCCTTCAGGGCTGACTTCAATCTGGGGAAGAGGAAGAAGTCTGCAGGTGCCAAATCAGGTGAATAAGGGGTTGATCAAGTGTCACAACTCCATTCGCGGCCAGGAACTTCCGTACAACGAAGGAGGTGTGTGGCCTGGCATTATCACGGAGAAGAGTCCAGAAGCCTTGCGTGGCGTACTCAGGGCGAACGCAACAGATCCGTTGCAGTAAACGCTTCAGAATATCGGCGTAGGCAGCAGCATTCAATGTGGTACTCTCAGGAAGGAATTCTTTGTGAATGAGACCCTTAGAGTCGAAGAATGCGATGAGCATTGTCTTTATGCGCGATTTTTCTGACCGTACCTTGGTTTTTTTAGGCGACGACGGATTCCGCCACTTCAAACTTTGTCGTGCCAAACTCCAAACTTTGCCCTGAAGGGAAAGAGATTTATGGACATCACCGACATTCAACGCAACGTGACGGCCGAGCTGAACGCCATTCCGAAAGAACTGTTTTACAGGAGTTTCCAGGACTTATATACTCGTTCTCAACAGTGCATTACCATCCATGGAGATTATTTTGAAAGACAGTAAATTGTATTTGATGCTGTACAATACTGTATTTGAAATAAAAATTCATTCACCGAACTTTCTGGCCACAGGTTGTATTTGAAATGGTGTAACATAATTAAAATACGCAGCAAAGAGTTTTTTCCCCGTAGACCATTATGGGAAAGAATACTTTTGTGTGGCACAGTAGATGAAATAAAAAAGCTTTACACTCCATATTCTACAGAAATCATGTCTTGGTGCATCTCAGAAGTTGATATCAATTTCATTATGTTTGTAATAGTGTAACAAGATTAAAATGCGCCGCAAACGATTTTTCACATTAAACCATAATGGAATTCTTTTCAGTTTCACTGTAAACTAATTATAAATGCTAGACGTAACATGTTCTATTGTAAGTATTTTGTAGCGTATTTCAGTGATGTATATCAATTTCAATATATTTGAAATATTGTCACATCATTAAAATGCACTGCAAAGGATTTTTCCCGGTAGACCATAATGTAACAGCATTCTTTTGAATGCCCCTGTAAAAACAGTATAAGTGCTACGCACTTCATTTTCAATACCGAATATTTTATAGTAAACCTCAATAACATATATCAATTGCATGACTATCTGTATATATTTACGCGAGTTAGAGCACGGACGGACAGACAGACAGACAGACAAACCGAATTCATAAACACTTTTCAACTATGTTGGAAAGTGTTAGAAACAGCTATAAAAAAATTACGCTAAAAATTGCTTGTGTGAATGAAACAGTGAATCATTCACAGAAAAAAGTATGAAAATTTCCCTTCTATTGCCAAGATATTTTTCTCTGTCTGGCTAAGGAATCTCTAAATAAGTGCTGAAAAAAATCACTATCTATTAGCGTAAGGGGTAAGCCTTATTGTCACAAGAGTTAATTTGTAAAAGGATCAATTTTCCTAAGAATGTTTTATTTCCCTTACGTTTTACACAAAATTTCGGAATTAAAAATGCAATTTCTTTTTTTATAAGTTATTTTTATTTGTTGTATTGACGTAATATAAATTCTTCTTATATTAATTTATATTTTAATTTATTAATATAATGATTTCGTTAGAGGTTTTAAGATTGACATGACATCCCAAAGTTGACCAGAAAGAAGAATCTGGGTAATAATTGCTGAAAAAAGCCTCAGCTAATGTTATTTCTTTACTTATAGATATCGCATATTATATATTTAGACGACTAGATTTATTAAGTGACAAAGTTGCTTGTTCCTTTTAATATTCGAAAAGCATTATATCATTTATCGTAAAAGTATTCCGGTCATAAAAAAAAAATAATTGTTATAATGATTGTTGTACTGCTGAGTAGGATAATGGACGACTCCTTATTAATAACTATTGATTTCATTTGTCGAAAAAAGGGCTTTTATACAGATTGTGCATATTGAACCTTGATTCTAAAAAAGTGATATATAACTTCTACTGAACGGACTTCAAAGGTACTCGCACTATTATCCAGTCAAATTTGCGATGAAGTTTTTATTGTGTTGAACATCTATATATGATACTTTTTTATACTTATTTGTGAGGTAAACCACAGAAAAATCAAATAACTGCGAGATAAAAACAACATACATTGGCAGATCGGCTTCAATCAATGGTCCTAATATTATGCAATTTGGAGAACAGGTATCCAAAACGTAGATAGGAGAAAAAAAAAGGATTTTGAAGAATATTTAAAACAAAGTTTTAAAAAATGAAAGAGTGTTTATTTAGCCTAACTAACCAGTTTTCAACAAGATTCGATAATTTAACAACTAGTGGCGATTTCAAGAATTTTATTTCGTGCCCATATGATTCAAAAGGAATTAGCGATGATAAATCACACTGTAAGAGTGATTCAGATGAATGGTAACAATTTTAATAAGGGTTGTTTATTGGATTTTCAAATGCAATTCTGCAACTGTCATGGATATTAGAACAATGGATTACTGATATGGCGAATTTCATTGTTCTATATATTTATTTACATAAAGAGCAAGACTTACACAAGGTTTAATTGATCAAGATTGTCACAAGAGTTAATTTATAAAAGAATCAAGTGCTTTCCAGTTTTTCTAAGTATTTCTTCCTTTTCCCTTTTCAGTAGAATAGTGAAATTAAAATTAAAAGTACATTGTGAATTAATAAATTAGATGATTACCCGTGCAAATAATTTTCTCTATTTTCTCGTACAATAAATAAAAATACAACAGACTGTAAAAATAGGATTTTGTAGACTATATTAAACAGAAATAATGATTGTTACATAATGTATAAAAGAGATCCTCAACCCTTTTTTTTTCTATCATGAGCGCATTTGATTTTTTTAACCATCTTTGCGAGCATACTAATAACAATGGCGGATCTAAGGGGGGAGGGGGGGGTGATCGCCCCACCTTGAGCTAAAAAAGGATCAGTAAACCAACATTAGAGGCTTCCACGGGAAAAGGCCTCTAGCTGGGACTAGTCTCGGGTTGGAACTGGTCTTCACTCTTTATGGGTCGGGCCGGGACCGGGCCTCGCTTTTTCTGGAGACTGGAGCCGGACCAGACTTCTTTTTTTTTCGGATCGAGTCTGGCTCGACCATTCATTCTTTCTAGAGGTCTGTACGGGCCGAAATTTTCAGGCCTGTACCCGGCATAAAAGCGGAAAATTCGGCCTGGTTGCGACCACTGGCTAATCGGTCCCCCCCCCCCCCCCTGCGCTAATAAAATGTCTGCAAACCGACATCAGAAGTCTGTCCGGGAAAGGGTCTCGGTCAAAGTAAAATCTCGAGCCATTTTTCATTCACGAAACTCCGACCTTGCCTGTTCTCCACTCTTTCCTGGCCGAGTATTTCTTTTTTCTGTAGACTCGAGCCGAGCCGGGCCGAGCTAGACTTATTTTTTTCCGGGACGAGTTTGGTGTGGAATTTATTCTTCCTAGAGATCTGCACGAGCCGAAATTTCCAGACTCGGGCCCGACCCGGTATTAAAGCTAAGAGTTCGGCCTGTGCTGACTCAATCCATATGAAAACCATTACTGGCTCGTGCATACCTCTAAATTATTCCCCCCGAGCCTATGTTCGGGTGGCATTTTTTAATTTCTTCTATCTTTACAAGAACAAAGTATTGAATTGGTAAAATATTTCGACGTATTTCTACATTTTAGGAAGTCCTAAACACGAATTGACTGGTCTTAGAAAATGTCTGTCTGTCTATGTCTATATATATGTGACACAAATTTTGTGGGCGCTCTAGCTCAAGCACTAATGCGAGGAATCTAATGAAAATTCATATTCAGTTACATCTTGACATAAATTGGAGCTGATGAGGTTTTGGTTTAAATTACTCCACAGGTGGTGCTGCTATGCTGCATTTTTCGCGATTTCCGCGATAACTATATCTCAAGAATTAACGCACGGAATTTCATTAAACTTTAGATTATGTTTGACCTTGGCATAAATAGATCTTTATTAGAATTGAGTATATACCGCCCAACAGTTGTCGCCACTATGATCTGTTTTTTTACGATTTCCGCGTTAGCTGTATTTCAATAACGAATAGATAGTCATTTAATTTTTATTGCAGACGATTTGATTTACATAGAAGAAAATTTTGTGATAGCCACAACATACTAGTATTTATTTGTTTTCGTAAAAATTATAGTGATGTTGTGCTTTTTTTTTAGCATAATTTTTAGAAATTGAATTTGGTATAAGAAATCAAAGAGATATATTTTTAACTATTCGGATGTGCCAATCCCAAAACTTTTTTATATCTCATATATGTTAATACTTCAAAATTCGCTATCACAGAATTCTGTTTTACGTCAGCTACTTGCGAAGCGCCGGGTTACCTTCGCTGCATGAACATCCGATGTTAAGCTACGAAAAATTGCGCAAAAATCGTTATCATAGCGCCCCCTTTCCTACTGAATATCCCTAAACTCAATTAGAACCTGCTGGTCATAGTCGAAAACTTATAAATTAAATTTGGTTCAACTCTATACATAACTTCATACGCTTTCTGATGATACAATAATGGAAATGACACAAAAATTGCTATTACAGAGCCCCCATCCGGCGGAATATCCCCAAATTTAAGTATGACCAGCTAACCGTAGTCAAAAACCTAAAATGAAATTTGGTTTATCTCTATGCATAACTTCATACACTTTCGATGATACAGAAAGGACACACACACACGGACAGACAGATATTTTGTAAAAACATGTTTTTCGGGATCTCTTTTGGTGTACATCCTTCTAAAACTGGAAGTCGAAAAATTTTTTGTTTATAGAATGCAGGATTTTCAACCAGATTTAACGCCACTTTCAGGAAGATTAACGAAGTTCAGTAAACACATAATACTACAATTAGAATATAAAGGAATTAAATATTTGATGAAATATGAGCATTTGTGGGAAATACTTTTCAACTGCGCAATCGCTAACTATAACAGATTTTTTTTTTCATAATTAAGTTGTCAATTATACAGGGTGTCCCTTTAAGACTTCTCAAATTCTGCACAGCCAGATTCCTCGCTTGGAGTACAGAAAAAAATTCCTAAGAACTATACCTCTATGACCTATAGTTTTCGAAAAAAAAAATACGAAAGAAAAGTGTGACATATGTGATGCAAGGAAAAAAACTTTACTGGAAACATGAACATCGGCATTTGCATATGTTTACGTAAGGAAGATGTTCAAAATGTCCACCACATTTCGCAATATTCACGAACGGAATACATTATCACCATGCGAAGATTACCGGTAGCTACTAGATGCAGCCTTTTAAATACGATTCAAACGTCGGTTTGACATCATTCTACGGCGACCGAAGGCATGCCAATTCTTTGTGCATGCCAAGATATGCGCGATGGATGTTTTGCGCATCTTCTTCTCTAACCATATGAAATTCGATGTTCATGTTTCCAGTAGTTTCCCCCCCCCCCTTGCATCGAATATGACGTCATACTTTTCTTTCACATTTTTCTTGAAAACCATAGATCATAGAGGTATAGTACTTTGAACATTTTTTATGTACTGCAAGCGAAGAATCTTGCTGTGCAGAGTTTGGGCGGTCTTGATGAAACACCCTGTGTATGGCTCAATTCATATAAAAAAAAGGCAGTCGAATATCGTGAAAATTCAGAAACATATTCTAAATAATTAAATTCACATTATTGATTTCATTTTCCCGAATGAAATAAATTATTGTTGATACAACACTACTCGTACTTATATTCTCTGTTACTGGTAGCCACGGCGCCGTGACTTCCTGTTTTTCCAGCATGCTTCCACACTTCACCACTAGAGTCAGGAAGTGCAAACACTCGATGTCTATTTCAGTGAACGATAGGTCATTCAGATGATAAAACTCACAACAAGCATGTAATTAAATATATATGCTATATCCATTAGACTAGAAACCAGGTCAGAACAGAGGCACAGAGAGCCAACTTGGGCCCGCTTAAAAAGTTTCTTAGAAGGTGAGGGGGAGGGCATCTATATATGTATTCACATAAAAAGAGGAATTTTAGAAGATATCAATCATATTTATTAAATTTGTTATTTTTAAATTAAATTATTTTTAAATTGAATAAATTTTTAAATTAAATTATATAACGAATATAGCGCGTTGCATTATTTTGACATGAAATGTTTACTTGAGAGGGACATACCAATTATGAATCTTAAAAAAAGGCATAAGTTGACTTATAAGAAACTTATAAGCTTATAAATTGTTTTGTGCACTGCATTTTTTCTTTCTAATTTTACTTTGAAAGTTCCAAAAAATATTCTTTCCACATAATTGTACCAAACTGGTAATAGAAAAGGCCCCTTTTTCTCGGGAGTTCCCCCTCCATTCGCTTTTTCTGAGCCACTGGGTCTGAAAAAGTTAAAACAAATAAAATGGCGCTCCATTTCAAGGTAGAATAAAAAATAACTACAGGGTGAATGAGAATTATCTTTGCAATTTAACCCTCAATAAAATCTGAAAGAATTAAAATACCTGTATTATTTTTCTTGCACATGTAACAGTGACACATAAAGTTTCATTTGTAATATTTTGTTTATGGTGTCTATGTGTGGGAGGGGGGCGGGGGGGGGGTCGTTTAGATCCAAGTGACAAGCAAATTCCTTCCAAGAGCACTCGTATATATTCCGTGAACGTTTGCAATTTCAATTGCGATTCTTCTCTTCAAATGATTGATATTACCAAACCGAAGTATGGTACACATAATCTTTGATGTATCCCCGCAAAAAAAAAAAAAAAAAAAAAAAAAAAAAAAAAATATATATATATATATATATATATATATATGTACACTAAATTAGTGAACTGTCTAAGACGTAAACTTGTATAAACTAAAGTTTTCTGCGGTCCCTTGAAATTCTGTCTTATTAGGTTTTATTTGTTTAGAGGATATTAACTCTTTTATATTGATAGATCACAAAAAAATTCCTTAAATGATATAACTTCGAAAGCACTTTCAATTTTCGTAGCTTATACTAATCTATTTCATAATTTAATTTTCGTATTTTATACTAATGTATTTCTTGATCATAGATATTAAGAGAATACTTTCAATGTCATTGACCAAATGTGAACATGTTTCATGATTTGTGAGCTTGTAACCTTCAGGTGTCTTAAGAATCTTACATCTCTAGGCAAACAAATGAGCAAGTGTGACCGGTTGGATGACCATTTTTTTTCTTTGAGGACATATTATATCTCATCAGCTTTTCTAGAAGTCTTTTACGGAAGAAGAGTATCTCTTGTAAGCAATAATCGGCGAATTACAAAGAAGGAATGAACAGAGGAAAAAACTTTTGAGGAAATTATCATTATTCTTGTTATACATTTCTGGATTGCTACTTAAGTAGCCTATTAATATTCTATAGGTAGCCTAGTTTTATAAGCGCTGGAGGTGCTTACTGCTTTCAGTTACCTGTATAACGTCGTGCCATTTAAGATAAAACACTCCGATCATGGAAAAAAATCATTGCTCTAGCTATTTGTCTTGTTTTGAAGGAGATTCTATTACTGATTCATTTCTGTATGCTGATAATCTCAAATAAATATTAAATGCTACCAGTTTTTTCGGAAATGTAATAGATTTATTTATTAAATTTTAGTTGAATTAGGATTATGAAAGATTCTTGAAAATCTATTATTATTTTCATTAGATGTAAAAAGTGTTGTTATATATTTTTTTGTATCGAAATTTGTATGCAAGTATTAGGTATGTATACATGTTACAAGATGTATGTAATGTAAGATGGGTGTAAATAAGTAATTAAGTTAGGAAGGGATGCACTGAAAAAAAAAAAAAAAATGTTGATTTTACGGTATAATACTGGCATATGCGCGGCAGCGTATTACTGCTTATTTTACTGTTTAATACTGTTAATTTTACGGTATAATACAGACAGCTAGAATGCTAATATAATACCGTAAAATCAACTTTTTTTCTTTTTTTGTTTTACTTTCTTCTATCTTTACAAGAAGTAAGTAATTCATGAGTGGATTCATGAAAATTTTCGACTTCCGGTTTCGACGGATTTATACGTTTTAGAAGGTCCTGAACACGATTTGATTGCTTTTAGAAAATGTCTGTCTGTGACTCTGTCTGTCTGTCTCTCTGTATGTGACAAAAATTTTGTGGGCGCTCTATCTGAAGAACTAATGCACGAAATTAAGTAAAACTATATATTCAGTTAGTCCCTAATATAAATTGGTGCTGATTAGTTTTTGGTGAAAATCGCCCGACAGGTGGCGCTGGTATGCTGCATTTTTTGCGATTTCTGCAATAGCTCTATCTCAAGAATTAATGCAGTTATTTTCATCAAACTTCAGATTCAGTTAGAACTTGAATTAAATAGACGTTGATTACATTTTGGTGTAGATATCCCAACAGGTGGCGCTGCTATACCAATTTTTTCATTATTATCACGATAACTATATCTCGAGAACTAATGCAAGGATTTTCATCAAACTTCAGATTCAGTTAGACGTTGTCATAAGTTATTGTTGATTACGTTTTTATCTAAATCTCCCAACAGGTGGCACTGCTATGCTGCATTTTGCAGGATTTACACGATTTTAGCAATAGTCATATCTCAAGAACTAGTGCACGGAATTTAATAAAATTTTAGATTCAGTTAGACCTTGATATAAATTGGTGCTGATTCTGTTTAGTGTATGCCAAACCTGTGTGAGATAGAAGAAAGTTTTGGGGTTGGCACATCCGACTAGTTTTTTTTTTTTTCAGTGTGTATAATAACGTATTAAGTGGAGATTCTACTTCTTTAATCTAAAATTCACGTGATTTTTACGATTTTGTTTCGGTTAAAAAGAAAAGAGATATCACCATCGAAACTTTTGCATAATATTTATTGATATTTTACTTATATAATTAAAATTTTATATGTAAAGAAAATTAATCATATGCCTTATGCGACGGGGAATACCTGCAGGTGCACTCCGTGAATTTCCGATTGGGTGACCGCTCTCCCGTCACAAGCATCTGAAACAGAGTTGGTCGCCAAATTATGAAAGGTCATTGAATTTTCTGGCATTTATATGAGCATTTAGTTTTAAAAGTTTATTTTTGACAAAATGGCGATCATTTGAACAAAAAAGGTCATATTTTCGCCTTTTTAAGAAAATTATTTGTGAGCACGAAAGAATAATTAATTGCCAATTAAAAATAATTAATTAAATAATAAAATATAATTAATTAATAATTAATTAATAATTATTAATATAATTATTAATAATATAAATAATTATTAATATAATTAATTAATAATTAATAATTAATAATTAATTAAATAAATAATTAAAAATAAATAATTAATTACCAATGAAAATTCTATTTTTCAATGGTATAAGCTCCAGCAAAAAACGATTACCTTTCTTTAAAAAAAAAAAAATGAAGGAAATCGGTTGAATTGTTCTCGAGAAAAATGGTCGCCCAGTATGAAAAACATGGTTTCGAGAAAAACAAGTTTAATTTTTTACAATAGCGTTACGTTCAACACGCGGCGCTACGTTCAAAGAGCAAAAGAGATTGTAAGAAATCAGAATATTATCACGAAACTGCTCTAGGTCAACAATCTACACATTTGCAAAATGCAAAAAATGAAGAAAACGTTGACCCAAAGAAGTACTAAAATTTCTCCTTTAAGTGTAGTATTTTCAGTTTGAAGGTAATGTTAAAATTAAAAAGTTTTTATTAATCTTAATTATTCTGACGTGTCAATAAACTGGGGAAAAATATTGTTTATTATTATTTTTTTCATTTAAATCTAAATTTTTCCTTGTTTCTGCTCCCTGAATATTCAAACAGTTGCAAGCTTGCTGTTTTAAACAATAACAGATTGCAAAAATATTTGTAATATGAGTCTCAGTTGATTTTTGTGATAGTCTGAACTTTTTAAACTATTTTTTAACAACGCTTAAATTTGTTTTGTGCACTAGGTAATAAATAAAAACCATTAAAAAAACTTATAGGTGTAACTTGATGAAAAATTATTTCATATTTCGAGTGAATTGTGTTAGCGTAGAAACATGCGGATTTTTTACCTTTAAGTTAATTTATAAAATTGATAATCTAAAAGATTTTTTTGTTACATTTGAAAAATTAGTTTTCTTTTTTTTTATATAAAATGTCGATTTTAAACATTGTTAAATTATAATGTTTTGGGAAAATTTGGTATGGCTGCCATGGAGTCATGTAGAAGGTATGTGTGAAATGTGCCAACACAATTAGGTGATAACGCACGACAATACAAAGAATTTTTACATAGGAAACTGTGATAGCAATCCATTTATTCAGTTAAAAATACAGGGTATCACAGATCAAGCCTGGAAGCAGGATTTTTGTTTTAAACTTTAACAATAATGAAAATAATTTATTCTCAATACACTTATCTTGATTTTTGTGAGCTTAACGGTATCCCGAAAAGTGATGAAAGCGCACTGAAAAAAAAAAAAAAAAAAAAAAAAAACAAGCTGGAAATTGTACGTCAAACGTGACAAATGGGGTGCGTTCGTACTATAGCTAGTTATATAAATATTCAGATCATGATGATTTTTAATTCTGTGAAATGAACTATATCGTCTGCAGATTAATTTCTGTCATAAAATAAGTATCTCGCTCGCTTGACGATTAAACCTCAGAAGCTCCTACAACAAGAAAACACCGATTTAAAAGAAAAAAAAAATCAAATTTTTTTAATAAATGTTTTTGTTAATATTTTCTAACGTTTTCATTCGATTTTTATAAAATTTGAAATGTCTCGACAAAATTCTGCAACGATAATATATCTCAAACTTCAAACCATTCGGTAGGGTAGTTTTTGCGTTGTTATATGCGGACGGACTGACAGACGGACGGACAGACAGACGGACCAGACGACGACAATAGGTGCTACGTATTTATATAATTACGAACGCACCTAAAAATTGTTGCTTTTACAGTATAATACTGACACCCCAGCTGCCAGTATTATACCGTAAAATTAACAGTAATAAACAGTAAAATAAGCAGTAATACGCTACCGTTTTTTCCCAGTGTGTCCATTATTCGCATCCAAACAGCGCCGAACTAGATGCTCTTCATTTCGGAAAGGAAATGTTATTATATTATGGTGCCAATAACCGAGTCAAATGCACTTCCAGAACTTTTCATGATGCCATCGCATTTCTCATAAAGCAAAGTAAGTTCATATCAAATATCATATATAATGTGTTCAATATTGTTAAAGATTTGAACGGAAATCCGGCTTTGAGTGAAACACCCTCTATTTTTAATTGAATAATGTATTGCGACCCTGGTTTCCTGTACAAAAATTGTTCGACTTAACGTGTATTATCACCCCTTGTATTTTCTTCGTAGCGTTCACGAATACTCTGTATAGCTTCTAGATGATCTCAAAATGTAAATCTAAAAATTTTCTTTAGTATATTAGTTTTGTTTTGTTTTTCTATTAAAATTAATATTTAGTACTTTAAGCAATTTAGATGTAAATTCTGATGACGTATATTTTTTAATAAAAATTGTTCTTTTTTTGTTTTTTAATACAGCAGACTTTTGTTGTTTGAGACAAAGTTCAATTTTGGACATTTAATTGGAACAAAATGTCAAGGACAAAATCGAAAAATATCATTTGCCCTACGTCTGATAATTTCGGCAGCAGACTTTATATGAACAAATCGTGCTAGAATCGATGTCTTCAAAATAACCGGAATTTGGGCTACATTCGAATGTACCCTTTATCATTAAAACACATTGTTTTTCGTCTTATTATCATTATTATTATTATTTTAAACTACTTTTTTACTACAATAGGGCTGCAGTTTGATAATTTATGCTTCCAGTGGTAATTGACATTCAAACAGTTTGTAACAACTTAAAGTTGTTTACATTTTTGTTTTTAATTGATCGATGGCAACCATTAATTAATGTTTTTTATGTGTAAAAAAAAAGCAACTTTTTTTGCGTTATTTTATATCAGAAGCATTTATAGTAATTAATAAGGATTTATTAACACATACTTATTAATTGTAAGAAAAAAATATTAATGAAGCAATGGTGATGCATCATATCGCCAAGTCGAAAATTGATTTCATTAATCATATCCTGCTTCTTTGCTTCCTTCAAAAGGTCTTGTACATTTAGCGGTTTCAAAATATCGATTTTTTATTCTTGATTTATTACTATAATATCAACCAAATTGCAAAAACGATATGTATAATTCTTAGAGTACAGGATAGGAACAAATTCCCAATTCTGACATTGATTTCTTGAAAAGAAAGAAAGGTTTTTATATACGCGTGATATCTTTGGAATTTCAAATTAGATTTACACGAAATTTTGCATATATAATTTAATGGTTGTACAAATTATGATTACTGTTATTCACTACGAACTACAGAAATTTGAAGTGTTACAACATCACGAGAAGTACTGGAAATTCACATTAATTCTTTCTAAGGCAGTGGGAAGTATATTTCCCACTTAATTTTAAATTCCAAATTCCAAATTTGTACCAGAATTTTTTAATAGCATTTTTCTTTAATAATGTACGTGACGAATCTCCCTAACAATTATTTCACCATTTGCTCTGTGCATGGGGACGTGTGGTAGATGACCACAGGCTCCTCGGGAAAAGTTGTTCGAAAAAAGCAGTTCATTTCAAATCAATTTGTTCTTAAATTCTGGTGGCTCTCAATCATTTCAACATTCTAACAACAGAATTAATTTGCCTTAGAAAGGGGTAATTCGGACGGTGATACCATTTGTAGTGTAAACTAGATTCCAAAATATTTTAAAGTCTGGTTCAGGGGCGTGTAGATGTGGTGGCAGTTTTCACCATTTCTCCTGATACCGTTACATTTCACCCAAAGCAAGGTAAGTCTATTAAAAATCTATAAAAAAATCTTCATTATTGTTAAAGCTATGAACAATAGTCCGGATTTAGATTGGTGTGAGACACCCTATATTTTTTAGTAGATAAATAAATTACGACTCTGGTTTCAACTTTGAAAAATGTTTGTTGAAATTTGCTCTACCACACCTTAAAAATTGTCCCAAATCTTGCGCTTAATTTTTTTTTTCACGAGCGGGGACGCGTGACGTATTTTTTGCGCACGGTTGTTACTCTATTAAAAACGCAAGATATTTCATAACAGTAATAAGGAACATACCAGTGGACCCATGCGAGGATTTCTCACTGCAGTCTAATAATTTTTAGCAATATCTAATAATTTTAAATGCAGGTTTAAACTTCTAAAGAAAAATTAAGCATAAAAACATCTGCTTGCTAACAACATCAGTCAAGCCAGAATATCATCTCATTTATTCCTAACAATAAAATCTCATTGAAGATAGAAAAAGGCACGCGCGAGGGGGAAAAAATTAACAATTGTATTTTAACTGCATTAGAGGATGACGTCATCTTCTTCCGGAAAAGTACGGGACAAAGAAAATTAAATTGAAATACAGTTAAATTACAATTAAATCTAATATAACAAATCAGACCTTTTAGGCTACACGTGTAAAATACCACTGTTTCGATCAATCAATAATTTTTTTTTTCGTCTAAATGCTTCAATTTCAATTTTGGTTTTTAATCATTAGAAAAAACATTATACATACCAGTGTTAAGTAGTAAACATTAAATTTTAATTTCGACGCCATTAGTGAGAACAAAATGTTGGAAATATCTGGTTTGTTGTAAAAATTGCAACAGCGCGTCAGCTGAAGGTTAAACACGCTGTATTTTCAAAATCATTTTTCAGAATTCCTTCACTGTTCACTAAGCAGCAAAGATGGTTGAATGAGTTGCACCAGTAGCTAGTGCATTCACGAACTCAACATAATACATATGATATTGAAAGGTTTAGCACATCATAGCTGGTAGCAAATAAAACAAAATAACGTAATGGAGGCGCGAAACAAGAAATATACATGCACTCCGAACACTTATAAATTTTGAGCTCAATGAAAAAAGAAAACACAATATCTATGAAGAAAGTTTACGCATAGCAATACGATTATATTAGAAAGTTTAAAGATAGGAAGAATAATTTTGTACATTCTGAAAATAATAAATTTTTTTTTAGGAATTTTTATTATATTTTCATAGTTTTTTTTTCATATATAAACTAGCAGATCTTCAAACGCAGCAAACAAAAACAAACAAAACATGAAAAGGGAAAAGAGAAAAGGAACTATTCTGAAAATTAGAATAGTGCCCAATAAATCGTTAAAACAACAATTGTAAAAATAAATTACTTCATTAAAAAGCGTATATGAGCCAAAATCCCATAAGTGTGTGATTTTTGGCTGCTGATTGTCTCCTGGTATCTCATTTTAAAAGTCCCATATTATACTAAATTTGAACTTTTAATAATCACTGATATATTGTAGAATAATAATTAGTAGATGGACACCAACTTTATTCAATAATAAGTATGATATGACAATTCTTATCAGACAAAACACAACTTGTAACGGACAGAAGTGACAAGGACAGTGGTAACATTTTTTGTAATTTTGCCACTTTACTTAAAAAAGAAAATTTTTAGAATGCTGTATGCACTATTTTCAAAGACATATTAAACTACGATTAAATGGCTAGATAGATATTGGTTAATCTATAAATATCAATACTGAAATTAACAATGTGGACTGTAGTGACGGTTAATCAAGGTACGTTTCACTGTTAAAAATTTGCAGCAAACTGTCTAGTCATTTGACCGTTTATTGTAGAAAACGGTTACATAACCGTAATTTAACTATATTCTGACCATAAAATAAGAAATAATACGGTCAGAATATAGTTAAATTACGGTTATGTAACCATTTTCTACAAAAACGGTTAAATGACTGGACAGTTTGCTGCAAATTTTTAACAATGTACCTTTTCCCTATTCTTTTGAATCCAGAAAATCTTTTTTATGAACAAACCAATAGCGATTTTTTAAGAACAACATGTGCTCCCTTATTGGAAACAATACTGAAAATGACTGCATACTGCCATCTGGTGGAAATATGAGGAAATTCATACACCTGGACAGTAGTGACCAAAAAAGTGAGGGACACAACTTTAAACCCAACAAAAACAATATTAAACATTTCTCTTATAATATAAAAATTATATTATTATGACCCATGAGATTCATATTTATAATAAACGCATTGGTTTATATATATATATATATTTAATAATTATAGTTTGTTGTTGGTTTTAATGATCAAGGTATAGATTGAGGACAAGGGACAGTAAATGACTTTTGTGACGTTTAAATTCCATTTTAAAGATTAAAAAAAGAGATGCTCACAGTAAAAGCAAAATAATATTGTAAAACAATTACAGAGAAACATTTTGACATTAAATGAGAATTTACAATGCAAAGAAATGCCGAGATATAGTACAATGGAGACTTAAAAATCACACTTATGAGATTTTGGCCCATATGTCATTAATCGAACATGAAATTAAAAAAATAAATAAAATATTTTGAAATAAAAGTTTAACTAATGGGATGAGATTAACTTTTTTTACAGTATGTATGTTCTCTCTTCTCAAGAAGTTCGTCGTCATAACAACGGAGTTTAGCAATAAAAGGGTTTATTCTAATAAATCCAACGCAGTGAATTATCATATTGGATCTTCGTTGAAATTGTTGATTTTGAAAATTTTATGTTCTTTTAATGTATTTTAAAAATTTGCATTAATTTAGGATGTCAATATTTTTTGAATTATTTTAAAACTATTCTCGAGGGTGTTTTTTTCCATACGGAGAAATAAAATATAACATTGGATGGCTAAGGTGTCAAATAGATGTCAGCTAATAAAAACAAAAGTCTTCATTTAAGGCGAAATGGCGAATTAAAAAACTCGTGAAAAGTTCAAAAATATCTGTACGAATTCCGAATAAACTTTATTGAAAAGAGGTCAACATTTACTATATTGGGTTAACCCTTTGAAGGGCGGTGGTTTATTTTTGGACCACTTAATTTTAATCTCTAAATGCCACATTGGCATCAGAATTTTAGAAAGAAAATTTTCTCTTATTAAGTACGTAAAGAAAAGCTTTTACTTATTTTCAAGTAAATGTTGTTTCTAAATTCTGGTGTCATTCAATCATTTCAGCATTTTACGAATAGAAGAACTTTGCCTCTGAAAGGGTTAAAAGATTTAATTTGGATTGCTTTTGTGAGTGGCTTATAATCGCAGGCGAACTTTGAACATCGGAGAAATACGGGAATTTTTCCGTAATATAAAGAATAACAAACAAATAAAAAATCTGAGGCTCATGTGTACTTGGACTTGTCTTCGGGAGTCCATTCGGAACCATATTTTTAGATATCTACGTACGATACGTTTTTTCCGGCCATCGCACACATACAGACACACAAATATTTTTTCTTTTCTTAGTGTAGATATATACATAAACAATTTTCACACTAGGAACTTGGAACGAATTCATTAATCAGAGTCCCTAGAGCCATGGTCTCCGTATCTCTAGTAAGAGTAATTTATATCTTACATTTAAGACTGTAGCCGAAGTCCAGAACAACAATTACACTTGAAAAAATTAATTGGGTTCAAGGAAAGCAAAAGAGAAGAATAAACAACATAAAGACCACTTTCGGCCAGAAATAAATAAAGTACAAATAATTTTAAATTAAAGATATAAAAAAATGTAAAATCACCCTGCAAAATATTTGCAGTCAAAGTACCATGATTGTAGTATTGTCTGCATAAAGTGCCAATAAAGTGTTTGATAAACAAGGTATTTCAAGTATATTGATTTTATATAGTCGGGGACCCAATTTTGAACCTTGTGAGATTCCTGCATTAACAGGGCATGGTGTGGATAATTTATTGGCATAGCGTACAATACATGTTTTGCCGCGAAGCTACGTGAAAATATAAACTGAACATAAGCAGTAGGAATTTAAAGTTTTAGCAGTTTGTAAATGAGGCATAGTGCCACACTATGTCAAATGCCTTCGTGACATCAATGAAAAGGGCACCAACCATCTTTGAGTTATCAATCCCATCATGGTTGAATTCTACCACTCTAAGCAGCTGATGCGCAGTGTAATGTTTAGGTCTGGAGCCAAATTGTTCAGGAGTGTCAGCGTAGAACTACTGGAGGCCTGTCATGAAAATATCCTCAGTTAGTTTACCCAGCACAGGAAGCAAACTCACGGGCATGTAACTATTTGCCAGTGCAGGGTACTCTCCCAGTTTCTTGATAGGAACTATAACAGCCTGCTTCCAGGAGGAAAGACAATGCCGAAAATGGAAAATTGCATTAATCACATTTACAAGATAAGTAGCATACCAGCGGGGAAGACCGAGCTATGCTCGGTTAAAATTAGCTTTGTGTTCAACTCAATATAACAATAAATTCTCTGTACAACATATAACAATCAGTTCTATGTATACTGATTGGTTTGAATTCTTTTTTCGAAAACGTTCTATGGGCGCTGATTGGTTTTATCATGTATCTTGGCTGCTATTGAAAATATTTAGAAAATCCCTTCAAATTCTAAAAATGAATTTTTTCGCCAAAAATTTGGCAAAAAGTCGAAAACTTGGCAACATTCTTTCAACGTTAAAGAAGTGAGTATAAAACATCACCAATTTTACTGAATGGTGTATACAAAATTTATTACTAAAAGGTACTAAAATTTTTCCGTTGGCTAACAGAAAGCTGTGAATATGGTTATCGCACAGTAGCACATTTTCCCGAAACCTTGGATCAATCTCGAAGTCTTTTTGCTTTTCTCAGAGTTTTCAGGGACAATCTGTACAATTTGTTTCTCGAATTCATTATTTCTGCTGCATATAGTGAAATATCAAGCTTTTTCCAGAGAGATAAATATGAAGATATGAAATTATTCATTACGTGTAGGCTTTTGTAGAAATTCTTATATGCCAAAAATCAAAACTAGTCGCTTTCGTACTGGCAGAACGCATTTCATCAACACCAATAATGATCTCTAAAAGGAATTATTTTTTAGCGTAACCGTAAAGATCGTTAATTTTCTAAATATCTAGTATTACGACAGTGTAAGCTAAATTAAACCATTTTCCCTTCACCCTACGCTATAAGGATGATCTAATCATATTCTAAGGACATTAATCTACGATAATGCGCAGTTTCCACGAAACGATTGTAACTTTTTTTTCCGAGTTTTGGGATATTTTGGCTGTGTGCGATGGTTGGATAATATAAAAGTAATAAGTCGGTCGTATAAAAGTAATATAGAAGCTAACGAGCTAAACTCCTAATATTACCCTTTTTCACTCTATTGAAACTTCGTTTTATATATTTTTATTTTAAAGAAAACTCCAGAAAGAAATGCGACCAATTTTTGAAAGTAAATTTTATTCCTATAAATTCAGAGACGAATTATTAATGCGACCAATTTTTGAAAGTAAATTTTATTCCTATAAATTCAGAGACGAATTATTTATGCATAATTTCACATTAATTTTATCGTGGTCCCTAATAAGAGTAGCCATGTAAACACGTTAACACGTTGTAAAAGGGTTTTTTTTTTTCTGTTTTCATTACTGACTACGCATTCTCTTGAGGGATGGATGTTTTAATCTTATCTTACATGCTTGATTAGAAATTCATAATTCAATGAATTATGTTTATGGATTGCATGGCAATCGTATCAACACATTCAAAGATAGGATGGCATGAAGCCAGTTTTTATTCTCCTAAGTAGCTGCTATTTTTCAACGATAAGATGAATTATGAGAATTTTCTTTCAGTGCTTTTTTTGTCTCCTTAGTATACTATAGTTTTACTTATCATTTTTATCGAAGAAACTATATCATCTTTCCAGATAAATTTTTGTCGCTTTCATCTACAGACATTAATTTTACATGCAAGGGATCATACATAGCTAATCAAAAAGCATTTTTAAAATTCGTATGAAACCAACCAGTCATTGTATAAAAGTATACAGTGTGCATTAAAATGTTTGCCATCATTATGATGTCTTAATTATTATTTAAAATAACGAAATAACTAATAAATTGGTAAAATATCATTAAAAATACAGATAAAACGTCGAATTAAAAATCACTCGATGACATAACAAACACGTGTAAAGTTTCCAATGTCAATTGAATGTGACGCCACGGTCATGCACTTTTGGCGTTAAATCGTCCATTTTGGCGACAGTTTTTTTCTTTCAGGGAAAGTGGTGGACGGGATAATATAGAAGTACCCAATTTACTTTTAGCATCGTTATAAAATTCCCCGATGCTGCGACATTGTTTAATTAGCCATTTAACGCGTTTTCAAACGTTTAATTGATCTTATTTAATCAACCACGAAAACAGTTGTTAGCTGTTTTTACAGCAGTTGATTCGGCCTTCAAATCCCTCAGTCAAATGAAAATGAATGAAACCCCATTACAGCAGATCGTCACTGGTCATTTAATTATAATTCAATCTTCCGTAATCGTTTTAGAGTTGATCAAATTTAGCGTGTTTTTAGAGCTTGCGGTCTCAGAACGGGTTTTGGCGAAAGGAAGCTCGTAAAAAAGAAAGAAATGAAGTTAAAGTGAAAAAAATCCTTATTAATCCATATATGCATTGCAGTTAAAAATAAATAAATAATAAATGAATAAATAAATAAATAAATAAACATTTGTTAGTTTCATTAAGCGCCATCTATAAGTCAAATGTTTAATTAATTTTTTGTACATTAGAAAAAATCACTACCACGATAACCTTTTAGTGAAAACCATATTTTCATCCCTTAATTGATTAATTTTAGATTAGTTAAATATTGTAAAAATTCTTAGATCATCATGTATAATATTTATTTTGCCATAATATAAATCTTTAATTTAAGATCTTGAAATTATTTTTTATTTTAAGTTAACATATGATAGCGGCAATATTCGCTGTATTATTAACAGATGATTCAGACAATGATGTTAATGATGTAGCGTAAACACACATTGGGTGTTTTTTTTTTTCTTTTTTCTTAATGTACTTTTTACCTCTGTTACATAGTTATACTTTTAAGAAAATGACGGAAGGAATATGAAAAATATATGACAGCATATTTTATTTCTATAATTTTAAAGATGAATTATTTCACATCTGTAAGACTAATTTCACTAAGGACTCTAGTAATAATATCCATAGACTGTTAAAAATTTGCAGCAAACTGTCCAGTCATTTGACCGTTTTTGTAGAAAATGGTTACATAACCGTAATTTAACTCTATTCTGACTATAATATGGGCAATAATATGGTCAGAATAGACTTAAATTACGGTTGCGTGAACATTTTCTATAAAAACGGTCAAATGATTGGACAGTTTGCTGCAATTTTTTAACAGTGTATGTTGACACGATTTAGAAGACGTTGCTATTCTTTCTCTATTAATGTCTATGCATTATCTTAAATGATGAATGTTTTAATTTATCTGACATTCTTGGTTAGAAATTAACAATGAATTATGTTTATGAATTGCATAGAGATCATATCAAGGCATTGAAAGGTAGGATGGCATGAAGCCAGTTTTTATTTTTATACCCAGCTGCTACTTTTCATTGATAAGATGAATTATGAGGATTTGTGTTCAGTAGCTTTTGTGGCTTTTTACTTGGCATTTTTAGCGAAGAAACTATTTCATCATTTCAGATAGCTCTATGATTTTTTGTCGATTTCAAAACAGATATTAATTTTACAATGAAGTTATACATAAAGAAACAAACATTCATTGAAATATTACATTTTAAAAATTAATATGAAATCAACCAGTCTACACTGTAAAAAACAAATCCAGAGGTTACTAAAATTTGTTTAGTATATTTGTATTCCACAGATTTTTTTAGTAACCAATACTATAAACCGGAATCGTTGCTAGCTGTTTTCTAGTAATTCTTACAGATTTTCTTGTAACTGAGTAAGAATACAAAAAAAAATTTTAGTAATTGCAAAGACCAGTGAGAAAAACTAAAATTATTTTAGTAGATCGACCCATTTTTTTTTTTTTTTTTTTTTTTTTTTTTTTTGCAGTGTATGCATGAAAGTGCGGTGCGCACTGAAATATTTGTCATGATGATTTTTTTCTTAGAAAGGAAGAAATATACATGTAGTTGGCAATCTATTCCAAGTTTACTTTTCGAGAGTTGTTCACTAACAACGAAGTGAAGATAGTACACAAAATAAAAAAACTGTAATATTATGAAAATCTACTTATCTCTTTATGTACTGCAACTATTTATGGCAAATACTTGTTGGTCTGATTTTGCCTTTTTAAAAGAAGGCGCCATCTATGTGTGAAATGTTTAATTAACATTTTGTACATTTTAAAAATAAAAATGCCACTATGCCAACTGTTTTACTACAATCCATACCTTCATTCATAAGTTGGTTGGTTTCATATATATTTTTTTAGTTTCACAAGACTTTCAAGGCCACTGTTGAATTTATTTTCATTTCCAATTTTTTTTAATTTTCTTTTTCAGAAAATATCGACCAAATTATCCGGAAATGCTTAACAGTTTGCATATTAAATAATACCTTTTGACTTCTGAATATAAAATATACTTTCTTATTTTCTATTTGAATTCTCAATAAAAATTTCTTATATAACTAAAATGTAGTACCGTAGCTTTTTGTTAAAATGTGTGATACATTTAATAATAACCAGTAAATTCTTATCCTGATTTTCTAAGCGTAAACCGGCCTAGTGAAAAATGTCCAAGCCGGGGATCGAACCCGGACCCTTGGAATAGAGCTCCAATGACTCCTCGTAACTCTACCTTAGAGCTACGAGAACGATACCCAGTCTGGCATCTCTAACTTATATATGTCGGTAAGGCTGCAATCGCAGCCCGTGTTGTCGTATGCTGGACTTTGTATGTCGTATCATGTTTGCCGCAGAAGTTTGCGTGCTCATGATATGATTTCCATCTAGAACGGCGATTACAGCCTTACCGACATATATAAGTGAGAGATGCCAGGCTGGGTATAGTCTTCGTAGCTCAAAGGTAGAGCATTGGAGCGCTATTCCAAGGGTTCAGAATTGATCCCCGGCTTGGACATTTTTCACTATGTCGGTTTACGCTTTGAAAAGCAGGGTAAGAATTAACTGGTTATTATTGAATGATTACTGGCATAATCACTGCTGAAAAATGAATTAAAATTAACTATGTGTGATACATTTTTTAAAAAATGTTAAAAGAAAAGGTACATAAACTTACCTCAACTCTCACACCAGGCAAAGGTAGGAACTGCCCGGGAGGCCAGTCGTTAGGTACGTATCTATAGAATTCCACATCGTTTTTGTACCATTTTATCGAATAAAGTACATCATTTTCTAATTCATAAATACAAGATAGTTCGACAGATTCACCGTGATTGGCTGCTGTGGGTACATCCAGCATCACCATCCGTAAACAATGAACAAGACACACTGCATAAAAGAAGAACAAAATTATAAACTTCAAGCAAATAAACAAAATTTAACATTTTTTTAAAAATAAACATTGAGACCTTTTCCAAAAAATAATTCAAATGTTGATAAAACTTTCAGACTTTTGTTGTTTCATTATAATGGGCAGCATATTTAACCGCTGAAAATCCGCAAATTTGCGGAAAAAATTCTTTAGAAATCCTGTTTTAAATTTTTTCCGAATCTAAATTACCGTATTTACTCAAGTATATTTTGCTTCCTTTCAAAAATATCTACCTTAAAATTGATGTTTCAGCAATGTGTACTTTTCCCTCATTGGAAAGTTTGCTTCAAACCATTCAAGAACGGAAATTGATACCGTATATTTGCACATACACAAACTAAGGCACATAAGTGTGCAGTTATTACCTTTATTTTACTTTCTCTTTCTTTATTCGCATAATTTTATCGCAAAATTCAAATTGTATTCAGTGACTTAATAAAAGCATGTGTAGTTTCATATAGGTATAATAGTTGAAAATATTCCTTGTATAATGCGCCTTTGTATAATGTTTAGGCTTAATATTGAAAGTAATGCGCATTATACAACACAAGTAAACAGTGTTGAATTAAGGGACCGGCCTGGGCTGGGGACAACATTCCCCTCCAGAGCATCGAAATATCCCTCCCGGAAGATTTGGGATTTTATGCTTATCAATTGTCTAGAAGTACAATATACTTTCTCCCTGGAACTCCACAGTGTCCCCCGGTGCTGCAGAATTCCCTTCTGGAGAAAAATGTCTGATTTCAGCACAGCGAGTACATACGCTAATATCAATTTAAATATAAATTTCATGTAAAATACTTTTTAAAGTTTTGACTTCAAGAATAAATAAAGAAATCTTGACTTCTTTATTTACTTATTTATACGTTAAAGGGCTGTTCTGGCGATGAATTTAAGCTCTTGGACATTTTGCTTCTCATTTACAAGTTTTACATTCAAAATATATTTATATTATCAATTAAAAAAAAAACCTCCCATCTGTATTTAATGGCACCCATCACCACCATATATAACGATACAGAAGTGAGCTGGACTAGTACTAACAGATTGAACTATGTTTCACCTCGACAGGGTGCCCAAAAATGGACTGGATGCTTTTTAAATTCAATAACCAGTAAGCGGTGTCATATATTACAGCTGCCGGAGAGTAATGTGTGAAATCAGAGATTTATTTACGACGCTTCCTTGATTTAGTTCCAAATATCACCGATAGATAGTGCTGTCCTCTCTCAAACTCTTCAAATATTACTCAAAATACAGGTCAAATAACCTTGTAATTTCAAAATGCAAACCATCATTTTTATTATTATGATTCTATTTATTTATTTATTTATTTATTAGCGTTTCAACTACGTTATTTTGAGCATTGTTACAGTTTTACACAGCGAAGTGCCATTTATCGGCGATATTTGAAACTAAAACAATTAAGTGTAGTAAAGAAATTCCTGCCTTCACACATTAACATCCTACAAGAGTAACACCAACAACTGTTTTCTTTTTTCTTTTTTTTTTAAACGTTCAGTCCACTTTAGTTGCCCTTGTAGAATCGACAAAGATTCAAGCAAATTCAAACAAGAAAGAAAAATCATGCGTCAAGAATAAATTATGAAACACTTTTCAACACATTTAGAATATTGGAACTAAACTTCCTCATTTAATAAGGTGAACGTAAAAGGTAAGGTCTAAGTAAACAATTTGGCACACAATTTAAACACAGTTTCAGCAAATACCATTTATAGTCGGAAAAATACTCGAATTATTTTGTGCAGTCTTTTATACGATCTATAGATATGTATTTGTGCTACATCGTGTGCAAAAATTTATTTCAGTTATTGGTGGGTTAGATTTATGTTTGGTTCAGTTCAGAATTATTTTATACGTCCCTGTAAATGAACGATAAATGCTATGCACATTATATTTTACAGTAAGCATCTTGTAATGCACTTCATTGATGTATTTCACTTTCATTATGTTTGAAAAAGTTAACATCATTAAAATACATTCCAAACGATTTTCCCCCATAGACCATAATGTAACGGCATTTTTTTTAGTGTCCCTGTAAACGAACTATAAATACTACACACTCCATTTTCAATAACAAATATGCCATAGTAAACCTCAATAACATATATAAATTGCATGGGAAACGGAATATATTTACGCGAGTTAGAGCACAGACAGATAGACAGTACGGCAGACAGGGAAACCGAATTCGTAAGCTCTTTTCAACTATGTTGTAAAGTATTAAAAATAGTTTTCTGTTGGGGATTTATTAAACTCAAATTTATTATATGAATTCATACATTGACAAAAAAAAAAAAAAAAAAAAAAAAAAAAAAGAAAGAAAGAAAAGAAAGAAAGAAAAAAAAGAAACAGTTATAGAACAAAACATGGAATTAATTTCTCAAAGATAAGTAAAATTATTATACTAAAAAATATAATAAAATTTCGTGTCATAAAATTATTATACGAAAAAAGCAATTTATGCCTATAAGGAGAGCATAGCTATTCATAGAGGCATATTCATATCTCAGGCAGATATTTCATTTTCAGATTATTTTACCACGTGTAGTTAATGGATGAATAAAATATTCACTGCCAAAATTTCTTTCTCATCTATATGTAATAGGGTCTTCTCTATAATATTCATTATCACTGTTAAGCATCTTCATTTTCCCATCATTTATTAATTCATCGTCACCTGATTCTTTATCGTTTTCCGTTTCATGCTATTCCATTCATGTTCATGAAATCCCTGCGGTAATAAATGTTAATACAATTATTCACTTCTTAAATGTTATCTTAGTTATCATGTTACTGGCTTATTCAGGTAGAAAAGCATAACATCATAACTCTTCCTATTTTATTTAAGATATTTTTCTTAATGTACATGTTACAGATTCTGTAAATTTGTATCATTGTCATTAATTGATTTTCTTAGATTTTTTTAATGACGTTATAACAGGGATGATGACCACAACTTTAAAGTATCGCACTATGTTTGAATAGACAATTTTGGGTAAATATCATAATTTATGTTTATTTTCTTGTTTGTCGTTTCACCTCTCAAACCGAAAGTGTGTATTTAAGATATTTTTCTTAATTTACTGGTTACATATTTTGTAAATTTGTACTATTGTTATTATTTGTTTTCTAGATTTTTTTCAATGATGTTCTAACAGGAATGATGACTACAACTTTAAAGTATCGCGCTATGTTTGAATAGACAGTTTTGGGTAAATATCATAATTTATGTTTATTTTCTTGTTTGCTCCAGCTCTCAAACTGGAAGTGCGTATTTAAGATATTTTTCTTAATTTAATGGTTACATATTCTGTAAATTCGTATCATGGTCATTATTTGTTTTCTATATTTTTTTCATTGATGTTCTAACAGGAATGATGACCACAACTTTAAAGTATCGCACTATGTTTCAATAGACAATTTTGGTAAATAACATAATTTATGTTTATTTTCTTGTTTGTTGCTCCAGCTCTCAAACCGAAAGTGTGTATTTAAGATATTTTTCTTAATTTACTGGTTACATATTCTGTAAATTTGTAGCATTGTCATTGATTGTTTTTTTTTTTTCAATGACGTTAAAACAGGAATGATGACCAAAACTTTAAGAATAACTGTATCTTTCTTTAAGCTTTCTAAGAATACACTACGTTTGAATAGACAATTTTGGGTAAATATCACAATTTATGTTTATTTTCTTGTTTGTTGTTACAGCTCTCAAACCGGAAGTGTGTATTGAAAATATTTTTCTGAATTTACTGGTTATAGATTCTGTAAATTTGTATCAATGTCATTATTTTTTATTTTTTTAATGACGTTATAACAGGAGTGATGACCACAACTTTAAAGTATCGCACTACGTTCGAATAGACATTTTTGAATAAATATGACAATTTATATTTATTTTCTTATTTGTTCCAGCTCTTAAACCGGAAGTGTGTATTTAAGTAAATGGAATTTTCTTTTCAATGATCTGGAGAAGAAAAAAAAAGAACTTTTATATTGTGATTAAAAAATGTACAACATAAATATCTGAAGAATTTTTAAATTTTGCGGTGAATATTTTTAATAGATTTTCAGTAATAAAAACTTTAAATGTATTTTCGGAAAAACATGATTTTCATGAGCAATCAGTTACAAAAAATGTTCTAACTCCAAAAATTATTGTTATATTTAAAACATATCGCCTATAATTTATGTGATGTTGTGAGTGTATTGAACTACGTGTTTAAATATCTCATAATTTCTTGATATTTTAGAGCTATTTTTATAAATTAAGATGTAGAAAATATACGAAAAATCATCAAAATAATAATTTGAATGAGTATATCCATGGGAGTTTTTGTTTAACAGCTAAGTTACAGCTAAAGTTCATCACATTTTTATTACCTAAAATAGTACTTATTGAAAAAAACACCAGTAAGCTATCATTATTGAGGTCGTGAGGACATTTGTGGCAAACTTTAAATATGGCATAATTTTTCCTAAACATTTTTTTTTTTTTACTTGGAAATAAATTATTGATCAAAATAATTTATTTAACAAGTGAAACTGTTATTTTATGCGCTAATTTATTTGACACAATCAGTATTATTCTCAAATTTGAATTATTTTTTAATAAAGATGGGTGCCAAACGTAATGGGATATCTTGAGTGATAATAGACATCACGGCAAATAAATTCTGTATAGGAAACCAGAGTCACTCACACACGCACGCACGCACGCACAGTAAAGTACAGGATTTTATTTGGGAAGGTGACTGAGCTGGGACAACCTTATTTGAAATTTTAGAAATGGGTTATATTGTGCTCAAAATCATGTTTTAAAGAATGCTCACTTCAGGTGGAGGGGGCTGTAGCTCCCTCAACCCTCCCTTTGTATACACCCTGGATACACAATCCACTTATTGAGACAAAAATACAAGTTGTACCTTTCAAAGCCAAATACAGATTTTTGGTCATAAATTCAACAATAATGACGATATTTTACTCAAATTTTCAACAAAGTAACTTTGTTTTGAATGAAATGTTATAATATCATGGTAAGTCCTGAAAGTTCACAATACGTATTGTTAGTTACATTCCGCAGTACGAAGCGTCTAGCTCTATAATGTTCAAATGAGGATGTTGGCTATTTCCGCAGCACTTGTGATGCCGTCACATTTCGCATGAAGCAAAATAATTAAGTTTGAAATATCGTTACGATATCTTCATTATTATCAAAGTTATGAGCGAAAATCCAGATTTGGCTAGAACTGAGACATCCTATATTATTGACTGAATAATTGAATTAAAAAGTCTTGATTTCATGTAAGTTCAAATACAAAATATGTTTGTCTTGATGTATATGCCCCCTCTTTAATTCGTAACCATGTTTCCTGTTACCCCCCCTTTATATCCATTTCCATAACTGGTATCCGAACCACCGCGCAGCCATGCTCAGAACACCTAAAAATACTCAGAATAGTGGTTAGAAAATTACTTCCCTTAATGTTTTTAAATGTATGTAGTTTTTCTTTCACACTAAGAATTAATTTTACAATCTAGCATCTGTTGAAATGTTGCATTTCCTGTACTTACTTTTACATGTTCAAGTTTCTTATGACCAAAATTTTATTCCAACAATGATGCATTCAGTATATAATTTCCAACCTCCCGTTTATTGAATACCACTTTTTTTATACAGAAATTTTTGCTTTGTATGATCGCAGAATTTCTATTATTAAATAAAATGAGCATTTCAATACGAAAATAGAGGTATTAAAAGATCGGAAGGTTGGGAACTATGTAAGTGGATAGCCCAGAGCATTCATACACCACCATAGCATCAAAATGTAACCCCCCCCCCCTCCCCCCCCCCGGAAGTTGTCGAAATTTATGCTTTTGGTCTAAAAGTGCAAATTTCGCTTCGGAATTTCATAATACCCTTCTTCCCCCCAACAGCCGCAGAGATCCCTCCACGGAGAAATGTTTAAATTCAACACTTTTCTCAAGGTTCATAAACATTTCCGAAAACAAAACGACAAAATTTTAGAAAAGGTTCTTTCTCCGTGATATCTGCGATCGAGCCTCACAGTTTTCAAAAATCGTACTTTATAACAGAAATACAAATAATAAAAAAAAAAACAGTTTTTAAAAAACACAACGATCAATTAAAATCAATCATGTTAATCAAATGATTTGCCGTGAACTTCCACACTAGTGCGAATTCCCACACTGCAAAAAATAATTGTTGATTTTACAGTATAAAACTGGCACCCCAGCTGCCAGTATTATACCGTAAAATTAACAGTATTAAACAGTAAAAAAAGCAGTAATACGCTGCCGCGCAAGCAGTAATACGCTACCGCGCATTACTGCTTTTTTTACTGTTTAATACTGTTAATTTTACGGTATAATACTGGCAGCTGGGGTGCCAGTTTTATACTGTAAAATCAACAATTTTTTTTTGTCGTGCACCTACGAAAATTTCAAATGTCGGCGTTCTTTGAAAATATATGTCATTAATTTTCATTTTTCATTAATAAAATGAAATGTTTGATAAAAAAAATAAATAGCCCAGTTCGATTCCTAACTAAATTTCGTATAGGAATCATGTGTTACATTTTATTATCACTATATTGCCAACCAAGTTGTTATACGCAGTTGAAGTTACGAAATTCCAAATCGCACTCGTGTGCAGAGAGCGGGTGATGAACCGAAGTGGTGAAGAACGCGGGTTAAGTAAGATCAGCTATGCAAATAAATTCTGTCATGTTGATTTGGAATTATTCCATAACAATCTTTTTAATCAAATGAAACATGATGTCGTGAATTTATACTGAGGTATTTTTTATTTAATTGACTATATAGGCAGTAAGATAAAGAATTATTTTATTTATTTACACTATCTTGTCCGTGAAAGACAAGCTCAATCAGATAATTTTATTATTAATGTCGGTACTTACAGAGTTATACGAGACGGTTCATTAAAAATTCAAAAGAAAAGAAACACAAAAGTGATTTCACAACATGATAATCAAAAGTCCCAAAGAAATTAACTGGAAAACTGCCAATGAAACAGAAGTTTTTAGAAATATTTTATAAGAGAAGACGAGATATAGGATTTTAAAACTTATTTTCGTGTATAAGTTTCTAAATGCTTTTTAAAAAAGACCATGGGAAATTTTGCAACAAAAATGTACAGTTTAATTCAAATCTTTACTAACATGGTCTTCGCATCTGACATAATATTTTAAATTTCTTTATCGGAAACATATTAATTTGCTAAATGCTACACACATTATCGTAATATGAATTAATAGGAAAATATGAAAAGGTTGCTCTGGTTACATATGTAAAATAGCATTAAACACTGCAAAAACTTCAAAAATCATGAAGGACAAAATTTTTTATATTAGGCTAAAAGTTTGATATCGAATTCTTTTTTCGAATGTCAAAAATTCGGAGCGGAACGCGAAAAAATGCTAAAAATCACATTGAAAATCACATTATAAATCGCTAAAATTCAAAAATCGTGCAGATCAAAATTTACATTTTGAAACATTATGATACCGAATTCCCTTTACCAATGTCAAAAAATCGCTGCAAAATACAAATAAACTCAAAAATCCCATAAAAAAATTCGCGAAAAATTCAAAAATTGGTGTACGAATTTCGAATAAACATTATTGAAAAGAGGGCAAAATTTAGTATGTTGGGCAAAAATATTGAAACCGGAATCATTTTACAAATGTTGAAAAATCGTCTCCAAACATGAAGAAATGCTAAAAATCGCATAAAAAAAATCTAATAAAAATATTAAGAAATCAGGCTTTAAGGTGCATTACTTCAGATATAGAGATACCTTCCTGCCAAATCTTGTATCTGTGCGGGTGGCGGTCAACACAGCACACACACACACTTCTTTCTTTATTATTATAAGAGAGAATAATTACGAGAATATGACATAAAATAAAGGGTTTTTTTCTTCGTGTGCTGTACCCATTTTCAAACCTATCATTCAAAACTTTTACAAATTATAATGCTCGAAAGCTTACCATCCAATTAATTTCACTGCATCAAGTATTTATGCTTAAATGTTCAAAGTAATTAAACATTTTAGAGTGGTAATTTTAAACAACTGACATTTTGAGTTGTTTCTTGTCTTATAGGCTACTTGAGAAAATGACGAAGAGAATTTTTCACATCATACTTATCAGATCACTCTTCCAACTACGAAAGCTATAAATGACGTGCAGACCACGCCCACCCTCATATAAAATTCCTCGAATGCGGATTAATAATGAATAGCGACTCATAAAGAGCGGAAAATCGGAACATCAAGAAACTTAGCATTTTTTAATTTTCTTTATCATTATGTTACTCGAGTGGAAATATTTTTTCTCCCTATCATCACAAGCAAAGGCACTCAGCGGTAATTTCAAAGGCGTTTTTAATTCCCGTAATATCGTAATCTGCAGATCTTGCCGACAAAAATATTTCGAATTTGATTCTAGAATTTGTACGAAATTCTCGAGTAGAGAGAGTAACAGTGTACCATGAAGTGTCTTATCGAGCGAAATGCTGATTTGACATCGTACAATGTGAACTAACTTTTCGGCTCTCCTTTATGGTGTAAGAAGAATTGAAATGAGACAATAGACTCTTTTAGTGGAATGTGAAAGGGCAGCATGACTTTCTTAGAAATTTAAGTTCTTGAGACGATTTTCGTTTGAAAATGTTTTTAAGAGGGAGTTGGACGCAGACAATAATCGAAAAGTCATCTTTACATGTGTACTAGCATTGCCCTCTAGAGTAAAAATACAGATATATGTGTTTATTATAGAAAAGCCTAAATATTTATAGGATTTTTTTTTATCAACTCTTACAGTAAATACGATAAGTGAAATTCTTTTTATGATTTTATCATATAGTAATTTAATTATATTTTTTTTTCTATAGTGTCGTAAAATGTTTTAACCACTTCACTCCCAGGCTTAATTTCGCTGGTGAAGGGCTATATACCAGGCTGTGCGGTGCAAAATGTTTGTGTCATAAATCATTTCATAACTTCCGTGATTTAGCAGTAATGAATGTAAGGTCGTTAAAGGATTTACGACATTATCATAATATGTTTAATCCTTTGAGGGGCGGTGGTATATTATATACCACCTAATTTTAATCCAATTCAAACCAGAAACTTTTAATAGAATTTTACTTTCTTAACTTTGACAGGAAAAAGTTGAAAATTGCTTTTTCTTATTTTGAACTATATTCTTTTATAAATACCGGTGTGAATTCGACGTTACAGGAACACAATTGCTTGCCCCTGAAAGGGATAAAATAATATATAAAACTTGCACTTTATATACATACATACAGTTCAGGGTGGCTAGTGGTCAGGGAAAAATACAGTAAAAAAAAGTGATGAACACCAGTATATTCTTATAGAAAAATTCATGTTGATTATTTGATCAAATAATCAAAATGAATTTTTCTATAAGAATATATTGGTGTTTGTCACTTTTTTTGTCTGTATTTTTCCCTGACCACTAGCTCCAGTATATACATAAAACTTAGGAATTTATTTTAAAAATTTATGATATTGATCAAAATGACTTCTACTGCACAGTCTGGAAAATCTTCACAACCAGAGCACAGTAGCCGAGTATCTTTCCTAACATGTTTAGTTATACAAATACGGCATCAGTTCACTGATTACTGAAATGAGAAGACGTACGCAGCGTACGTCCTGGTCGCTGATTGCTAAAATGAGAGGACGTACGCAGAGTACGTCCTGGGAGTGAAGAGGTAGAGGGAGTTGGAGCGCAGACAATAATCGAAAAGTCATCTTTACATGTGTACTAGCATTGCCCTCTAGAGTAAAAATACAGATATATGTGTTTATTATAGAAAAGCCTAAATATTTATTGGATTTTTTTATCAACTCTTACAGTAAATACGATAAGTGAAATTCTTTTTATGATTTTATCATATAGTAATTTAATTATATATATTTTGTTTTCTTTAGTGTCGTAAAATGTTTTTAAGAGGGAGTTGGAGCGCAGACAATAATCGAAAAGTCATCTTTACAGGTGTACTAGCATTGCCCTCTATAGTAAAAATACAGATATATGTGTTTAATATAGAAAAGCCTAAATATTTATTGGATTTTTTTTATCAACTCTTACAGTAAATACGATAAGTGAAATTCTTTTTATGATTTTATCATATAGTAATTTAATTATATTTTTTTTCTTTAGAGTCGTAAAATGTTTTAAGAGGCAGTTGGAGCGCAGACAATAATCGAAAAGTCATCTTTACATGTGTACTATAGCATTGCCCTCTATAATAAAAATACAGATATATGTGTTTATTATAGAAAAGCCTAAATATTTATTGGATTTTTTTATCAACTCTTACAGTAAATACGATAAGTGAAATTATTTTTATAATTTTATCATATAGTAATTTAATTATATTTTTTCTTTAGAGTCATGTACGTGCATGATATTCTAATTGCACGTGTATGTTGAAAGTATTTTTGTCTTGTTTTTATATCATATGAGGACAGCCATGTAAAAAGAATTAGATTTTTCTATAAAATTTGAGTTTTTTAAATTAGAAAAAATATATTAATTACTGTTATAGTTGTTTCCTGAAAAAAAAAGAAGAAGAAGAATATGTATGCTTTTAATATTTTGATAAAAATTAATTTATGTTATAACTATGCATAACTAATTTCGTACGTAAATTTTCAGTAACTAAATTTGTAAAATATGTTATAAAATGGCATGGTGTCAATTTCGTGATGTTTATTAATTAATATAATTAATGCACAATCGCCTTACGTTTTATGCAACTGAAATTATTCAAATTTGAATATAGTAGTTATTCTTTTATTTACTTTAATGCTTATACTGAGAATATATTTAGACAATTAGAATAATTTTAAACATTATTATTAGTAGTATTCGTATTATTAAATATGTGTAAAATTTGATTTCTAAAGCATCTTGTATGATATAAATGTTCCGATATAAAAATGCATTTTCTATTTTTAAAACAATTATTACAAAAATCTCATTGAAATATTTTTATATTTACGTAAAGTTTTTTAGTATAAGATAATTATAGCTCACATTTTCAACAGAAATTAAACATGCCAAATCGATACTGATATACATTTTATTGTTACAATTTTCATGTAACCAATTTTTGTTTCTTATTTTTAACAGTAATGTGACAAATGTGTATAACAGTAACATAACAGTATACTAAACATATATGTAAGTTATAATAAGCCATTATTTAATATCAGTATCTTTTTTAAATTGCAACAAATTTCAAGCTTGTTTAATGCCAAATTAAAGTGTACTTAAAATGAATTATTATTATTGTGTATAAAGATTTTGTGAATGAGTTTTAAAGTAGAAGAATTTATTTTAACTTTAAAATAAAAAATTTAGAAAAATTACTTTTCTCTTCTTTTATGCAGAATTCAGAAATTTATTTTTTAATCGCATAAACCAGAAATGGTAAATCTAACCCAAAATTTAATTTTATGAATTTTTTTTCTTTTTTTTTTTTTTTTGTACATTGGCGATTTGATTAAAAAAAATTCTTAAAAATGATTAATGTTTATATTATGAATTTCATTTATATTATTTTCATATTGCTGTTTTTGTATTTATGTCTCAGGTTAACTATGATACAAATTATATTTTATAAAAACCAATAATTAATTATTGAATTGAAAATATATTCATAAAATTCAAAGTTTCCATGAATAAAACAATAAGAAATATTGTCAGTACATATATTGATAGGATAACTATTTATTTCCAATGTCTTTCTTTAATCTGTGTAATTTTTAATTCGTTATTTCTGATATTGCTATGAATTGCCAGGATTTTAACAAAGTATAGAAATCATAAAAAATGCGGATAAATATGCTTTCCGTTAAATTTGTCCAGTTATGAAGTTATCACCACGACAGCTATATTTACATAATAATAGGACTAGTATAACATATGAATTTCCTCTTTTATACTACGATAATATTTAAACATTTCTTCAAAAACTTTGTCGGGTTTTCAATCAAAAAAGAAATTTTCCTGTTTTTCAGATTACCGAAAAATGGGATTTTAAGACGAACAAATTAATTTTCCCCCAGATATATATATATATATATATATATATATATATATATATATATATATATATATATTCATTAAAGAATGTGCTTACCTACGCAACATAAAAATATTTTTGATTTAAAAGGCATTTGATAAATATTTGGTCTTCCGGAAAGTTCTGCGGTATACTTCAGTTGAGATAATGCTGAAATGATTGGACGTCACCAGAATTTACAAACAAATCTATTTCAAAATAAGTAAAAGCAAAATTTTATTCCGAAATTCCGGTGGGAATGTAGTATTTATGGATTCAAAATACAAATAAAGGCAAACATTTCTTAATAACGCCTTAAAATTAAGACATGCGCTAGACCTTTCGAAAAAATATTGTATTTCTTCGTCAAGCTTCACGATTTTACATGTCACTCTTGCGAAGATTCTTTAAGAAGTTAGACCCTTTAAGATTGGGAAAACCTTAAATGTCTATTCAAATTAAAAAGTTTTTTTTAAAAAAACTCATTGAGAAAATGACATTAATAACAGATTATTTCCCCTTTTCTCCCTTTTTTCACAGCAATGGAAGAATCCCATTTATACATTTTAAACTTATGGAAAACATTTCATCAAATATTAAAAATAAATTAATATATCGGAAATTAAGTTATATTTCGAAATTTTGAAAGCTATTAAAAAGGCCTCGTATCTTTGCGAATGATTGATTTCTTCATATCGCAATTTTTAATATTATGGGACAGGATGATGAACCTATGGACCGCGTGTCATAGGTGGCACGCCACAGAAAAATTCTGCAATGGCAATAATTGAGGTTCTAATCCATAATAGAATGAAAATTCACAAAATACACATATTTACACAAGTTAAACTTGTCTGATTAAAAAAAAAAATAAATAAAATAATTGAAATGAAACTTAATGAACTCCAATCTATTTCAGCATGGGCACAACAATTTATCAAATTAAGAGATTGAGATAATATCGAAAAAAAGGATTATCAGGTATTGTAAAGAGACAATGCCAATGATGAAATTATGGCGACTTTGTATCAAATTTGCCATTTTGACAATTTTGGCACGCAAAAGAATATTTTCGTCTCGGCATCCATTGAGGTTCTGAATCATAAGAGAATGAAATTACACAAAATACACAAATTTACACAAGCAAACTTTGTCTAATACAAAATAAAAATTAAATGAAACTTAATGAATTCCAATCTATTTCAATTATGGGCGCAATAATTTATCCAATTAAGAGATTGGGAGAATATCAAAAGGAAGGATTATTAGGCGTTATAAAGTAAGAACATCAATGATGAAATCATGACCACTTTGCATGAAATTTGCCATTTTGACAATTTTCTCCTCTACCTATGCCTGCGAATCATTATTTTCGGAAATGAATGATATATGAAAAACTCAAATACAAACCACTTCTCAGATGTTCAGATTGCTTTCCTTAAACCCCTTGAGGGGACCGGTATATAATATATACCACTTTTTAATATATAACTTTGCCACCAGTATTATTAATTAAAAATATTTAATATTGTTTTTTGCAGATTGAGAAGGTAAAAATTCATTATTAAAAGTTACTGGTGTCAAAACATCACAAAATTTAGCATTTTCAGACCATGTGCTTGCCCTTCAAGGGGTTAAAAAGTATGAACCCAATATTAAGGGTTTGGCATTCAAGATGCAGTAACGGAAATCGCATTTAGTTTTTTTTTTATTACTTTCTAAAATATAATTTTTACTCTAATTAAAACAGTGTGTTACATGCATATTACCCATATTTTTTAATCCTCATAGACAAAACTTAACACATTCGCTGCCGAGTTAAAATTACCGAATTGTATTTTATTTAGAAAATTCAAATTCACACCAGAAAACACTAACAGCAATATTTACTTTATTTAATTACAGGCATTTTGCTACATGAAATAAAAATTCTTCTTCCGTAATTTCTGGTACGAATTTATAATTTTAGATTTAGAGATTCACAGCCAAACACGCGCATGCGCGTGATTGGCAGCGAATCGGTTAAAGCACTTTTGTTTAATTTAATTTGATACACTAATTTTTTTTGGTTGTTGGCACGCCGTGGTCAGATAAAATATTTTTTCGAAAAAAAAATGGCAGACAGATTTTAATAACATACATAAGTCAGAATTAAACATTAACTAGATATAAATAGATCTTTTTATTATTATTATTCATATAATGAATGATCTGTCGTATCGGCAGTTTTATAACTTAAAGGGCTTACTGAATCCCTCTTTTTCGTTCACTATTTAATTAAAGAGTGAAATACCTCCTCTCAAAACATGCTTTTATCCTTGACGGGGTAACTATCCTCTGCTGCTATTCACCTGGTGATAAAAGCTGACAATAATTATTTGTTCTCGAAGCTATACATCATTATTTCGATTTAAAAAGAAAAAAAGATAATCTACTTCTTTTTATACATAAGTCAGTGATTAAGAGCATTTAAAACGACACAATATCTCGCATGTAGCAAAACATTGTTGTTTCGCATGTTATGTGCAAACTAAAATCACTGTTGTCGGACGATATATTAACAAAACTAATCTAATAATGACAGCAGTCGTCCATTGTATGCTTGTGTGGATCTGCAACAGCAATTGAGATGACGTAGCTGTTAGCTCTAGTTCCCATTCATTATTAAAAGTAAAAAAAGATCCTTCCCGTGACGTAGAACATCCTTCCCGACTCATTTGTCACATTGAATTAGTTCTAAGTGGCCTTGAATGTGGATAGGATGCCGGCGTGCGACAGATACCCGGGAATTTTATAGTGGAGGTGGACGATTGTTTCGCTCGGAAGAATATAGTAGAAAAAGCGGCGGATTACAAATAGATCTAGATAATCTTAATTTCTTGTCGTGGATGTGTCAGACTATTATTCGTGTTGTACTTAAAATATATCGGTTTAAATTGTCCTTGTCGAGGGTTTCAACATGTATCTGCTTTGAGTAAGATTAATGTTGAGGTTTGAAATTCAGTGTATGTAATTTAGACAGATGACTTTTAACATACCTCTCAAAACTACAACTACGGAAAATGTGAAAAAAGTATGACATTGATACAGTGGCGTAACCAGTGACCGGCAGTCCCCGCCACTGCGGGTGTGTTCAAATAAGGGGCTAGTATTTTATAATTAATAAGGGGCCGCTTCACTTCACTGAAACTCCCCGATCGCGAAATCCCATGTGAGAACACTTGAAAGCGTAATTAGTCATTACCTAATAAAATTATTAAAACGCGGTTTTCGCCATCAGAAAGCAGACGTCAGATGCCGACGATGTGCGTTTCTAAAAAGACTCCTTAAATTTTAAGTATTTGAAAAATCCCTATAAACTTTGAAATTTCAATTTGGTGAAATTTTATCATCTTCTTAAAAATACTTAAAATTTATGCAGACAATTTTTAAAACGCGCATCATCGGCATCTGACATCTACTTGCTGATAATGAAAACCGTACTTTAATAATTATATAAAGTAATGTGCAATCGCGCTTTCAAGTTTTCCATTAAGTTAACGTGGTATTTCGCGATAAGGGAATTTCAGTGAAGCGGGCCCTTAAGGGGCACAATGTGAGACGGTTTGAAATGCTGATAATTTTAGAAGGATTTGGAATTTCTTCCTTCATTATTTGTTTTCAAAAAAGATAAATTGTGGCCAAATTCAACACGTTGTCATTCATTTCTAATTGTTGAATGAAATGCATGTGTGAAATGAGCCCATAATTAAATGACTTCCTTTTAAAAGTGTACTTATATATATGTGTGTGTCTTGTCCCTGCGTCTGCTGACCATTCGCTATACATGATACATTTTTGTTTACGAGTAAAGAAAGACATGAGTAAAAGGTTTAATTGTACTAAATTAAGTTAAAATATTTTTTAAGTTAAAAAAAATTAAATCTTGTTTAAAACATCATAAAAAAGGACAGCTCATTATTATAACTTCCAAACTTTTACGAGGTTTCTTATATCGGAATGGGATGAAATTTATGGGAAACTAAAATAGGACCAAATTCATTTTCAGTCGTATCTGATATTTATTATATGTCAGCAACTGGTTTCTTCGAATTGAAGTTTTCCGTTAATATTTCCACAACATGAAGAATCTAGTGTTGTGTAGAATGTTTAGCTCTTAAGACAAATTTTACAGGCATTAAAATGTTGTAAATATGTAGGGAATAATAAAGCTCGAATTGACGTTAAGGCACGTTCAACAACTTTATTTTAACGCTGAAAAGAGGCTAATGGGGGGAAAGTTAGTGGCGTCACTGTGATCAGAAGCAGTTTACTATGGAGAAGTTGATAGATTGTATTTTCCAAGGTTTCAGAAGTAGCAGAATTTTGGGATAGAATTGGTCAATTTGGTGATATAAAGAACGAACACAGTTAGTAGGCAAATGCTGGAAAGCATTCTTAGTAATATTATTAGACTCAGGAGCTCTGCGGGTTTTGAGAGTTTTGACGATGTTATGGAGAACAATTAATTGAGCGTTCGGAGAAATGATCAGGAGGAATGATAGGGCCATTATCAATCATTAACAAAAGAGAAGTGAGCGGAGCTGGTACGGTGGGCGGGATTAGAGTAGAATTGCAATGCATAAGATCTTACCAAAAATTCTTCATCTGTATAAGCGGTAATATTTCTAAACTAAGAGCAGAAATGGCAGTGAAATTTTTGTTAAACTTATTTTTAATTTGCCAAAGAAAATGATCATCAGGTGAAATGTTTTCAAAGAATTTATTTAGTCCAAGTTTTTTGTCTTTCTAAATTTTCGATTTTGCTATTAAGTTTATTAACATCGGGTTTAAGGGTGGGGATCGCGGGAGGACTGAAAGAGTAGCCTGAAATTATTGCGTTGTGTACAGACGTCGCGGATGTTATTAGGAAGGACAAAGGCATTGTTATTTTCAAATTTGTGAAAAGTGACGTGTTTTTTGAGCGTAAATAACAGAATTTTGCAGATGAATTACAGCAGAATCAATATCAGAAGGATTATTGATGTCAGGAAAAGAAAGATTGGAATTTCCGAGATAGTCACAAAATTTATTCCAATCATTTACTAGGGAAGAAGGTGGCGAAATAAGGTTAATAAGGTCAATTTTAAAGGAGAACTAGAAGACGACTAGAGCCGAAGGTGACTAGAGCTAAGTTTGTTAAATACAGTGGTGCTGATACGAGAACAATTTTAGTAATAGCAAAATCACTAATAGAAGGTGGTTTCTAGCTGTAGTCCTTATGTGTGTAGGAGAACTAGGTGCATGTAAACTTAACTGAGGATGAGTAATTAGAGTGTGAAGTGTCTCTACGAGTTGTAGAGTGTCAATTTCAATTTATGTTATACGAGTTTTAATCTGATGCAATAAAATAGTTCTGGTGCTGGAAGGTGACATATTTTATGTCGTTGTTGGTTTATCGGTTTAAATTTTAGAATTTCTGCATAGTTTGAATTTCGACGAAATTATCTTCTTTAGAATTATGCTTCTTTAGAATTAGAGTTTTGTTTAGATTTATCTGGAATTTTAGAATACGGATTTTGCTCCTTTTTTAGGTACGGATTTTTAATACATCCTCTGTAAATAGCTGGGTGGTCAAACTGACAATTTGCAAATAGCAGCACATAGCATTTTAGTACACTCTAAAAAATAAATGTGTCACTTTACACATAAAAACAGGTATATCGATGATACAAAAAGGATTTGTCTATATGTGTAAAGTGGTGTGTAAATTGTCAAAATACACGCCTAATGTGTAAATTTCTAAATACACACTTTAGTGTGTAATTTGATGATAACACTAAGTGTGTAAAAATTATCTAATCACTCTTGAAAGACACACTTTAATGTGTAAATTGCACAAGAATACACATATTTCTGTGTAATATTCTTACACATACATCTGCGTAATATTCCGTGTTTACACATATTTTTGTGTATTATGCATAATACACATATTTTTGTGTAATTTATAAAATACACAGTTTCTTGTGTAATATGCAAAATGCATAGATTTTTGTGTAATAATCAAAATAGACAGATTTTTGTATACCTAGCTTTACCTTTATAGTTTGGTGTCAACTAAATGTTTTTTTTTTTTTTTTTTTTTTTTTTTTTTTTTTTTTTTGTGATTGCAAAACAAAATTGCATTTAAAAAAATCTCATATGCTTGGTGTGTTTATTCTTTCTATCAGGTTTGTTTTAAGACCACAAAGCAGGGTACTTACAATGTATTTTGGTACTTACACACCACTTTACACATATAGACAAATTTCTGAAAGAAAAAATTCTTCATTGTTTTTGTATCATCAATATACCTGTTTTTACGTAAAACATGATCGTCTAAAATTATAGTTACTGCATATCATCTTTCTGTTAGAGTTGGTTTGGAGTCCTAAAATCGTAATAGTCAGAATTTATGCGCAGAACCTGTATAATCTGAATAAATATCCGCATACAGTGTGGAGACTGTCTTCCAAATTATAATTAAAAAGACAATTTCCCCCACGTAACCTTACAGCTGCTCATGTTGTTATTTTTAATATATTGAAGATTTTTTTCTTTCAAAAATATTTATAAATTTTTCCTCACATGCTGAAAATTGCATAACTTTAACTGTATTTATAAATGGTGCAAAATATTCTTTAGGACCTGAAATTTTTCAGAAGTATTCGGAGTATTTCCTCCATTTTATTAAAATGTTTCTGAAACTCAGATTAACTTTAATTTCCTTTTGCTGTTTGATGCTACAACATATATCTCATAATTTGAAATAGTTCTAAAAATGTAATTCTAATAAAAAAAAAAAAAAAAAAAAAACCAGTCTGCAGCATACCTAATTTAAGGTGGTTTTCAAATGACCTGCTCAACAATGCTAAATTTCTGACACATTTTCAGACTTATTTTTAAACGCAAAGGCATAAAGTTGGCAGGCTAGTGTGGTCGCTATGTGCAGCGATTTGAAATCGAAAAGTTCTCAAAATTTTTAAATAAATAAATTACTTATCGAGTTATAAGCGATTCGTGTCACGTGACGAAAGGATTTTCTCTTTTCTCTCGCTGTCTATCTGGAAATTCTGTTCGAAACACCGACTTTGACATTTCTTTTTTAAAAAATCTTCTACCTTTATACCAAAAAACGTAAAACTTGTTTCGATTACATAGTTTCCGAATAAGAACACCTGCAATTTCATGCATTTTCAGACAGAAATGAATTAAAAATATGTCATAAAGTAGCCAGTTTGGATTTGATAACAGACATAAATGTAGTAAAGGAAAAAAAGCGTAAACTTTGATTTTTATTTTAATATTTTATTTTTAAGCTGTTTTCAGGGAATGGGAAAATATAGTCAAGGTGCTTGTATAGTAGTATCTATTATACTTAGATATCAGAGCTTAAAATAATTTTTTTCCTAGAAGATTTAAGACTATTTTCTGAGTCAATTTAATAAAAAATATTTTGCATTTCATCTTCTAATCATTTTGGGGCCCTCATCTCCAGTGGGCAAAGGAAATAGCGTAGTTCTTATGTAAGGTAATCAGGCCTTGTTTATGGGAATTATGAAGGATGTGTTGCAAAACACTGCTGTTGTCATTTGTCACCGGCATATATAAATTGTTAAGGCTTCCATTCACTCATGCGAAAAGACCAGCTCGCTAATGTTAACCCTATGGGACATTTTATAATACCTCGTTTGCATTTCACTATTTTCAAGCTTTTTTTTTTCGCATTGGATAGCTGATCAATCTCTACAAACAACGTTTTTTACTTTTTCTATTTTGTTTGCTGGTCACTATCGAAACCGGTTCCGAAAGGGAAAATACCCCTTAAAGAAAACCTGCAAACAGAATCGTGAAAGTAAAAAAACGGCGGTTGTCGAGATTAATCTCAGCTATCCAATGCAAAAAAAAAAAAATCAAAATATTGAAATATTGAAATACAAGCAAGATATTATAAAATAATTGTCCCATAGGATTAACATTAGCGAGCGGGTGTTTTCACGTGAATGAACGAAAGCCTTAATAAAATACGACATTTTGCTCAAAATAAACAAGTTACAATCACATGGTTTGTAGAATGACACTCTTTTCTACCTCATGTCATGTTAAAAGTAATGCCTTATTAATTTTTTGTATCGCCTTTACTCGCTACTAGGGTATAAAAAAATCATGATTTTTTTTTATTAAAATAAGATTTTTTTTATTTAAATCGGATTTTTGTGATTGTTTTCCCTGCGTTAAAATACAGAATAGCTACCAAGAATTTCAGCTTTTCAAAACAATTAACCCTAAAGTTAGTATCATATCTATGTTTTTATGCTTTAATTAATAAAATTATAATTATTAGTTAGAAAAAACAGAAATTATAAAAACTACAAATTAGTAATTTCATTAGTCAGTAGCATGCAATAATATTATGTACATTAATACTTTGTAATAATTATGTAAAAACATATTAAACACTATTGATATTTATATTTATAAAAATTAGTAATAACTGTTTTAATATTAAATTGTTAAGACTGCATAAAATTAATAATTAACTCTCTAATTAGGAAAATAATATACATTTTATTGTTTAATTACTGAAATGATGATTAATAATTTACTATTCATTCTAGGAAGAAAAAGGGGCAGGAAGCTAGTTTCCTCAAAGGGTACATAAGGCACACAGTAGAAAGATGGTTACCGACACACTTCACACATTTGGGCCTTCGCCCATTTTTGGGTGGCCTTCCACGTGAAGTTTTCCGAAGTTTTCGGCTGTGAGTTCGCCAGCGTGATAAAGAGTTGAAATTTTATATTTCGAATAAAAGAGTATTGGAATCCGTGGAATTCCCTTAACAGTGCTTGCTATTACAGTATTTTAAAGTGGCTTTTATAACGGTAACTAAATTGCTTCTAGTGACAATTTTGTAGTGAGCTGAAGTGAACTTTTACGTTGTGAAGTTTAGGTTCCGTCAACTTATCAGTATACCCATATTGTTTTAAGCTAGTGTTTGAAATTAGCAAGTTTTTTCGGGAAAACATTCCCCCCTCTCAGTTTTAGGGTTTTAAGCCTGTTTCTTTTGATCGTAGTTAGTTAAAACTTCCCGCGTCACTGTCATTTATCCTTATTCATTGCTATACTTAAATTGTTGTTATTATTAAATTTTGTGTCACGTCTACTTTTCAAGCTGATTGCCCGCAAGGATTCGTCACAATAGATGTGAAATTTTCCATAGATTTTCAAATTTTATCTTGTACAGCAAATGTATAAATGTATAAAAGCGCGATAACTGAAAGACCCTTATTTCCCAGCTAAAAATAAAACACATAAATTCCTCGCCTAAACTAGTTGTTTTTCCAGACTTACTATTTATCGACTTTTCAGATGCCTTTTGTAAACTATTTGATAATATCTAAATTATGCATCGTATATATATATATATATATATATATATATATATATATATTTCAAATAGGAGTTTTGTTCAAAACACAGCTTCACAAATTAATAACAATAGAAAATACACTTGCATTTCTTATTCGTCACATAAATGGAAATAAAAAAGAAAAAAATTATAAAAAAGATGCGCTCAAACATGCAGATTTATTTTCTCTTTCTTTAACAAGTTTTTTAACGATTGCCGCGGAGTGAAAAGCAGTACCTTATCGAAGTAAAAAGATTTTAAAAAATTGGAAAGTAAGTTTCAAACAGTACTTAAAATAGTTTTTTTTTCTTAAAGGAAAATTGAAATCATGCACTGCATTTAAATCGAACTATAAACGAAAGTTTCATAGTGAGCAGTTACTCAGAAAAAACAATAAACAGTGATCACAAGCTTTTGTTGCTGTGTACAGAAAATAATAGGCAACTAAACATGGAAGTTTTTCCTCTTTTTATTTGTGAAACGAAAAAAAAAAAGCTTTCACTGCTAACAACGTAAAAACGAGCGCAATCGTTGTTATATTTTTTATTCCCGAAAGATGTAACAAAGTTGATAGCTTCTCAATGATTTTAAATCATCATCTGCAGCTTAAAAAGCATATTTTTATTTCTTTAACTTTTAAAGACACCCCCCCCCCCCACGGTAAAAAATTAATAAATATTTCCTTTTCTTTTTCTTTATATAAATTTGAGGATAAAAAGCTACGTTTTTTCGCATATTAATAGTAATGAAACGCACACAAGTTTTAATTGAAATAACAGCCTTATAAAATTTTGGAAATGCTTTGGAAAAAGTTTCAAGACTGATAAATTTTATAGTTCTTGACATCAGGCGAAACATGTATGCTATCACCGCAAAAGTATAAGCAGATTGGCAGACATGAATAAATATAATCACAACATTAATATTCTTAAATAAATATTGTTCCCATTTTTTTTAATAACTGCATTTCTGAATTAATTTTTCTCGAAAAATTTCATAATCTATATCTTAATCGCAATAATAAACGAAATGAAATATATAATTTCAGTACACTCTCAGAAGCTTGAAAAAAACTTGTTAACTAAATAAATCGTTTTGAATTGAGGTTATTAATTTTCTATTCAATTAAATCATATTAAGTAATTACTTTTAACTAATCATTAATTTAATTTTAATTTGTGTCTAACTCATCATTACCTTAATTTTAATTTGTCCCTAACTAATCATTTTAATCTGTGTCTATAATTTTACTACTACTATAAATGCTACTACTATAGTACTACATAGTATAGCTTTATATAATATATGCTGTTATAGTAGTATATAGTAGTAGTAATACTGTTTTTATTTTATATCTTTTTCGTGCCATTTTAAATCTGTTTTTTTTTTCTTTTTACAGTACCTTTATTGTCAGCATTTTTTCATTGATTTTCCCCAGACTTTTAGCCCTATTTTCTTATTGGATGTTTCCCCCCGATTTATTTTCCATTTACAGTCCGTCTTGCTTCAGCTCTCGTAGTAATAGCATGTACATTTTTCTGATGAAGAAATGCATCAAAAATGGTCCGGTATTCATGTCCGGTATTCAGTTACTTCATAATTTTACGCTGTATGTAAAAAGTTAGTTTAATCATAAAATACTCTTACATTTTATGTATAACAAATTTCTAAGAGGAAAGAAACAAAAAGTAAAAATACAAGAAGATAAGTTTCAAAACATAGAACTTTTAATTTCATTTTAATTTCAACATTATTTTCAAATATTTTAACGACTGTCACTGAGCGAATAGAAATACCTCATTGATGAAAAAAAATGGGGATCCTTCTAAATTGAAAAGAAAGTTCTAAGTAAGTACTTGAAATATCCTTTTTTCATTCTTAAATGAAAGTCGAAATCATGCACTGCATTTAAATTGAATTATAAACAAAAATCTTACAACGAGAAGTGACACAGAAAAAAATAATAAACAGTGAACAGAAGTTTGTGTCCTAGTGTTCTGAAAAAGAAAAAGAAAAAGAAAAAGAAAAAAAAAATGGCTCCAGTGAAGATTTTTTTTTCTCTCTTTTATTTGTGAAAAGAAAAAAGTTTTCACTGCTAACAACGCAAAAACGAGAACAGTCTTTGTTACACTTTTTGTTCTCGGAAGGTGTAACAAAGGTGATAGCTTCTCATTGATTTTTCATCGTCTTCTGAGGCTTAAAAAGCTTGTTCTGGTTTCTTTAACGTTTAAAGACCAAACGGTAAAGATGAATACATCTTTTTTTATCCTCAGATAAATTTCAGAAAAAACTATGTTTATTGGCAATTAATTGTATTGAAATAAACCAGTCGATCCAATTCAGACTACTTTACTTGGGTTACAAAACATACTGCTCGGTGTCAATGTACAAACATAGGTGAAAATCGTTTTTAGTTAAAATTCCAGTATTTTGTTTACATTTAATACATGTTTGTAAAATGCCTACCAAGTACGCCAATGTGAAATACATCAATATGTATTAGAAAAATAAATTTTGAAATTTATTAAAAACTACATGTTTAAAAATCAGACTGTGTCCTATTCGCATTTATAATATATCTATACACAAAATTTAAAAAGAATTATTTCAGACATTTGCCCATTTTACGAATAAAATATTGAAGAAGTAGATCACGCCAAGCTTGGAAAAAAGCATCGCCGATTATGATAACTCTGTCTCATTCTCCTCACTTTTGCATAGTTATTTATATAACTGAAAATGTTATTTTCAGTTATTGTAACAGACAAACATTCACTCTTGAGATAGCTTTAAGAAAATTCATGCTTGAAAATTATTTAAAAAATGAAAAATAAGTGAATTGAGTTTCCGTTTTCAAACAAATTTTATTTGTAAGTAAAATTTTGTTTCTATTCAGTGGAGTGTAAAAATTTAAATTATGCAATAATTACAACAGAACCAGAAAGGGGTTATACCAAAGCTTAAGTATTGAAATCATTTTATCTAAATATGCTTGTAGATACTGCCTTATTCCGCGTTCTAATTACGAATCAGATTTCAAATTATTATAGTAGAATGGTTTTTTGTTTGTTTGTTTTTTAATGAATTCAAAAAGAAGAAAAAGTACTAAGAAGAATGAAACAAGCAGACGATGAAAGAAGGAAAAAGGTTATTAATAAAGAGTTTATGAAAAATCAAATTTTTGCTGTAAAAGTAAAAATTAAGTAAAAGAGATTTTTATTTTATTATTATTATTATTATTATTATTATTATTATTATTATTATTATTATTATTATTATTTGCGATGGCATCTATGCATAAAAAGTAGTGTATATAGAATACAGAGAACAAAATCATGGCAGAAAATATAACTTGTCTTACACAAAATTTAAAACTATAAATGTCGCTAATATATAACGCACTTTTTTAAAATGATACAATTTTTAAATTTCTTCATCACTGTTAAAATTTTGCAGCAAACTATCCAGTCATTCAACCGTTTTTATATAAAATGGTTATATAACCGTAATTTAACTATATTCTGACCATAATATGGGCAATAATATGGTCAGAATAGAGTTAGATTACGGTTATCCAACAGTTTTCTATAGAAACAGTCGAACGACTATGGACAGTTTGCTGCAATTTTTTTACAATGCAGCTATTGTCTGCACAATTAAAATTTAACAATATATTATTTATCTTTTTAACATGGGTTTATAGCCTGAGAAGAGTTTTTTGTTAGCCGGGCGCAGGTGACAAATCGTCAAATATTGTTTCAATTGCCATCATTCGCATTGCACACGTTTCATTTGAAATATAAACCTTTTACACATTTCATCTAAAATACGAAACTTTCATTTAAAATACATGGCTTTTACTCATTTCATTTAAAATACAAAATTAAAAAAAATGTTTTAATAAGAAATAATATCATAGACCAAAATCATTTTATTCCAACATGAAAGCATTATTTCTAAAGTACGCATGAGAAAATAAAATCTGCTACTGACCAGATTTGCGCCCGGCTAACAGAAAAGTATCCTTTTTTTTTTTTTTTTTTTTTTTTTTTTTTTTTTTAATTTCTTCAGCTATTTTCTGCACAATTAAAATTTTATAATACATTTAACTTTTTTACATTGGTTGTATTAGCCTCATAGCATTCGTGAAATTTTCCGTAAGCTGGACCGTCGCGAACGTTAAGGATAAAAAAAAAATCCAGTGAGTTTAAATTTAAAGGAGATTATTGTTATTGGTTAAAAAATTTTGAGATAACAATAAAAGTTTTCCCTCCATAAAGCAAAATTTTGCTATAAATAGTGCATTTGGTAATATAATAAGAGGATTAAATATAGGAAAATACAAAAACATTTTTCTTGTATAAAATAAAGAAGCGTTTTTAATATTGCTGGCGTTGAAAAGATAGGTATTTTCATCTAAGTCAGCCTAATAAATATTGAATTACAAAAGCATATTCAATCTATTTATTACATCTCATTAATTTTGAAAAATATATAGATAAGTAAATGTATGGAATTTTTAAGTCTTAAAAAAAATCAAGCTGCATATTCCAATTTCTGAAAACATTGGTTTTCATTTTAAGGCTGAATAACCCTCAAAATGCAATATTTTTTTGTTTTTTGTATCATACTATATTTTATTCCATTTAAGTAGACAAATAAGTGTAAAAGTATGCACCTATTTGCCTTCTGCAATTCAATTATTAAAAGTAGTTACAATTTAATTGCAGCAAAATAATATAAAAATTAGTGCAAAATACAAAAAAGTAAAAATCAATGAATAAAACAGTAAAAGCACAGCAGAACAGTGAGATTCGAAAAAGTACAGCTTCCTCTTTCAAGCATACAAAACTTCCACAACAAATATAAAGCACAACTGCTTCTGCTCATCAAATGTAGCATGAAATGGTAGAATGTTTAAAATTATTCGAAATAGCGACTGGTTTTTCGAAACAGATTTTTTCCTAAAATTAAATTTACTATAAATATCTACTGGAAACACAAAAAAAAAAAAAAAAAAAAAAAAAAGAAAAGGTGTTTATTTCGAAAAACATTTAGCATAAAGATTTTTTTGTTTGTTTCTTTACATTAGGCGTCTTCAACCTTTTACGCTCGAAGTTCACATCAGTAAATTCCAAAAATTACACCGTCCATACCGCATGCGCGGTGGCATATTACTGCTTATTTTACTGTTAATTACTGTTAATTTTACGGTATAATACTGACAGCTGGTATGCCAGTATTATACCGTAAAATCTTTTTTTTTTTTTTTTTTTTTTTTTTTGGGGGGGGGGGGGGGGGAGAGTGTGTGTATATACATATTTGAATTTATCATATTTCATTTCTTAGGACTACATCATATAATTTGTAATTTGACTCTGCTATTTGGTATGGTGATTTCATTGTATTTGGTCAATATCTTATGTTTCAATGTATTAATTGTGCAGAAAGCTTATATATATGTATATATATAGTACCTTTGAATTCAAAATACAATAAACAAGTTCTACCAACAAAACTGACCAAATCTCCAATTTTTTGAAGATAGGTAAATATAAAGTGTATACAGATATATATATATATATTTCCGAGTTACAGGAAAAAATACTAAATAAAAAGATCAAATTTTACAAAAGATTTATTATTGATCTCACATTTTTACAAAACTTTTCTGATTTAATTTCCCTTACGTTTTTCAAGGTAGATATGATAGATCTCTTCAAACTGAACTAAAATTCAAGTGACATTTTCCAAGTGAAAAAACAACAAAAAAACATGCAGTTGTATTCTCTAAACCAATGGTTTCCAAACTCTATAATTATACGCGACTCACCTTAATGTTGGCTGTTTTTCACGACCCACCTAATATATACATGGGCGGAGAAAATTTCCATTCCTGACAATTTTCAGCTTTAACAGGTATAAATAGCAGTGTAATTAGCAGTTTTATTAGCAGTGATTATGGTTTTTCTTCCATTGGGACCATGAATCTTTTTCTGTTAAGGCATGATTTCGTTATAGTCAGATTACGTTTTCACACATTTTACTGCATTTTTCTTTTTTATTGGCTGATTAATCTACGACCTACCAAAACATCACTTGTGACCCATAGTTTGGGATACCGCTGTTGTAATTTGTTATTTTCCCAAATCTTTCGACATTTTTCCAAGAAAAACTTTCATAAAAGAATTTATTAAAAATACATAAAAGCTTTTGGTTCTTTTCCTTGATAATAACATAAAACATTCTCTGAAAGTTTCGTTCAATTATCATGACTAACTACGTACAACCTGTTGAATTTTGATCATAGAGGAATGTAATTTTTACCATTCAGATATTGGGACACTGATTGAGATTTCTTTCGAAAAACAAATTTTTGTGAAAAATAGTACAAAAATAGTGAAAAATAGTACAGTATGAAGTTATTGTAGAAACATAGCAAACAGTGATTTTTGTTTGGTTGGTTTGTTTTAGTGCTGTATTTAACTATTTAACATAAAAAGAAAATGGAAACGGATTTGGAAACGTTTTTGTATAACAAGATATTTTCATAAAAAGAAGACTCGAGTAATCTAAAAACAGGATTGCTATTACCCCCGAATTTTTGGCTAAATTTAAATGTCGCACGCGAGAACGATAATTTCACGATTCTTCATGTAAATCGTTTACGTATGATAGTATATTGCTCCAAAAGAAACAGCATAGCACTTGATTATTTTTGTAATACCTAAATAGTTGAGCAGTTCTTGTCTTTTACTGTCTGTTAATGTAATTGCGAACATTTCAATATGTTTTTAGCAGCACGGAACTGGAATTAATATTTCAAGATTTTCATAGAACTTCTAAGATATATATATATATACAGGGTGTCCCAAAAAGATTGAATCGCATGTTAAATTTTTACCTGGTGATATGCAGGAAATGTAAATTACGAAAAGTGTTCAAAATAAGGTAGGAATTAAGATTATGTGCATAAAACAGTATTGCCATTAATTTTCTTTAAAAAAAAATACCCTTTTAAAATTTGTATAGTGTTTCTGGGTCCTATAAGTCCTATTTGAATTTTTTTTTTTCTCTGCGCAATAAGTACAACAGTAAAAATTCCATTCCTCTACGACCAAAATTCAACAAGTTATAATAGATTAAAGTTTATGAAATTTCGGAGCTAAAGACGAACAGACGATTTTTTTAGTACCGGAAATCTCCGAAAAATCATAAAATTCAATTTATATTAACTCAGTAAGTTTTGGTACTAGAAGAATGGAATTTTTTCTGTTGCACTTGCCAGAGAATCCAGAAAATTTTGTCTAAGTGCTATAACTTATGGGACCCTGAGACCGTATAAAAATTTAAAAGTTGTAACTTTAAAAAATAATAATAATGGCAGGATTATTTCATCAACATAATATTAATTTGAACTTTATTTTGAACACTTTTTCATCTATCGTTGCCTCGGTATCGCCAACACGTAAAAAAATTAAAGCGCGTTTCAAACTTTTGGGACGCACTGTATAAGTTTCTATTTGCTGTAGAATGCGAATTCTCTAAGGTGAATTTAAAATGATCTGCTGCAAAGATTAGATCAGATAAAAACGGAATTAGCTGTCCATTTCAGTGTGCATAACTCCTGTATAGAATTTTACAAATACATTAGGGGACCAGAAAAATTTGAAATAACGAAGATTCACATTAAAAAATTTCAGTAGATGTACCGTAAATTAACGGTACTTGTGCCGTTTTCACTCTTTACGGTATGAGTACCGTACTTCGTCCAGTTAAATTACGGTATATATACTGGTCACAAAGTTGCCAATATATGTACCGTAATTGTTGACCAAACGTTTTTACAGTGTTGACTGAAGTTTGGTCGTGAATTCGTAAGCCAAAAAAAAAAACTTTGTTAAATTGTTACCACGATTTTGTAGTGAAAAAGCATGCTTTTTTAGTTGTGTTATGCGTTTTTATGTTTAACAAAATTTATGCATACTTCGTGGTGTGTATAAATTATATTGATCAAATACAGAGCTGCACGAAAGAAATTTGTTAAATTGTAAGACGCAATAACAGAAGTTTTAATACTGTAAGACAAAATTAATCTTGCAAAATTAGTTTTGACTTCTAGCAGTTATCGCTTATGCACCGAACTCTAACCGAATTATTTTGCGTGTCCCCATAAGTGAGCGATAAAGGCTATGCACACCATATTCCATAGTAAGCATCTTATGGTGCACTTAAGAAATGCATAACAATTTCATTATACTTTGATTAGTATAGCATCATTAAAATGCATTTGAAATGATTTTTCCATTTTGACAGTAATGTAAAGGAATACTTTTGAGTGTCTCTGTAAACGAACTATAAATGTTACACTTCATTTTCAATAAAGACCATGCAACAGAAAACCACAATAACATATATGAATTCTACAGCAATTCGATTATGTTTATTGTAATTAGAGAACGGACGGACAGATAACCCGAAGTCATAAACACTTCTCAACTATGTTGGAAAGCATTAAAACGAAGTAATAATCTAAATTAATTATAGGCTCGCTAATCCACATCAATTTTCGTCATTTCAAACTTGTCTGGTTCCCTTAAAGCTGTTCTGAAATGAAGTGATGAACAACACGAAAATTTCTGGCACATTTTCTCACTCATTTTTAACCGGAAAGAAATAAAATAGGCAGGCCTGGCTATTGAAGCGATTTTGAAACTAAATGAGTTTTCCATTTTTTGATAAATAAATTACTTGTCGCGTTATAAGCGATTCGTGTCACGTAACGATGCGTTTTTTTTCCTTTTCTCACAAGCTGTCACATCGGGAATTCGGTTCAAAGCGCCGCTTTTGACAGCATTTTCTGAAAGATCTTCTGTTTTTACCAAAAAATGGAAAACGTGTTTCGATTACATAGTTTCAGAATAAGGATACCTGCCAATTTCATGCGTTTCCGAACAAAAATGAATTCAGAAATATGTCAGAAAGTAGCTCTTTTCGATTTGAGAACCTTTGCCTTTAGAAACAGAAAAAAGGTCTGTCCAAAAAGTAAAATTCTGAACAAAAAACAATTAGAAATGTTTTTTGAGCAATATTTACTTGTTTAACATTATTATTTTGGAATCTTATTCGTATTCTATTATTACCTGATAAATAACACTGAATAACCACATAGAAATAAACAATTTGAAGTATTTAAATATTCGTTTAAATTTTTCCCGCTCTTTGTGCCCAAATCACGAGCTTTTTCTTTTTTTTCTTCTTCTTCTTTTTTTTTTTATGACACGTTGAAATTCTCGATTTAGAACTCTAATATTCTGGTAAGCCTGTTTAAAATCCACTTTTCGAACGTAAGCAGCCACTTTAATTGTGTATTCAAGTATTCAAATGTTCCATAAGATAAAAAATGTTTAAAAACGCTGTATCTTAGATACTTATTATAAAATAAGTCTATCTGCTATATCATAAGCACCTATAATATCTGGTAAAGACATTAACGTCAAAAATTTGAATTAATTTTACAAAATCGCATATGGTACTCAATGTACTCATTAAATTTGAAAAAAAAATTAACTAGACAAAGAACATTGGAAATTATTCAGCTAACTTCGATATTTTACAGTGCTTTCTACGGAACATTCAATGCTTTCTGGATAATTACAGATGATAATGTGAAATGCTGACACAGCACTCCAGGTCATTAAAACTCTTTTAATTATTTCAAGATTATCGAATGAACCAGAAAACAATTTCAGTTCTTTAAATGGCTACACTTTGACGTAGCATAAATTTATGCTGTTTTTTTTTTTTTTGAAAAAAGAGGAATACGTTTATATATATATATATTTTTTCATTTATTTTAATTTTGAGGAAAAGCGTAAGTCAGCTGAATCTTGGGATGAATGTAGTTGATGAATTATGTTGAGTATATAAGAAAAGACAAATGCTTCTTAATTTACGAAAATATAATACAACCACGAACGAAAATAAACAATAACCATTTCCGAATTACCCACAATTCCGAAATGCGTGCTTTATCTTTAGAAACCTCGGAAATCAATGTATTTTTGACATTTAAAGAAAAACTTATATAAACAAAGTTTATTTTGTCGCCACTAAACTTTCAAAAAGGTTTCCGAGTAGTTTTCCTAAGAGTTTTTATCAGTTTTTTCAAACCAGAATATCGATTTTTAGGATATTCTCTCAATTCTCAGCTATGCGGCGAGTAGCGTATTACTGCTTATTTTACTGTTTATTACTGTTAATTTTACGGTATAATACTGGCAGATGGGATGCCAGTATTATACTGTAAAATCAACACTTTTTTTTTGCAGTGTATTAATACACTATAAAAAATTACTCGAAAACGTTTCCGAAAATCAGTGGCAACAAAAGAAACTTTGATTTTATAAATGCTTCTTTGAATCTCGAGAATATATTGGTTTTTGAAGTCTCTAAAGAACGCTTTTTGGAATTGGCGGTATCTCGGAAGAGGCTATTCCGTATCTTTTTTCGTGGTTATGTTATATTGTCCTAGATTACGAAACATTTGTCTTTTTTTAATATAGTGTTATACTATATTCATGTTTATAAAATTTTTAATTTTTTTATTCACCACTTTCTGATATTTCTTTCTGGTATATATTTTTCGTTTATCCATATTTTTTTGCATTAGAAAAATACAAAACATAATATATGCATTTGTTTTATTATCGTCCATTGTTTAGTTTCCCGCACATTCTATGTTCCGGAAAGGATGCCAATAAACTTTTTTTTTTCGCAATTTAATGTAAATCTAATTGGTTACAGAAGTTTCTTTCTTCCGTCACACTGAAAAAAAAATTGTTGATTTTACAGTATAATACTGGCACCCCAGCGGTCAGTATTTTACCGTAAAATTAACAGTAATAAACAGTAAAATAAGCAGTAATACGCTACCGCACATGCGCGGCAGTGTCGGGCACCAAATTGGCCTTATCAAAATGTCTTGGAAAAAGAATGGGTCACAGGGATACATATTCGAAAAGGCGAAATCCAGAACGCTATTAATAAATATTATTGTATTTTGAGAAGTGTAAAATCCACAGTTTTGTCTTAAACTTCATTGTTTTTAACTACAACGTTGACCATTTGGTATGGTTTTACATAGTTCGAATTGACTCAGCTTTGTTTTGGGGTGTTTCTTATTAAAATAATTCTTGTACTGGTTTTTAATTTTACAAAACCGTCCGTGGATTCAATATATTTATTAAATTTAAAAAATCATAATTATCTAGACAAAGAACTTTGGAAATTATTCCGCTAACTTCGATATTTTGCAGTACTTTCTACGGAACATTCAATGCTTTCTGGATAATTACAAACGATAATGTGAAACGCTGATGCAGCACTCCAGGTCATTAAGACACTTTTAATTATTTCAAGACTACCGAATGAACCAGAAAACAGTTTCAGTTCTTGAAATTACTACACTTTGATGTAGAGTACATTTATACTGTTTTGTTGAAGAAAGGGTAATACGTTTAAATATTTTTTCTTTTGTTTGAATACTGTGAAATCGTATAAATCAGCTGAATCTTATTAATATGAATTTCGTTAGACTAGAGAATTTTTCATATTAGTTGTAGTTCATTAAATCTAGGCTAAACCGAACCTCTAAACCGAGAGGCTAAACGTTTCATGCTATTAATAATTAATCTTAACTGATTTAAACTTAAAAAGTCTGATTATTTTACTTTTTTGTTATGGACGAAATCGATTTCCAACATTTGATATATTCGAATACCTTAGGAGGAACTTATTACATAAGCAACTTAACAATTTCACAACATTTTACATTTATTTTTTCAATAAGTAGGAGAATTCAAAATATATCAAAAACGTACAAAATAGGTGTTATAAATAACCTAAAAAACATTGACAATAAACCTTAATTCAATAAAAAGTTAAAATTTCAGTGCAAATTCACCCTGTTTAATAATTAAAATTCATAAAGATACAAATAAATGTAAATATATTGCTTGATGGGGCGTAAACATGCATAAAAACATTTAAAAGCACATTAAAGTCTTTTTAAAATCAAAACGTTTTCAACCGAACTTACTCGATCATCATCAAACAATATATTTACATTTATTTGTATCTTTATGAATTTTAATTAATAAACCTTAAACTTTTAAATGAAATATAAAAGCATACTTAAAACATCATAGAACTTGAGAACGACAATTTACTCTCCCAGTTGATCGCCCAGCCTCTTTCACAATAGTATGCGGAAAGGCGACTAACGCCACTTTCTATTTCAACTGAAGTAGAACAAATGGAGTATTTAAATTGTTGATATCAAGTTTTATAAAATTTTTAAATATGCTTTTACATTCTATTAAAAAGCTTAAAGTTTATTGTTATCTTTTTTTTTGTCATTTATATACACCTGCTTTATACATTTTTAATATATTTTTAGTTCAACTATTTATTGAAGAATGCTATTTGTTGCATTATTTTGCTGAGCTGCTTAAAGCGCTTATAAAGGCAACGATTTTTCATATAATTTTAATTGTAATAGATATATTACATACATAGAGAGAGAGAATGTGTGTGCAAAAATTATTTGGCACCTTTTGAAGACGAAAAAATTCTCGAAGTTACGCATGAATTATGCAAAACCGTTTAACCTAACTTACAGTCTACTACTAATTTTCAGTCTGTATCAAAAATACATCAAAATATAATTAAAATATCAGCACATTTACTTCACCAAAAATTTGTTACAGATTTTTTTACGTATGCTTTATAAGGAATTTGAAACATTTAGTGTTAGCCGAATTATGACTTACAAGGAGAGTGCCAAGCTTGGTAATCACAGATTTTGATTATTTTTATATATGTTGTAGGGTAGAAGCCCCTTAGTCTCAGGTTCAATGGATTTTATACAACGCTCCTTAGTTCTCGAGAAATGGGGGGTCTAATATTATAACACAACTTAAATACTTACTTTGTAACGAAATAACTGCGGTGGCCGTAGCTCAGTTGGTATGGCGTCTGCTCGTTGTTCCGAGGCCCCGGATTCGAACATGATTATTTTAATTTAGCATTTTCGATGTTTTTAAAAAAATCATTTTTAAAATGTATTCCATATGCATATGATCCCTTTATAAATGCAACGATATTGAACAATTGTGTCAATTCGTGATTGTAAAGAAACATCATTTATAAATTGTCATAACGAAACGCCTTAAAGACAATGGGATGATAATACTACTCTGTTTTTAAAGTAAGAAGCATAATTATATTAAAATTTAGCATAAGAATTAAATTACAACATATTTATGTTTCATTTTATTGTAACTAGAGGGCGCCACAACAGACTTTGGTTATTTCTTTTTTTTTAGTTTGGTGCAGTTAAGTCGTGTTTTTGTTTTCAATCTTTATCGCACAAGTACGTATCATTCTATAACAGCTTATAATTGTATAAAAATGGAAGAAGCAAGCAGTAGTTCACAAGAAGAGTCGGGATTCGATGAAAATCAGAAAAGTGCTGTCACAAATGCGTTGAAGCACTGTAAAATTTTATTGCAAAACAATGGATTTTTAACAAATAATCCAGCATCTGAAATATCATCGTTTTCTATTGCGATTGGAGAAGAATTCTATAATTCGATAGTAAATATGCTAATTTTGGAACGATTTTTGAATTTTTACTAGTCAATAATAGATCCAATTTTTATAATGCTCCTTAAATAATGAGAAATGTTTAATAATGGTTTAAAAATCAAAAATACTAAATTAAAATTTATTTGTGTTAACAAAATTTTTTATTGAGATTATTAAATTATAATTACAAGTATATTTATTTTAAAAAAAATGAGAAAAACAAACGTAGCGCGTTCCGGTATCGAACCCGGGCCCTTGGAACAACGAGCAGACGCCATACCAACTGAGCTATGACCAACGCAATTATTTTGTTACAAAGTTAGTATTTAAGTTATGTTATAATATTAGACACCCCCCCCCCCCCATTTCTCGAGAACTAAGGAGCGTTGTATAAAATCCATTGAACCTGAGACTAAGGGGCTTCTACCCTACAACATATATAAAAATAATCAAAATCCATGATTACCAAGCTTGGCACTCTCCTTGTTAGATTAGACGGAACATTTATTTATAAGTATGCAGTTTTCAGTTTTAAGAAAATATATTAACGTGAATTTTAATATACTTTAAATTAAAACCTTTTGACAATTAAAATTTTCTAATAATTCAACTTTTAGTGTTCTCTCAAATAACAGATGCTATTTTACATAGACAAAAGTAGTTTAGTGTTCATCTGAATAATACTTTGAATCAAATTTACTGTTTCTTTGACAAACATTGTATTCGATTTTTAGAATTTTAATATAATCATAGATATTACCCATTAAAGTTTAAGATTTAAAATTTTCGCAAACGTTCTGAAATATTTTCCGCTGTTATCCAACAAACATACACGCAACAAAAAATATTGAAACGCGCTTTAAATTTTAAACTGTTGGAAATAGACCGGCAATGTAAATTGAAAACGTGTTCAAAATAAAATAGGAATTAAGATTATGTTAATGAAATAGTCTCTAATTATTTTCGTAAATTTACAGTTTTCTACGACCCTCCTAAGTCAACTGATTTTTTTCTTTTTGTTTTAACAAGATCATTACGAAAATTGCATAGCCCTTTTTTTTTTTTTAATTAACTGAATTATCATAAAGAAAAGATCTGACGTAAACAATTTTTTCGTGCCATTAAAGCTATTTCACCAGTAAAGTTTTGGAGCTATTCATAAATTGACGAAGCAGTAGTTAAAAAGTGTATTAACGTGTGAAAAAATTGCAGTACAAATGTTGAGCAGAGATCATGTAAAAAAACAAATGAAGTTGAAATCCTGGAACCATAATTTAAAAAAAAAAATCTCAAAGCATTTTTACAGTATTTTCTCTTATCTCTAGTACACAACCGATCTCTTCTAATAATGCTTCTATAAATATTTAGGAGTTCTTCGTTACCAAAACTGTTCCAAGCGTCTATTATCTTTTGTTTAAGATCAACTGTATTTTTTTACCAAAACTGTTCCAAGCGTCTATTATCTTTTGTTTAAGATCAACTGTATTTTTTTACCAAAACTGTTCCAAGCGTCTATTATCTTTTGTTTAAGATCAATTGTATTTTTTTACCAAAACTGTTCCAAGCGTCTATTATCTTTTGTTTAAGATCAACTGTATTTTTTTTATCGTCCGTGTTCCTCTTTTCTTGCAATATGTCGCAATTAAATTTTCTATTTTGATGTGTAGTTCACTTTTTTAATGGTCAATTTCCAATTCAGAAAAATTCATTCAATTTCAAGGACACAGATATGCAACTTTTGTAATGATGTGATTGTAATAAAAGGGGGAAAAATCCAATAAACCAATTTGTGTAAAAACCGTATAAAAATTTAAAAGTCGGTAACTTTTTGAAAATTAATGGCAGGATTATTTCAATAATATATTCTTGCTTTCAACATTTTTTAATTTTCAGAAAATAATACAAATAGGCATTTTATAAACAAATAATTATTTATTTATGTAGTTTCCATAACTTTTAATGCACTTTTATAGCTTAAGGTGCAATATTTTAGTTTCTATTTTCCCTATATCGTTGCCTTTGAATGAGAGGGTTCTGACTGTTTCGAGCACTCCTGAAAAAATAATTAGATAAAGATTTCATATGTTTAGAGGCAACAATTGCAGCTATAAATTTGTCAAATTCGATAACTGTCTAAGTACTCGATAAAATGAGAATTACCAGCTGATCAAATACAAAAAGGCCAAATGTAGCTGAAAAAACAAGCGCGGAGGAAAGGCCAAATTTTAGAAGAAGTGTTAAAAAACGTAATTTCTAGATTTAGTCCAATGGTTGGAAAATTACTCTTATTTTTGTAGTGAACTAAAAATACAACTACTTTATCTAAAATGTAGTTAACTACAACTACAACTACAACTATTTGTTTTAAAATGTAACGACTACAAAGTACTCTTCAAAAGTAGTCACTATTGCGCTACTTTCAGATTTTATCAAAGGATTCAATTGAACTCGAAATTGAGGACAAGAATTAAGTAATACAGTAGCTCCTCATTGTATCACATCTATTAGAATACAATCAACTAAGTTGAATATAAACGAATGTATTAAAAGATTAAGAAATATAACATACAAGAGAAAAGTACCCAGTTAAACTGATGGCATTGAGCTCACAGGCTATTCACACTAATTGTATATTATTTCAAAGAATTTTGAAAGAAAGAAATTTTTTTTTTACAGTGTATAAAGTATAAAGTAAGTACACTGTAAAAAAAAACTCAGAAACGTTACTCTATCTGGTGGGGGCATCAGTGTGGCCAATCGGTTCTGTTATGTTTTCGCATATTTCGGAAAATATTTAGTAACGTTTCTGCAAATTTCGGAAAAGTATATAGTAACGTTTCCATATATTTCGGAAAAGTATTTAGTAACATTTCCGTATATTTCAGAAATATTTCTACATATTTCGGAAATGTTTGTGTATATATCGGAAATGTTTCTGTGTGTTTCGGAAATGTTTCTGTGTATTTCTGCATCATAATTTCTTTTATTTAGGAGAACGATACACTTTTTTAAAAGAGTTAATATAATCCGATTCAATTTCATTGCATATTAATATTAAATTTGCAGTTAACCTTTCGTTGTACATACAAAGTTAAATAACTCGTTCAATAGTTTCTCTATACTCTTGTTCCATGAATCTATAATAAATATTAGATATTTAATTGATGAATAATATTATATAGTACTAGTATTAATAAAGTACAGATAGCACCGTTTATACGTCTTTATCATCATCTTTTCGTTTTGAGATTGGTTCTGGTTCATAACTTGATGAAATCTATCTTCTAATGATGAAATCTATCCTTTATATGACATAACAAATTCCTAATCTCACTTATACTATACGTTTTTCACTCAGTTTTTATGAATCAGATATTTGTAAATAAATAACGTTGAAAATTTGATTTATAGATCTATAAATAATTCTTTTTTAAAATTAGCCTCATTAGTTCCATCCTCTAAATAGATACATAATGAAAATGTTTAATTTCCCTATACTTATAAATAGATATATTTTAGTAAAACCTTTCAACATTTTTTTTTTAAATCTTGTAAATAGATATATTATTCCAAAATATTTTATATCTGTGGTAATTATTTTATTTTCACGAATTGTATACTTATAAATAGATATATTGTTAAAAATGTTTTGTCTATTTGTAAATATTTTTAAAATAGTGTTTTACAATTATCATGCTTCTAAATATATTAATTTAAAGGTATTATTTTATTCGTATAACTTGAGAAGTGCTGAGATAACCTGAGAAAATATATATTTTTTATAAGTATACAGTTCATGAAATAAAATAATTATTTACAGAAACGAAATCTTTTGACATAATATCTATACTTACAAGATTAAAAAATATATTTATTTAAAGGTATTAAAAATAATACATCTATTTTGTTAAATAAAGCATTTTCATAATGTATATGTATCTATTTACAGAATAGAATTCACGAGACCGGATGTTAAAAAAGAATGATTTATAGATTTATAAATCAAATTTTCAATTATATTTATTTATAAATATCTAATTCATAAAAAATGAAGGAAAAACGTATAGTATAAGTGAAATTAGGAATTTGTTCTGTCATATAAATGATACATTTCATCATTAGAAAAGTTATGAAACGGAACCAATCTGAAAACGAAAAGATGTGAAAGACGTATAAACGGCGCTATTTGTACTTCATTAATACTACTACTACATTATTATTCATCAATCAAATATCTAATATTTATTATAGATTCATGGAACAAGAGTATAAAGAAACTATCGAACGAGTTATTTAACTTTGTATATACAACAAAAGATTAACTGCAAATGTAATATTCATATGCAATAAAATAGAATCTGATAATATTATTTCTTTTAAAAAAAGCATATCGTTCTCTCAAATAAAAGAAATTATAAAACAGAATACTTACAGCTCATATAAATACGTTGCATCTTCATCTATTTTAAGCTATGTCTTTCCTCTCAAGAACATTACAAATCACGTGATAATGACATATGTAGTAGGTCGGAGTAGATGAGCATGCGTAAATATTACTTCATTTCGAATTCCATTTTTAAACTTTACATGGAATGAGTGTAACATTTCCGAATTTTTCAGCAACCAACATTTTACACTACCTATTCGGAAACATTTCCGCTATGGAATGTAACGTTTCTGACTTCTTCAGAGTATTCACTGCCTTGAATATTTTCCGAAAATGCGTGTAACGATCCCGAAATAACAAGTAACTGAGGAGAACACAAAGTTTACTATAAATTTCCGGAAACCTTTCCGCCTTGTGCCGAAACGCTTCTGAGTTTTTTTACAGTGTAAGGCCAGTTTGCGCTTTCTATCATATAGACATATTATGATAGAAATATCTACTTTTTTGGTAGGCTTTCTTTAGGTTTCTGTATGAAGTGGATTTTGCTTTCCGTATCAGTACAAAGTGGCCTTACCTGCTTGTATATACATAAGTAGTCACCGACAGATATTTTCGCCTCAATCTTTGTAGGTTCACCTTGTGGCACTATGTATTTGGTATGGAAACACTTATCTAATAGAATCTGCATAATACTCGAATATCATCTTTTTGGTTAAATGAGCATTGTTTGCAAGTTACAAAGCAACTACCGTGTACTTTTTGTTGGGTAACTTTAAAACTTTTTTTTTTTTTTTTTTTTTTTTTTTTTTTTTTTTTCAGTGTAGGTAACTTTACTCTTTATATGCCAACAAGGGCAGTTCAGTTATCATAGTATAAAAATTAATTAAAGCAATTCTAAAATTCTAAAAGAAGAAACTCGGCATTAAAACATGAGTATCTAAAAACAAAGCAAGTAAATAAATGCTGCAAGCTAGAAAATTGCTTTCTTTGGTGGATCAGCGCTTCGTTTTACCAGCAAGTGTCAATAGAAAAATCTATGACGCCATAGGATGAGTTACAAAACATTGCAGCTGAGATTTGTCGCTGATACTCGCAAATTGTTGCGCAAAACACATTTTGCACAAAAGTGGTATATTACAGTCACGTGATTTGTAGAATTGCCCATTTTTGTCCCTTGATGTAGCGTCAGTGCTCGCTACAAACTACTAATTTTTTGTATCGCACTTCTCGCTGCATAACATTTTGATAACATTTTTCAAAATGTAGCCCATTACACTACAAACTACTAAAAGTGTAATTACTACTCTAGTTTCGTTACTTGTAGCATGCTGCTTCCGATCACTGTTAGTCTATAGCCACAAATAAGCAAATAATGCTGCTAATATACATAGCATAATATAAAATATATTAATACACGGGGTGTTCCAAAAAGGTTCCACACGCTATAATGTTTTAACTGCTAGAGATTCGCATGCAATATAAATTGTGAAAGTGTACAATGTATAATAATTTCATTAAATGAGCCAATCCTTCATTTGTTCTTTTTACGACTATTTGTCACTGAAAGATTTTACATTCGAGACTGCCACTGTACGCAAAAGTAACTGTAAACAAGGAAAAATTAAAGAATTTTTTTCCTACTTGACTGTTCTGTATTATATCTATGACAAAACGTTGTGTTTCTTCTGTTCAATTATGATTACGACTATATGATTGGGATGTTGAAGGCACTTACAATGCAACTAAAGCTTATCTTTAAAGTAAGTACAGGAAACTGTATTAAATTTAGTAATAATTATTATTACAAGCGTCCAAAATTTACTCTGTTTATTTTTTTTCGCAAAACCACTCAATGGATGACATCTCGCATTTTAAACGATTTTAACAATTACAACTTTGTTATTCCAATATCAAATAGAAGACCACAATCCGCTTCACAATTTTCAAAGTGTATGCATAATATATATATATATAATTGGTTTTATACACATACAAATTATTAATTTTATTTTTTAAATTATTTTAACCGGATTTCTTACATTGACTCTTTTTTTCCTCCCCTTTTCTAGCATTTTGATATTAAATTAAACTAGGAAGATTGCCAAATTGTCTGAAAAAGGGAAATGCCATTCTTGTGAGTTAACTTTCTTGGAAGAAAGACAAGATGATATATAAAATTCATAAACTTGTTGAACGAAGTATGTTGCAAAATAAAATAAAATAAAGGGTTAAAAAAATCTAATGCTCTAAAAATAAAAATATGTGTTAGCTCTGGGGTGGAGCACGTAAATTTATGATCATGTACGAAAACCAATTTACGGAGCAATGACCCAGACTTTCTTCCATTTGAAATTTGTCCTGTCACAGTAATAGAAAATGGAGATAGAATACCAAAGATCATTCGACAGACTTTTATTCGTTTTATTCTGAATTAAATATATCAATTTAAATCTTAAAAAATTAAACAAAATTAAAATATTTTTTATAAGCTCTGTTTGTGCTTAAATTAGTTATTAAAATAAATAAGAAAATAAGGATTTTGAAATAATAAGGTTATTTTTCCATACCTACACTGCAAAAAAAAGTGTTGATTTTACAGTATAATACTGGCATCCCAGCTGCCAGTATTATGCTGTAAAATCAACACTTTTTTTTTTGCAGTGTAATATTCATTTTAAACACATAACACCTGGCATACTCATCATATTCCCTACGCTTAAAAGGTTATTACAATAATAATATTCCAGCAATAACTTGTCCTAAATGATACTATATCCGAATTCTTTAAAGTAACCCTGTAACTTATGTAACTTTAAAAGTTAATATTTAAAAGGAAAATTCTTAAAACGTTATCGGCTTCCATTTATCGGACACTCGATTGAACGGCACACTTTGTTTAAGGGGTACCCTACCTGCACACTTTCAAAAAATGCATTTTTTTTTAATTGTATTTTCTGAAAGTGCAATTAGTAAAGAATATTCAGTTAGATTTTTTAGTCGATCTGATAACAATTAAGAAAGTTACGCTGCTTTAATATACTTTGTTCGATCACACATAAGTTATCTGCAGGTAATATGGCCTGGCCACCCTAAGGTTAGACATTTTTAAACAGTAGTAATAACTTATTTAAAAAATAATAATACAATTGACTAAGAAAGTGGACCCTTTTTAGCACTGGAAAAATATTTTAAAATTTAAGTTATTCAAAATTTACACCTGTTGAAGTTTGTAAAAAAAAAAATGCTAGTTGATGAAGGTAATACAGCCGTATGCAGGTAATATGCCCATAGGTGACATAAAATGGAAAGGTCTATATTTAACGCAGAAAAAATTCCAATTATTCAAAAAATTATATTTTGAAAATTCATAAAAATACTTAAAAAAAATTAATATGAAGTAAATTTACAGAAAAATTAAAAGAAAATTATTACGATAAAAATTATTTTTTATTTGTTTTTTAACGCGAAGAGCAAATAAAAACTTCTGCATCTTCACTGGTAAGGCCGACACATTTCTCATGCACTTAATTCTACGATAAACAACACATAATCTCATATCTTCAGCTTTTTCGCCCATTTGGCCGTATTGCCAACAAAAATCAATTTTTTAAAAGTTATCGTAATACTGCCTGCGCACTCCGATATTGAAGTTCACTTATACAGTTAAAAAGAGCCTGAAACAAACTAAAATAACATGCATACAAATAATTATAAACGCTTTGTTTGAAAAAGATAAATAAAAAACTTACCAGAGACAGATTTATAACGGACCAAAGCAACTATCATCAAAACAACAATAGCTGCTCTCTATTTATCAATAGCTGCTCTAAGGTATTTTTCTTAAAAACGGTGCAGATTGCGCCTACAAAAATATCACGAGGCCCCCAACGGAATCTTTGCCACAAGGTCCCCGATAGACTTAGTAGGGCCTTGCTAATAAATGCATCTGTGATAATGTTCTCTCAATTATATCCAACGATTTCGATTTTCCGAAATACCCTTGGTCCAGTGAATGTGGCATAATCGAAGCGGTACAAATATGTAGTTGTTAGCATACTATATTTAATTTATATAATTTTTTAAGTGTCTTAAAATATAATGTTCATTTTTACATGGATGTCAAAAATGAACTATAACATCATTTTAAATTAAAAACCACTCCATTTATAAGATCTCCAACAAAAATTATCTTCAAGATACCAAAAATTAAGAATATATATTTTAATTAGGTCTTGTAAATAAATGTAAACTACAGATAACTCATAATTTCTCGTCCTTTTTAATTGAAATCCTGAATATGAGAGGCTAATCTCACTTCGTAACTGCTATCTTTCATTTTATCTCTATACGTCTTGAGAGAGAACGCATCAAATGCCGCATAAATTAAAAGCTTTTAATTTTAATATTTATCTGTAGTTTCAGCTCGAAGTACATTCTAATGATAATAACTATATCTTTAAGCTGCAAGTGAATCACATATATGTAAATTATTCGCTCACACTGCACGGGCTTTCGACTATCTCGGTTGGACCGAAATATGACAGACTAACATATTTTAGTATTGCATTTATCAAGAAATCCACACAATAATAATGAATAACAATGATAATGATAAAAAAGTAGACAACTGTGTTCTGTATGCAGATAAATATTTTAATACAGCAGTATCAATTTGAACATATACAGTTGCGTAGGAATTCCAAAATTATGTGAGGCGCTCAAATAGGCATTTTCAAATAAACTGAACAATTAGGATTAGCAATAATTAAAACATATTTATGAAAATGTAATATTTATGAAAAATAATTAATCGTCCAAAATGATTAGTAATGAAATTATCACAAAATAAACATTTTAATTAGTTTAGATAAAAGATTTAATATGAGATTGTAGAGATAATTGTAGAGAGTTACGATTATCAAATTGTGATACAATGGGAGGTTGAGAGAGAGGCAGAGTCGCCCCTCGTATAATTAAAACGCTTTCACACGCGCACACAAAATAAACAGTCTTAGAGTATCAGTGCATGCAATTATATTTCCCGTTATAATTCATAAGAGTTAAATCGCCTGAATTTAGATGAAATTTTACCTGCAGTATTTCTAATATGAAAGAAATGAACTAGTTTATAGTTTAGGAGCATCAAAGTGCCCCCCCCCCCCCCTTCGCGGAATATTTGAAAATAATTTTTAATGGTCTCACTGGAAAAAAAAAAAAAATCGTTGATTTTACAGTATAATACTGTAAAATCAACATTTTTTTTTTCCTTGCAGGGTAAAATTGCAATTTCCCTCCCCGGAACTCCATAATACCCTGTAAAAAGTCAAATATTTCTTGATATACGAAAATATAATAAAACCACGAACAAAAATATACCTCTTCCGAGTTACCCATGATTCCGAAAACTGTTCTTTATCTTCAGAAACCTCAGTAACTAGTGTAATTTCGAAATTTAAAAGACGCATTTATAAAAGCAAAGTTTCTTCTGCTGCCAATGATTTTCGGAAAAGTTTCCGAATAATTTTCATAGTGCATACATAGATTTTCTCAAACTGGAATATCGTTTTTGTAGATACCATCAATTTTTTTTTTTTCGGCTGCGTAATAGAATTTGTACAGGCAAGAGTAACAAAATAGTACCAATTTTAATATTAATGTTAATGCTGTTAATTTACCACGTTTGTCTGCAAAACATGTTTGTTGAACATGAAAATATTTACTTGAGAATGGATAGCATCCGACAAACCTATATTCTTGGTTGAGAAAACGGGTTAATGCACCATAAAAACTACTCGGAAACGTTTCCGAAAATCAGTGGTAGTAAAAGAAATTTTGTTTTTATAAGTGCTTCTTTAAATCTCAAATTATAATGGCTTCTGATGTTCTAAAGATAAAGAGCACTTTTTGGAATCGTGGGTAAACTCGGAAGAGGTTATTGTATACTCTCGTTCGTGGTTATGTTAAATTTTCCTAGATTAAGACACATTTTTCTTTTTTTTTCTTTTTTTTTCAGTGTGTACTTTTCGGATCTATACACAAATCCCTCCCGAAGCATAATTTCTAAATTCAATGCTGCTATGGGGTCATCCATTAATCACGTCGAGCAAATGCAGTGTTTTTTTTTTTTTTTTGTTTTTTTTTTTTTTTTAACCGTTTTTCTCTCCCTATGTCACAGGTTGTCATATTCGCGTCCGTTCGGCGATATCCTCTCTCCTGTTGAGATGTGACATTTTTTGCATACTATTATTAAAGCAACATCGCAATTATTATATTTTTGCATATAATATCAACTGAAATAAATACCACAAAACTGTCAAAACCGTGCTTGCTAACTTGTGTGCATCAAAATGAAGTAATTCAAAGAAACAATATGCCTAATAATTCCTAAATAAAAAGTACATATATTTTTTTATTAACTGTACTTATGTTTCTTGAAAAAGAACGCCTATCTAGTTATTTTCGTATTTTAAATGTTGTCACAACTTGTTATCCTACCCTTTTGTGTCCGTAGTTTCTGGTTACATAGACAATGATTAAAAATGACCCCAAAATTCAATGAATATAAAAAATTCAGATATAATATTTTTTTGTTAACTTGCTTGAAATTTTGATGCTAGAGAAACATATGTCAGCATTAATATAAAACATTTTGAAAAATAAGTCTCTGAAAATGTTATCGGTGTATGATTATTTTTTCGTATCTATACATAAATATTATAGAATGAAAAGATTACATCAATTCGAAAACGAAGCACGATGTAAACAACTCCTGACTTTCCACGCAAAATTTAAGAAAAAGGGAAAAAAAGGAAAAGAAAAAAGAAAGAAAGAAAAGAAAAAAAGTCTTGTTTGCTGTGTATTTTCTTTTTCTTTTATCATTCTAAATACGTTGAATAATGTATAAATTTATTATCGTCATTTATTTATTCTACTATTTTAAATGTTGTCACAACTTGTTATCCTACCCTTTTGTGTCCGTAATTTCTGATTACATAGACAATGATTAAAAATGACCACAAAATTCAATGAATATAAAAAAATTCAGATATAATATTTTTATGTTAACTTGCTTGAAATTTTTATGCTACAGAAACATATTTCAGCATTAATATAAAACATTTTGAAAAATAAGTCTCTGAAAATGTTATCGGTGTATGATTATTTTTCGTATCTATACATAAATATTATAGAATGAAAAGATTACATCAATTCGAAAACGAGGCACGATGTAAGCAACTCCTGATTTTCCACGCAAAATTTAAGAAAAAAAAGAAAAAGAAAAAAGAAAGGAAGAAAAGAAAAAAAGAAAAAAGTCTTGTTTGCAGCGCATTTTCTTTTTCTTTTATCATTCTAAATACGTTGAATAATGTATAAATTTATTATCGTCATTTATTTATTTTACTATTTTAAATGTTGTCACAACTTGTTATCCTACCCCTTTGTGTCCGTAATTTCTGGTTTCAAAGACAATGATTAAAAATGACCACAAAATTCAATGAATATAAAAAAATTCAGATATAATATTTTTATGTTAACTTGCTTGAAATTTTTATGCTAGAGAAACATATTTCAGCATTAATATAAAACATTTTGAAAAATAAGTCTCTGAAAATGTTATCTATGTATGATTATTTTTTCGTATCTAGACAAAAGATTACATCAATTCGAAAACGAGGCATGATGTAAACGACTCCTGACTTTCCACGCAAATTTAAAAAAAAGAAAGAAAGAAAGAAAGAAAAAAAAGAAAGTAAGAAAAGAAAAAGTCTTGTTTGCTGTGCATTTTCTTTTTCTTTTATCGTTTTAAATACGCTGAATAATGGATAAATTTATTATCCATTTATTTATTCTACCATTTTTTAATTTTATAACCTTTTAACGATTTAATTTTATGCTATCTTATTTAACAATTTTTAGTATTAAACATATTCAAAAAAAATATCAAATCAAATTTAAATTTATTACTATAGCATGGGTATAAAATAATGTCTTAATCAGATCATAAAATATTCCTTTTTACTAGTTACAATGAAATCATCGCTCAGAATAGGATCTTGAGTTTCACTAATTGTTTGACATGTGTAGTTGACTTTGTTGCCAATTTATATATGCATTTATAGCTTTGTCGATTTCAGTTATATTTTTAATCAGATGGTTTTTTCAATGGCTTGAAGGTGGTACTTCTTTCGGCATTTTTTAAAAATTATGTTATAAAATGAATTCTAAAAATGGTTTTTTTAGTGAGATAGGTAAATCTAATGTACATTATATTTTTCTCTTAACAGCCAAACTAAAATTTGATAGTTGTATAGTTTTACTATTGTAATTTATTTATTTTACTAGATTTTATTTTAACTTTATTAAACTTTTAACAACATAAATTTTTATCCTTCAGTTACTAATTTATAGTACCTCACCATATTTTAAAACTTAACGAAATTAATTTACTTTTACTCTATTATGTATAAAACATTTCTTCTAATGATAAAATATTCATTATTGATTCAAAAAGAGTTTTTTTTTTAGAAAGAAAGGTAGATATAATTTATAATAATAATAATAAAATTATGTAGATAAAAGTTTAACAAAAAATATATATATAAATATAATATAAATAATAAAATTGTACACTATTTGATGTAGTTTAAAGTTTATTGTTAAAAGGGAAATACAGCGCCCAACAAATTACAAATTATTAAAAAGTATTCTCTAGAATTAAGAGCAATAACTATAGCAAAATTAATGTATTCTCCTAGATATTTAAAGCTAACTTATGATCAATATTATCAAAAGCAAGTAAAAATATCTGAAGAAAATTATGTAAATAAATACACAGAAGGAATTAGAAATTATCTAAAAATGAAATACCAATTATAGCATTTTTCTTAACTTTTAGAATAATAAATATCCTTCAATTCAATAAGAATACCATTTTGTTAGTTTTAGAAATGAATTATAAATGAAGAAAAGTTGAAAATATAAACTATTTACATCAAACAAATGAAACGGTTTGTGATTTTCAAAACCAGGTTTAATTATTACTTTTCAGAAATAAATAAATAAAACTTCTAACAATTTTGCATTAAAAAGAAAAGTTGAATACAAACTATTTTCACAAAAAGAGTATTTTTGAAGGATTTTTTGTGAGATACATCTGAGTTATTAATAAATTTCTAGAATTATTAATAAATTTACAAATTGACTTAATTATTCTTATTAACAATTACTTAATGTATTAATGTTTTATTCATTTTCTCTTTAAGCATTAATAATTCTGATATACCTTGTATAAATAAACATCTTTAGCAAAAAATGGAAATTTTTATTTACTAATGTGTATTTAATAAAATTGGAATTTATAAGATTTGAAAAACCTTTAAAAAAATTATTATATATTTGAAAAAAAAAACATTATTATATTTTTTTTGTTTAAAAAATAGGAAAACAGTAATGAAAAATAAAATTTTTCGCTTAAAATTGTTATCACAATAAGATCATGTAGTAGGAAAAGTCATAAGATAAATAAAAATTCATTATTTTTTTACGCATCAGAAAAGCGCGAAGCTCCATCGGCAATAAAAAAAATTGAACAGTGACATCATAAACTTGTCCTGAGGCTTTATGTCAAGTAGGTGTTGACTGAGTAGACCTTCAGGTGATATCAATAATTATACAAGATATTACTTACAATATCAGTATATATGTTACAGTCAATGTAAAATATGACCGATTATTATTAATACTAACCGCGGTTAGTATTAATAATAACCGGTTAGTATTATTAATTACCGGATTTATCATATTGACCGTAACATATACACTCTTAAAAATGCTAATTAATACGCTAAACTCATTGAGAAATTAAAATGATTTTCAATTTTTAGTGTGTAGTAAAGAGCAGAAAAATTGGCAAACGTATAAATAACCATAACTTTAAATTAAAGTATAATAATGCTTAAAGTGATAAAAACGTAACACGGAATATTTAAAAATACTTTTTCAACTTTAGAAACCGATATTTATAATAAATTAGATTGTACCCCTCATACATGGCTCAGATACGTAGACGATATTTTCATAATTTGGCAACACATGGATAACTCACTTAATAGCTTTCTTGATCAGATCAATAGCCTTGATTCTATGATTAAATTCACTTTGGAAATTGAACAAAATAACACACTCCCTTATTTGTATGTGCTGTTAATCAAAACCTACCATGGCATAGAAAGTACGGTATACAGAAAACCAATCACTAATCAATCCACTATTCCTAATAACGCTCAAGTACATTTTTCTTATAAAGTTTCTGCATTTTATTAGAAGATCATTTACTGTCTGTACCCCTAATCAATTAAATAATGAAATAAATAACAGCACCATCAATAAATTAATTACGAACATGGATAATAAAAAGAAGAAAATCTTTAATGAACGAAACTCAAAAGTATCAACTTTACAATATTTTCCAGGATTCTTTGAAAGATTAAAATATAAACTTAGAAAATTTAATATCTGCCTTATTGCAAAACCTTCCACAAAATTTAAAAAAACATAGTATGTAGAAAAACAGATCCAATAGAACCTGATCAACTTTCCGGAGTTTATGAAATCCCATTCACCAAAGCAGATAGAACAGTACAATACTATATAGGAATGACAAACAGAAAATTTAAAACAAGAATAAAAGAACATATGACAGAAGAACTACTACCTTAGCCAGACAATATAGAAAGGAGCCGTTGCAGATTGATTTCAAGAATAGTAAAATAATTTTTCAATCAAGAGCTTATTTCCCATCCATTATCCGTAAATCCATATAAATATATTTGCGAAAAGATAACATTTGCAACGAAGCCGCTTCTTTAGAATTTGCTAAAATTTGGCACGCGATGATCGACAGATTGAAAAAGCAATAAAAATAAAAACAAATAATAATTTTCACGTCTCCCAGTTTTTCCAATTTAAGCACCTGCTTGCCTTGGACATGCGATCAAGTGGTTTATGTTTACCATTTTCAAAAATATGCGAGAATATTGTATTTATCATTTAGATCTGAAGATGGACATATCGAAACATATGTAATCTACATTAAAAAGGTATTTTTAAATATTCCGTGTTATGTTTTTATCACTTTAAGCATTATTAGACTTTAATTTAAAGTTAACAAGTGATTGTATTATATTACTTGTAACCATAACTTTGTTAGAAAAAAATTTTATGTAACAAAGTTTGCATTATTTTGTTTGAAAAACTCTAATTTACAAAACATATTAATCTTTCAACTTTTTACTCGTTTCAAAATTTCGGGAAATACGCTCTTGTAATCTTCTTTTGACATCAATGGGAAAATATTCCAAAAAGTAATGGGACTTTTTATCCCATAAACCTACAACAATAAATTTCCTTTCCCTAATATTGATTGAATTCTCTTTAGAAAGAGTTTGTTTTATTGAAAAGTTTTCAACTTTTTCATATAACTGAGGTCTGTTGAAAGTGTTGAATTACATGATTCCCAACAAATTTTACTGTTCGGTACTTTTTTGGGAACCCATTCCTAATAACCACCATCTTTTAAATTTCTGATAATAGCCCATCGAAAGACTAAAGCCTTATCTTTGCTATTGCAAGCTTTGCAATAACTTTCTAGCTGTCTTGTGGATGAAAAGCTGAAAATTTCGCTAGACGACGTCGATCATTAACGTGCAAAATTTTCTTCAGTCACGACCTCACCAATGTCTAAATGCCTTCAACCCTATTCAAAACTTTTCATCACTTGGTTTGTTCTAGTGAGTATCCTTATTCTCAGACTAGCCTCTATTTTCTCTCCATTTCTCATACCAGCTTAATACCTTGTTTGCTTAGAAATTGGAATCTGATAAGTTTGCTTATCTGTAGTAAGTTTCAATAATAAAAACAAAATGATAATTGCAGCATTAATTAAAAAAATTGATATTTCTATTAAAGGCTTTTTTTTTAATGTTTTTGCTCCCTATTATATATTTACTTACAAAATCCAAAGAGAAAACTGCTAAAATTAAATAAGACATACAGATGTTATGAAAGAATTACCTAGTTAGAATAAATCAATCGAATTGAATATTTTAACTCGCATGCATACAAAACAGTCTAAGAAACTCAAAAAAAAAAAAAAAAAAAGAAAGAAAAAGAAAAAGAAGAAGAAAAATACCAGACTTATCTAAAACAACTGCTAAATTTTATTCCTAAAAAAAAAAAAATAATAATAACATAAAAAAATCATAAGTGGAGTAATTATTGGAAATCAATAATGTGTTACTTAGAAAATGTGTTTCAAATTTAAAAATAGGATTTTTTTTTTCTTAATAGTCGAAAAGTAAAATGTATGCTTCGTTTGAAACTAACGGAAAGACACATTAGAGAAAACAGTGGGTGAAATTCCAGCAAATAAAAGATTAATAGACAGTAAAAAGTTTGCTAATGGTAAAACATTAATTTCTACTAATTTCTTATGGGAAAAGTTTAAATGAAATTTTTCTCCCAAAAAGAAAAAAAACCCCTTAAATTTGTAATTTTTAAAGTTCGGGTGAATACGCGTAGATTATTTTTTCCATACTAATATTTCCAATTTTTTCGTTTATAGATTGATTTAAAAAAATACTAGTGAAATAATAATATTTTAAACTAAATATGGTAAACATAAAATAACTAATTGGAAAATTAGATATATCATCAAATTAATTTGTGAAAGCTGAATATTTTACAAAATCATCGAGCATATGAATTATTTTTCTACATTCTTCGAACAGACAATGTCAGTGATGAGTTCAGGGGGTACTCTGAGGGGGGGGGGTCAGACCCGGAACATCCAAATTTCCCCAAAATCATCAAAATGTCTTCAAAATTGTCAAATGCCTCAAAGTACTTTCAAGATTTTTTTGTAATTTGAAAGAACTATTGTAATGGTAGCAACAAAATTACTAAAAAAGAAAAAAAAGAGAGAAATAATAGGATTGTTATACTTTTTTGTTGCCATTTTCTGATTAAAATGGAAACGAAAAAAAAGTTTTCAATTTGTATAAATGATATATCACATTTATAATCTGCTGCTGGAATTGCTGAACATATAATCCTTAATTTTATGGAGTTTGTATAAATAAATTTAAATACTTTTTCGTTAGATTCTCGTTAAATAAAATAAATAAATAAATAAATAAATAAATAAAATAATATAAAATAAAATAAATGTATGGTAAAATCTGTTTTATGTGACTTATTTCCCTATTTACTTAATTATCTGTAATAATTAAAACAGATATTTGCATGTTTGTAATGTATGTATGTTTGTTTGCAGTTTTTGGATTATGACGACACGATTACACGATTTTATATTCTCATATATTTAGAATATTTACACGAGATATTTATACGATTTGGCAAAAAGGTACCTATACTTTTTTGTTGTCATTTTCTCATTAAAATAGAAACGAAAAAAGTTTTCAATTTGAATAAATGGTATATCACATTTATAGTGCTCGAATTGCTGAACATATGATCTTTAATTTTGTTTCGTTTGTATAAATCAATTTAATGACTTTTTGATTAGATTCTCTTAAAAAAAAAAGTAAAAACTGTTTCACGTGATTTATTTCCCTATTTACTTAATTATCTATAATAAAGGCAGATATTAGCATGTTTGTAATGTATCTATGTTTGTCTGCAGCAGCTTTCTGAAGAGACTGCTTCTCGGATAGATACACGATTTAGCAAGAAGGTACCTATACTTTTTGGCATCATTTTCTCATTAAAATAGAAACGAAAAAAAGTTTTCCATTTGAATAAATGGTATATCACATTTATAGTGCTCGAATTGCTGAACATATGATCTTTAATTTTGTTTCGTTTGTATAAATCAATTTAATGACTTTTTGATTAGATTATTTCTCTTAAAAAAAAAAAAAAAAAAAAAAAAAAAAAGGTATAGTAAAGTATGTTTTGCGTGACTTATTTCCCCATTTACTTGATTACCTGTAATAATAAAGACAGATATTTGCATGTTTGTAATGTATTTATGTTTGTCTACCGCTACACGGATAACTACACGATTTAGCAAGAAGGTACCCATATCTCTGAAATTATGCATTTCGAAGGCAGTTTTTTGGACTTTTTTTTTAATTAGATTTTTTTTATTAAAATTTTTATGAGATTTTTAGAGTTTTTTCTCCTTTTTTGGCTTAACACGATTTTTCGACAGTAGAATCCGGTTTCAATCTTTTACCTACTGTAGTAAATTTTATACGCTATTGAATAAAGTTTATTCAGAATTTGTATTCTTAAATTTTTTAATCAATTTTTATGTGATTTTTATCGTTTTTTCGCGTTCCGCGACGGATTTCTGACATTCATAATATAAATACGAGGCAGTATTTGATTTTTTACATTATTTTTTTTAATTAAATTTTTTAATGAGATTTTTAGCGCTCAGCGGCGATTTTTCCGCATTAATAAAAAAAAATCCCGTTCCAATCTTTTAGTCCAATATACCAAATTTTGTCCTATTTTCAATAAAATTTATTCGGAATTTCTACAGTGATTTTGTAATGATAAAGCTTTTGTGTTAATTTTGTATGCGATTTTCAACCTTTGTCTTTCTTTTTTTACATTTGTAAAGAAAATCTTGTTTAAATTTTTGTCCTCTTCTCAATACAATTTATTCGGTACAGTGATTTTTTTAAATGTCCCCTTTTCGCCGAAAATGAGAAGGACTAAAAAAACTAAAAAAAATATGACACTTTTTTTAAAATAAATTTTTAAAGACAGTAGGACAATGGAAGTTTTTGCATAAAATGGAAAGAAGAACTCTTTTGTAAATTTTACTACTCCCGTGATCAGGTTGGAAGAATTCCAAATCGGTCCCTATAGTAATATGAACGACGATGCTGAAAATTTGAATTTAATCTAGATCGATCGCTGCGTTTCTTTGAGATAAGACAAGTTACTCTTTAAAAAAAAAAAAATAATAATGATTTCTGTATGCTGCCGAGAACAATGGGGTCCTCAACACTTTGTACACTCAACACTTCATCTAAAAATTGAAAATATCAATAATTCAAGGTCATACACGCGTTATAATGATTGCGACTATAAAGAAGTTCATATTTTTAGGAATTCCAACACAACAAGTTAGCTGAATCCACTGATGTAGTTTTATTTGTTTTGTTTTTATGCTCTCTTACATACGTTATAATGTTAGCGGATTTCACAAATACCATATTTTTCCTATTGGCGAGGAGAAAATGTTATAACATTTAGAAAAATTGCATACTAGTCCGATCGATTTTTGAAACTACCAATTAATTTAATAAATAACTTATTTTTCCATCTAAAAGGCACCTTCAATTTTCCTTAATTTTTGTATTAAATTACGTTTTATTTCCTTATAAGTTCTGTATAAATTCTTCTAAAATTTTCAGTGCTCGCTGTAGACTCCTGTTTCACAAATAGGCTATCGCGACTTCACAAACTATGAACATGTAATATATAAGATAGCCAGATTTGGCAAAAAATTACAATTTTATAACTGTAATTTTTCGTCAAATCTGGTACCACGGGACAGAATATCTATTCTATGTCACTTTATCCAATTTCAACCAATCAACTTGAAGGACTAGTTTGGAAACTAGTGGCTTCCTCGTCGCCAAACATCGAAATAAAAGCTAGTCAAAGAGGCACATTTTTCAATAAAATTTATTAAAAACCTAGTTTTTAAAAGTTCAAAATATGTGTAATATGTGTTTTTTATGCAAAAACCTAGATATTTCTATCTGTAAAAAAATTCATAAAATATTCTTATTTTTTAATCCGAAAATCTAGAAAAAAAAAAAAACAATTAGTAAAATGCCATCTATCGATAAAAACTATTTTCTAAATTACTGTATACAAAATTTATCAGCTAACCTATAACTATGTCACTTATTTAACATTTATATTTTTTAAGTTAATAAAATGATGAATTTTTAAATTCGGGAGGCACCCTGTATTTATACTATTCAATTATTCATGTTTAGAGATAAAATAATTTAGTACCAAATTACTAAAGCCAGACACTCTGAGAAAAATGATAAAACAAACAGAGTTTCGATGCATTATTTTTTTTTAATTAAGCCTGTTTAAGCCCGACGAAATATTATCGCAATAAAACATACAAACTTTTATTAATATTTCATAACATCATATAAAAAAATCGATTTTAACTCATTCAAATTTTTATATTACACTATAAAAATTCCAATCAACTTCCATGACGGAAATAATTGATTTATTTCAACCGGTAATATCGTTCTAAGCAAACGTTTGCAGAAAAACTCACGATGGGATTAACTCGTGACAGACTAATGAGCGTCGAAAAAGCAATATATAAATTTTAAGATGGCAAATATTTGAGAATGATTTAGAATTATGACGAGGATTAACTTAAACATCAGTCTATAAAAATTACAATAAAAGGAAATGAACAGCTTCTTTTCATGTCGTATCAAATCGTAAGATATTATAATACTAATTTTTATGCCAAATGTAAAATATATAATCTTAATAAAACACCGTCTTTTATTGCACAGAGCCATATTTAAATGCGGCTTTGCGAAATACTCATAGTATGTTCCAGCGTTTTTCTTTTCATTATGGAAATTAAAATTAATATACAATAGTTTTATGTATTATTTTAATTGCATTCTTATAGAAAAGCGAACTTCTATTTCTGTTAAGTCCAGAGTTTCCAGTAGATACTCAAGAGGGCTCTATAGGGGTCTTCAGTCTTTCATGTGCGAGGCCATATCTATAATTTTTTAAAGTTCTGCGCCAATCATATCATGGTTGTATCAAATATAGAATGAGAGACACTTCATTCTTATTATGTCAACTTTCATAAGCTAGTATATTTGGATACAACCCCTCATCTTTTTGCTTCCTTTTGGGAACAGCGAAATTCGAGCTTATTCTATCGACGATTACTATCAGAATTTTCAAGCTATGTTTTTGAGACTTTCATAAAAGTTGGTCTATACATTTAGCTAATATATTATGCACAGTATATTTTGATTGAATTCACGCATGCGCAGTGAAACAATATTTAGTAAACCTGCTCATTTTTCATCCAATTTTTATTATTTTTTAATTCTGATTGCAGGGTATTGTGTACAATTTTGTTTGTCATATTTTCTGAAAATAACTTGTTTCTATATTAAAAACTCTGCAAATTATAAGCAAAAAACTTGGTAAAATTTGGGACTGTTTTTATAAAAACCTGAATTTCGCTTCGAGTATACATGCTATCTTCATACAAATGAACCCAAATTATTACAATAAGTCACTTAATCATAATCTACAGTTTGAATGCTTTTGCAATATTAGTTTTTACAGGGTTATCCAAAAGATATTCGTTTTTCTTCAATTTGTTGACGGCCCCTTATGGGGTTTCGGGAAAAAATCTTCACAGAAATATATGACGTTTATCATGTTGTTTACACTCCTGAAGTTTCAGGATAATTCCTCATGCATCTTTCCAGATATATAACAAAATGTCTAAAATCACAAGTGACCGGTCATCATTGGAAATATAGTGTATTTATATATATAAAAAAGTGGAATATAATAATTATAAGTATTAATTAAAAAATATTTTTTAAAGAAAGTCCTTAAGGGTATCCATTATTGGCACATCTACCCTGTATATATATATAGCGTTACTTCCGTCTCGCAAAGATGCAGCTTTTTACGGCATGAAAGAAGCAAATTCACTTAGTCGGCATATGTATTGTGTCGATATGGAGGAAAAACGTGTCTACCGAGTGACTGTTCACCTGCTTTCATCATCATTTTTTATATAAAGAAGATATTTTCCTTCATCAGGTGTATCTAAAGTCTGTTTGAATGTCGCAGAAAACTTTGTTTTTTAATTTGTGAAATGCTCCGTCAGGCCACTCTTGGCCCACGGAACACCGGTCGCAAACCCCCTACTCTAAACTTACGCCAAAAATAAAAGAGAAAGGAATGAGTTCGGGAAAAAAGACAACAAATGAAAACAAAAATGTCGAAATGCATCTATTTAACCAAAAATGTCTCATTCAAAGATGAGCTAAATTTACGTTCAGAACAAAAATGAAGTATTTCTTCAAATTTTTCATTGTGTGAAATGTGACGACATCACTGAAAGTGTGCAATAAATTAGGTCAGGAACAATGTACATAGTGTCAGCTGAATTCCAGAACATGGAGCATCTAGTTTAGTTTTGCTGGATTACGGATAGTAGTCATTTTCAGCATTTATCTCGTACAACTATTACATTTTTAAAAATATGTTAGCACTACGATGTCTGTCAAAACAATTGTATGTTAAAAAAAAACTGTTAAAATATCTTTAAAATTAAAAGAAAAAAAAGAATATTCAGGTTCGACTCTGAGTGAGACTCCTGTAGTTTTAATTAAATAATAGTGTTTTGCGGCCTTAAAGCCCTTCTGTGATAATTCTTTGTTTCCGTAACATGAGTTTGTAGTTCGATACAATACCCTATATATAAACTTTTTGATACTTATTGATTATAAGGGTCTTGCGGAAGAGAAAGAATGGTGAAGTTAAATTTGGCTAGAAAAGCAAAATTTTCAAAAACACTTTCTGGGAAACTTTTATTTACATTTTTAAAACATCATTGAATTTTTATATATTAATGAAATAACTATCGATGTACCAGATGCACAAATAATTTGTTACTTATACCATTTAATACATGCATTGATAAGCTATTTGTTTAATATATATATAGACATGTGTGTCCCTATATTACACTTTGCAGCCACAACTACCCAGCGCAGACCACTGGTGATGTTTGTGTGTGGTAGTGGCCTCGAGTCTCCCATCGTGCACTATGGTAGTTGCATGTCGGTAGCTGTGAGAGTGTCGGAGATAGGTGGTTGAAAGTTTTCATATTTCGACCAAAATGTTCTAAAAAATCTTTGGAATCTTCTTGGAATTGGTTCTTCCAATTTAACACGAACTAATTAAGATAAGGTAAAGCCAGGAGAGATGGCGCAGTAGGAGAGATTGCGCACATAGAGTTTCGGGGGAAAGGAGTAGAGTGAGCGCGCAGCGACTCCAGGTAGTTGTACAACAACAGCAGTGGGGTGTCTACTTGAAAGTGCACGTTGATTGCTTTGAGCGTCTAAGATAATGTATTGCTATTTTGTTTTGTTTTTCCAAAGTAAGTGCTTGAATTTTCATAGCTATTCATCAGAATTTCTATACAATGTCAAAAATACAAAATATTTAAAACTTAAACAATTTCTCATAAGCTACTAATCTAGACTAACAATGTGAACATCAACGGTTCGTTTTAGACAAGGTCATGTTTAAATAAAAGGCCGCGCAATCTCTCCTACCGAAATTGGAGAGTTTGCGCATCTGCTACTTAGGAGAGATGGCGCAGTATTTCCATTAGTTTCCATGCTTGGAGAGATTACGCAGCTTATTGGTAAATTTGCATTAAAAAATGAAAAATGAAAATGGACTAATTTTAAGTTAAACTTGTTATTAAGTAACATAATTTTATTTTGTAATCTTATATGGACTTGCTTTTTCTGATTCTTTATTTTTTTTCCTTTAATTAAAATTTTTTAATCGTTTTAAAAATTATTTCCTTTTTCTGATTCTTAAATCATTAGGTTGAAATATTCACTCCTAATACAATAATATTTGTTCACAAAAACCTTCCAGCAATGTTATTTAAGTGTAATTATTATTGTTAACAATTTAATTGTAGTTATTGTTAGTAACAATCTCTCCTACCCATGTGCGCAATCACACCAACCCTGTAAGGACAGATTGCGCAAAATAACTTTCTTGGTTTTATTACAACTGTTCTATTAAATTGCAACATAACAACAAAATAGCAATGGAAATGAATAAAAAACAAATGAAGTAAAAATTATTCATCAATAGTTTAGCAAAACATCAATATTTTGATTTTTTATTGCTGTTCTTTTGAATTGTGCGCAGACTATCCTAGCTTTACCTTATAGATAATTAAGTAGGATGATTTCGCGCGATTTTCCCTCGCGGTGGAAATTGAAACTAAACGATATTGCAACGTCTGCGTAGTACGCCTGCTTACAATGCCTTAGGCAGCAGGTACAAGTGCCGGAGGTTCATTCGGAAAGAGGTTTGTTTAGAACAGAAATGACTACCTTTATCGAAACCGCAAAAGAAAGTTACTGATTTCCGGGCAACGCCGGACGGATCAGCTAATTTATACGTAAATTAGCCTTATAATAATGTAATACAAAATATATTATACATAAGTAGGACGTGCAAGATTTAGAAATTTTTTCATCGGTAGCCATATAATATTTGACACTAAATCGCACTCTATTAAGACTGAGTTGTGCTAAGGCCCCTATAACAAGGAAGTACCAACTTTTTAATTATGATTGTTTTGAGTGAAAAAAAGAAATTAGTAAAACCTAGACACTCTGAGAAATTTGGGAAAACAGACAGGGTTTTAATGAATTGAAAATTTTCCTAATTAACATTATTTTAAGCCTTACACGATGATATCGTCGTAAAACATATGAATTGTTTTATTAATATTTCATAACACACACACACAAATATATATATATATATATATATATATTTGTACAATTTAATAAATTATTTATATATCATAGAATTTAATGCTTTCAAATTTTTATGCTAGCAAATAAAAATTCCAATCAACTTGCATGACGAAAATAATTGATTTATTTCAGCCAGTAATATCGCTCGAAGCAAATATTTGCAGAAAAACTCACGATGGGATTATCTCGTGACAGACTAATGAGCGTCAAAATGGCAAGATATAAATTTTAAGACTGCAAATATTTGAGAACGATTTAGAATTATGACGAGGATTAACTTAAACATCAGTCTATAAAAATTATAATAAGAGGTAATGAACATCCTTTTTTTCATGTCTTATCAAATGCTAAGATCTGTCTCCGATATTTTAATAGTTATTTTTATGTCGAAAGTAAAATATGTAATTTTAATAAAGCACGCCCTTATATATTGCACAGGATAGTATTTAAATAGGGCTTTCTGAAATACATATTATATTCGTATCTCTTTTCCAATATGTATAAATGGAATATTGCGTTAATACAGAAGACATTATATAAATAAATATGTAATTGCTTGTGTATATATGAAACAGAAAAAAAAAAGTCGCAGAATTTATTTATAAAGATTTTCTCTCTTTTGCCAAGTCCATTTTCAAGTCCACTATTATTGATTGTTAATGCATGTAGTAAATATATTCCTTCTGTTAGTATAATCAGATCTACAATTAAGTAAATATCTTCATTACATTAGATAAAAAATAGTACAATTTAATAAATTATTTACGTAGGGGAAAGTAGGGTAAAACCAGGTACCTAACGCTTTTCTTTCGTTGACAAAATTTAGAATGGCGGAAAAATCGAAACATCCCACAAAAGCGTTTGGGGACATCTGGACTATTGAAAAACCACACCTATTGCCACAGGAAAATAGAAAAGGTTTTCTAGGACCATTTGAAACAACTCCGGGTAATAATCAGAAATTAAGTTTTTACACTTCCAGTAACAAAAAGCTTTATTCTAATAAATTCTGAATCAAACTTTAAAAAATACATAACATTTTTTTGGTCATTAACATTTTTTTCAGGTTTTCAAGCAATGTTTAATGTTGTCGTGTATTGGCTTTCTCAGCTTTTACTTCTCGTATCCGCTGCACTCCTCATGTGCCTACTCTTTACAGACTGCACATTGTATTCATCCTTCACCACCTGTTGAGTGAAGAAACAATTCATTGCAAAATTCAATGCAAAAACATGGGTACCCGGTTTTGCCCCAACAGACGACCAAAAATCAGCATACTCGTTCCCCTGGATATATAGACGTAAAAACTTCTACTTGGCATCAAAATATCATGTGAAACCTACAGTAAACAGTGGTTTATTACCTAAATTGATCCGTGAGGCTGGTTTTATTTAAAGAGCAGAAAAGACGGCAAAAAATTTAAACTTTTGAAGTGAAATTCTTTCCAATAGCACTGCATGGATACACAGATTAATTCACTACAAAAGCCGATGGTACACTACTAGGGAACATTAAGGGAAGTAGTTAAGATGGGTGGTGTCCACAAGGCAGCACCCATCAGCGAAAAAACAAGGTACGCGGTTAAACCCATCTACACGATTTTACCGTACTATATATTAATACTACCACTATAAAATACAGCGTCTGCGTAGCACGCCTGCTTACAATGCCTTATAGGCAGCGGGTACGAGTGCCGGAGTTTCATTCAGAAAGAGTGAAAAAAAAAGTCTTAGTCTAACTCTAACTTAGCCTCCACTATATATTAGTCTAAATATTGAACGATTTAATTAGATGTAGCATACCCTAAATAGGATTTCAGAAATAATGCTTAATAGAATTTTTCTTCATTCGCTAATGCCGTTTAATCTATCTTGTCGTTTTATCTTCTTTTCACTATATAGATGCCTGTAAGATGTTAAATTTTCCAGTATTTTAACTGGGTTGTAATATAGATGAGAACTTCCATTTTTCATAAATCCAGAGAATGTCCAATAGGAAAACAGACAGGCCCTACTAACTTTGCGCAGCAACGTATAAAAATGATATTGATACCAACTGATTGTTAATAAGTGTACTATCAAAATTTATGCATGTAGTTAGGAATGTAAGGGGACATTTATTTATAAAAAATTGAGTCAAGTTTCAAGTTTCATTTTTCGAATCATAAACCCGCTTTTGACACCATATATTAATCACCTTGGATCAAGTCAGGCCAGAAAAGAACACGGTTTATACATTTTTTCTTAATTTCCATAGATGTAGAGGGGATCAAAGTTTGAGAATGCCAAAGTTAAATCCATGTGGCAAACTATATCTCCCCCAAAAAAATATCCGATTGAAACTTTTTCTTTCTGATCAGATACAAAGTATAGATTCAATCATATTTTAGATTTTTTTTTGTTATTCAAAAATATATTTTTAGTTATGAAAATTATTAATAAACTCATATTAAAAAACTTCATGAATAATGGTAATTAATTTTTACATTAGAAAATTCAGCGAAAACATGGTTTGTGTTATCAAGTCATTACTATCATTAGTTTCCCAGATACAAAGACATTTAACTTTTTTTCTGTCTAAAGGAATCATCTATGCTATCTTTTACAGGAGGATGAATGTTTTTTCTTATATAAAATGAGTTTATTTTATATTTATATTTTTTTCTAGTCACTTTTTGCATTTTCACGGTTCTTTTCCTTGTACTCAATTTATGGATAAAGACCTAACATTTGAGTGAAAAACTTTATGAATATTTAAAAAGGAATTCCTAAACTATATACATTATAGTGCCAAAAGCGTCTGGACACTTTCGATTTTAGATGTTATGTCGAATATCTAGAAAAATACTTGACGAATTTTCTGGAGCTGCAGGAATATAAATAGTATGTTTGACCTCATATTTTTCAGTGAAGGTTTGATCAAGAGGGCAATTAGGGTACCAACAACAAACTGATTAAAAAATAATATTTGATAACTTCCTCTAAACTAAAATGCTCCGTAGCTGGAGCACATGACTATGTGCTACACAAAAGTTGTGTTCATTTATGTAAGAATAACAAGCATATTCAGGAAAATATAAAGATTTCTTTAAAAAATTCAAGAAATTTTCGCATTTTGTTGTTGTTGTTGTTTATGACTTGCAGGGGTTTCAATCAAATTTAACGCCACTTTTAGGAAACTTGACAAAGTGCAGTAGAAGAAATATTCTACAATTAGAATAAATAAAACTAGGGGGTTCCACCCCTGCTCGCTAACGCTCGGCAACCCTCGTGAGTTGCGCCGCGCTTCGCTCCCTCGTCACATTTTGCAACAACTCTAGACACAACGAGTACCATCATAAATCATTTTAACGTATGAAATTCACAAATTATTTTAATGTAAAAAGAAAGTCATTGAAAATTTCGTTAGAAACACAATTAAAAATGCATTTAGTTGGTGCTACCAATGGGCATAAATCATTTTAACATTATGAAATTTGCAACTTTTTGAAATTTAAAATAATTAACTGAAAAAATTACCTTAGAAACGCAATTAATTTAAAACTTCGTTCATTGATCCTATAATATTGCACAGCATGTCTTAAATTCATTTAGAAAAGCTCTTCGAAAACACTACATGATAGCAAGATAGTTCAATATATATCAACTATCATCGTCTGAAGTTCGTTCGACGTGAAAAATAGAATATCTCTCAGAGACTTGGAAAGTTTAGAAAACGTAAACAACATGTTTTCTGCTACGCCTGTAAAAAAAATTTCCTGAAAAAAACGGAAATTGTACTGGCAATCGAGACGCCAGTACTATTTCCGTATTTTAACGGAAAGAAAATTCCGTAAATTCCAGGAAATTTTCCGTGAATTCTGAAATATCCGTTTTTAAATTTCCGTTTTATAAGAGATATCTTCCGTATTTTTTAGAAATTTTTATTTCGTTAAAATAAAATTTATACGACCAAAAAAGAAAAAAAAAAGCACTTTGCGAGGACAACCTTATAAGGGACAGATACATTTCGGCTTCTTTTTTTTCATTCCTGAGTGAGTTTATAGAATTTTACCAACCCTTGCCGCGAGCGGATTCGAACCCATTATGTCCTGTGTACTAACCCGATGACCTAGACCACGGCGGTCCTATGATCGGTCGTGGTTTTCGCTCTAATGCTGTGTAATTATTTGAATTGCTTTTTATGATACAAAAAATTGAGGTTTCATCTGTAGATGGATTTTTCCAATGTTTTTAATATTTTCTTTTCATAATTTTCAATAATCTACTGTATTATTTGGTGCTTTATAACAGATAAATTTTAATTTATTATGTATTATATGGATAAAACATTGTATTAAGAATAATAATTGCTTCTTTTTGCAACAGTACCAACCAATGTTGAATTCAGAAATTTTTCTCCAGGAGGAATTTGTGGCTCCGGGGAGGGGGGAGGAATTGCACTTTTTGACCATTAAAAGTATAAAATCTAAAATCATTTTCTTTTTTCGAACATATACTTTTTTTTAATTATTTGCCTGATTATCTATTTATCAATTCCAATAAAATCAACAATTATCTTAATCAGACTCGTTTATTACATGCTATTAAAATATATTTTTTAAAATCTCTTATTTAAAAAAATCCTATGCAAATAAACAATTTTATAATAAATTAAATTATTATATTTCAGCTATGCGGAGAGATTTTGCGTACGGTTCTGTTAAACATTATATTTTTAACATTACATTTAAGAAATATAAAAAAAAATTGGAGAAAAATTTGAAATTAATGACTTTGGGATATTTAAGTTTAAATATGGACTAACTGATTTAATTTAAATTAAATTAGTTTAATTTATAAAAATATGAACTAACGAAATAAATTAAAAACCTTATAAAATTAAAAACTTGATTTTTATAGAAGTAGAAAATATTAACTAATTTTATAAATTTAATGAAAAAATTGTAAACTTTGTAAAATTATAATTTATAAAATAATAAATTTTAGCGTAATTCATAAATTTGTAAGCCAAAACAGTTTAGTTTAATACCAATTTTCATAGCTATAATTTGCAGAGATATTATGTTATGAAACCTTTAAATAACACAATATTGCCTCACATTAAAAAAGATAAATTAAAAAAAATTAGTGAAGAAAATATATATATAACTTTAAAGTACTATGAAGAAAAATATAAGTAGATTTAAAAAAAGAATTTTTTTTCTGTAATTTATAAAAATAAAATAAATTTCTAAATATTTCATTAAAAAATATAAATATTACTATTATTTTCACAATAAATTGACGTGGCCTCGGTTAGAATGGGCCAGCAGGTCGAGCCGAGCCAGGCCTGTATCCTAGAAGAACTCTAGTAAATACAACAATCTTAATTCGCATTTCAAAAAAGGCGATTTCTGTACTCATCCTTTAAACGCCATTTACGGAAATTGCACTGTTTTGGAAGAAATACGGACATTATACTGTTTTGAAAGAAATACGGAAAAAGCCATTAAATTTACGGAAAACTTTCTGCATAGTTACAGATTTGAAGTCTTTTTAACGGAACTAATGTCATTTACGGAAATTGTACTGAAATTTTGGAAAAATGAAACTTCTCCGTAAAATTTTACGGAAAATCTCTTGTATTTTCACGGATTTTTTTTAGAGTGTATGTTTAAAAGGGAATTCTTGATCAAAAAGCTGTTTTTCTGAATGCATCATGTTACCGTAAAGCAAACTAATGATCATTATGCTATTCATACATCAACCGAAATTTCGTGCTGTATTTAAAAAGAGGTCCTGTGCCCTGAACTTGGATTTTCTGAATTAAAACTAAAGACCAGAGAATATGATGTCATATTGACAAAATGGTATACTAAAATATTTTAGTTTTATATAGACTCTGAAGATCATGACGTCATTGGGAGTTCCTAATAAACCGTTGCTTTGCATTTTCTGGCTGATGCTACGCTTTTCCTGCAGGTAATTCCTTCACACAATGGAAAACATACTCAGAAATCTGTTGTTTGTTTGAAACAATTCTACCGTGTACCGTGTGCCATCATACTTTTGGAGTCTATATGAGAATGCATATTCTTCCAAATCTAACATCATTTTCACCATCAAAACCATTCATCCCTGCGGAGATTAGAGCGCCATCTAAGAAATTGTTTTAAAATTCCTGAGTTTCATTAAATATTTATTATAATTAATTGGAAAATATATAATTTTCAGAAATATTTTACTTTGTGCATACCAAGGATCTTCAGGAGTTCAGTCTGTTTAGCTGCATTAATAAGCGTCAGTAAATATGACGTCATCACTGAAAAAGTTATAGTAAAATATGTTCATGGATGAAAATACACCTTTTGTTTTTCGAATGACGTCATTTTCTTCATAGGAAACATTTCGCTTTACATATTACTTACTATCGTAGATTATTTACTGTTTTTCTTTTTACATGGATTACTTAATAATATTTCTTGATAAATAATATGTGTTCTACTCTTCCACGATTAGTACGTAATTACACGTAATCATCTATATAATAAAACCGTAAGTCATGTGACTGTCCTCAACAGTTCCGGGATGTCCGTTTCACTTTTTCTTATGCCAGGCGGCCATTTTTATTCAAAATTATTTTTGCAAATAAAACTGCATAAAAATTACATTTTTAGAAAGATCGTTCAAAATAAATTAATATTATCGAATAACAAGACCTAGACATTCTGTGAAAATTGAAAAAACGATCTGGATTTGGTTGCATTATTTTTTTTATATTAAACATATTTTAAGCCCCACAAAATGTTATCGCCTTGTACCACATATAATCTTTCATTAATATTGCATAACACTCATACGAAATAAACAGATAAAACATCTATTTTAACACTTTCAAAGTTTTATTCTAGGAAATAAAAATCCCAATCAGCTTCCATGATAGAAATAATTGATTTATTTCAGCCAATAATATCGCTCGAAGCAAACATTTGCATAAAAAATCACGATGGGATTATCTCGTGACAGACTAATGAGCGTCGAAAAGGTAAGATTTAAATTTTAAAATGGCAAATATTTGAGTATGATTTAGAATAATGGCAAGGATTAACGTAAACAACAGTCTATAAAATAAAATAATAATAAAATGTAATGGATATCCTTTTGTTATGTCGTTAAAACAGCCAAAACTTGTCTCAGGAATTATAATAGTTAATTTTCTGCCGAATGCAAATATGTAATTTTAATAAAATACTGTCTTTTTTTTGTACATAAGCGTATTTAAATACGGATTTCTGAAGAGCACGTTATGTTCGTATTCTGTCGTTCTTCATTATGCGTAATTGGGATGTGATATTAAGTCTTGGTAAGTTACACTTGAAAAATATATATATTCGCAAAAATTAGCTCATTCACTCCATTACGTAAGTAAATCCAAACGTTAGTTGCATTTTTAACCACGTAGCTTTTTGTTTATGAAATATCTGTTGGTGAAATATTGTGGATTATTTAGATTTTTACAAATGGTAGAAGTGATAAGTATTTTTCATTCATCAGAGACATCGCACCAGTTGAATACAGTGGTCATATTGTGGCGTGTATAATCCGATTTCGTATTGTTATTAAAATTCAGTTGTGACATTGTCGGCTATAATTCCCCTACTTGCACTAATAAGTTCCTTAACGTGGTCAAAGTTGTCTGTCATTGTTGCATTTCGACGGGAAAACGCCAGGCCATTTTATGTTAAAAGAACTCGATGGAAAGAAACACATTGTTGCAGCAAATATTGCGGTGTGGGTTACAATTATGAGAGATTCCATAGTAGTCAGTTTCATATGTTATACTTGATTATTTTTAACACAATTATTATAATTGGTCTAATTCATTCAGTTGGAAAATTACAGCTCATATGATTTATTTAGCAAATGGAATAATTGTGTTAAAATTAATCAATTGTAATTACGTATCCAGCGTTTACTGGGAGTTCTATTACCTGCGGTTTATTCTGATGAGCTGCTTCAGATAACAGACAAGATGCCCTAATCAAAAAGTTGACTGTGTGAATTGTGCCCGCCAGATTTGTCCAGGATAGCCCAGTTGGCAGAACTTTGGCAGCTAAGCGAAAGGTCTCTGGTTCAAATCCTATCCTGGACACTTTTTCTCTCAGTTGGAAAATTACAACACATATATGTTATTTATATCGAATATAGAGAGCAACGATCATGGACATAACTTGTATTGGAAGGATTTAAAAGATATTTGCATTGTTAATTACGTAATTACGCGAGGAAAATGTTAATATGTTAAACATCTTTGCATGGTATTTGATTATAGAGTTATAGCGATACCTTAGAGGTAAGTTTTAGAAATATCGAACAACTGAAAAATCATGAATGTTGCGCTCAGAGTCCTCCACAGTATTAAAGCTCCGTATTATCCACTAATCTTAAAATCATGAAATTTGGAGGATATGCACCTTTAGCAATCTAGCTATCCCTAAAGAAAGGATTTTGAAGAATGTTTAAAATAAAAATAATTTAAAAATTAAGAGTACTGTCTAACACATTCCTAAACTCATTTTTATTATTTAATGTTCTAAATATGCAGATATTCTTATTCGAATATTAACAAATCAAATAGCTAATCTCCCTCTTTTTCTTTTTTTTTTAATAAAGGCAAAGAATCTTGCAGAAAATAATGTCAAAATTAGCATTTTGAACCGGAACAATCGGTTATAATTCAAGATGTAATACATTTATCAAAAAACGAAAAGCATTATTCGATTCCAAATATCTTCAAGAGCCATGCTTAGTAATTTTGTATTTCTACATGTAAAAATGACTTCATGAACGTGTCGGAAAATTTCGCGCTGTTAAGCGGGGAATTTCTTTTTTTTTCTTCAGTTTAATCTTAACCAGCAGGGAAGACCGAGCTATGCTCGGTCAAAATTAGCTTTGAATTCAAATATCCAGACGCATGACCAAAATGACCCACTAATCAAATTTTCTCGAACATGTGACCTAGCCCAACAATCTTCTCGTGCCCAAAAACCTTAGGAGGCAAAATTTAGTCTAAATAGTCTGAGCCGTTTTTAAGATAAAATAGCTTGACCCATAATGACCCACTAATTGAATTTTCTCGAACATGTGACCTAGCCCAACAGTCTTCTCGTGCCCGAAAACCACAGGATGCAAAATTTGGTGTAAATAGTCTGAGCCGTTTTTAAGATAAATAGCTTGACCCATAATGACCCACGACCAAAATGACCCACTAATCGAATTTTCTCGAACACATGAACTAGCCCAACAGTCTTTTCATGCCCGAAAACCATAGGATGCAAAATTTAGTGTAAATAGTCTGAGCCGTTTTTTAGATAAAATTAGCTTGACCCACAGTGACCCAAAAATGACCCACTAATCTAATTTTCTCGGACATGTGACCTAGCCCAATGATTTTGTCGTGCCCGAAACTCATAGGATACAAAATTTAATCAAAATCGTTAGAGCCGTTTTTTATATAAAATTAACTTGAACCGGTTTGACCCAAAAATGACCCACTAATCGAAAGTTTTCGAACATGTGACCCAGCCCAATAGTCTTCTCGTGCCCGAAAATGGTAAGACACAAAATTTAGTCAAAATCGTTTGAACCGTTTTTTAGATAGAATTAGCTTGACCCTGACCCTTGATGACCCAAAATGACCCACTAATCGAATTTTCTCGAACACGGGACCTAGCCCAATGGTTTTCTGATGCCCCAAAACGGTAGGATACAAAATTTCGTCAAAATCGTTAGAGCCGTTTTTAAGATAAAATTTGTATATATATATATATATACTCTGCTGGACAATTGCTAAGGACGGATAACACTATCACCCATAGCAACCACAAAATGAAAGGAAGCAGAATGTGGAAAATTAGAATAAGTGCAGGATATAGTAAGAAGAGGTGTGCGTATGCAAATGTTCTTTTCCACGTCTGTTCATCATGTGATAGCGCTGATAAGAGCTTTAAAGGATTTGACGCGTGTAGACAGTTGTTGTTCCAAGTCAAGGTTTTACAGGAAAGACTTAATTGACGAACTTGAAATTTTCGGCATGTCTTCCCGATATCACTTAGATGATTTGATGCGTGGCCGAATTATTGGAAAGATCGAAGAAGGGCGAAAAATAACAGATGTTGCCAGGGAGTTTGACATCGCCGACAGCGTTGTTTCACGGCTGTGAAAATCATTTAAAACTACTGGAATGTGTAGCAGTCGTCAAGGGGGAGGTCGTGTTAGAAGTACGACGCCTGCAAGAGATAGATACATTGTCCTATCGGCAAAAAGGAACAGACGCACCACAGCTCAGCAGGTAGCAAATCAGTTTCTTGCTGCCACAGGACAGCAGATCTTCCGAAAAACTGTAGCCAGACGTTTGAGGGACGGAGGGTCATACGCCCGCAGACCTGTTGTGTTTGTCCCATTGAGCAGACAGCAGCGTACTGCCTGTTTGCAATGGTGTCGTGAGCATTGCAACTGGACTGAACAGGACTGGACATGTGTACTATTCTCAGATGAGAGTAGGTTCTGTCTGTCATCGGATTGCAGACGCCAACTGATCTGGCATGAGAGTGGTACTGCTTATCGTCCAGAAACTATCCAGGAAAGGGACCGATATCCGACATGCAGTGTCATAGTATGGGCCGGCATCATGATCAATGGCCGCACTCGCCTACGTGTGGTTGTGACTGGGACTATGGACGGGCCAACGATACATTGATGAAGTTCTACTTCCTCATGTTCGCCTTTTCCGTGGTGCTGTCAGTGATAAATTTGTTTTCATGGACGACAACGCACCATGTTATCGAACACTCGCTGTTCAGGATTGTCTAGACAGCGAGGGTATTCAACGCCTCGTATGGCCAGAGCGTTCTCTAGATCTAAACCCCATTGAAAATGTTTGGGATGTTTTGGGGAGGCATCTTGCTAGTCGAAACTATTCTCCTACAAACAAGAGCATCCTCATCCGTGCACTGACAGAGGAATGGGATAAATTGCCTCAACAGCTGCTGGATAATGTTATGCAAAGTATGATGTTGCAGTGTACAATGTTGCATTACACTCCACGGTGGACATGTCCCGTACTGGCACCTTTCTCCAAAGTGCCTGCTGACTTTCATATGCATTGCTCCATTTCTCCGTATACAGCATCAAATGAACATTTTTTTTCTTTCAAATGTTTCATAGCCTTTTGTATTTTCCAGAACAATAAATGTCCTTTATTCTAATGTCTGAACAGTGTGGCAACAATATTTTATCCTACTAGGCTTCATATTTAGCTTAATGTCATGCTACATTGCAATTTGTGATCCGTCCTTAGCAATTGTCCAGCAGTGTATATGTATATATATATATATATATATATATATATATATATATATATATATAATATAACCACACGCAAGATTTGCTCGTATTAGAATATACGATAAGCAATGCTGTATAAATTAGACCAGGATTTCCTAAACTATAATATGCGTATGCGTACTACTTCTAGTATGCGGATCTTCAAATACAAGTACGAGAATGTTATAAGGAAAAGTATTATAAAACTGAAAGCCGAACTATTTAACATTACTGTACAGCATGCACTGTAAAAAATGACGAATGTTTCTGAATCTACGAAAATATAATATAATGACGAATAAATTTATAATATAAACTCATCCTTGTTAACCATGAGTCTGAACAGTGTTTCTTTATCTTTAGAAACCTCAGACATCAATGGCATTTCGAGATTCATAAAGAATCATTTAGAAAAACAAAAATTTTCTAGCTGCCCGTAATTTTCGGAAACGTTTACGAGTAGCTTTTAAAGTGTATTAATCAGTTTTCTAAGCCCGGAATATAGTTTTTTCCGATACTATTCATTCTCAAGTAAACATTTTCATGTTCAACAAATATGTTTAACAGACTAACATGCAAAATTAACAGCGTTAACATTAACATTATAATTATGATTATTTCTTGTATAAATTAACTTATGCAGCTGAAAACGTTTACTTGAGAATGGATGACATTCGATAAATACTTATTCCAGGCTGAGGAAACTGTTTAATACACTATAAAAACTATTCGGAAACGTTTCTGAAAAATATGGGCAGCTAGAGAAATTTTGTTTTTATAAATAATTCTTTAAATTTTGGAAATGTATTGGTTTATAGGGATTCAAAAGACAATGGAACACGCTTTTCGGAATTTCGGATAACTCAGAAGATTATGTCATATTTTCGTTCGAGGTTATAGTATATTTTCATAAAATAACAAACATTGGTCATTTTTTACAGCGTGTCAATGAATGTCATTAAGCGAAAGGTACTACGGAATTTTTCTGAAAAATTATCATTAAAAAAGTGTTAAATTGTTATAAACTTAGCACAACGACGAGTGTCTTGTACACAATTTTTAATCTTTTAGCACCAGTATTTCGAAATATAAATCTTTGCCTAATTTAATCGCAGTAATTCGGAGGCACAAATTTCTATACCAAAATTCTAATGCGAAAAGTCGCGGATTCCGAGTACCATAAGACTTCCCGAATACGCGACGCTCGACGCGAAGGAGTTAAATGAATCTTGAATTAAAATATAAATATAATGTTACCTCCGATTTGAATATCAATAAAAGAAGATAATCAGAGTATTAATTTAGGGATATAATAATGACATTTTAAACGTTAACAATCACCCCTTTTTAATGGTGCTTCGTCGAAGTTATGAATTTCGATTTAATAAAACACAAAATCTAAAAGTTTTTGCATCCCTGAGTTAGGCAATATTCCACAAACACTGAACAAAGATTTACTCAATCTCTCTTTCTTCCTACGGATAAAACTATTGTCTTTTTGAAATTCTTATTTAAGGTCGTTAATAATCATGTGAAAGCAATTTAGCTCTCTTCCAGTTTATTCCCGAAAAAAAAAAGTGGTGAGTATTCTCAAAGGAGAAAACTTCTTTATTTTTCTAGTTTAAAATCTAAGAAATAATTTTTGACTATTTGAGAAGAGGAAGAAAAAAACATTTTATTCGAATTAAATTTCTCCCATGTGAGTATCTATCGGCCGATGATAAAATCAAATATTTGTATTCCCTATTAATCTAAAAAACTATTAAAGCTAGATGCAATAAAAAGAAATAATATCCTTATACTGTTTTTTAAATATATTTTTTAAATTTAAAAAATCAAATATGTTTAATTTCATTAATTAAAATAAATAAAGACTATCGTATTTTTTGTACCGTAATGTAAAACATTTCTTTGGCAAATCTTAAAATATAGAAAATAGATTTTTTTTTTTTTAATAGAATTCGTATATAAAATCTATTCGTATATTCGTATATATATTTTCTGGACGAATTAAATAGGCCTATACATCAGTTTTGAGTTTAAAATTTTGAGTTTTAAATGTTTTATTCAATGGCGTTTATTGTTAACTATCATTCTTTACCTCAAATTTTAAGATACTGTTACTTTTTATAGTATCAAACAAGGATAGTTTATCCTATTTATGTTTCACATCTTTCTAAAATCCTTTTTGATCAACAAAGGGGTAAATATTTTTGGACGACATATAAACAATGCTCTTTTTAAAAGTCAAAGGCAGGATTGTCCGACTTTTTAGCTCCCTCGGGCTGAGAGAGGAAAATTTTTGAGGGCCGTATTTCATCGGAATTTATTTTTTCTCGGGCTGCACAGTGCACATACACTGTACTAATTTTTATGCTCAGAAAACCTTTGGCATGCATTGTAATCAGTGGAAACTGGAAAATCGTGGCCTTCAGACATTTTATATATTTTGTACTAATGATTTTATCACCATTCTTCTGATTTTCATGTACGTCGCCGGACAAACATATGCTTTGCAGTTTCAAATGCAATCTGATTCAACAGACAGGCCTTTACAAACAGACAGGCCCTAAACAAAAATAAGAAGCCTTCCCATTAAGCCAATTTTGATGCGATAGAAAGATAGCTTTAGATCCTTTGTCCGTATGTAGCAATCATATTACAGAGGCACCCTATTAATCTTTGTGAGCTTTCTATTATCACCAAACTAATGTTTGTTAACTTGTCTCAGTTATCTAATCGAACTCCTGAGGGCGAGTATTGTTAAGTTCTTTAATGCCATACTTCGGACAAAAACTGTGCACACGCACAATGCGCCTTTCGCTATTGTTATATATAAAGACATTCTACATCTTAGGTGGCGTTACTTCTGCAAAGCTACCAATGAGAAATTTTTTAAACTAATTTCTTTTTATTTACTTAAACAAAATTTCCGATCATAAGATGCATTTTCGTCCAAACCGCGCTTTCGTACGCCAATTGCTTGCTCTTTTATTGAATTGTAAAATGTGTCAAGGCATTTGGACCACCCTGTATGTTTTACTTTTTTATACAGATATTAATAGATAACTATTAACATATATACAATGGTGTTACTAGCACTCCAATATCGAATTGATATAATCATAATGCATCAAAATTTTCTACATGAAGCTGTGTTTTTGATCTTATATAACGTATGTAAACAATTTTTGAACAAAAATCAACTGTAAATGCGGTAAATACAGATCCCAAATTACATTAAAACAGTTAAAACGTCTTAGAAAAAGGGGGGAAATTACCGTATCCGGGGGGGAGGGGAGGTTATCTCCTTTCTACCCACCTCATTTAATATCGCATCATCTTGTAGCTATACTTTCAATAAATGTATCGTGGAAACAACAAATATTTTAAAAAAAATACATTAAAATGTAAATATTTTAAGGAAATTTTCTATTCTCTGCCGGGCCGCATTTTCACTAGCAGCACTGAATCGCAGGTTGGTCTAAAGCTAAAGCATGTAACTCTATAAATGATACACTTGGAAGATGTATTAGTAAGAATATTAAAATACGTTGCTTTGTGGCCAGTTCTTTGTTTAATTTTTTCAAAAAAATTTTATGTTGAATTTATACAATTAGTTGGTTATTTGGTATAAATACAGGGGTTGGACAAAATAATATGAATAACACTTGTGAAAAAATAGCACTCGAAAGAAACCCCTCGTATATTCCTGCCCTCTAGTGGTGAAGGGTTCCACCTGGCGGATAAGAACGTACACACATCTGTCTGCTACCAGCAGTGCTAGAAGTCGGATGCGAAATATATTTCTGTGTTAAAATTGCGTTATGGCTGACCTCTCTGATTTCGAAAGATTCATGATTGTTGGGGGCCATCTTGCATGAGCCTCAGTGACTATAACGGCAACCCTTCTAGGTAGAAGTACAGTGTCGCCTGTAATGTCAGCATATTTGAAACACGGAAAAACATCATCTAAAAAGCACAACAGTGATTGAAAGTCGAAGCTGAATGACAGATACAGATTGTGGCAAACAAAAAGACAAAACAACAGCATCCCAGGTAACATCTGAGATGAACACACATCTACTTTCATGAAAAATTATCAAGGGTGAACTACATAGGGCAAATATTCTTGGTAGAGCGGCTATTTCAAAACCATTGATTACACCATGCAATGCCCCAAAACGACGAATATTGTGTCGCTAGCATAAAAGTTAGACACAAGAACAGAATGCAATATGGTCAGACGAATCGTCGTTCACATTATTCCTGACAAATGGACGCGTTTACGTTTGGAGAACGCCATAAGAAGCCTATCAAGTTGACTGTCTTCAACATACGGTTAAACATGTCGATGGTTTTGTGATGATCTGGGGTGCAATATCACACCGTAGCCTTGGCCCACTTGTTGTTCTAAATGGCCGTGTTACAGGAGCGGATTATGTCAGTATTCTGGCCGACCATCTTAGCCCAATGGTACAAACTGTGTTTCCTGATAAACGACCTGTCTTCCAAAATGATAATGCCCCCATTCACACCTGTGGAATTGCCCGAGACTGGTTTTATAAACACGACGATGAATTAGAGCACCTCATGTGGCTCCCTCAGTCCCCTGATCTCAATATAATTTAACCTTTGTGGGGTATTTTGGAAAACAAGCTACACAGTCGATTCCCAAGGACACTTTCTGAATTAGGGAATTTTTTGCAATTTGGGTGGGAACGTATCCCTCTGAATGATTTACGTGACTTGTATTTGACAATTCCACGTCGAATACAAGCTGTAATTCATTCAAAAAAAGGACCGACGGCCTATTAATAAAAACAATTCTCTTTTCACAGGTGTTCACATTATTTTGTCCAACCCCTGTAGATACTCTACGGATTTATGGTGCAGTGGTACGGGGACAGTATTTTTTTGAGCCTCTTTAAATATTGGAAATAAAAAGTGCTCCTTATAATAAGTAGAGTTGATTTTTATGTTTCTGTTTAATCTCTCTATATTTAATTTCCCATTATATGAAAAAGCAGCAATAATTGCAAACATTTAAAGAAAATTTCATTTGTTTCTTTCAATCAAGTTTTAAAATTTGTTTTCTCCTCTTTCTCCCTCCTCCTCCTAGTCCAGAGAAACAAATCAAAATTATCACAAATTCCTTGAAATATTTCAAAATCCTTGAAATATTTCTCAGTTATAAGCACTGAGATACTACTATACAAAGTTCAAAACAGGTGGATTCAGTTCAGATGGGTAATACAGTAAGTTAGAAGAGCTGAACATTGTAAAAAAAGAAAGAATGAAAATGAAAAGAAAAGAAAAATGTTAAACAAAAGAGGCATAAAATACACATTCTACTATACATTTTTAAGATATTGATTTAAATTGTAAGGTAATTTTGTATTGTTAAATCTTGATTTAGATCGTTCTGCAATGATTATGTATATAAACAAATGGTATTGCATTTAATTGAAAAAATATATAACGTGCTTTGAACCTAACAAAAAACATTGTTACATAAAAACAATTCTCTTTTCACAAGTGTTCACATTATTTTGTCCAACCCCTGTAGATACTCTACGGATTTATGGTGCAGTGGTACGGGGACAGTATTTTGCACAAAATAAGAAAATGCACAAATTTGCACAAAATAAGAAAATGTTTTTAAAATGCACATTTCAACTGTTGAAAATAAAATATGCAGGTAAAAAAGTCATTGTTATTTTATGAAGAAATCCAAATGAAGTTATTCACGGTTGGGGCAGAAAGGTGCGACTGTGTCCATTCGAGTCAACCCTGCGCATTCTTTATGGGCATACTTCTTGCACTTTGAACAAAGACGCATACCTAATACACGATTCTTTTGGCTAATGAAACAATACCTTAAGAGGCTACTTCACTCAGGCGAACACACCCGCTCGCTAATGTTAATCCTAAGGGGGAAATAATTTACGATATCTCGTTCGCATTTCAATATTTTTAAATGATTTTTTTTTTTTTTGCATTGGATAGTTGACGTTAATCTCTATGCACGATCCTTTGTACTTTTTCGATTTTGATTACAAGTTTTTTTTAATTAAGATACTTTCACTTTCGGAACCAGTTTCGAAAGTGAAAGTATCTTCAATAAAAAAAATTGTAACAAAAATCGAAAAAGTACAAAGGAGCGTGCATAAAGATTGACCTCAGCTATCCAATGTAAAAAAAATCATTTAAAAATATTGAAATGCGAACGAGATATCTCGTAAATTATTTCTCCCATAGGATTAACATTAGCGAGCGGGTGTGTTCGCCTGAGTGAAGTAGCCTCTTAATAAGGGGACTTCTGTTTTTCACATATTAGACTTTCAAACACAAACAGCATTATACAAAAAAATACAGAAAAGTTCAATATACATTCTAAAAGATCGTTAAATTATCTTCCACATCATGCAACGATTGTTATATCCAATCAATAATTTACGCTGACTTCATATGAAAGTTTATTTACTGTTTTTAACAACGACGTATCGAAAGAATCAGTGGTCTAAAAATTACGACGAAGCCTGTATCAGTTATGGTTGAATGTATCCGCACATGTCAAGGACACATAAACTGTCAGATATGTGCTGCCATATGTCGGTCCGAGACCGTTTTCTACAAGATATAAGCTGATAACTGTATTAAGAGCATTGACTTATTTGGTATAAGTATTTTATATAATTTTTGCTCTATTTTTTTTTTTTTTTTTTTTTTTTTTAATATGGCAATTGGAAAGCAAAAATTATTATTTAAAATATCTAATCAGGATTTCTAAATTACTTTCTAAACGCTTTTTCTCTCATCACTAAAAATGAATGAGATTTTATCAAATTCAAAAACGAATGTATTAACAGTGTCGATTTTTGATGCATAAACGTTTATGATTCAGTACACGTATTCGCAATTACAGTGGCCATAATTGGTTTTCACTTACTTGACGGCTATCAAAGTCATGCGCCATTTCCGCAGTATATGAAGATATGGTAATAATAATAATAATAATAATAATAATAATAATAACAATAAAATGATATTAATATATAATAATTTCTAGATGTCTTTTTTTCACGTTGGAATCAATGCACCTTTTTTTCCATCGATTTTATTGGAGATATGTTTATTTTTAGTGAAAAAATAAAATAAAATGTGCTTAGCACACAATAAACTAGACTGTTTTTAAAAAGTCGATAATCACTTAATTATTACTCAGACGAAACAACATCAAAGAGAATTATTTGTAGGAGATATATTGTCAGTTTACCAGACGATTCTTTTAATTGGATATTCTATTTTTTAAACCGCACGGTAAATAGAAATCATGTTTTTATATTCATAATAGTGATATTTTAATTTTAGCCTTTTGAAGCTCGTCTCGCATGTAATTTTTTTTTCTCATTCATAAAATAATTAAATGTTAATTCACATAAAAATAAACTACGTTATTGTTATTTTTTTAAAGTTGCAATTAATTAATTATTACTCAAGTTTCATAAGAATGGAGAAACAACATCAAAGAGTGATGAATTATTCATAGAGGAAGTAAATCATTTAACTAGAAGGGATTTTTTATTTTAATTTTATTTTGATAGCCACGCGATGACTTAATAGAGACATGGGCGCCCGAAGACCAAAATTCAGGAATGGGTAAGATTTTGGAACACATGTTCGGACTCGTTTATTATGAGGCCAAGGACTCGTTTATTATATAGAATATAGACACAAAATAAGTTAAACCAAGAGTTTTTTCGTGAGAATCCCATGTGCAATACAATTTTTAAACATATCAGCATGAAAAACATTACAGAAATGTAACAAATGAAACATATTAAAAATCCAAAAATACTCTTCGACAGGCTTTTAGGTAGCTTTCATTACAAAAAGCTACCTATTGCAGCCGTTCGGAGGAAAGCTATTCCAAAAAAATTTGCATATTTTCACCGATCATGACCCCCAGACCCCGAAAACAACCTTCGTTAAAATGTTGATATATATATGAACGAAGGTTGGTTTCGGGGTCTGGGGGTCATGATCGGTGAAAATATGCAAATTTTTTATATAGATATATATATATATTCAGATTTTCATATATATATATATATATATATATCTGACATATGTCATGCTGTAACTGTCTTATTTATGAACCGATTTGGATGTGACTGAGTATGTGTATAGGACATACCAAGGTCTCGACCGAGTTCGTTGGCCAGCGTCATCCGCCATCTTGTTTCAAAATGGCAACCAGTTAAAAAAATTTTAATTTTTAAAAATTCAAAAACATGTGCAAAAGAATTATAAATTGAAAACATTGTTTCTGTTAAATGTTAGAACGTGATACAAGAATTCTGGAACATTTTTTTTTTGTTGTTTTTGCTATATCTTAAAAAATGGTTGAGATATAGCAGTTTGAAATTCTAGGGTGGCTGAGATTTTGAAGCAATCTGATATTTGTTATGCTGAAACTCTCGTATTTATGAACCGATGGGAACGTTACTGATTATGTGTACAGAACATACCAAGATCTCGACCGAATTCGTTGACCAGCTTCATGCGCCATCTTGTTTCAAAATGGCGGCAAGTTAATATAAAAAAAAAATTCAAAATTCAAAAAGATGTTTAAAAAATTATAAATTGAAAAAGTTGTTTCCATTAAGTGTTAGATCGTGATACAATTATTCCGGAACATTTTTTGTTTTGGCTTTATCTTAAAAATGGCAGAGATATATCAGTTTGAAATTTTAGGATGGCTGACATTTTGAGACAATCTGATTTTTGTTATGCTGTAACTCTCATGCTGAAATTCACATTCAAATTCGGTATATTAACGAAAACCGGGATTGAATCTTCTATAATCAAATCGGTTCCAAGCATATTAGCTTCGGGTGTTTGAGAAAAATGAGTTGAATTTTTAAAAACATGGACTATGAAAGGTACTTTTTAATTCCGGTACAGGCTGGAAGGACTGTTTTTTTTTCTCCCAAAATGAACAATTGAAACATTTATAATTATTTTCAACCCTTTGTCAAAGAAAATTTTCTTACACATGAAAGTAAAAATAAAATCAGAACTAAAAATTGTCTACCACGAGATTTTTTTTAGTGATTTGAGAAGAGTAAATTTTATTACTTTTATTGCACTCTTTTATTTAACTTAACTTGGTCCATGTATGTAAAAATTGAATTTTGTTATAGATTTTACACTCACTTCCTGATATGCTAGATTATAGAAATCATATAAACAGGTGTGTTTCTGATATCACTACAACATTTCACTATTTTTAGAGCTTAATTATAAGCTAATAAATTAATTTTAAGGCATTTTTCCGTAATAAATATCAAAATATTCTTTATGGTTAAAACTGTACACGAGATACAACAACCATGGAGTTAATTATGCGCTCGCTAAAATAAGCCAACTGGTTATTAAACTGAAGTAATGGAATATTTAAAACACTAAAAAGTATAAAATAAAATATAAATATAAAACAAAGAGTGTAATCTATTTTAATACGTTTTTAACAATTAATAGTTTAATATTGATTAAATTATGATTATGTGTTGAGAAAATAACTTAGAAATCCTGAATAGATAATTTAAATATTTTTTTTTCTTTCTAATTGCCATATATTTAAAAAAAAGGGGGGGGAGCAAAAATTATATATATATATATATATATTTAATCTATGAAATATAAAATATATTTACAATGTAGTATAAATTAAACATTAATTATTTAATAACAAGTCTAATATATATTTAAGTAGTAGTAAAAATAAAACATTAATTATTTAATAATATGTCTATAATATCAGTGAATTAACACAGCTGGCAGCAAAAACAATTTGAATTAAAATAATATCTCTTTTACATAATATATTCTTGTTAAGAATATCTGAAATGCTGTGCAAGTTGAATTAATTCTGTTTAGATTTATTCATATAGTAGTATTATATTTTATTTGAATTTAAAGTAAAACTACAAGTTAGTATTGTTTTTTAAAGTTTATTTATATAATTAAATCTAATGAAGTGAGTATGTAACTAATAAAGTGGATATCTAACTAAATATTAATTATGAATTATTATAATACCAATAGATGGCGACACTTTACCTTTCAGGTAGTTGTTGATAATATTGTTAATATTATATTTAATTTAACTATAGAGGGAGCTATTGATTGTATATTAATTTTACTTTCAGGAATTAAAATTGGATGGAGTAATATATATTCACGGATATAATTTTGTTATAAGTGTATTAAAACCAGAATTATTTTGTGTGTTTTTGAATCATTTTGTGTTTGGGTGTCATCGATGGGGTTGCGTTTTAAAAAAAGTGTGCTCTCAACTTGTCTTTCAAATCATTTCTCTCAACTCGACTTAGTCAACATGTATGATGCATTGCCATGTGGATGTGAATATTATGCAGAAGTTGTGACATTTTAAGCATTCTGTATAATTATTGTGAGTAAAATATTTTATCTACACTTTACGCGTTCATATTTCCAATTTTATTATTTCAAAACTGTTATCTCGTGGTAATTTCGTGAGGTGTTAAATACAGTTTTGGGGATAATCGATGTGAGTGAAATATATTGTATATTCTTAATGGTTTTTTATTTCCTATTTAAATATTTCCAAATTTTAATATTTCCAATTGTTGTCTGGTAATAATTCAGTGTACCTGGATGATTCTACTGATCTTAGCATTATGCCAGTAGAATTATGAAACACTGAATTATTATTTAAAACACATGTGGGTGCATCCAGGCTGATGAGTACATGTGCATGTGTTTTTTCATATCCAATTCATATTTAATTCTCATGTGGTCCAATTTTCCATTGTATATGGTTCATATTTAATTTATTAATCCATTTGTATTTACTTAATTGCAACTACAATTTATATATATATTTTTTTTTCCCTTTCTCTCTATTTCGTTTTTCTTTTTTCAATATTCTTTAGGTATGAGTAAAATTTGGCCAATTACCATTGAAGCACAAGCTATGGTAATATTATGTTTGCACATGTTAATTATTAGCTATGTGGTATTCTGTATACACAATATCATTAATTATCTCTTTGGAGATTTAAGTAGAATGATAATAGAACTTGATATGTTTTTTGAAATTCATAGATATTATAATTATATATATATATATATATATATATATATATATATACAACTACTAAATTGACTAGTTTACGTTTTCTGCAAAGTGTAAATCAAATTCGGCGAATTTTCCAAAATCGGAGCCCACGCCCAAATCAACGTATTGTAACGGAAATGTCTTGGAACAAAATGAATTGTAGTCAGTAAATTATGCTTGTTTTTTAAGATAAACATTAAATGCTTATGAAAAACGGATTTTTTAAATACATTTTTACTTTTATATTTATTTTCAAGATGATGAGAGAAAAATAAAATTTATTTAATTAAATTTGAAAATTCTAGGGTATGGAGGGGGTGGGCAATTGCCCTCCTTTCCACCTCTGTTAATGGTGCCGATGAGTACATGCATTTTTATATTTTTAATAGTGACATCTTAACTTTAGCAGTTTGAAAGTCGTTTCATTTTTTTCTCATTCCTCAAAAGTAATGTAAAGCAGAATACAAATATGAAATTTCCATCTCGAATCTTGCAGAACAGTGCGTGACAGAAACAGATGTCATGGTCACCATAGAAACAAATAAAAATGTTGATTTTAATTGCTGTGAATCTGAAACTTCGTCTGTTTATAATTAAGAGATTTGGCAGAATAACGTATTCATTTGCAACCCCGAGATTTGAAGAGTTCACACGCTTTTAATGTCATAATGAATAATAGATACATCATGATTTTTCCATATGTCACCTTTCAGCAATAAAAAGTTTTCAGTCATAGCTAAATTCTAAATGTAAAGGATTTACATAATCTGCACCTAAATAAGTTCAGTAAAGCAACTTTGAATATGTTTATTTAAATTGTTAAATTAATAAATGGGTTAAAAAAATCATTAAAACATTAGTTTTACAAAGTATGTAGAAACGATTTTTATCGACATATTCTTTTGCCCAAAGACTTTTACTACGTTTAAATGTGGTAAAAGTGCTTACTAACAACAGAAAATTTCAAGTAAAATTTCTTTTTTTGTTTGTGAAAGTGGAAATTATATTTAAAAAAAAACTATTAATTGCGAAATAAAAGTTCCTAATAGACTTTTTTTTCTGCCACTTATCCCATTCCCCTTATAGCAAAACAATATTGAATATATTGGTTATATTAGAGACTAATATTACGACAATACACATTCATCGGAAATATTTCGAATGAAGCAGTAATATTGGTTAAATATTTGTTTTACAATGGAATTATTTGTACGTAATCCAACGTAAAACAAATGCTAATTATTTATTGCATATTGCAGAAACATTTGCTTTATACGGGAAATATTTGCATGAAATGGCGAAATATATCTTGCCAATAGTACACCAATTGACGAAATGCAAACATTCCGATATCGAGGCGATATTTCATGCCAATATTAAGGGTACAGCGCCTAGAATTACATAGTGTGGAAAACGGTTTTACCGTTTTTTAATTCGAAATTTTCGAATTCAAACCGGAAATTCTGAAACAAGAATTTTTATTTTAAGAAGTCACGAAATATCTGCCATTAAGTAACCGAAATAATATTATAGGGAATTTCTGGTATGAATGCGAAATTTCTGAAGTAAAAAAAAAAAGACAAACTGGTAATGCTTTAAAAAGTGCTAAAATGTTGTAGCCGATAAACGTGCAACGATGCGGTACAATAACAGGGCGATCGCAGCGACATCTGCTTTAAAAATAGATTTACCTCTAGCAAAAGTAACCGTTTCACTATTGACAACATGAACATAATTTCTGTTAATAAAATCTTCTTGTAAGTGTATATTTCAGATGTAACTAATTTTGAAGTTAGTTTTTTTATCATATCAGGGAATTAATCTTTTCCACTCTTCTAGCAGAGATTCATCCTTTGGTATGCTAAATAGGGATAGTTTTTAGTTTACTGTCTTGTATCGAGTACTGCAACCAGGCACAAAAGAATGTGTATCACGTGTTTTGGCCATGATCAATATCATTCATATTTTCAAAGCTTATGAAAATCACTATCCAAGTCAAAGGAAATAGGATATAATTTAATTATTTAAAATATTTACCACCAGCTAAAAAGATTTTCAATATTCGATTCTTATAACAATGTTTGCGTTGAAAAGAGCTAGAAGACAGTGGCGTAGCCAGAGAGGGGGGGGGGGGGGTCCAAATGATTTGGAAACCAGTGATATTATAAAGTTTTCTTCGCCTTCAATATCGCAGAAAATTCTCCGAATAGATAAGGCAAAAATATTTTTATAAAATTAGTGGTATCCAAACCATCTGGCCCTCCACCCTGTCTACGCCACTGCTGGAAGATGTCGCGGCGATCGACCCGTTATCTTTTCAGCATCGTTCTACATTTATCAGATTCAATTTTTTAGTACCGTTTTGTAGCCGTTTTCCTCGCTATGTATTCTAGGCGCTGTACTAAGGGTACAGTACAGACCAAAATATAGCCAGCATTGATCAGTTTGAATAACGATGCCACAATATTGTTTTAATATTAGTATCTTTTATTCAGTGATTAATTTGTGGAAATCCTGTCTATTCGGTTAAAATGTTCAAATATTTCTTTCATTAATAAAAGGCTTTTCTAGATGTTTTACTTGACATTTTAAACGAAGTTTCATAGTCATCAGCAAGAAGAAAATTCGCATTTAAATAACATTCTTTAACGCCCTTCAAAGTAGTAATCATACTATAATACGCTATTCGGTTACATTTTTCAAGTCTTTCTAAATTAAATTATCTTAATACTGAACAATGGTGCATGTAAATTCCTTCCGATAATGTTGTAAGATGGAAGCCATTTCACCATTATTTTTTTTATGAGTTTAATGCTATATTTTAACAGATGATAGCATGACATGATAGCGTTCTTTTATTTATATAAAGATAGAACATTACCATAACTGATGTCTCAAGTAGCTACACATGAAATACAAATTGATATATGAATAAAATATAGATGCTTTTATCTAAAAAGATGTTAAATGAAACCACTGAAAAATTTAATACAAACATTCCTTTTTATCTTGGTATCAGTTCAATTTTTAATAACGTTTATTTTGGTATAATGTAAATTACCTTCCATTTTAGTCAATAAAATGTTCTTTTTTATCCATTTTATCTTATGAAAACATTTTTTTCTATTATTTATATAAGTGAATGCACATACGAACTAAATTTAAATTAATGTAATTCTTCAACTTTTTTCAATACTCAAATAAAAGAATATATATACATATATGAAATCATAAATACGTTTTTATCGAATTGCATGCAGTAAAAAAAATATCCCTGGAATATGTTTATTGAATTCTTCTTTCTTAATACATATTTACTTAAGCACGCATTTCATTTTACTTTTATGACTTTCTCGGCGTATCTATTCGCAATTCTAAGACGAAATAAATTGAATTTTCCTCCAGTATCTATTTCGCGTAAAAGGAAACCATAACAAACTATGTCCTACAGATCAAAACATTCATACAATATGAGCATAAAAACACTTTCAAATCCATTTGAAATCGATTCTCTAACCAGAAGAGCCCTTAAAGGTAACAAAGTAATAGAATAATAAAAAAAAAAGACACAACTAAAACTCGACAGAATAAACGAATTTTATATGTTGATCAAATAGTAAAAACAAATAAATATGGCTGCATATATACCTTTGCAACATCTGGTATCGTGAATATATATATATTTTTTTTTTCTGTAGCCACTAGAGATAACAACGAGTGGCGGGAAATAGAAATTGTTTCTATTTTGAATGTTGGTTTCGACAAGCGAGTGTAAATAAGTCGAAGAATTTATAGACAACTTCTCTATGCAATAATATGTATGCAGTTGGATAACAGTATAACCGAAAAGAAGAGTAAGTAATATTGCAATCTGTATGCAGTGAGGTGTTGTAGGAACTCTTCCTGCATGAATTGTGAGCGATATTACACCACGAAAGAGAACTGAAAGTTTAAATATATATGTCAAAATATAGGAGATGTCTTCCTCATCTGTGTTATAAGTTAGTAAGACGTGAACAAAATATTTCTTCTCAAAATCTGAAAATATTTTGTTTTTTATCATTGCGATTCTGTTTCATACAGAAAACTATATTATGTTTCATATACCTCTTCATAAAATGAAAAAAGCTTCTAATAAAAAAAATTCTAAACCGAATCCACTTGTTATTGTTAGTATCACACTTTTTTTTTTTTCTTTTTTTTATCGTATGCCTTTTCTAATGTTCTCAAATGCCCTTTTTTTTTTTTTTCGAATTTTGAGTAAGGTTCCTAATTCGAGGAATCTCCTTAAATTTGCCATTCATGTATTATTTGAAGTGGAGAACATTTGGAAAAAAGGCGGATATAACTTCCACAACAAAATTTTATTTTCTACCGAAATTCAGTTTTGTTTTTTTGTTTGTTTGTGCATCTTGCATCTTTGTTTGTACTCTTGTGAAGTTTTTTTGTGACGCCTTATGGGGTTAAATAATATATATATATATATATATATATATATATATATATATAGTGGCACAGCCAAGTGGGGGAGTTTGGGGGTTAAACCCCACCCACACCCCCAGAGCTAAAAAAAATTACTATAATTGCCGCTTATATGAATCAAAACTACTAAAGTTAAAATTAAGTTTTTTGACTTTGCCGCCTTGGCAGAATCCCCTGCTTTCTTAAATCAAATTCTATTCAACAATGTGATTCAATTAAACGGCGAAAATTCTACTTAAAACTGTGAAAGCGCATATTACACTTATAGGTTATGCCAAAACTTGATTTTTGGACTGCGTCACTTTGTCGAGACGTCTTATAGTAAAAGATGGGTCATATACTCTCACACAGACGCTTTGAGTTATATAGTATACAGTGGTCTGTTTCTTAATTGCATTTCTGTCTTTGTTCCACGTTCGAAACAATAACAGATCATCGAATTCCAGAGAAAAAAAAACATACACTTTGTAAGTCTCTCTCAGTTTCAAGCGGCTTTTTTTGCGTTTTTTGCTCTCAGTTATATCTAAAACCAAGCTATGTGCGTACCCAGGAAAAAAATCTTTGCAAAAGTAAGAATTCCAAAAAAGTACTTAAAGTTATAAAAAGCTATTTTTCGATTATGAGCAGATTTTTGCAATCGGTGTTTCTTTCGAATTTGTTTCGTAGGGGGTCTGTACACAAATTTAAAGACTATATTTCTTTTGTTGGTAATGTAGCAACGACGTCTTGCTTATGATGGAGATTCATATATTTATCGTTAAAATTTTATAAATTAGTTGTGGTTCCTCTTTTAGCTATTTTTAATTCTATCGCGCTTCTGTGAAAAGGAAATCTCTTTCCTTTCTATTTAAAATTCAATAATTCTTAAACTCTTTTATCGCAGCTTGAAGTGATCCTTTTTCAATTAATGTACATGTCTAAATTCTTTCTTTCGTATGTGCTTGCGGTTTTCATATGAGAAATGAAATCATTTTCAGTTTGGCATCTGCATCTGCGTGCCTTCCTAATGCATACATTTTGGATCACAGAATAAATAAAGAAAGATAAAATGCAACGTCTATTTCTCGATACATCTGCATGCTAAAATTCCTGCAGATGTTAAGTTCGGACAGTTAGTTTTCTGTGTTTATAAAGATGCTGATATGGTAATCTGGTTTGGCGGTTTGCGTTCAAAAAAATTAGAATGTGTTTCTCCTTAACGAATTTTCTTCTGTCGACGCGGATAAATTTGTGGCATCTCAAAAAAAGGCATTCGATTTTGAGTTTTCATGATGTAAAGATATAGACGTTCTGAGTGCTGGGGGACCGCCTCATTTTTTTTTTTTTTTCAATTATCTTTCTTCAAATAAAATATTTTTTTTTTTTTTCATGGAAGCCTCAAGTCTCCGATATGTTTCTTCACAGGATGAGAGCCTTCGGGTTCTTGCTTATAGCGTATATGTATGAGCTCCGGTACTCTTTTTTCCTAGAATTTAAGCCCTACCTGTGAGTATGGATTTTGAAAAAAAGAGGCGTTGAATGTGCGTTAAATGCATTTTTTTAGAAAAATACTATCTATAATTACACACAATTTTACGCTAACCATGCATTAATTAAATTGATCAGCAATTTATTAGTTATGCGTTGATTTACACTTATTACATTTTAACGAATGCTATCTGCATGTCATTAAAATTATACTAGCTGACCCGTCCGGCGGTGCCTGGGCTCATGATAATTACCTCAAATTTGTATGATTATATATCTTATATCAATTTTATATTTTTAATTGAAATTTTCACTAAAAAATATTGATTATTAGACAGAAAAGCCTTTTTAAAAGACACCTTGTTTGGTTGGTTTTTTTTTTTTTTTTTTTTTTTTTTTTTTTTTTTTCCTCGTAAGTGTCTCTCGTTTCATAGTTTAAAAAAAATAACCCCAGTTGTCTGAATTCTATAAATTTTTCATCAGTTCTTGACAAATCAGGTCTTGACAAATGCAGTCGCCAGGTCGCCACTGGCGACCTAGTTTTTCTATCTAGCCACCAAGTTATTTAACCCGATTTTTTTTTTATTATTATTATAATTTTTTGTACAAAAATTGACCTAAAAAACGACCATAAATGGCATGTTTTCTCATTTTCGGCAAGTTTAATTAGGTAAAAATAAGTTTAACAAATGCAAATTTTAAATTAATAAAAAATAATTATTTGACTGACTTCGACACGAAAATAGACAGAAATTGTTTTCCTGCTTCACTGTTTCATCCATGCCCCCCTCATCAGATATAGATTTTGCAGCACTCACTTATCCAGACATTTGAAACCTTCGGCAATCAGCATTTCCTGAACATACCGGTTAATGCAGCCTTTACATTTTTTTTCATAGATAAATAATTTTGATAAATTTCATTAGAAAACTTTGTTTATATCATCTTTTTAAATGATGTAACTGTTCTAAACTATTGAACTAATAATCCTACAATAGGCTTATTATTTTTCTCAATTAATTGATAAAAAACTTTTGTGCTTTTGAAAATTAGTGACTTCGGAGGGGAGCAGGTTATATTTTTTTACTGGTAACTAGAATTTTTTACTGGCTACCAGATTTTATCAAATTTGTAAAGCCATGGTTCTAAATATAATGGTTTTACAGAACGTGGAAAAATATTGATATCTAGCTGTAAAAGAAATGCTTTCTTCTCGCGTCTTTTTTTTTTTTTTTTTTTTTTTTTTTTTTTTTTTTGCGACGTGTTTTTTAAAATAACAACACAAAAAAGTTACTGTCCGAACTCTCTGAAATTTTATTCGATTGTAAATATAACTGTATCCAACCCCTCTTTAAAATTCCGTGAAAAAAGTCTAAGTCTTTGACTAAAGTCGAAGAGAAAAGAGTCACAGAAACACAGAGTCACGTCAAAAAAGACTAAGTCACATTTAATACTGAAAACATGAGCCGACGCCGAGCAAACCCACGCCAAAATACCCAACTTTCTTTTTGCATTGTCATCGAAAAATTCTCAGATTTTTTTTTAAATACTTTTATTCATCAGAGCGTTTCCAAATTTTTGTAGGCGCTGTAATTTTGATCTTCCAAGATGCTTTTAATGGATTGTGTTGAAATACAGACTTTTAGTTACTTTTAGCATAGAAAAAAGATCGTCTTCGAAAGGCCCGATATGACATGAGGTTCTAAATAAATCGTAATTTAGAATGCTTTCAGCCGTTTCACACCTTTAAATTTCCCATTTATAATAAATTCTTTATGCCAAGCATTTCCATCTTAAAAGTAATCTCTATACTAAATTTCAAGTTTCTAACACTAACAGTTTCAACTAAATCATAATTTAGAACACTTTTAGAAAGTTTTCAGCTCATTTCGTCCTTTTAAATTTTTAAATGTTTTTAAAAATGTTATAAGGAAGCATTTACTACATAAAAGTAATCATCATGCCCAATTCCAAGTTTTCATACCTATTGTGTCACATAAATGGCAATTTTAGAATGCTTCTTACTCTTGCATTCTTTTAAATTTCGAATTGAGAAAATAAATTCTGGGGAGCATTTACGTCTTTTAAGTAACATCCATATAAAATTTCAAGACTCTAGCCCTAAAAGTTCTAAATGACTTGTTACATTTGGCAAAAAGCAAGGTAAATAAGTCTATTGAAAATTTTGTTAAAATTGCTTCATTATTATTAAAGTTAGGAATAAGAATCGTGAGAATCGTGATTCTCTTGTAATGAAACCTTGTGTATTTTTGATTGAACAAATGGATTCCAACTCTGTTATTTTCTATGTAAAAATTATTTGCTGTACTGTGCTCTTCCATCTTTAAGTTTTCCCCTCATCATTTTTAAACATTTTATAAATCTAACCTAGTTTTGTGTTATTTCATTGGTGCATTTTATAGTTTGTAACTCTAATATTGTAAATGCTGTTTAAACGAATCATAACCAGCGTAATTGCGGAGAAAAGCATTATGATTTCATTCATTTAAAAGATTAACCGATGATTCATATAACCGGCGACCATCTTTATTATAAACTCAAAACCCCCCTAGAACCGAATTCTGGCTGCGCCACTGTATATATATATACATATTTGGTAATATTTGCTCTATGAATGTATTTCTAAAAATAAAAATAGAATGAGGGTTTTTTGTCTCTTGAAATATACAAGAGTCATTCTACATTACAAATAGTATATTTTTTAATTTTGTTGAAAATATTTTGTGAAAATTATTGGACTGGAACAAAATTTAAATTTAATAAGATTAATCACATTGTATGTTTCCAAAATATAAATAAAACATAGTCACATAAAAAAAAAAAATACAGGGCCTCACAAAAGAATTGAAATACATTACCATCATTCGGATGTTATTCCTTGAAGAGCATTTGAATCATGTTATATTTTTTTTTAAATGGAGAAAAATCTTAATTTACATTATTAATAATCCTTGTCAATAAAATTATTCTAAGATAAATCATGTTTTCAACACTCGTTTTATTTAATCAAGATGAAAAAAGGTGGTCAGAACACATATTCCCATTAAAAAAAGAAAAAAAAAACTCTCTTAGTCCTATCTTTGGTACCTTTATCAGAGGTACACTGCAAAAAATAATTGTTGATTTTATAGTATAAAACTGGCACCCCAGCTGCCAGTATTATACCGTAAAATTAACAGTATTAAACAGTAAAATAAGCAGTAATACGCTACCGCGCATCAACAATTTTTTATTTATTATTATTATTATTTTTTTTTTTTTTTTTTGCAGTGTACCTTTATCAGAGGTAACATTGAAATTTGTTTTAATATACAAATAACTTTTTTGTTGATATTCTACACCTGACATTTCGAAATGTCGCCTATACGACATTTCTAAATTAGATATTCCGTTATGCATATCAAAAATGTGAAAATGAAATTACTTTACATATTCATTTACAAATTTTTCAACAAAATATGCGTCTATTTAAAAGTAATATCCAAGAAACCTGCATTGTTACAAACACTTTTATGAATAAACGCAATCTAAAGTATATTGCATACTTAATGAAGCATTTTGTACATATTGTGGTGGCTATAACGTTCTGCGAGAAGAAATATTTGTCTACAAAGTAATATTTCTTATACATTTTTAATGAATTGGATTTATCTTTACTTAGCTTATTTTCCTAAACACAATGTAAAATTTAACAAGCCTTCATTTTAGCAAGCACGAATGTCAATATTTCCATACATTTGATTAATTTCAACTGTTCGCATGATTAAAATTGCAAAAGATGCATAAGGAAAAATTCTGAAAGACTTTTTCTTGCATTGAAATCAGCGCAAAGACTTGTTACGAGAGATGAGACGGGCTCAGTCCGAGCCTGGGACCAACGTGGCCCCGGGCTCTGCTATATGAAAAACAAATTGAAAATTGTACGTCAAACGTGACAAATGAGGTGCGTTCATACTATAGCTAGTTAAATAAATATTCAGATATTGATGATTTTTAATTCTCTGAAATGAATTTTATCGTCTACAGATTAATTTCTGTAATAAAATAAGTATCTCGATCGCTTGATCATTAAACCTCGGAAGCTTCTATAACAAGAAAGAACCAATTTTCTTAAAAAATTCAAATTTCTTAATATTTTCATTAATATCTCCTAAAGTTTTGTTTCGATTTTAATAAAATTTGAAATGACTCGACAAAAATCTGCAAAGATAATATATCTTAAATTACAAACCAATCGGTTGGGTAGTTTTTGCGTTGTTATATGTGGACGGACGGACCATACGATGACAATAGGTGCTACGTATTTATATAATTACGAACGCACCTAACAAGAATGTAGTCTAAGTTTCCAAAAGTGTTTTACAATCTTTAAAAATCAATTTGAAAGGGAAATGAATTGTCATTGATGGGGTATAAGGAGAAATATTCTATCTAATCCTGAAGCCTTTGTACGACGGTGTTAATAAAAGAAACCGTGGGATATCCCTTGTTTATCCTCGCTTTCTGTTTGAAGTCTTTTTCCAGAATTATTGGAAAACAGAACCCGTGTCTTTCTGCCATCGTTGTACAATGGTATTTTTAAAATGTAGTAATTGGGATTTTTGCAAATGTCTGCCAGTTTTGGGGTATAAATGCAAAAAATTGTTTTTAAAACAGATTTTCAGGAACATTAAAATCACGAAACGTTGTCGTGAGCGAGTATTTAGAATTAATACTTATTTATGTGTAAAAAGATATTTTTAAATGAGAAAATTAATCGTGGAATAATTTTAAAATGCTATTAACAATTTTCTTCTAATGTCGGTATCGGACTCGAGCTCCGATGACACAATTTTTAGAGTATCGGATTTCAAATCGTCGTATTCCAGTGATGTCGGACTTTGGAAAAAGAGACTGAACTCATTTCTATTCGTTTCCCTTTCACTTTGCGAAAAAAAAAAGTAAAATATCAATTTTCCACCTTTTTGCCAAAAATAAATTTAGCCATCCTTAGCGCATTCTCACGAAGTCATTAAAAATATGTTAAAAATTTTTTTTAATGCATTCATTTTCCTTTAAAAGATTCAGAGTTGCAATCTTTAAATCCGTTTTTCTCTGCTTGAGTTTTTTCATTATATCAGTGTGTGACTAAACTTCAACAAATATTTTTCAATTGGCTCGTTATTATTATTATTATTATTATTATTATTTTGGCGATCTTAAAGATGCTAAGGTTCGGATTTTCAGTAATATAAGTAATTTATTTTAAAATAAATTATAAGTAAAAGATAAAATAAAATAAAATAATATAAGCTTTTATTATAATGTACCAGAAAGAAAAAAAAAGGGCTAAAAGACAATTGATTGGAATAAGTATTTTTTTTTTTTTAAAGAAATAAATTAAATTGCGAGTGATTTTTTTTTATAAGTTTGTTTAAAAAATAATAATAAAACTGGTTACGAAACCACATTCATTCATACACTGCGGGTATTTGACAGATCGTGCATTTACCAACCATGGTACGTTTCAATGGAAGAACATCACTTCATTTCTGAAGCACACTGAAAAAAAAAATGTTGATTTTACAGTATAATAGTGCATCCCAGCTGCCAGTATTATACCGCAAAATTAACAGTAATAAGCAGTAATACACTACCGGGCATGCGCGGTAGCGTATGCGGTCATAATAATGGCAGCTGGAATGCCAGTATTAAACTGTAAAATCAACATTTTTTTTTTTTTTTTTTTTTTTTTTTTTTTTTTTTTCAGTGCAATTAATCTCAATGACATTTACGTGATCACATTTACGTACCTTTATTGAACAAATATTTTTCCAAGATGCAAATTTTAATTTTATTTTTATTTTTATTTTTTTCCCCAGAATATTGTATTGTCAACGGAAATACGTCACACTACCAAACATTGGGTAAATTGCAGCACAGGGAGTATGTTGCAATTGGATTGCAAGATTTGAACCGAACGGACATACAAAGCAAATTAAATAAAAAATTTAAGTAAATTGTCATTTTTACTATAATGTTCAGAATTGTAGGAGAAGTTTATTATTTTTATTTTATAATTATTTAAAAATTTGAAAAATAATTAAATTTTTATTTTTTACTTTTTGTTTAATTAAATCATTTTTCTTCATAAAACCAGTTAATTATATGTTAATAAAATATCATTATATACTCAAATAAAAAAACTAGTTCAACGGGTCCCCTTATAAAAAAAATCGTAATTTATTATACTAATAATGGAGACGTCGCAAATATTAAGCTCGAGCTCGGAAATCACGTTTCGAGAATCAGGAGTTTAAACATACACATCTATCATTACCGTCAGTCTGTCAGTTTGCCGTATAAAGAAGAGTTTTAGAGATGAATCGGGCTTTGTAAGAAATTGCACCAATTACTAAAAACTCCCATGCTATCTAAAATAAATAAATAAGTCGACCTTTGTCGCAGTATTTCTAGATTAGACATTCTTTTATGTATATCAAAACACAAAAATTAAATTACCCATATATTACGATATTTTTCAAAAAAAAAAAAAAAAAAAAAAATTACGCATATATTTAAACGTAGTATCGCTGAATCCAACGTTCTTAGAAACGCTTTTATGAATAAATGCAATCTAAAATATATCGCATATTTAACGAAGCATTTTGTATACACATTGTGTATATGATATTCTGTGCGAAGAAATATTTACAAACAAAATATTATCTCTAAGGCATATTTATAATAAATTTGATTTCTCCTAAACACAATATCATTTAACAAACCTTCATTTTATAGTAAACACGAATGACAGGATTTTCATACAGTTGATTAATTTCAGCTATTCGTATGATTAAAATTCAAAAAAGATCCAAAAGCAAACAAACTGGCAGACTTTTTCTTGCATTTGAATTCACAGAAATCATTAAAATCTATACACACTAAAGAGTCACAAAAAAAAAAAAAAAAAAAAAAAAAAGCAGTAATACACTATTATATTGCAAGCAGTAATACGCTACCGCGCATTGCACGGCAGCGTATTACTGCTTATTTTACTGTTTAATACTGTTAATTTTACGGTATAATACTGGCAGCTGGGGTGCCAGTTTTATACTGTAAAATCAACAATTATTTTTTGCAGTGTAACATTGAAATTTGTTTTAATATACAAATAATTTTTTTGTTGATATTCCACACCTGACATTTCGAAATGTCGCCTACGACATTTCTAAATTAGATATTCCGATATGCATAATCAAAAATGTGAAAATGAAATTACTTCACATATTCATTTACAAATTTTTCAACAAAATATGCATCTATTTAAAAGTAATATCCAAGAAACTTGCATTGTTACAAACACTTTTATGAATAAACGCAATCTAAAGTATATTGCATACTTAATGAAGCATTTTGTACATATTGTGGTGGCTATAACGTTCTGCGAGAAGAAATATTTGTCTACAAAGTATTTATTTCTTATGCATTTTTAATGAATTGGATTTATCTTTACTTAGCTTATTTTCCTAAACACAGTGTAAAATTTAACAAGCCTTCATTTTAGCAAGCACGAATGTCAATATTTCCATACATTTGATTAATTTCAACTGTTCGCATGATTAAAATTGCAAAAGATGCATAAGGAAAAATTCTGAAAGACTTTTTCTTGCATTGAAATCACCGCAAAGACTTGTTACGAGAGATGAGACGGGCTCAGTCCGAGCCTGGGACCAACGTGGCCCCGGGCTCTGCTATATGAAAAACAAATTGAAAATTGTACGTCAAACGTGACAAATGAGGTGCGTTCATACTATAGCTAGTTAAATAAATATTCAGATATTGATGATTTTTAATTCTGTGAAATGAATTTTATCGTCTACAGATTAATTTCTGTAATAAAATAAGTATCTCGATCGCTTGATCATTAAACCTCGGAAGCTTCTATAACAAGAAAGAACCAATTTTCTTAAAAAATTCAAATTTCTTAATATTTTCATTAATATCTCCTAAAGTTTGGTTTCGATTTTAATAAAATTTGAAATGACTCGACAAAAATCTGCAAAGATAATATATCTTAAATTACAAACCAATCGGTTGGGTAGTTTTTGCGTTGTTATATGTGGACGGACGGACCATACGATGACAATAGGTGCTACGTATTTATATAATTACGAACGCACCTAACAAGAATGTAGTCTAAGTTTCCAAAAGTGTTTTACAATCTTTAAAAATCAATTTGAAAGGGAAATGAATTGTCATTGATGGGGTATAAGGAGAAATATTCTATCTAATCCTGAAGCCTTTGTACGACAGTGTTAATAACGCAAAGAAACCGTGGAATATCATTGTTTATCCTCGCTTTCTGTTTGAAGTCTTTTTCCAGAATTATTGGAAAACAGAACCCGTGTCTTTTTGCCATCGTTGTACAATGGTATTTTTAAAATGTAGTAATTGGGATTTTTGCAAATGTCTGCCAGTTTTGGGGTATAAATGAAAAAAATTGTTTTTAAAACAGATTTTCAGGAACATTAAAATCACGAAACGTTGTCGTGAGCGAGTATTTAGAATTAATACTTATTTATGTGTAAAAAGATATTTTTAAATGAGAAAATTAATCGTGGAATAATTTTAAAATGCTATTAACAATTTTCTTCTGTCGGTATCGGACTCGAGCTCCGATGACACAATTTTTAGAGTATCGGATTTCAAATCGTCGTATTCCAGTGATGTCGGACTTTGGAAAAAGAGACCGAACTCATTTCTATTCGTTTCCCTTTCACTTTGCGAAAAAAAAAAGTAAAATATCAATTTTCCACCTTTTTGCCAAAAATAAATTTAGCCATCCTTAGCGCATTCTCACGAAGTCATTAAAAATATGTTAAAATTTTTTTTTTGATGCATTCATTTTCCTTTAAGAGATTCAGAGTTGCAATCTTTAAATCCGTTTTTCTCTGCTTGAGTTTTTTCATTATATCAGTGTGTGACTAAACTTCAACAAATATTTTTCAATTGGCTCGTTATTATTATTATTATTATTATTATTATTTTGGCGATCTTAAAGATGCTAAGGTTCGGATTTTCAGTAATATAAGTAATTTATTTTAAAATAAATTATAAGTAAAAGATAAAATAAAATAAAATAATATAAGCTTTTATTATAATGTACCAGAAAGAAAAAAAAAGGGCTAAAAGACAATTGATTGGAATAAGTATTTTTTTTTTTTTAAAGAAATAAATTAAATTGCGAGTGATTTTTTTTTATAAGTTTGTTTAAAAAATAATAATAAAACTGGTTACGAAACCACATTCATTCATACACTGCGGGTATTTGACAGATCGTGCATTTACCAACCATGGTACGTTTCAATGGAAGAACATCACTTCATTTCTGAAGCACACTGAAAAAAAAATGTTGATTTTACAGTATAATAGTGCATCCCAGCTGCCAGTATTATACCGCAAAATTAACAGTAATAAACAGTAATACACTACCGCGCATGCGCGGTAGCGTATGCGGTCATAATAATGGCAGCTGGAATGCCAGTATTATACTGTAAAATCAACATTTTTTTTTTTTTTTTTTTTTTTTTTTTTTTTTTTCAGTGCAATTAATCTCAATGACATTTACGTGATCACATTTACGTACCTTTATTGAACAAATATTTTTCCAAGATGCAAATTTTAATTTTATTTTTATTTTTATTTTTTTCCCCAGAATATTGTATTGACAACGGAAATACGTCACACTACCAAACATTAGGTAAATTGCAGCACAGGGAGTATGTTGCAATTGGATTGCAAGATTTGAACCGAACGGACATACAAAGCAAATTAAATAAAAAATTTAAGTAAATTGTCATTTTTACTATAATGTTCAGAATTGTAGGAGAAGTTTATTATTTTTATTTTATAATTATTTAAAAATTTGAAAAATAATTAAATTTTTATTTTTTACTTTTTGTTTAATTAAATCATTTTTCTTCATAAAACCAGTTAATTATATTTTAATAAAATATCATTATATACTCAAATAAAAAAAATAGTTCAACGGGTCCCCTTATAAAAAAAATCGTAATTTATTATACTAATAATTGAGACGTCGCAAATATTAAGCTCGAGCTCGGAAATCACGTTTCGAGAATCAGGAGTTTAAACATACACATCTATCATTACCGTCAGTCTGTCAGTTTGCCGTATAAAGAAGAGTTTTAGAGATGAATCGGGCTTTGTAAGAAATTGCACCAATTACTAAAAACTCCCATGCTATCTAAAATAAATAAATAAGTCGACCTTTGTCGCAGTATTTCTAGATTAGACATTCTTTTATGTATATCAAAACACAAAAATTAAATTACCCATATATTACGATATTTTTCAAAAAAAAAAAAAAAAAAAATTACGCATATATTTAAACGTAGTATCGCTGAATCCAACGTTCTTAGAAACGCTTTTATGAATAAATGCAATCTAAAATATATCGCATATTTAACGAAGCATTTTGTATACACATTGTGTATATGATATTCTGTGCGAAGAAATATTTACAAACAAAATATTATCTCTAAGGCATATTTATAATAAATTTGATTTCTCCTAAACACAATATCATTTAACAAACCTTCATTTTATAGTAAACACGAATGACAGGATTTTCATACAGTTGATTAATTTCAGCTATTCGTATGATTAAAATTCAAAAAAGATCCAAAAGCAAACAAACTGGCAGACTTTTTCTTGCATTTGAATTCACAGAAATCATTAAAATCTATACACACTAAAGAGTCACAAAAAAAAAAAAAAAAAAAAAAAACTGAAGCATATTTTCGTCATTTTATTTTGAATCTTTGAAATACATTTGAATCGTGTTACACTTTTAAAGTCTAGACATTTTTTTAATTCATCTTATTATTAATTCTTATAACAAAATTAGGGTAAAATAAATCCTTTTTCCAACACATATTCAGGGTACATAGGGGGTCTCACTTTTGAATACCACTAATTTAGAAAAGAAATTTTCGCCTCATTTAATTGAAAGATCCCACGAATAAATAAGGCGAAGATTTCTTTTAAAAAAAAATACTGGTGTTCAAAAGGAGACACCCGTACGAAACCTGATATTTAATTTAAATAAGATAATTTAGGGGTAAAACCACTTTGACACCCTAAAATTTAAGGATTTTTTTTTCTTGAAAAATGCGAAATGTTTATAAATTTCATTCACTTTAGTTTACTCTGCATTTATTAATTTGGAAAACCGATTTTTGTTTAGTTGATTAACAAAATTCAAGCAAAATAAATCTTTTTTTTTTTTCAACACATATTTAGGGAACATACGAGTGCTCAGTTTTTGAATACCACTAATTTAGAAAAAAAAAATCGCCTTATTTAATTGAAAGATCTCGCGAATAAATAATGTGAAGATTTCTTAAAAAAAAAAAATAAATAAATATATATATATATATATATATATATATATATATATATATATATATATATATATATATATATTGGTATTCAAAAGGAGGCACCCGTACGTGATGTATTAAAAAATGGTGGCTTGACAGCTGATGGGTGGGAACGCTTCGAAAAAAGAGGGTCAAGCAGTGGACGCTATAACTCCTCGTAGACTTTAACCTAGACCAATGAAGCAAAAGAATTAGGTTTTTTTAGTTTAAAAGTTAGTGAAATACCTAGTCATTTTAAAATAGCGTGCATTTTTACTAAAATGGTATCGAATCAAAATAAAATGTAAGACTTCAACCACAAATTTCATTACTTAACCCTTCTTTGCATTGTGATGGAAATTTTTTCCATCACTGTTTATTTAACTTTTAAATAAATAAATCAACTTCTTCGCCACCACTATATTTATATAGAAATATTAATCTAGTAAATTTCCCGTGAACTATGTTACTGAACAAAGTTAAAAATCTATTTTAAAATTTCTGGTGTCTAATATTTAATATAAGTATAAAAAAACAATTGTAAAAGAAAAACTCATGCAAAGAAGGGTTAAAGTTGCACAGAATAGCGAAATGTCAATATTAAAAAAAAAAAAAAAAAAAAAAAAAAAAAATCGTACGTATTTCACTAGAAAAATTTGTGACGATTAATTTTCTAGAAGTTGACGGGCCTCCGTCCCTCTCATTCTGACAAAAATGTCGAATTTTAGATTTTTATCTTAAAATGAATCCCAACATCTCTACAACATTGTGTCCAAATTTCTTGAATTTTACGTATCTCTCTTTAATGTCTCTCCTTTTTTTCTGTAAATAAAATGTTTGAATTAATTTTTCTCAGTTCGTATTTTTTCACATTCTCTATGTAATAAAAATAATAAGGCTTCCACAATAATTGAGCAAATTGTCTGATTTTTTTTAAATGCATCTTTAGATTCTATGAGAGATAACTAAAATTGATTTTTTTTTTTATATATATCTTTGAAATTTTTGTTTAAAAAATAAATCCGAACTTATATATATGCGATTTTTATAGGTTTATTCCTTATACTTCCAATTATTATTATTATTTTCTTCTGATCTAATCTTCGTATCAAAAATCCTATACTTAGGTTTGTAGAGCAAAGTACCCAGAGAATAAGATAAAAAGATCTAGTTTGAAATTCCAAAATTGAAAAATAAAAAAAGAAGAATTTTAAAAATGTTAAATTAAAAACGTAATAATAACATATTTTAAGCTATTAATATATTAACAATTTGAGGCCTTTTATTATCTGTAATGATTTTGCGTTATTGAAACATGACCCAAAAATGTTAATATAGGAGGTGCTATTTATAGAATAAATTTTTTTGGTACCGATTTTAAAAATGCTGTTCTTCTGGAGGGAGGAAAAAAGTGTTTAAAGTTTTCGTTAGTTTACTCGCTATGGCGCGCTCTACTTTTTATAACTCTAAAATAGCCTTTTCACCTTCAACGTGGATTTCTATTAAATAAAATATGACTTTCGTGTGTATAAAAAGTACTTTATGCGAACAAAAAGTTGTTCGAAATTATGACCCGTCAAAATGTTGTTACCCAATGAAAAAAAGTTACAAAATGAAAAACTATCTGAAATGAAAATTATCTTTTTAAAACTTTTAGTTAGATTTCGTAAAAAATACTACCTATTACATTCTTCCCTAAGTTAGAATTTCTGAAAAATTTTTGCAGATCTACACCGATCATGACTCCTAGAATCCAAAGCCACCCCCAGTTCAAAACTTTATATCTATCTGTCTATCTATATCACTTTTTTATCGACACGATAACTTCCATAATTCTGCACAAATCTCTTCCAAACTGATATATAAAATCAAGGGGCATAAAATCTCGGTCAAGATCGCTAATGGGCAAAATCGAACTAGGGGGGAAATGGGGAGGGGGTTGTTAAAACAGAAAAAAACTTATAACTTCTTAATTATGGTACATATCGAATCCGTTTAAAGTTATTATTACTTCTAGGAAAAAGGCCAAAAATTTATGTATGACAGATTTTTGATTTCATTAAAAATGCCCCCGAGGAGAGGAAAAATAGGGGTTTAAGAAGAAAAAAAATCACAACTTCGTCATTTCACAAGATACCAAATCCGCTTAAATTTATTATAAATCTTCTTAATATTATCTACAACTTTTATACTGACAAGTTTTTTATAGGACCAACTCTTAGAAAAAAAAAGAACGAAAAAAATTAAAAAGAAAAAAATCCCTGCTGGTTCCGCCTACAGGCACAGGTATATTTCGAAGTGGGCGGTCCCAACTGCATCATCATGGCAAATAGGACTTTTTTCGGCAATTCCCAATAAATAGGCATCCCACGGTCTGCGTCTTCGAAATCTACCTGTGCCTTTAGGCCGAGCCGTCAGGGATTTTTTAAACTTATTCAGTCCTATATTTGACATTTTTTTAACCATCCTTTGACTCTTCTTTAAATAGATAAGTAACTTTTTTTGCTTTTTCACATCTAATTTTTCTAAATGCCGCCTGTAACATCACTAGAAGTAGCATCCATCAATTAAGTATTCTTTTATTTGTACCAATGATATGAAAATAAAATTGCTTACCCATATTCATTTACAATGTTTTTCAACAAAATAGCCATATATTAAAATTTGTTATCGATGAACTCTATACTTTTATGATTAAATGCAATCTAAAATATTTTCCATACCTAACGAAACATTTTGTATACCTTTTGCCTATAACATTCTTACGAGAAGAAATATTTATAATGAATTTGATTTCTCCTTACTTAACTTATTTTTCTATGCACGATATCATTTAATAAACCTTCAATTTAGTAAGATTTTCATACAGTTGATTAGTTTGAACTATTCATATATTAAAATTGGAAAATATGTATAAGCAAACATTCTGACAGAGTTTTTCTTATGTTTGAATTCACCGAAAGCATATTAAATATAGACTTCTTTCAAAACTTATTTAGGAGAGCTTTAATAATATATATTACTTTTAAGGAAATCGATTGTTTGTGTGGTTGTCATGGAGATAGTTGGTCAGTAAATTCCTTGATCTGATCTATATCTGAAGATGTCAAATATAACTTCATTTATGACAAAAAGATCTTTCCCTTTCACTCGAAGTTATAAAAGTAATAAAAGACAAATTTGTGAAAATAAAGTAAGTCTTTACCAAATGTTTCTGAATAAACGTAGCTTAATTTCGAAATACAAAATTTTTGTGGCCGTAAAAATATAAATCAAATAGAAATCAATATATTTTTTCCCATAAAATTCGTAGTCAATAATTTATTTCTTTCTTTCTTGAATAAACATAAATTATTACAACAAACAGAAAAAAAATCTTTTTTTTAAATTTAGGCATATTCTTTCTTACGAGCAGTAATTTTCCCATCTGAGCGAAAATGTGTCCAGGTTGGGACTCGAACCCAGAACCTTTAGCTTCTATTGCCAATGCTCTCCCAATTGAGCTATCTGGACGCCATCCCAGCCAACACAATATTCACTGAGAACAACTATTTGGTCATGACAATTATTTGAAACAGCACAACAGAATAAACCACAGGTCAAGGATCTCCAATAAACTACAGATGACTAATTACACTATAACTATTTTTTTAACACATTCAACTGATTGGTAAATAATTCATAATTTTCATTATTTCATTTGTTTTCATTATTTTGACTTAAGGATTGCTGTAATGCTTGAAAAAGTAACATTTGTTAAATAAATAAATAAATATATATATATCTTAAATATTTGTACATTTCTTGCTCATTTTACAAATTACAAAAAAATAAATAAATAAATAAATAAAATAAAAATAAAACACTTTGCTTAAAATATCTGTTATACTTGCCAGACATGCCATAATAAGCTTTATTGTAGCATTGAAAATGTTACTGTATTATTTATAATAATAATAATAATAATAATAATAATAATAATAATAATAATAATAATAGACTAATAATAATAATAATAAATGCTTTCAGTTTATGATTTTTTATACCGTAAATTAAAATTATCATGAAATTCCGTATTACTGAATTTAAAAACCGAATTTGTATACTAAAATTGTTTAATTATCGCAATCCTATAATCTACCGACAGTTTTTTGGATAGATATTTCCTGAGAAATAGATATTAAATGGAAAAAGAGTCTAAATATGGATTTCAAGTTCTTAAATTTTCAAAGCTAGGCTTAGGTTTCCCATTGGAATTTTCAGTAAATGTCAACAAAAGATAAAATGTTGCCAACATAAACTATACTTATTTTATTACGTAAATTAATCATATCATAATAACAGACGATATAAATATTTATAAAACTAGTTATAGTACGAACGCACCTCATTTGTCACGTTTGACGTACAATTGTTTTATTATACCTTGTTTTATTATATGTTTAATGGTAGTAGAAGGTTAAAACAAAAAAGAAAAAAAGAGTTATTTTTCACCAAATTTTCAAAATTGATATTATTACATTTTAAAAATCTTTAAACCTTTTTCTTTTTTCATTTCCTCTTTACTGAACGATAGTAAAGAGGCATAATAAGTTTTCATCACAAAAACACGTTTCTTTATAACTTTTGCAAAGCGTCGTAAGCTGTGTTTTAATGGTTAACGTGTTTTAACCTTTATATATATATATTCCAAGACAAACAATCAAATACTTTTTTTTTTTTTTCCATACAGGTTTCTCTCGTTTAGCGCGGTTTCAGTTAGTGCGGTTTTCAGTTAGGGCAGTAAACTTTTTATTACATGCTCCTTCGATAAGCGTGGACAAAATTTCTATTAGAGAGCAAAGCACGAAATTGGTGATCTTTTTTTTTTTTTTTTTTTTTTTTTTTTTTTTCAGAAGAATGATGGCGTCAAATTTTTAAAAATGAAATTTTCAGAAAATGCCGAAAAAAAATGACATTAAAAGAATTCTAGGAAGTTTTTCAAAACTGGCATTCCTCAGCCAGCATTTGATAGATGTAGACCCAGCCATCAGTAAGAGTGCGCCGAGGATTAGAAAATCAAACTCTGTGTTATCGTAAGATATATTCCAAAAAGAAAAAAAAAACTGTGCAATTGGCAATTGATACGTTTTCGGTTAAATAAATTTAAATGCATGTAAATTTGAAGTAATCAAATTGTATTACAATAAGTTTTAAATCAAATTATGTAATTTAAACAAAATTAACCTAATGGTAAGTAAGCTAACAAAAATACCCTAAAGAATTGTAGTAATGCAGAATTAAAATTAAAATTGACTTTTCAGTGTTTCTCGAATGTTACTTATTAAATTAACTCACATATTTATAAAGTTCCTGAAAATTAGATAAACTTTTTCTTATAGTTTCAAATCAAGCTGTAATATGTACTTTCTAACAATAATATACATCAAAAACAAATACAGTAGTACATTGTTACATTGTCTATTTATGTATAATTATGGGGATTTTGAGAAAATTGTCTGTGGATCTATTGTAGTTTTTCGCATTCGGTGTAACGTTTCGATTAGTGAGGTATAATATTGCGGGTTCAACTAACTGCTTTAATCTAGGTATACTTGTATATAGCTTAATGTAGTATCAAACGCAAGTCTGTAACTTTAATATTCTATGAAGTAATCCCATTTTTTGGTACAAACATGGAAAATCCAACAGAACGAAATGTTCAAACATAATATCATTTGGCACAAAGACGTTATTTTAGGCTTCAATCATTCCATTAAAGGCAAAAATGCAAAACTAAAATATTTTCGTATTTTAAATTCCCCCCTATCCTTAATTCATACATCACTTTTCGTTACTTAAATACTGTAAATTGTCTAAAAAAAGATGTTTTGTCATATCATTATGGCATATGACATGCACATGACTGAACATCACATCGACTGTTTCCCATTTTTTATACCTATTGCTTCTATTCTACTATACAGATATGGTCATTTTGTAAAATTTTAAATTTTAAGCACCGGATTTAAATTTGGACTTCATGACTGGAATCTATCTATTTAAAATAACTAATATTGCTGAAGTTAACTATTGGAGCTTCATAAAAATTTTTACAAGTGGAAATTTAAATTTAATTTTTTTTAAATAAAATTATACACAGTTTTGTCGTATAATGCAGTTTAGAATTAAACTTAAATACTTTAGCTATTTCGTCGAAATATATATTCATCTTTCATTTTAAATATTTGTCGTAAGTTTATATAATTTTTTTTTTAAATTCTTGATGCAATGCTGCGGTGTGTGTAAAATAATGTAATTAATTTTATAAAATTATATTGACTTTATGTACTTTGTCGTTTTAATATTTTTACACTTTATTTATTTATGTATTAATATTAATGTTTGCCTTATTGCTTCTACCAAACAAAAAAAATGTAGGTGTTATGAAGAATGGCAAATTAACATAATTTTACAGTATGAAAAAAAAAAGAAAAAGAAAGAAAAAAAGAAAAAGAAAAAGCTACAAATCAAAGTTAACAGGCAAACATTTGTATTGTACCATATCATCATTATTATTTATTTCATTTTATAATACAGTATTTGTATTAACTTAACGTATTTTTAACGAGTTTCTTTTATATTTAATACTTGGAAATATTTCCAGAGAGAAAATTTCTCACGCCTTGATTCATAATAGTCAAATTTTAATTGCTTAATAGGCGTATAGCCAACATAGTGAAAAAGTACCCAAGCCGGAACTCGAACCCGGGTCATCAGATTAGCGCCCTGACGTTCTACCAACTGAACCACTTGGGAACGATACTCAGCCTGGAACTTTTTCACCATAGGTGTTGGCAAGGCTACAAACCCCATACATATTCCATCTTGTGCTGCGTTTGTAGCCTTGCCAACACGTTATGGTGAAAAAGTTCCAGGCTGAGTATCGTTCTTAAGTGGTTAAGTTGGTAGAACGTCAGGGCGCTAATCTGATGACCCGGGTTCGAGTCCCGGCTTGGGTACTTTTTCACTATGTTGGCTATACGCCTATTAAGAAATTAAAATTTGACTATTGAGTTTCTTTTATTTTTAACACTTTCCAACTTAGTTGAAAAGTGTTTATGACTTCGGTTTGTCTGGCCGTCTGTCCGTGCTCTAACTCCCGTAAATATGCTCGGATTGCTCTGCAATTTTTATATGTTATTGTCGTTATCTATAGCATGTTCCCTATTTCAACGGAAGTGTGTAGCACTTATAGTTTTTTTTTACAGGGACAGTCAAAAGAATTCCGTTACATTACGTCTATGGAGAAAAATCGTCTGCGGTTTATTTAAATAATGTTTCACTATTTTAAACGCATTGAAATTTATATATATCACTAAGGTGCAGTACAAGAGGCTTACTACAGAATATTGTGTGTATTGCAGTCCTCGTTCATTTACAGGGACACACAAAAGAATTTTCTACTGTCTGTTAACAATAATTCCTGGAAGTGCGTTTTAAGTTACTGAACGCGATTTTAATTTTAACTCGCTTTTTGTCTATTACGTGGTGTGTATAAATTCTGTAGATCCTATACAGGGAAGCACAAAAGTTCGCGAACAAATTTCCGTTTATTGACAGAAACTCCAGACGGAGAATTTTAAACTGTGCTACGCGTTTCCTAACTGAACTAAAATTTAGCATCCTATGTAGTATATATACAAATCTATAGATCCTATACATGGCTGAATAAACGTATTCGGATATTTTTCCGAATATTGTATATGTTGGAAATTCCTGAAATTATGTTTTTAAATATGTTATACGTTTTCCAAATTGTTTACTTAGATGTTATCTTTTATCTTATTAAACGGTATGATTTGTAACATTATTTTGGAAGCGTTGGAAAGTGTTACATAATCTATGCTTGACGCATGATTTTTCATTCTTGTTTTAATCTAAACTACGACGTTTTACTGAAAATTTCCATATTGTGTTATGCAAGTTATTAGATAATCGTGAAAAATACAATAATTCTTGCAAAAAAATACCAAAACATAAAACACTTAAGTGCTCAGCAATGAAAATAATGAAGGAAATTCTCTCAATGTTAAAGAAATTAAATAACATTAAAATATTTTTTTTATTATTATTAATTTCTTTGGTACAGACTAAGCTACTCATATTTTGGATTTTCAGTAAAAAATATTCCAATTTCCATGATTATTTGTTAACTTGCATAGCATAACAAAGAAACTTTAAGTAAAACAAAGTCGTTTTAAATTTTTTTTTTTTAAGAAACTTTGCATTTAAAGCAAATAGTTTAATTAAAATGGTAAGTTATAAGAGGAATATTTTGTTTGCTCTTATTTTTTTTACTGGCTGTAATAATTTAAAATAGAAATTCGTAATCGTATATGCAGTTAAATATTTATATCGGACCATTGCATTTATATATACTAAGAGATTCAATCCGGGCTTCCTATAGAATCTATATATTTAAAGCTAAAAGAGTAGTACTTATTTTCTACACTTGTTGTTTATAGAATTTCCTTTTGAGTACTCACATGTTCAGAAATTAGCATTTTGTGTTTGTTGCTTAAGTTTTGCACACTAGTGTAAGTTCATTTAATTCGAGGACCGTTTGGAATAAACCAACCAGCGTAGCGGCCGAAGCTCCGCTAGTATAGGTGACAACGATTTTTTTTTTATTGAAAACTCTAATAGATTTTTTACATTTTTAGATTTCCCACCAACAAAACAAAAAAGCATTTTTATATCAAAATTATCTGTTATGTATTTTAATAAAGTTTTGAAATATATTCAAAACGATATTTTCGTATTAGCCGAATACCAAAGGTTAATAGCCGAAGATATCGCCACATATTTTGCTACGTAGTCCTAAGCAGACCTTTTGATTCTGATAATGTCAGTGATTTAAGCGCGTAATTAGATTACATGTCTGTTAAATTTGCGATTTGCTTATTTATTTATTTCGTTATGGAATATTAGCCGGACTGTAACTTTAGAAAAGATTTAGCTTAACTTAAGATCTAGCACACGTTTGAAAATCAACTTGTATAAAATGGTTAAGTAAAAAATGTCGCTGCCTCCGGATTTTTATAATAACGTCTAAAAGAAAAGTTTTCTTTCTAGAAATTATAAGAAAATCGTATTAAATATGACGTTTTAAATATATTATTTATGCGAATTATTTATGTATGACATATTTTCTCCATTTAATGCTTTTCGCGCGTAATAATTTAATTATTTTAAAATTTTCTTTCTCTTTTAATATTCCCGCGTAAATATATTCTTCAGATAAAAAGTGTTTGGCTGAACTACACTGCAAAAAATAATTGTTGATTTTACAGTATAAAACTGGCACCCCAGCTGCCAGTATTATACCGTAAAATTAACAGTATTAAACAGTAAAATAAGCAGTAATACGCTGCCGCGCAAGCAGTAATACGCTACCGCCCATGCGCGGTAGCGTATTACTGCTTGCGCGGCAGCGTATTACTGGTTATTTTACTGTTTAATACTGTTAATTTTACGGTATAATACTGGCAGCTGGGGTGCCAGTTTTATACTGTAAAATCAACAATTATTTTTTGCAGTGTATTTATATTGTTTTAAGTACAAACGAGTTAATATTTCATAATCAGGTTGCACGCGATAGAGATAATTTTTTTTTAAAGTTATTTTTGAAAATTATTTTAAAAACTATTACAAATCAGAAAATTCAAATACAGTTTTCAAACAAATTTCGTTTAAAAGTACATTCCCCCCCCCCCCTTTCAGCTGTGTAAAAATCAAAATTGTGCGATGTTTAGAAGTTGTAAAAAATGCATTAAAAGCGAAATTTATTCGTCATGTGTTGCTATTGTTAATCTGACGTCAGCATTATTCACGGACATGTTTTTTCTTTGTAATATAGATATTAAAAATATGGGGATGTTTAATACTTTTCAGCAAGGGTGTATTTTTTTTTTTAATTCTACATGCTGTTTTATTAAATTAAAACTCTAACTAACTATCCTTGGAAATACCATCTCTATCAAGCATCAGAAAATGTACATTCACTGGTGAAGAAGTGTTCAAAATTACGAAGTTTAATATGCTTTTTGAATGACTTTGTATCGAATAGGGTTAACAATGCAGATTTCGAGAACACGATACAGTTAACAGTGGAAATGTAAAATACATTTTAATTTGATTTAATTTGTTGCTTTTCGCCAGCCGCATAAAATCGCAGCATTCAAAACTTATCTGAGAGACGTAATTTTCTGCTTAAGTCAGCTCCCATATAAAAGTGGCTTCTTCAATGCTGAAGGGGGGAGAGGAGCATACTATCAAAGGAGACGGTTAAAATTCGATGTAGAAACCTTTTCGTGTGCTCTGATGAATGACGATTCCAATCATACCTTCAGCTGACAAAGCTAGAAGTCGTTTTACATTTTTTAATAGACTAATAAAGTTGGGGAAGGCTTTATGCATTAATCATTCAATCTTTTCCAGATTGATTGTTTGATTGATTATAACCACGTACGCATTTATTGCATCATTAAACGAAAATTGGATAATAAACATTTGTGTTTTATATCTGGACAATATGCAAAACATACAGTAGAACTCCAATTATTCGGATCACCAAATAACCTGATCGATATCTAGCAACTAAGAATTGCATTTAATGAAAAATAAGAAATTTTATTTGGAGTGTGTATTTGGATTGAGTATTAATTCAAAGTCTGTATTTACGGTCAAGGTGAAGCAATTAGCATTGTTGAACGTGTTAAATTAACAAATCTAGATATATGTAAGTAGCTTAGTTTTTTTTTTTTCATTATTACTTATTTATTTTTTATTTTATTTTTTTTACTAGGGTCTATGCTCGCTACTCTCTGCTAGGCCACGCTGGCCAACCCCCGTCCAGACACCGGGGGTTCTAAAACACGCTAATCTGTTCAGTTTTATTTTGCTCAGATTATCTGATTACAGAAGATTGAATGATATTATCATGACAAGTGGTGATGTTCTGTAATCGGGTTTCCATTCATTTCTCTTTGACTGTGGTAATTTTTTTGTTTCCAAGGCCGCATCCACCGCTGTCGCGACAGCTTACGCCTTATTTCGTGACTGATTAAGTAAGATCTAGCACACGTTTGAAAATCAACTTGTATAAAATGGTTAAGTAAAAAATGTCGCTGCCTCCGGATTTTTATAATAACGTCTAAAAGAAAAGTTTTCTTTCTAGAAATTATAAGAAAATCGTATTAAATATGACGTTTTAAATATATTATTTATGCGAATTATTTATGTATGACATATTTTCTCCATTTAATGCTTTTCGCGCGTAATAATTTAATTATTTTAAAATTTTCTTTCTCTTTTAATATTCCCGCGTAAATATATTCTTCAGATAAAAAGTGTTTGGCAATATTATTATTTGGGCATTTTAAATATGACGCAATTTACCTCATTAAATGCTTTCCGCACGTAATAATTTAATAATTTTAATTTATTTTCTTTTTAATGTTCACGTGTAAATATATTTTTCAATTGAAAGATTTTTGGAAATATTGCTATTTGCGCTTTCTTTAAATCTGCCAACAGTAGGTAAAAATGATTTTTCTAAGCTATATAAGCTTTTTTATAAAGCTATTCAGATAATGAAATTTTAAATAAAAAATCGAAAAAAGAAAAGCTTAACAATTTTTTAAAAAATAGATAAATTTAAAAAATGATTCTACACTGCACACCACAATCGTGTTAAGTGTGTGCCTGTGAAAGGCGATTAAATTGCTTTATATGCTTAGTTTTTTATCCTATAAAACCTTTTTAATAACTATTTTGACCGATTTCAACATTAAAAAGCGTTTAAAAATAATTTTTCGATTTAAAAATTGTCTGCTTCAGCGTGTTTATCATACAGTTCTTTATAAAACTACTAGTTTTCATATTTTTATATTCAATAGTTTTTTTTTTTTTTTTTTTAATGTAAGCCAAGAAAGTGTACTGGTCGGCAATAAATTCAATTACGGCAACGACAGCAGCGTTAGTTATTTTCTTTAGAATAGAGAGATATTTGGAATAAAAGACATCTCACATGACAATTACAAACTCTTATTCGCTGACATATCAACGAAGCTACTTTCATTGAATAATAGTTTAATTTTAATAAAAATACGGAAATTGTATTAGCAAATAACGTTTTTTTTCCTTCTTTAAGTGCATATTAACGAAAATTTGTTGCAAAGAACAACAAGAAAACCTGGACAGAAAATAATATCCGCATACGAATTTCTTATTCCTCATAATGCCGACAATTCTTTTAAGAAAAATATTTCAAATATTAAAATCCTCTCATTAAATGCATATTTGGCAGATGATTTTGGTACTGAAGTTGAAAATGAACCCGAAACGGAGAAAAAAAATCGATCATATAACAAATATTCTTGGGAATCTTGAATTCAAAAGAAAAAATAATTAAATTTTAAACTTAATTTTTCGGTATTCTATATTCAGCAGCAATTGCTTCACTGGAAAGTATTTCACATATTTTAGCAACTTTTTAAATAACCCGAGATAGTTAGGACAGAGTTGGAGTAATAAAATTACTGCAAGAAGGAACGTCTCCAAATGCTCTGATAGCATTGATGCTTCTTATTTCGTCTGTTTTATTTACTGAAGGGGAAAACATTTTTCCAAATTTAAACAAATTAAAAATTGTTTGCAATAAAATATGAATAAAATTTTTTTTAATGGTTATCTATTAATTTAATGGAAAACAACATTGTTAATTTGTTTTAGACTAACGAATTACGTAAAGAATGCTCAAAAATAAAAGTCCGTTATGCCACTTTCAGTATAAATTAAATGCTGCTAGAACAGGATTTTCCAATTAGCGGCCTGCGATGCTTATTTCTGTGGCTCACGGAGATCTTTGCAGCAATTAATTTATCCTATAATAAGCTTTTTCTCTAACAAAGGAAATGTATTTAATTGCTAAGAATTTTTTTTTCAAACTGAATGTTGTTCACGTAAGGAGGAGGGCACCAATTTGAAACTTTCAAAAAATTGACTTTTTTTAGGAGTGGGTGGGTGGGGATTTTCTGATATCTTTATAGTGTCTAGAATGTAACCCAAAAGTGATTTTTTAAAATCCGAATTCTTATAAAAGTTACTGCGACAAATATGCCACTGTAACTAATTGCCACGCTTTTAAACTTAAACGCGTCGTTTTCAAAACGACATATTTGTACTTGGCCGCTTAAATTGCTCGAGAACTGCTCGACCGACTTCAATTAACTTTTAACAGAAACGTTCAGAATTTAAATCTGTATGGCACAACGTAGGATTTATATATATATATATATATATTTCATTTTTCGATTTTTTTTACAAGCATTTTAAGACCATTTTTATGGGACCAGAAGGATTTCTTTTTTTAAATCCGCCATTTTCACAAGTATTTAAATTTTGAAAAAATCCTAAGCTACACCTTAGCCAATCCGCTAAAGATTAATTGCATCAAGTTTATTATTATTGTTATAATTATTTTGATGTTACAGGAAAACTCCGTGCAAACTGACACTGCATTTTCAGAACATCCTTGTACATATGGATGCCAAGGAAGAAATGTGATTTTTTTTTAAGGAAATTTTTACGTAAAACAAGTAAAGGAATTCTCAGTCCTTCTCTTATTTAATTGACCAAATAGTTCAAATTTTTGCTCAGAGGCGCGAAGAAACGATTTGGACCCCGGGGTTAAAGTTTCTTGCGGGTATGCATGCTATATGTACATTTACACAAAAAGGGATAATTTTAGAAAGTAGTAATATTTATTAAATTCGTTGTTTTTAAGATAGATTAATGTTTAATTAATTTGTAAGTTTATAAAAGCTTACTTTTTAATTAATTTCATTTTAAAATCAAATTAACGTTTAATTAATAATTATGTACTATTTATAATTTGTATGCATGGACACTATTTAGTACATTACGTAGGCGACATTTCGAAAAGTCAGGTGTGGAATATCAACAAAAAAGCTATTTGTATATTAAAACAAATTTCAATGTTACCTCTGATAAAGGTACACTGCAAAAAAAATAATAAATAAAAAATTGTTGATGCGCTGTAGCGTATTACTGCTTATTTTACTGTTTTTTACTGTTCCTTTTACGGTATAATACTGACAGTTGGGATGCTAGTATTATACTGTAAAATCAACACTTTTTTTTTTGCAGTGCAGATTAAGCTAAGGTCCTGGGGTTCAAATCCCCGCCTGGACACTTTTTCACTCAGTTGAAAAAATTACAACTCGTATGATTTCTTTACCAATGAATAGGATTGTGTTAAAATAATAAAGTTAGATAGGGACGTTGCATTTAGCGTGTTACATTATTTTTACTTGGAATCTTTCATTGTGGGGCCTATATCAACCATGAATCTTGAAAACGAGTTTTAAATCATAATAAACTTATAAATTGTTTTGAACAGCGTATATTTTCATTCCCACTCTAAACAAAAACTGGATTTAAACTTTAAAACTTATGGAAAACTACACTGCAAAAAAAAAAAAAAAAAAAAAAAAAAAGTTGATTTTACAGTATAATACTGGCACCCCAGCTGCCAGTATTATACCGTAATACTGGCAGCTGGGGTACCAGTATTATACTGTAAAATCAACACTTTTTCTAACAGTGTAGAGTCTACACTGTAGACTAATAAGTCATTCTTGCCCATGCGACTAGAAGAAGTGTCGTGGCGAATTGTTCTTTTCCTACGGGCAATTAAATGGCAGCGTGAGTCAGCCCGGATTGTAGGAGCCTTACCCTTGTCTATCCTACTATAGCAATAACACACTACCGCGCATGCGCGGCAGTGTATTACTGCTTATTTTATTGTTTATTACTGTTAATTTTACGGTACAATACTGGCAGCTGGGATGCCAGTATTGTACTGTAAAATCAACATTTATTTTTTTCAGTGCATTTTTATATATAATTGTATAACATTTATAGTAACGTGGGGCCCTATTTTATCTGGCGATCCCGGGAAGGTTTCCCCACTTCTCGGCCACTGCTTTGACCTTTGTTAGAAGATACTGATGACTTTTCCTTCATATCCATTCGCTCGGCTGCATTATAACTTTTATAATGAACTCCAATCGAAACTAAATTTGAAAATATTCATGAGACTTTACGACGCTCGTTATCATGAAATGTTTTATATTTATATATTTTTCCCCTGAAATGGCATCAAATAATTAAAACTTTATCGTGTAAGAATGATTGCAATATGAATTCCCTTTTTATGATTTATAATAACCATTGAATGGATTAAATGATTATGAGGTTTCAAATTTATTAACTTAAGCAAAAATTTTCTAAAAAAAAAAAACAATATTATAACAATTGCATATGGTATTTAAAGTTGCATAAAAATTAAAAAAAAAAAAAAAAAAACTTTAATTATCAGTAGTTTTAGTTTGAATTATTTCATAATGTACGTTCATGATTTTATTTTTCAAACTGAAAACCGCCTATTTAATTAGCTCGTGAAAATATCTATAAACTTTATATGCAATTATTTGGGTTAATATTGAATATATAACAAATTAGGGATAATGATATCTCTAAAAAACTTTTGATGACGTAAATATGCGATAATTTTAATAAGATTTTGATGTATTACTGAGATAGAGAAAAGTAACATAGAAGGCTGAAAAGTAACATAAACGAGATGTATTTAAAGTGGTCGCAGGGCAGGTATGCTAGTCTAAATATAAAATGTAGTACATCTTAATTAACGCATGTGTAGACTCCAGAAGGTAGGAGGGATGTGAAGAGATTTGGTTCATTTAGAAAATATAATTCAAGAAATATAAATAGTGTGCAATACATTTATTTCTTAAAGCTGTTCTCAAATCCAAACTGGCTACTTTCTGACACATTTTTTAATTAATTTTTTTTCACAAAGGCATGAAATTAGCAGGTGTGCTTATTCAGAAACTATGTAATCAAGTCATGTTTTCCCTTTTTCGGTAAAAACAAAAAAACTTTCAGAAAATACTGCCAAAGTGGGCGTTTTGAACGGAATTCTCGACGCGGCAGTGCAAGAATGACTTGTAACAACTTGACTTAAAGTCTTTTGGACGGTTTTACAATTATGCCTGTAATTGTGTGGCAACGGATATGGAACGGATTTGGAAGGATTGTTAAACATTAGATTTTGGTTTGCTATGTGGCTCAGGTTTGAGTACAAATGATACTTATTTTCTAGTGTATTTTACATGTATCTGTTTTAATTCATATATTTATTGGGACTGAGGTATACTGGTTAATGTGGCGTAGAGTCCGGTGGGGGAGTGTTTGCAAATATGCTTTCGAATGATTTTGCATTTGATTTATGTATTGCGACAGTCTGGCCGAAACCCACTGCCACTTTTTGCGCTGTTTTATCGTGCATAATTTTCGTTCCGAAGCATGGCTGTTATTTGTATATTATACCCACTGCCGATGAATCCACAGTCTTTTAAGTTTCATTATCTTGTTCTGGTTTGATTTGTTTAAAAAAAAAAAAAATCTTTGGTGTTTTGCTGTTTTTCACTTGTTAATTAATGTTTAAATGTGGTGTGGAATTCTGGTTCTGCTAAAAATACTTGCATATTATGGTCTTTATATATACAGTCCCTGGCCAAATTATTAGACGCAGTTGTTTTTATTATAATTTATTAAATATCTGGAAAGATACATGAGGAATTATCCTGAAACTTCAGGAGTGTAAGCAACATGATAAACATCATATATTTCCGCGAAGATTTTTCCCGAAACCCCATAAGGGGCCGTCAACAAAATGAAGAAAAACGAATATCTTTTGGATAACCCTGTAAAAACTAATATCGCAAAAAGCATTCAAACTGTAGATTATGATTAAGTGGCTTATTGTAATAATTTGGGTTCATTTTTATGAAGATAGCATGTATACTCGAAGAGAAATTCACGTTTTTATAAAAACAGTCCCAAATTTTACCAAGTTTTTTGCTTACAATTTGCAGAGTTTTTAATATAAAAACAAGTTATTTTCAGAAAATATGACAAACAAAATTTTACACAATACCTGCAATCAGAATTAAAAAATAATAAAAATTGTATGAAAAATGAGCAGGTTTACTAAATATTGTTTCACTGCGCATGCGCGAATTCAATCAAAATATACTGTGCATAATATATTAGCTAAATGTATAGACCAAATTTTATGAAAGTCTCAAAAACATAGCTTGATAATTCTGATAGTAATCGTCGATAGAATAAGCTCGAATTTCGCTGTTCCCAAAAGGAAGCAAAAAGATGAGGGGTTGTATCCAAATATAGTACTAGCTTATGAAAGTTGACATAATAAGAATGAAGTGTCTCTCATTCTATATTTGATACAACCCCTCATCTTTTTTTGGGAACAGCGAAATTCGATACTTATTCTATCGACGATTACTATCAGAATTTTCAAGCTATGTTTTTGAGACTTTCATAAAAGTTGGTCTATACATTTAGCTAATATATTATGCACAGTATATTTTGGTTGAATTCGCGCATGCGCAGTAAAACAATATTTAGTAAACCTGCTCATTTTTCATACAATTTTTATTATTTTTTAATTCTGATTGCACGGTATTGTGTATAATTTTGTTTGTCATATTTTCTGAAAATAACTTGTTTTTATATTAAAAACTCTGCAAATTATAAGCAAAAAACTTGGTAAAATTTGGGACTGTTTTTATAAAAACGTGAATTTCTCTTCGAGTATGCATGCTATCTTCATAAAAATGAACTAAAATTATTACAATAAGCCACTTAATCATAATATACAGTTTGAATGCTTTTTGCAATATTAGTTTTTACAGGGTTATCCCAAAGATATTCGTTTTTCTTCAATTTGTTGACGGCCCCTTATGGGGTTTCGGAAAAAAATATTCGCGGAAATATGTTATGTTTATCATGTTGTTTACACTCCTGAAGTTTCAGGATAATTCCTCATGTATGTTTCCAGATATTTAATAAATTATAATAAAAACAACTGCGTCTAATAATTTGGCCATTGACTGTATATCGAATTACATACATATATTTATTATACAATGGTTTGCGGCAGGTTCAGTAGAGGGAAGGGTATTTTTTCTAGAACTGTATCTTTAAAACATATTAAAATTCTGTGGCAACTGCGAATTTTTATGAAATTTAGAGTCTAGATAGAAAAGAAAATCAGACAGACACACAAACATACCAATTTTTTATCCTGGGGAAAATTATATGGGACCACCATTAAAATGAACCCTTTCCACTGAAAATAAAATTACCAAAATGATAGCATCTATTCAAAAGTTATGCGTGACAATATTAAATTAAGTAAGTTAGGTTGTATACGTGGCGAAACGCATGTACGTTTATATGTAGTTTCAACAAACTTCCTCATTTTTTAATTAATAAGAAGAAATTCTATTTTTTTTTATCTATTTAAATTTCACGTTATTAATATCTAATTATACTAATTTCAGACTAAACAGATTAATGCAGGCACAAGAGGAAAGTGAAACATGTTCAGTTAAATAAATAAAAATTGGCTTCACTACATAGTTCAGTATCTAAAAATAAAATGTTGTACAGCTTAATCAACGCACGTTGAGTCTCCACATAGGCATGAGAGAACTGCGAAGAGATTCGGCTCTTTTGGAAAAATTAATTAAGGGAATATTAATAATGTACAGCAAATTTTATTTCCTAGAAACAAGATAATTTTTCACACGCTTGGTTCACATTGAGACGAAAATTGGCGTAAGTAATTAGCAGTTGCTATCCGCGCGAGTTTGAGAACATCCTGACATCGTTTTATTTTTAACGATTAGCGATGCTGTTGAAAAAGGAGAAAAAAAAGCTTGAAAGTTGAAGTTAATAAAAGATGAAGCGCTTGAAAAGAAATTAAAAATGTGGAAAAAAAGATCCCTCTCATTTTTTTTTTTTTTTTAAATTAAGTATCTTTATATCTAACGGAAACACGTCTTTTAAGATATGAAAGAATCAGTTTTCCTCTTTTTTTTTTTTTTTTTTTTTTTTTTTAAGAAATTTGATAGACCAATTCACTTTAAGTGATCCAATACAGTTTTTTATATAACTTTTATACTTGTTTATTTGATTTTTCGAAATTTGTAAAGATGAAACACGATAAAAACTTTTAAGCATTAAGGAGAGCTTTATCTTTTTAACTGGATTATTGTTTACATCTGAACAGAAAACAAAGATTTCAATAAACATGAGTTAAGATTAATCTTTCTACAATTTCAAAATATTTTAAACTCATGAAAAGTTTAACTGATACTTAAAAACTCGTAAAAAGAAATCAAAAGCAAAGAAAAAAGCAGCCCCCACATTTACAAAATAATAATAGTTTTATTTGAGACGGAAATACGCTTTTTTAATATTTAACACAAAAAAAAATAAAAAATCAGTTTTCTTTTTCTTTTGTTTTCCCTCTCGTTTTTTTAAAATTTTTGACAGACCAATTCATTTTACGTGATCCTAATACATTTTTTGTAATTTTCGTATTTATTTATTTAATTTTGTGACGATTTTAATTACGAAACATGATAATATATATATATATATATATATATAAGCATTTAACACGGACTTTTCTTTTTTAACTGTATTATTTTTTACGCCTGAACAGAAGAAAAAATAATTCGGTGAATCAGAAATAAAATTCATATTTCCTCGGCTAAAAATATTTTCAACTTATGAAAGAGTCAACTGGTGTTAAAAAACAGATGCACAGTGTTATTTCTCAATATTTTTTAACAACAGAAAACAAGAATAATATGTTTCATATTGATGTTACTGCAAACGATTGGTAAATTCGAGCGTTTATTATTGGGTTGTCGAGAAAATCATGACAGATAGTTAAAAACTTTTCACTGTTTTCTTACCACTATTTCCGAATAATAATCGCCGCCTTATTTAATCGCAACTTTTCGGCGATTTATTAATACGAAAATTGTTATTCAGAAATAGTGACAACAGCGTAAAAGTTGGCAACTTTCCGGACAACTCAATAGATCAAGATGTCGATATCAAATATTTCATAAGATTTGTGAAATTTTAATAATTTTTTCAGGAAGTGAAAAAAAGCTCTCTTTCCTATTTCGGACGATGTGTCCGAAAGAAGTGTAGAAAATGTTTACCAAAAAATAATCTACATTTGAAGCACAAATAAAATGTAAACAAGTTAGAAATTGTACGTCAAACGTGACAAATGAGGTGCGTTCGTACTGTAGTTAGTTATATAAATATTCAGATCTTGATGATTTTTAATTCTGTGAAATGAATTATATCGTCTGCAGATTCATTTCTGTAATATAATAAGTATCTCGGTCGCTTGACGATTAAACCTCGGAAGCTCCTATAACAAAAAAGCGCCGATTTTTTTTAAATTCAAATTTCTTAATAAATGTTTTTATTAATATTTTCTAAAGTTTTGATTCGATTTTCATAAAATTTGAAATGTCTCGACAAAATTCTGCAAAGATAATGTATCTTAAATTTCAAACTATTCGGTTGGGTAGTTTTTGCGTTGTTATATGCGGACGGACGGACAGACAGACGGACGGACCAGACGACGACAATAGGTGATACGTATTTATATAATTACGAATGCAACTAAAAAACAATTGTAATCATTATTGGTTCACTAATGTTATCTCATACCATAATATTTTCCTTACAAATTTTAAATCTGCAAAGTTAATATTTTATGAGGTAATATAAAATATTTTGCTATGCTGGAGTCAGAATCCATAAAACTTTAAAGCCGTTTCATTAAGTAAATTTAAAGGTTAACAATAACAGACATAAAATAAATAAAGTAAAGGAAATTTTTTTATTAAAAAAATGGCATTGTTGGCAGATGACATTTACACTCCAGAATGGTTCGGATTAATTACTACTTTTTATTTTAAAATTACCTTCATCTTGAATATTCTATAATTAATACATTATATCCACACTTGCATATATCCTTCGCTGACTTATTATGACTACATCCATCTTATATACTTACACCCATCAACTTTCAATGCATATAACAACAATAAATATAACAATCATTTATTCAGCAGTTAAAAGTAATAGTGACCAGAGTACGCCGATTTAAATCAGGTTGATTACAATCATGATTTAAATCACACTGCTTTTTTTTTAAATATTGATTTAAATCAATATTTAAATTTATTTCTTTGGAATATGTAGTTTTTCTTTGATTTAGAATATAATAAAATTCAAACAACCCACATGTTATTTATTTATCACAAATAAGACCCCCCCCTCCTCCTCCCCCCCCCCCCCCCAAAAAAAATTAAAAAAAAAAAAAAAAAAAAAAAAAAAAAAAAAAACTTTTCTGCCTCTCTGAAATGCCTCTTGACCGCCGAGCAAAAGGACAAAAATGTATTGTTGTTTCCTCGGTAATGTTTTTAAAATGCTAAAAAACCATGATATTTCAAACATGATATAAAAAACTTAATTATGCACATGAATATAATCCTTGAGACTATCAATCATTACTTAATGTTTTAAAAATGCATTATATTTGCGGAATTATATTAATTTAAATAATGCTAATATTGCAATGAAACCTAGAGTATAGTGAACGGATATACCAGTTCACGGCGGTGAGAAGGTTAAAATTACCAATTGTAAATTTTATATTCCCAATCTGTAGTCTGTACACATTTATTTTTCCCTTCTAAATAAAGATATAACAGTATTCATCACAGAAAAGATATCCTGATGGCATTTCCAGAACAAAAGTGACCCAAAATTCATTTGGCCATTATATGTCCTTATTACAAGGTCATTATTATCATCATATGCATCACATAGATGCTATTTAATATGACATTGTTCTAATTTGTTTTCAAATATCTTACAACTGTTTTATTCATGGGTGTATTGCAGGCTGTAAGAACACAGAAAAGCAAAATAAAGAATAATGTCAATCTACAGATGTTTATAGCTGATCAATTTTTCAAAGAATTTTTTATGTTTTGTCATGAACAAAAACTTGTTAATTCTTGTGGTAACAAGTAACAAGTGTGTAAACAAAAGATATTTCTCATGTAATTGATTTTATTCATCATGAATTTAAAAATACGATGGATCTGGTACGTCTTGGTTACATTCCAGTTACCTGCAGAGAAATTGGTGGTATACATTTAAATCATATTTATCAGCAGGAAAAAGAAAAAAGTTGGAAAGTGCTTGAAGGCCAGAATGTCTGCTTGAATTTAGATGGTTGGTAAAATATCCACAATGACTCTACTAGTTTTGCAACTGTCACGAAATACAGCGGAGATTTGTATCTTGTGAATTCCATTAACACATCAGAAAATTCACGTACACCTTATAAAAATTGCTCATGAAGTAATATTAAAATGCAAAGCTGAATGTAGCTGTTTCATTGGTATCTTTGTCACAAATAAAGCAGCTAATGTCAAGAGTATGCGTGATGAATTAAAAAAGGCAAAAAAAAAGTTATGGCTGCTCTGCCCACTTGTTAAATTTATTGGAAGTGACTTGCAAATTCCAAGTGTAAAAGAACATGTCATTCATATTGCAAAACATTTTAGAAATAATCATTTTGCAGCAACAAAACATAAATAACGAGGTTCTCAGAAGCTAGTACTACCTCAAGATCGTCATTGGAATGCTCTATCTTCTTGTTTATCAACTTATATATAAAAAAAAAAACTTGCAAATGCTGATGAAAATATGTGAAGAGCAATAGAAAGAAAATTGACAATACTGTAAGCAGCAAAGTATTAAATTTTGTAATTAAAAGGAATGCGAAATACCTAGTTAATAGATTTGAACCAAATTTCATAGCCTATTTGATAGATCCACGATATTGTGGAAGTGATTTTGATTGAGAGTTTAAAGAAAAAAACCTTTTGATTTTGCTAAGAAGAAACACACTAGTAATTTTATTGCTTTAATCATGATATTCGTAGCTAAGGCAGATCTTTTTTATGATTTTCTTTTTTTAACAAAATATTGTACTCTAAATGTCTCCTTTGTAATGGTGGAAAGCACATTTCAGTTCATGTTTTTGTGAAACGTCAGATCAAAAAGCAATAAAGCAACTGCTCACATCTGTAGCATCTCTAAAAAAGACTATGTTCTACTTATGGTTTAGCACATTCAAAACTTAGACTGGGGAATGAAAAAGCAGGAAAATTGTTGGGGGGGGGGAGGGGTTATATAAAGCCTTGAATAAATGAAAAAATGAATAAATGATTTTGAAAAAATTATAATAAATTTTTCGTATCTTCTAAAGTATTCGTCTATTTTTCATTTCAATATTCCTAGTTACTAAAAGTCACCAAGGTAATTCCAAATGAATTTTTCCCATTGATTTTCAATATCAGGTATTAATAAAATCAGAAATGAAAATGAAGGTAACTCTAAAATTCTATTATTTATTATTATTATTATTATTATTATTATTATTATTATTATTATTATTATTATTATTTACTTTAATCTTTTGAGAAAAATTTTGAAAATTTATGTCATATACTTAAAATAAACTGTATTAACCAATGTGCATATATGTATATTCTTTTTACGAAAAATGTTATTTCTAAAGATTTTAGAAATTATAAATTTTACATCTACACATTTAAAGAAAATGTTTTTAAAAAATAGGATACATCTTATATGCTGTAAAATACTACCTATTACAAAAAGAAAAATATATCTGTTTTCTTAAATAAAATATTTTCATGCAATTTTAAAAATTTATCAATACATAGGGTAGATGTGCCAGTATAATGGACACCCTTAAGGAATTTCTTTAAAAATAATTTTTTAATTAATAGTTATAATTGTTATATTCCACATTTTTTAATATTATATTAATCTACCAACAATATTTAACCATGCTCATAGTCACATTTCCCAGTGTGAATCGAAATTTAATTGTAAATAACAGAAATAAATCAAAACACCCTAAATTCCAGTAATGGACACCCCACAAAAAGTAATAGATAATTGATATTATGATTGTAATTAAAACTAGAATTTAAAGAAAGCATATTAATGAAATAGAAAAAGCTGAATTTTTATTGATTATTTTTTTATAAACAAAAATGTTGAAGGTGGCCCATTACTGGAAGGCGGTCCATTACTGGCACATCTACCCTATTTATTAGTTTTCATATGGTATTTGCATTTAAAATTTTAAAAATCATCAAGCGCTCGTATTAAATTCATATGTTTAATGTAAAGAAAAATTAACTTAATTTTTTTTTTTTTTTTTTTTTTTTTTTTAAATCATGATTTTTGCGTACCTTGATAGTGACTCATAAAGAATCTTCCATAGTCCTAATCCACAAAATAACAATATTTTTTTTACATGATCGGGATACTGTTTTCATTAATGACAAAATGTTCTTCCGTCAATTAAAAGCAATAAACAATTTCAGTAGCTTACAAATTTATGAACAAAGGAGCGGATGTTTGAATCACAAATTCCTAGTTGAAACATGTTAAAAAGCATGAGTTTGAATTTCATTCGAGGTCACCATTCTCACTTAACTAAAAATTAAATTTTCAACACACTACCACATTTCCATTTTTGCGAAAACAAACTGAAAATCTAGCAATAAATTAAGAAAATAAGGAATATAGCCAAAGAAAATGATGAAATTTACGAAGACAAATGAATGAGGAATATGAGATGTACAAAATGTTAAATAAAATTTTTTTGAGAAAATTCATGAGTTTTAAATGCAACTTAAGCTATCAAATTCATCACCAAACTTCTCAGAAAAATATTAACTTCCATTACTCGAAATGGCAGCATCAGAATAAATAGATGGCTGTCATTATAGTAACTTACTCAAAATAAGTGGCTTTAACCTTCAATAAAATTCAGTTTTCCGAATTTCGGAAAACATCTTCTGGCCCCGTGCTATAAAAAAAATGCGACAACCCACTTTATTACTCATGCATCTCATGCGCAGAGATAGATTTTCAAATTTTAAAATTCAACACATCTTATCTAGAATGATAGAGTGCACTTAAATTATATTGATATCATTTCTTTCTCAAATGCTTAAAGCCACAGGGAAGCATTTCAAGAGACAGGTAATATTAGTTTTTAAAACGGCTTCCTTAGTTGAGTTAGTCAAACGTATTTTTCGTCAAATATCGTAAATACACTTAAAGTATATATATATATATATATATATATAAGTGTGTATTTATATAATACTGATCACAGTTATATAATACTGGCAGCTGGGGTGACAGTATTATACTGTAAAATCAACACTTTTTTTTTTTTCAGTGTAGCAATTATAAAAATTTAAATATAATATTCCAAAAATGAATTTTCTATCTTTCCAATTGAGAAAAAAAAGGAAAATTTCCAGGTATTTTTTCGAGCATTCCTATTTTTAATTGTATCCTATGGATTTTTTAAACAGAAATCGATTTCTACAAAATTCAAATATACGAATCCAAAATTACAGCTCATACCGGTAAGTAGTTCTTGAGTTATACTGCAAAATCTACCCGCATTGCCATCTGTTTTGCAACGATTACAAATGAATTTAACATTAGGAATTACAAATTTTAAACCTTCATAACTCCTAAATTACTTAACCAAATGACTTCTTGTTTGGTAAAGGTAAAATTACTAGGGTAAAATTCACCGAAAAAAGCCAAATATGATGTACAAATTATATGTTCGTATTGAAAATTTGTGGTACAATTTTTGGTCAGTGTGAAAATGACACTCTAAACCTAAAAAAAAGAAAGAAATTGAAAGAAGACACAATTCTTAAGAAAACACAATTCATAAGAAGACACAATTCCAGTGGAATTGCTATTGTTATCCTTTTTTTTTTTTTTTTTTGGCCGGCTGTACTTTCTGCAAAAGTTTGACTCTTCTTTGAATTATCTACTACTGAAATGAAAATTTTATACTTTCTGAAAAATATGACTTATTTGAATTTTCTATTAGTTAGATGAAAATTTTGTTTTTAGATGTTTTATTTCAATATCTTTACTATTTTGCGGCATAACCCAAATCTAAAACGTATTTAAAGTACATTGAAAAAATACTTGTAATACACATTCTCTATATGAAGAAAAATTTTCTTCACTTATTTTAATTTTATTTATTTATTTACTTACTTATTTATTTTAAATTTTATAAAGTCCGTCCTATCTCTCTCTTATGCTGTAAATATTCCTCAATCAGGAATCCCTCCTCCCACTAATGTGGTTCTTCCCGACATAAATGTAGTTCCTGTCACTTTTAAAAAAATAACAATAACAATGTAGCAACTGGTACACTGATGCCAGTTGCTACACTGTTACCATATTTATATAAAAAATGTAATGCAATTTGATTGTTTATCACACGACATATAATGTATGAAAATTTCGTATATATAGGAATGAAAAAGACTCTATATTTAAGTCGCCACAAAGAAGGGGGGGGGGTTAAAAATTTGAAAAATCCTTTAATAGTTTGCTTTTACCAATTATTGTTCCTTTTTTCTTCTTTGAGTAGAACTACGAGCTATTTACACTAGGTTTGGTATCAAACTTAATTACCGCAGAAACTTTCATTTGCAACTTTTGTTCGTCGGCGACAGCACCCTCCCCTGGGGAATTCAAAGATGAAGTTCAAGAGACGTCACTCATGAGTTATTGATAACGAAAGAATGATGGATTTTCTGACAGCGCGGTATTACGTTAATTACGGGAATTCGTGCTTAATTGAATAGCATCACTCATCAAGTGGCACCGCGAGGATGGGAAAAGGTGATAGAGAAGGCGGAGTGAATGATGCTTAGTAATCGATTACTCTCAACATCGATAACTTTCCTTAAGAAACCAGATGTTCTTCCTTGTTTAATACCATTTTATCCGAAATTATGCTGGATAAATTATTGTTAAAACTTTTCGACTGTTTTCAATTTTTCCGTTATATTTAACCCTTCAGCGATTCTTCGGTTTCGTGGTTGATAATTCAGTAAGAATAACTGAATCAAAAGTTAAACATGTGTAAAGGGAAGTCATCGAACTTTTCCATTCTTGAGGCATAGGTAGCAAGTTTGATATTAATGCAAGAAGGAGTAATCGTGCGTTACGCATAAGTTTGGAGCTATTTTTCCAGACACATGGAGGTATTATATTATTTACCTTTTTTACCATTTAGTTCTCTACTTTTGAAATAATAAATGTACAACAAAATATAATATAATATATTACATCTTTTCAACAATAATAATACTTTTTATTTTACATATGAGGGAAAATCGTTATAATTTCCCAAAAAATCATTTTAAAAAAATTTCATTTAAGATATGAGCGCAAAATATTATTTTTCTAAATTTTACTGTAATTAAATTGTACAACGTATCATATTCCCACCTTCACACATATGCATTGATATGCATGTTCCTCCTCTCTGCTTTTAAAAGATGTCCCTTCTTCTTGGAATTACTGTTTAGGTCGGATTATGCAGAGTTTATTATATTTCGAATTTTCATTAATATAATGAATTTTCTTCCATGTACGACCATTGTTATGAAAGTTAGAATACGAATTCCCCTCGTAAACGCATAATCTGAACTCATAGACGCTTTTATATCAATGTATTTTGTTATCATTTTAATAATTAACTATTTTTTGTATACTAAACTTAAAATTATACCCTAAATAATAACCCTTTTTTTAAATGACCGCCATTTTGTCAATTATAAACTTTTTAATCTAAATGTCAGTATAAGCTCAAGAAAATATCATAATCTTCCAGAATATAATTTAAAAAAAAAATTGGTTTCAGATGACTGACTGGTGAAAAAAACGACTGATCGATTGGAGGACACTTGCACACACACTCGGTCATATTAAGCAAAGTTTCAAATATTTCCGATTTAAAAAAAAAATCATTGAGCCGGTCTAAGCTTCAATAAACATGAGATAAAAACCCATGAGTTGATATATTTGATCCTAGTTCAAGAAACAAAGTTCCCCAAAAACATTTTTCTTTTTAAATGCCAAAGATGGTAAACCTCTCCTTAACTCTGTAGCAAAATGTCTACTCAAAAGAAGCTGTTTAAATATGGCCAGAAGGCAGGAAACCAAACTGTAAATTCCAATTTTTATTGATAATATACTTAATCTTGAAATCTGAAGTTCCCAAGAAATTTTTTTTGATGGAGTGGTTATAAAATCACTTTCCCTGTTTGGAGGACATCTGTGGATAAAAAGGATGAGCGGATTCAAACCACATTTAAAATTTTTAGACTTTTGGAGGCATGGAGAGTTGAATTCAGTAAAAACAAATTTTGTGTCATTTTGTACAAAAAATATGAACAGGAAAAAAATGGCATTGGCAGAGTTGAAACTAGACAGTTTGCATTATTCACAGGTAAAAAAAAATTCTGTGTGTGTGCGTGCTTGAAAGTAGCGCTAATTTCCTTTTGAAAGGCCTTGGGAGCATTCAGAAGGATAATTCATTCGAATAACTGACGAATTGTGTTTAGCATTTACCCAATCTTGCTGTATCAAAACACAGAAATGCTTTGGTACTTGAATTTTGGTAGTACATTTTTTTCGCGGAACTCGTTTTCCGTACCTTAAAATGTGTAAATATAAAATACGATCTCATTGTGTTAATTAATTTTAGCTACAGATGCCTCCAAACAGGAAATGTTTTTTTTTATATATACATAACCACACAGTATGAGAAATTAAACTGTGAATTTGTATAAAAATAATCAGCTGATATCTATACTAATATTATAAAGCAGTAAAGATTGTTTGTTTGTAGGGGGGTAATCTTTGGAACTACCGAAGTGATTTCAAAAGTGATGGTGGCAAATTGATGGTGACACTCCTTGCTCCAACACAGGCTATGTTTTATGTCGATGCCACTACCCCAGGGAGGGGGGTATAGCGATTTTGTATTTTCAATTTCATCAAAGACGTTGCATAAAAAGAATTATCAGTGAAAAAAGTGAGAACTTTTTTATTTTATAAAAGTGGTTGTAAATCTGAAAGAAAAATTGCTATTTTAATGAAACATTCCAAGCACCTAAATCCGTGTTTCATTATGTTATAATTAGAAAATATTCTTGCGCTAAAAGAACACAATATGGTAGAGGGGGAAATGCTGCAGTGCATGACATTCGATGGATTTTCTGCTTAACAACGAAATAAAAGAAACTGAGAAATAAGTGTTCCATAGTCCCATGCCAATATTAGAAAAGACTTAAATTCGAATCACAGATCCAAGCACAAACTAGTCGTTGGGGGCCACCGTAATACTTACCCATCATGGATATGCATAATATGAAATATGAAAACAAAACATGTGTAAACTATTTATAAAATGCATTTCAATTCGAATAAAATCGTGGCTTGATGACGACATAAACTTTAAATGCTCTATTACTGAATTACGTAAAAGAAACATCCTTATAACTCCAACATTGATAATCATATTAACTAACGGTTTACTGCGTCGTATTAAACGTCTCATTTCCAATTAAAATATATCTTTGAATTGAAATCTTAATGAAATATCAAAGAGTGTAGAAAATATTATTACAAACATCTCGGCAATTTATTACCCGATTGACTTCATTCTTTATGCAAAATTTATGTTTTTTGTACTGTCTTTCATATTCACTCCTTAAAATAAACAAATTCGAAAATTTTTATATACCTTTTATCAGAACGAATATTTCGAGAGTCCGAAAAAAAATAGTTTCGGATAATCGAGGTTACTGAAATTCAATAAGCTTCTTCCCCTTATGTATAACTAAATGCATACCAAATTTCAAGTTTCTATCTCAATTTGTTCGGGAAATAGAGAGTTTACAGACACACAGACACACAAATACACAGACACACACACAGACAGGCGGACGGCAAAAAAAAATTTCTAAAAATATATTTTTCACAATTTCCAGTGTCTGAAAACACTCTAAAAAAATCCGTGAAAATACAAGAGATTTTCCGTAAAATTTTACGGAGAAGTTTCATTTTTCCAAAATTTCAGTACAATTTCCGTAAATGACATTAGTTCCGTTAAAAAGACTTCACATCCGTAAATATGCAGAAAGTTTTCCGTAAATTTGATGGATTTTTTCCGTATTTCTTTCAAAACAGTACAATGTCCGTATTTCTTGCAAAACAGTGCAATTTCCGTAAATGACGTTTAAAGGTTGAGTACAGAAATCGCCTTTTTTTAAAATGCGAATTAAGATTGTTGTATTTACTTGAGTTCTTGCAGGATACAGGCCTGGCCCGGCTCGACCCGCTGGCCCATTCTAACCGAGGCCATGTCAATTTATTGTGAAAAGAATAGTAATATTTATATTTTTTTAATGAAATATTTAGAATATTTTTTTAATTTTTATAAATTACAAATATATATATATATATATATATATATATATATATATATATATATACAAAATAAACTTGAGTCATGAAAAACACAACACTCAATTGAATCAAATTCACCTCTGTACTATAACTCCAATGTTTAAACTAAACTGTAACTAAATGTTTAAAAACAACACAAAATGTCGCAAAAACATATATGTATCATTTATTAAAAACTTTTACTTTAGGTGTTTTTAAAATATACAAAACTGCATTTCACATTAAAAACCTAGCGCTTTCGAGCCGTCCTTGCTCATCATCAGGGTTAAAACATCACCACGCAGATACACACACGAAAAAAAAAAAAAAAAAAAAACACCGTGTTTTTTTTTTTTTTTTTTTTTTTTTTTTTAAACTTACCTATCCCAAAGTCATTAATTTAAAATTTTTCTCTTTTATATATATATATATATATATTTTTTTTTTTTAAATGTAATGTTAAAAATATAATGTTTAACAGAACCGTACGCAAAAGCTCTCAGCATAGCTGAAATATAAAAATTTAATTTATTATAAAATTGTTTATTTGCGTAAGTTTTTTTAAATAAGAGATTAAAAAACATTATTTTAATAGCATGTAATAAACAAGTCTGATTAAGATCATTGTTGTTTTTATTGGAATTGATAAATAGATAAGCAGGCAAATAATTTAAAAAAAGTATATGTTCGAAAAAAGAAAATGTTGGTATCACTGGTTGAATTCAGGGGGTAGCCCGGAGGGGACATTATCCCCCGGAAAATTGAAATGTCCCCCCCCCCCCGAGCCACAGAAATCCCTCCCGGAGAAAAATGTCTGAATTCAACACTGGTTAGTACTGTTGCAAAGAGAAGCAATTATTACTCTTAATACAATTTTTTATGCATATAATACATAATAAATTAAAATTTTATCTCTTATAAAGCACCAAATAATACAGCTAATTATTGAAAATTATGAAAAGAAATATTAAAAACATTGGGAAAATCCATCTACAGATGAAACAAAGTTTTTGCATCATAAAAATCGATTCAAATAAGTTGCAGCATTTGAGCGAAAACCGCGACTGGTCATAGCGCTGTGGTCTGGGTCATCGAGTTAGTATACGGGACATAGTGGGTTCGAATCCGCTCGCGGCAAGGGTTGGTTAAATTCTATAAACTCATTCAGAAATGAAAAAAAGATGCCGAAATGTATCTGTCCCTTATAAGATTATCCTCGCGAAGTGCCTTTTTTTTTTCTTTTTTGGTCCTATAAATTTTATTTTAACGACATAAAAATTTCTAAAAAATACGGAAGATATCTGTTATAAAACGGAAAATTAAAAACGGATATTTCAGAATTCACGGAAAATTTCCTGGAATTTACGGAATTTTTTTTCCGTTAAAATACGGAAATAGTACTGGCGTCTCGATTGCCAGTACAACTTCCGTTTTATTTTTTTCAGGAATTTTTTTTTTTACAGTGAAGTGTAAATCCGTGAAAAAAAATTTTCGATTTTCGAAACGATTACAAGACTTACCCTATGCTACGTATGATAGGTAAGTAATAAGGGAACAAACACCTTTGAAACCTCATCGAGAGCAAAAACTTGAACGGGCTAAAAATTTAAAGTCAGGGGACAAAAAAATTAAAAATAAATAAATAAATGAAAAAAAAGAAAGGAAAAGAGTATTTAACGTAACTAGGGGATCCAACCTGGGCTTCCCGGATTAGATGAAAACTGTTTTTATTATTATTATTATTATTATTGAAAACTCTAAAAGGTTTTTTTCATTTAATATATTTTTTTAGATTTTCCCCGCTAACAACAGCAAAAGGCATTTTTATATGAAAAATATCAATAACGTATTATTAAAGTTTTGAAATTTATTAAAAGCGATATTTTCATATTACCCGCATAACAGGAAGTAATAGCCGAAGAAATCACCAAAAATTTCGCTACTCACAGCAGTCTTTTTGATTCTGCTAATTTCAATGATTTACACGTGTAGTTAGTTCTGTTATATCTCTTTTAAAATTGCGTTTTATTGATATTATTTCATTATTTTGTTTATTTTTTGATGAAACTTTAATTTCGTTATAAAATGTTAGCCGAAACAAATACTGAACTAATTATATAAAGTGCAAACGGATTAATCTTTCGTAATCGCATTGCAAGCAATAGAAGTGGATTTTTAAAAAAATCACATGCTTGAAAATTATTTTAAAAACCATAACAAATCAGTAAATTGAAATACAGTTTTCAAATTTAGTTTAACCGAACATTTTTTTCTGCTATTTGACGGTATAAAAATTGAAATTGTGCGATGTTCAGAAGTTAAAAAAGTTGCAGTAAAAACGAAATTCATTCGTCAGGTTTTGCACCGTCAATATGACATCATCATTTCTCACGGACATGTTTTTGCTTTATAATATAGATAAGAAATAATTGAATTTTATCCTTCCATGTTAACTTAACTAGCACGTTTTGAAGCAAGAACCTAACAAAGGTTTCAGTTATCAAATGGGTACAAGCCACATTACGCTAGAGAGAACGTTTTCAGAAAAGGAAAAGTGTGACTTATGGCAAAATACTAATTGAATAAATTAAAAAATTTATCTTGCGATTTTTACTATCATCGTATAACATTTTAAATTTTGTTGAGTAATTCTTATTTGAAATTTCAGCAGGATAATGTTATTTATCAAGTATCAAAATATACTCAGAACTAATTTAATACAGAAAATATTTATTTTCTACAATTCCCCAATCGAAATCCTGATTTTAGAAAACATTTTGGATACTTTGACCTGTCAGACTTATCCGAACAACAAACAGTTTTCTTCTACGAATGGAGAGGATTTTCTGTTATCGAAAAGAGTAATATTTCAGATAAAAGTTTTAAAATATAGCCTCTTCAATAAAAACAAAGTGATTGAAGTTGATAGACAAAGCGGCGGACTAATTTCCTATTAATTTGCATAAAATCCATATTGACTCACAGGTGCTCTTATAATTTATTAACAGAATTGTTCCATCAATTTCTGATTATCTTTATTTGTGATTTTCATTCAACACTGAAAAAAAGGTGCTGATTTTACAGTATAATAATACTGTATAATAATACAGTATAATAATACTGTACAGTGTAATAATACAGTGTAATAATATAGTATAATAATACGCTACCATGCATGCGCGGTAGCGTATTACTGCTTATTTTACTGTTTATTACTGTTGATTTTAGGGTATAATACTGGCAGCTGAAATGCCAGTATTACATTGTAAAATCAACACTTACTTTTTTTTTTTTTTTTTTTTTTTTTGCAATGCATTATTTAAATAAATTCATCAGTAATAATAATTTTATGTTATATAATATACTCTGCGATGCTTGAAATTTAAATAAATTATTTTGTTTAGAATGAAAATTGAAAAATTAAAGTGGTCTTATATTTTCCTAACACATTGTAATTTTAGAAAGGAAAAAAGTGAAAAATATATAGCTGTTACAAACTGGGCGCTAATTTAAATTTATCTGACTGACTACTTTTTACTCTGCTGGAATTCTGTTATTTTCCTTTCCCTTATACTTTTGCACACCCAAACTAACATTTTTTTTTAAAAACATATTTGTACTACACTGTTAAAAATTTGCAGCAAACTGTCCAGTCATTTGACCGTTTTTATAGAAAACGGTTACGTAACCATAATTAAACTGTATTCTGAGCATAATATGAGCAAAAATATGGTCAGAATAGAGTTAAATTACGGTTATCTAACCGTTTTCTATAAAAACGGTCAAATGACTGAACAGTTTGCTGCAAATTTTTAACAGTGTATATTACTTATAATAGTGTAGCTAGAAATAGCAAGGTGTTTACAATCCTTGCTCTCAAAAGGTGTCTGCTTCATTTCATTGCAGAATTTGCAATCGCCTCGTTTATTTACAGTATTTGCACAATGCAAAAAAAATTGTTGATTTTACAGTATGATACTGGCCTTCCCGCATGCCAGTATTATACCATAAAAGTAACAGTAATAAGCAGTAAAATAAGCAATAATCATTACCGCGCATGCGCGGTAGTGTATTACTACTTATTTTACTCTTTATGTTAATTTACTGCTTTTATTACTACTTTATTACTTTATTACGTTATTACTGCTTTTTGTTAATTTTACGGTATAATACTAGCAGCTGGGATGCCAGTATTATACTGTAAAATCAACATTTTTTTTTCCTTTTGCAGAGTAGTATTTGTCTACGATTAAATAGGACGTGAATTTCTATTAAAAAATTGTGGTAAAACTGCACGCACTCTGAAATAGTAATGTAATTATGTATGTATTATAAAAGTATAAGATTCTGTAACGATATAAATTTTTGTGTAGGTATAGCAGCGGGGAATTCAGCTTTATTGTTTGGAATCTTTAATGAAACTTATTAAATATTACAGCAGTAGTATCTAGGAAGAACTCTTAATTGGAGAACTTACTCCTTACTTAAAGGAATTTAGTATAGCTGAACGAATACCGTGACAGAGGCATTAATAAAAATCATTGGGTTGTAGTGTTAAAGTAGTGAATGAGGCCTCCAAATTTGATTTAATAAAAAATATTAACTTAGGGATTTCTCCTACATTATACATCAATATCAGTACGGCTAATACGCATTTTAATATATTTTCTTGAAATCGTCGTCAGCTATTAACTGATAATTCTTGTCTTCAACACTTATGTAGAGATATCACTATAATGATACAAACAATCGAGCTATATTAATATTCCCTTCAGAACAGTTGTGTCATAGAAAGCTTACCTCTCTTTCCATTCGAAGCATGTTAACAAATTCAAAAAACCCCTGATCGCTCGGCCTACAGGCACAGGTAGATTTCGAAGACGCAGGCCCTGGGGCGCTTGTTTGTTGGGAATTGCGGAAGAAATGACCTTTTTGCCATGATGTGGCATTTGGAAACGCCCACTTTGAAACCTAACTTGTTTGCAAGCGGAGTCGGTAGGATTTTTTTTTTTTTTTTTTTTTTTTTGCTATAAGGGTTGGTTCTATAAAAAACTTATCAATATAAAAGTTTTATATAATATTAAGAGAATTTATAATAAATTTAAGCGGATTTGATATCTTCTGATTTGACGAAGTTATGATTTTTTTTCTTCTAAAACCCCTCTTTTTCCCCCCTTGGGGCCCTTTTTAATGATATCAAAAATCTGTCATAGATAAATTTTTGGTCCCTTTCCTAGAAGTAATAATAACTTTAAACGGATTCGATACGTATCATAATTAAGAAATTGTGGGTTTTTTCTGTTTTCACAAAAAGCCCCCCCCCCCCCCACCCATGGTCCGATTTTGCCCATTAATGAACTTGACCGAGATTTTATGCCCCATGATTTTATGTATCAGTTTGGAAGATATTTGTGCAGAATTATGGGAATTATCGTGTCCATAAAAAAGTGACATAGTTAGATAGATAGATAAAGTTTTGAACTGGGGGTGGTTTTGGGTTCTGAGAGTCATGATCGGCGTAGATCTGCAGAATTTTTTTTTTTAATTCCAACTTAGGGGAGAATGTAATAGATAGTATTTCTTACGAAATCTACCTAAAAACATTCGAAAAAACAGTACTCGAAAAATAGTAATATTGACTTGCCATATCAGCAATTCAAAAAGTTTAATTTCGATATCAGTGTATCTTGATTGGGCATAAATTAGAACTTGTCAGAACAATTACCTCAATTTATTCCTCTATTAATACGCACTCTTATCCATTCAGTTCGTTAAACAGATCCTCATTTCCTCTATGCAGCTGAATTTTTACAAAATCAAAATTAAGTCATTTCCTATTAGTTTGAAAATTCAGTCTAACGAATGTATTTGCAATCGATCATTGTTTTCCCTATTTTTCTGACTCAGCTAACGAATTTAACTATATTCGGTTTACGAATATTTTGTTTTGATATTTGCAATAATATAACGCGGCCATATTGCATTTTAATTGAACAAAAAGTCGTATTTCGGTTAACAAGCGTAATTCCGGAATGGATTATGTACGTTAGACGAGGAATCACTGCTTTTCAGCTATTTAACGTATTTTACAGTAAGGAAAAAATAAATACACTAATTTTTCAAGAATATCTGAACGAATAATTTGCATTATTATATTTTGCAACTTTTCTTGAAATCTTTGTCAGTATTTAAATTAAAATTGTTATGTTCACACATTTAAATTTTATATGGAGATTTCACTACAATGGACACATATAATTAGAATATACTAATATTCCCTTCAGAACAGTTACATCATTGAAAGTTTTCCTGTCTTTTCATTCGAAGCATGTTAACAAAGCATTCGAAAACCAGTAATATTGACATTCACTTGACAAACTCAGCCGTACAAAAGATTTAACTTCGGTGTCAGTGTATCCTGATCGGGCATAACTTCGAACTGTCAGAACAATTACCTCAATATTCCTATTAATACTGACTCTCCCATTCAGTTCGTTAAACAGATGCTTATTTCCTCAATGCAGCTGCTCCTCAATCAATTATCTATGATAGAAACAAAATGCTTAGAACATAATCCCGTTTTAGATGAAGACGAACCAATATTCTTACTTTAAATGTTAAAAAAAAAAAAAAAAAAAAACATTTTTTTTTTTTTTTAAGTTGCAGTTAAAGTTAATGAGCTGATCATTTTGTCATTTTAATGTTTTTTTTTTCAGTTAATTATTCTCGCGGGTGTGATTTAAAATATTTAATGACTTGCACCAATAAGGATTATTCGAGTAATAAGAATAATAAATTCATGCGATATAAGAAAAAAGTATGCGCAAGCATTATTTTTCTTTATCATACTTGTCGATTATATTAAGGGCACAATTTTTACATAACAAAATAAATGAACATTAACTTTTCTCCCTTTTTTTATCAGCTCCAAAGGGCTTTTTTTTATTTAACAATTAATTGTTTCGTTCTTTTTGTTCTTCTCGGAAATTCTTTTTACTCTTTGAAATTTCCTGCATTTCCATGTATTTGAAATTTCCTGCAAATATATATATATATATATATATTACATTTTTTTCTGTTGTAATAATATATTTTTGTAATATTATTTTTTACATAATAATAATTTTTCTTCGTTCATATTTTGTGTAAAATATTTTCTTAATTAAAATGTACTCTGCATGAAGCCTAAATTTCATCTATTTAACTCATAAAGGTAAGCAATTATCCTTTGTAACTTATGATTTTAAAAAGAAAAGGTTTAAATACTATCATTTATTCACTAGTCATGAATATGTAAATACCACGTTATATAATACTTGAATGTTTTATTATATGTACTTAAATTAAATAATACTCTGATATCATCTGAATAATTTGGAAATTTTTTATTCATTCTCCATTGAAATGCTAAAATTAATTTTTAATTACTTTGGCGTTTGTATGGAATTTTGTTTAAAGTAATTAATACGTTATTAAAATGTTACAACTTACTCATAAAAACCAGTTTGATGCTATTTAGTTTTTACAGTGAAATTAAATTTAAGATTGGAAAATCTTTTTGATATATAAAATGTAAATGCTTAATATGTTTTTAAAAGTTTCAAATTTTAGTTTCGGCTGACATAACTTTGAATTGAACTATCTCCGACATCTTTAATCCTATTAATAAACTTTTTTTTAGTGAATGTTCCTTTTAAAATTAAATACGGTTACTATAGTTTTATAATGTATAAAATTGCATACAATTTTAAAATTATAGATTTGGTCAGATTTTGTTATACGAGTTATACGAGCTTGTATGTTGTATTTTATTTTCAAAAGTATTATATATATATTGTATATATAATATTTATAGAGAGAGAGAGAAACTTTTTTTATAATATGAGAGTATTTTTACCAGAACCAGACCTCCACATAATATTTAAATATTAATTAACAAGTAAAAAACAACAAAATATCAAAATTAAACAAATCAAACCAGAACAGCATAATGAAACTAAAAAGGCCGTGGCCTCATCGGCAGTGAGTATAATATATTAACAACAGCTATGTGCTATGGAACGAAAATTATACAGTGTAAAAAAGTGTAAAAAGTAACAGTGGGTTTCGGCCAGAGTGTCGCATAAATCAAATCAAATTTGAAAGCATATTGCAAAAACTCCCCCACTCCCTAATATTTAATTTGTGTGGTTATTGGTGGCTGTAGCGCTTATCGCATAAAAGCTGTTGTTTTGTAATTTTAATTTGGCTTATATATATATATTTATATCATTACTGATAGTAATTTGAGAGAAAAATAATATCGTTTGCGATAGACGTTAAGTCAATATGATTTGAAAAAAGCTTTCAAAAAGAACTATTGTTATAAAATTCATAATATTGCAGAACACTTTAAATGTATTCATTAAACTATATTTGACATTCTTGTAGACAACTTATAGATATATTTCTTGTTTAAACATTCCGGCAAATTAAAAACATTATTATTAGTAGTAGTATAGTAGTAGTATTTAAGAAGCAAATACAGGGTGATTATAAAATAACTATCCCGACATATGAGCCCATAGCTATCATACCGTTCACAGAAACTGAATGAAATTTTGAGGTATGCGCTCAAGAATTATATGAAAAACAACAGTTAAATTCTAACAGTTACGGTTACAGTGACAACATTTCGAAAATTTCAAATGGCAACACCTACTTTTTGTAGAATTTCGTTCATCTAACGAAACCCTATTCGTTTCACTGTCTATCTGTCTGTTACATCAGAGTCCGTTCTCAGAAACTCTCAGAGATTTGAAATTCTGTGTACTTACAGCTGAATACCTACTGTCACAGTGAAAATCATAAAATTTTGTAAAAAGTAAAAAGTGTTTTACTTTTGTGATTATTTTCCGTAAAAAGTAAAAAGTAAAGAAGAGAAAGTAGAAAGAAGAAAAAACATTCCACTAAGAACTATAAAAAAAAAAAACTTTCTTGATATCCATGGTTTAATAATTAAATAATTTATGAAAATGTTAAGGTAAATTCAAGTAATTACATTATAAATTACAAATTTAAAATTATTTCACTTTATTAATTGAGAATGTTGTACTGAGAGTACCATCTATCTCCTTATATCTACAGGAATCGCTTATACAATACAGAAATGCTTCAAGTTTTCAATACTTAAATAAATTAAAAGCAATTAATTAAAAATTGAAACATCATTCTAATGAAACTTTCAAGTCGTTTACCGTCAAATCTTGACGGGTACTACTACCTAGTTAGTTATTAATTCATCAATGATTCAACTACTTTTACTCTGTGCGTTTTAAAAGATCATGTTAAAATTTGAATAAAACGAATAATAAATATAGTCCAAATTTTTACTGTTTTTAAATCTTTTCTAAAGTTTTGAAGTAATATACTTTCTTATTGTAACCATTAAAAAAATATATTTTTTATGGCTTATATAGGGGAAATTCCATTTTTTTTTTTACATCATTACAGTAAAGTGAAATAGTATTGATTCATGCATTCATTTATTCATTTTCACTACACTGCAAAAAAAAAAGTGTTGATTTTACAGTATAATACTGGCAGATTGGGATGCTAGTATTGTACTGTATAATCAACACTTTTTTTTTTTTTTTCCAGTATATGAATGTATTTCGGAAAATATTTCTGAGAATTTTGAATAAATATTTGTCATTTGTCGAACATGTACTTTTCAGCAATTAAATTTTCAACATAATGTACTATCTTAAATGAATGTCACACTATGTTATCTGACAAAAAGTCTTTGTTTTTCATGCAAGATATTCAGATGATGAAATGACGCAATAGAGCTTGTCCTCCCTTTTTTCAACTAAATTCTTTCAACGAATATTTTTTTTTTCTTTCAGAATATATTAATCATTGTCCTGAAGTTTGAATGAATACCTTATTTTTTTTAAATATATTAAGGCAATTTTTCCATTAGCGTTTGAAAATAGCATTGCGATTGAAGTCTGCCGAAACTTATGCATATTAAATGAATAGATTGTTCTATATTGTTCAAAAATAACATCTAAACAAAATAAAGTTTTAATATAAGCTAAAAACTAGTAAACAATAAATAAAAAGGAAGACATTTGTGAGGATTCTGAAATCTTAAAATATGATTCTAAGCATTAAATTTAAACTCAGACGTTCTCTTTAAGCATCTGAAATGAATTTTAATCGAAATTGGAAACGCAAGCTTACATCAGTGGCCATTACGGAGGATTAAGATTTCTTACTAACGAGAGATCTCTTTCATGTAAGATTGTCTGATTTACATGAAAAGATTATTGAAATTAGAATGTAGTGTAATAGTTGCTAAGTAAAATATTTAGCTGCTGAATCACAAGATTACAATTTTATATTGAAGAAAGACTTCTTTCAAGTTATTTCAACTGCTTTATTTGAAAAAAAAATGCTGAAGTTAGTTTACATGTACTAGTTACAAAAAAAAAAAAGTTGCTGAATCACCAGATTGCAATTTTCTACAACGAAAGATCTTTTTTCCAGTTAGACCGATTGATTTACTTGAAATAATTATAAGCATGACAGTACTTTTAGACCACTAACAGACACGAAATCTCAAATTTTCCGGGGAAGGGGGGGGGAGACATTTTTATGCTCCAGGAGGAAATGTCCCCCCTCCCCAAACTCCCTGAATTCACCACTAGCAGGGATTACTGCTAAAGTTATAACAATTACAATGTTAAAATTAAAATATTTGTTAAAGTGGTCCGAGACGCAAAAATATACTCCTTGGTACAGAAAAGAATAAATAACTTTAATTTGTCTTCTGGATTAGTAAAAAAATATTAAATATTAAAATTTAATATTTTTAAAGGGTTTTTATAAACATAACTTTTTACTATAAGAACCATATTGTAAAACTTTTCCTTGAAAAAGAAAGAAATATATATACATATATATATATATATATATATATATATATCGTAAACACTTTTTAAAGAATACATTACAGAAAACCACTGTTTAAAATTTCATATAGATCATCTGATTTCATATTTCATCATATTTCATTCATATTTCATCTGATACAAATTTAGATATATCAATTGAAATATACAACAAATCTTGAGAAAAAAAACATTTTGTAAATGGATTAAAGCCTTGGAAGAGACAACAGCTACTACAAACAATTTACTAAATACATATATGTGTGTGTGTGTGTTAAACATTTGTAATACTAAAACATTGTCATTTAGCCTCTAATGACAAAAATTTGCCGTGGATTGCGGAAAGAAAAGCGCTAAAAAAATACGCACTGAAAATCGCTAAAAATTTAAAAATTGCGGAGGACAAAATCTACTATATTAGGCTAAAAGTTCTAAACCTAATTCCTATTACAAATGTTAAAAAAAAAAATTGCCGCGTAAAAGCTCTAAAGATCGCATAAACAAATTCGCGAAATATTCCAAATTAGTTTGTATGAATTTTGAATAAACTTTATAAAAAAGGTCACTTTATGTTTCAGAACCGGTTCCAAAATAAAAGTGTCCTCATAAAAAAAAAAAAAAAAAAAAAAAAAAAAAAAAAAAAAAAAAACTTACAAAAGCATAACGTTAACATCGACATCGTGTATCCTATGCAAAGTAATAATAATAATAATAATAATAATAATAATAATAATAATAAATAAATAAATATAAATAAATAAATAAATATTAAAATGCAAGCGAGAAATTTGCAAAGAACGCTTCCATGGGTTTAATATAGCATACAAATTTCTTCGCGTGTCTAATGTAAGCTCTTAATAAAATAAATGTATGTCATAGTTTGAAAAATTTGTAGGAATACATTTTAGTTGCTTGATAATTAAGTGTAATAAAAGACTGATAAAAAGTAAGTCTTATATAAAACTGCTAGCAATTTGCTTAATGCACTGATTAATGAAAAGAAAAAAATGTTAATTGTGTTAATTTGCAACATAGTAGTAATCGAAAGAGCCTGAGATATTTTAATAACGAAATATGACTTCCATGACACTAATCTTCCAATCTAAGGGTGAATGCAAAATAAAAATATCTTATCTGAAAATCTAGTCAAATCTTGATAAAGATCTTTTAAGCCTCATTTAAGAAGAATTTTTATATTGTTATAAAATGAATAGGAGTAAAAAGAAGAAGTGTCATTGACGATAAATGAAACAAGATTAACCTTAAAAGCATAATGTTACTATTTTTATTTTTAACTTATTTTGTATTTTTTTTCCCTTTAGCTTCGAGAATCTACGTTCAAATACCTATTTTGATTTTCTCCTATGTTACGAAAAATAATAGGGTAGATTTATTAATTTCACACTGAAACACCAACATAAACTTTGAGAAACTTTTGTAATAAAATTTTGTAACATCTATTTATACTATTTTTACTGAATATGAATGTTGTTTTTATTTTTAACTAAGTTTCACTTGTAACTAAATGCACTACTTGTATTTTGTAACATATTTTCAATTTTTCTGTATTTTTTTTTTCTTAGCTGCGAGAATCTACATTCAAATACAATGATAACACAACTAACGAATGTTCCGGCCAAAGAAGATTGTTTTCACTGGTTTTCTAACTCGGTTTACAATTAAATTTTCGGATAACGAATGCTTTATTGGATTCGAACTTTAAAATAACGCAGCTGTGTTGCATTTTAATTGTACGTTAACTTATGTTTCAGTTAACGAAGATTTCGGATAACGAATGGGATTGTAGAACGAATCATCTTCGTTGACCGTGGAATCCCTTCACTTATTTTGATTTTATCCTGTTCTGTAAAAATAACATGAACTTACGAACTTTATTTTAAAACTCAACATAAACTTTAGCAAATTTTGTAATAAAAAATGTTATGATTAATTTTACCGAATATGAATACTATTTTAATTAATTAATTTTAACTAATTTTATATGAAACTGGATATGGATACTATTTTCATTTTTGACTTTTTTAAATTTTTATAATTTTATTTTTATACATATATTTACACTTTTTTTCCAGAATATGAAAACTGCTTTAATTTTTAACTAGTTTTACATTTAACTAAAAATGAACACTACTTTTAATTTGTAACATATTTTCATTTTTTAGGGTTTCGTTCATCTCACGAAACCCTATTACTCCCGCTCCGTTGTCTGTCCGTCACAGAGTTATTCTCAGAAACTATGTAACTTACAGAGTTGAAACTTTGTGTATATAGCTGAATACCAGCTATGAAGAGCTCAAAATATTAAAATTTGAAAAATTCGTATTATTTTAATAAATAGAGATAAAAAACCAAAATTCTAACAGCCTTTTCCTATTAAATTTAAACATTTTTCGCTATAGCAGATGCCAAAAATTAAAAATCCACGATGAAATTCTTTCTACAATAATTAATTTTTTATCAGACGATTTCCACATGAAAAATGATTAATATCACGTCATTAGAGAAATAAAAAGAAAATCTGACGTCATATTGGAAGTTTAATGAATTTTTCAGATGTTTGAGGATAATACAAAGCGAGTATCAATATGAGTAATAGAGAATAGTAAATATGAGTTTGAGAAACATATTGAATCATGATAAAAATCCGATTATGGAAATATTCGCATATTTTAACATTTTGAAGATGTACAACATGTTTAATTTTGAAATTATTTTTTTATATCGCATTTAGTCCGCGTGACAGATATTATTATGACACAATATAATACCCGACTTCGCCCGCTATCGGACTGGTTTGGATACTCGAAAAAACGGGAAAATAGACCGGTAAATTTTTACTTTATAAAAACAAAAAACAAGAGGTTTTTTTTTTTTTTTTTTTTTTTTTGGTTGCTAAATGAAATTTATTTGGATTTATTAAAGAAACGATAAAGTGTTTTGAAAGGAATATTAAACGAAACCCTTTGAGCGATCTTCGATCACACTTACCCACTTGTCTTGTATTTCTTTTTAGCTGCGAGAATCTACATCCAACTACTCTGCTAACGAATGTTTCGGCCAAAGAAGATTGTTTTCACTGTTTTTCTGAGCCGGTTTACAATTATATTTTCGGCTAACGAATATTTTATTGAATTTGCACGTTAAAATAACGCAGCTGTGTTGTATTTTAAGTGTACGATAGCTTATGTTTCGATTAACGAAGATTTCGGATAATGAATGGTATTCTGGAACGAATCATCTTCGTTAACCGAATAATCATTGCACTTTTTTTTTCTCTCCTGTTCCGTAAAAATAAGATTAACTTATTAACTTTATTTTGAAAAAGGTTATAAACTTTAGCAAATTTCATAATAAAATTTTTAAGACAAATTTTTTACTGAAAATGAATACTATTTTAATTGATTAATTTTATTTTAAACTGAATATGGATACACTTTTTTTATTTTTACCTTTTTAAAAAATCTTTTTTTTTTCTGTTGTTGATGTTGTTTTGAGAATCTACGCTGCAAAAAAAGTCAGATGTTTTTTAATCTAGAAAAATATAACGTATCCCCGAACGAGAATATACAATAACCTCTTCTGAGTAATCACTCACCATTGCGAAAAGCGTTCTTAAACTTTAGAAACTTCATAAACTAATACATTTTTAAGACTTAGAGAATCAACTATAAAAACAAAGTTTCTTTTGTTGCCACTGGTTTTCGGAAACGTTTCCATGTAGTTTTTAATATAGTTATATCAACCCCAAATATGTTTTTTTTTTTCGGATGCTATCAATTCTCAAGTAAACATTTTCATGTTCAATCGACATGTTTTACAGACACACATGATAAATTAACAGCATTAACATTAAAATTAACATTGTTACTCTTGCATGCATAAATTCAGTTACGCAACTTAAAATGTTTAATTGAGAATTGGTAGCATCCCTGCAGTTTGAAAAAAAAAACTGATTAAAATTCTATAAAAACTACTTGAAACGAAAAACACAGGCAGAGAAAAAAACCTTTATTTTATATAAATGTTTCTTTAAATCTCAAAAATATATTGGTTTCTAAGGTTTCTAAATATAAAGAACGCTTCTCGTAATCATGGGGTAACTCGGAAGAGGTTATATGTAGTATATTTTCGTTCGTGGTTATATATTATATTTTCCTAGATTAACAAACTTTTTTTTTTTTTTTTTTTTTTTTTTTACAGTGAACATGCAAACGCTTATTTAAATTTTTCTCTGTTATCTAAAATAAAATAATGAACTTATTAATTTTATTTTAATAAAGTTTGGTTTGTACATATATTTTTATTAAATAAACTTTTATTCTATTATCCCATTCCTTATTTCTTTATTGTGTTTATAAGACTAATGCATGCCAAAACAATTTATTTAAAAACATATTAGAGACTATCGAATCTAACTATTTCATTAATTAAAATTTCACACCAAAAACAATAGACACTGACAAAAATCTGAAAATTAAAAACAAACCTGTTAAAAGCTGTAACTTTCTTCAAGTCTAAAAGTGTATAAATAACACAAAAATATTAATAATATTATACGAAAAGTATTGAGCTGCACATTACTTTCAATTTATTCTTCCTTGCTGTTTCTTCTTCATAAATGTGAGGTTCTGTTTTAAAAAGAAATAAAATAAAATAAAATAAAAAGTGTTTTAACCCCAGTTTAACTCAAACAAATGCGTAAAAAAAAAGTGTAATGTTTTTTAATGCAAATTCCGTTTTAAAATCAATAATTCCTCAAACTTTCCATTTTGCAATAATAGAGCTAAGCTCAAGCTATAAACGAGTCATTCTTCATTGACGTGCAAATTTTGAGTCCAAATTATATTTTTTTGCAAAACTTTTACCATTTCACGATTTTAGATTGATTTGTATTCCTTACCAAGCATGTTAATAGAGCAGTCACGCGACCAGTGTATAAATACCTAGTTCATAAAATATTTAAATTTTTCTAAAAAAAAAAATTATGTCGGGGGCAGAGGGGGTTAAGTACATGACTATCCTATGCTTATATTGCAAGAAAATTTCATTTTAAATAAAATTAATGCGTATACTATTATATAGTCTTCTGAAATTAAAGTAAAAAAAAATGCATATGTAAAAAAATATATGGAATAAAACTGAATAGAGATCAACACATTGCTAAACAATCGCTTTATTGGTATATTATATCAGTAATTTACGAAAAAAAGGTCAGTTATGTTGACATCATTCCCATGAATATCATGGTTACACTGTTAAACTAGTCGGATGTGCCAATCCCAAAACTTTCTTCTATCTCACACAGGTTTCGCATACACTAAAAAGAATCAGCACCAATTTATATCAAGTTCTAACTGCATCTACAGTTTTATTAAATTACGTGCATTAGTTCTTGAGATATGAATATTGTTAAAATTGTGTAAATCCTGCAAAAATGTAGCATAGCTGCGCCACCTGTTGGGAAATTTAGACCAAAGTCTAATCAACAACAACTTTTGTCAACGTCAAACTGAATCTGAAGTTTGATGAAAATCCGTGCATTAGTTCTTGAGATATAGTTATCCGTATAATAATATAAAAAGTAGCACAGCAGCGCCACCTGCTGGGCTATTTTCAACAAAACGTAATCAGCATATATTCATGTCAAGGTCTAACAGAATCTGAAGTTTGATTAAATTCGTGCATTAGTTCTTGCGATATAGTTATCATAAAAATCGTGAAAAAAATGGTATAGCAGCGCTACCTGTTTGGGTATCTACACTAAAACGTAATCAGCGTCTGTTTATGTCAAAATCTAACTGAATCGGAAGTTTTATGAAAATAAGTGCATTAGTTCTTGAGATATATAGCTATTGCGAAAATCGCGCAAAATGCAGTATAGCAGCGCCACCTATTGGGCGATTTTCCCCAAAAACTAATCAGCCCCAATTTACATCAGCGACTAACTGAATATAAAGTTTTATTAAATGTCGTGCAATAGTTCTTGAGATAGAACGCCCACAAAATTTTTGTCACAGACAGACAGAGTCACAGACTCACAGACAGACATTTTCTAAAAACAGTCAAATCGTGTTCAGGACCTTCTAAAACGTCCGTCGAAAACCGGAAGTCGAATATTTTCATGAATCCAATACTTTCTTCTTGTAAAGATAGAAGAAAGTAAAAAATTGTTGTAGGTTGAACCAACATTTGGTGCTTCAGTAACTACAATCATAAGATGAGGAAATCTCGCTACAACACTTGGAGCTATGGTTCAACCGGAGCGCCACATGTTGGAGCAAGATTTCGTCAACTTGTGATTGCAGCTACTGCAGCACCAAAAGTTAGTTCAATCTACCACGAAATTTTTAACCGTATACGAACACGGGATAAGCGTATTGTAAAAATGCAAATTTAATAAAATATGTCTTGGGATCTGGGAAAATACTGGCATAATATTCGATATATTCAAAGCAAAATAAAAACTTTTTTTACGCTTAATTGGAAAATTTGGTCATAAAATTTAGCATTAAAAATGTACATTTCTGGCAGAATGACCCAATCATTTGCCACAAAGGCTGACACAGCGCCCTCTGAATTCTAGGTCTAATCGCTGACACAAAAATCGCGGCTATCTCAAGCGAATCTTTATCAGCGTTTATGCGGTGCCTTGAATTTGAATACCAATAATCTATATATATATTACGCTATCGTAAGTGGCACATAAATCGCGATTATTTATCATTTGCCGATGGCAACGAGAGGTTTGTTTTCACTAATTTGCGAATATTAAGAAAAGTATTTGTGGTATCGATTTAAAAGTCACCACACATATGTAGAAAAATTTTTTGCATCCTAAAATACAATTTTTGTAAAAATTGGCCGGCAATTTTTCTTATTATTTTAAAAAAACTAGCTACTTTCTAAAAAGGAAAGAAAATAAAGTGCGAAATCAAACCAAGAAACGCGCCATTTTGTTATTAATTAAAACATTGACTCCATTGTTGTACTTTATGCAGTTTAACCTCATTGTTGTCCGCATCGTTATGACGTCAATGTTACGAATGCACGTATTTGTTATTTATAATATAGATCGAGTAATAACAAATAAATAATAATAATAAATGAATAAAATAATCTTATTGGGTGGAGATTTCCGTCAAGTCAGTCCTACCTGTCATTTTTAGAGGTTCAAGATCACTAACAGTTTCAAGTTGCATAAAGAAGAGAATATTTTACATTATGTAACTCACAGCAAATATGCATGCCTTTCAAACAGAGAGAGTGTTATCAAGTTCGCTGTTACAGGTTGGCGAATGTCAAAGTGGGAAAACTATTGAGTTTGCCCCCAATTTGCTATCCAGATATAAAAGATCCAGTGCAGCAACTTTTCAGTAACATTGATTTTTCAACGGTGACACCCTAAAAGCTTAAAGGACGAACCATACTAACAGTGACAAACAATTTGTCAATTAAAATTGATAATAATATCTCCGAGCTCTGAAATTTACAATTGTGTATATAAAGACGTTTTCGATGCAGAAAATTTAAAAAAAAAAGATAAAAACATTTTCCTAATTGTGAATGGTGTAGATATTTTCAATATAATATGTATACACTTTTTTAATTTTAAAGAGTATCCAGCAACTATTGTGTGCATGTAAATGTTTTTATATGCACGATGCTGGAAAAATACCTTTGTTTTCATATTTCTAAATGGTGTCCATATATTATGATGTGTATATATTTTTTATTTCAAAGTTCCCAGTCCTAAGTGGAAAAGTTTTTATGGATGATATTTATACATATAATGCTGAAATTCGTGTATTCTAATATGCATATAGTATTTAAAAGAGTAGGCACTAGAGTGCAGATACTCTGCGCAGGGTCGGCTAGTTTATAAAAGTTTTCTCCGCGTTATTTTTCTGAGATTAAAAAAATCAAAAAAAAACTTTTGAGAAATACTGGTGTCAAAATTCAGGGGACCGTACAAACGCTTGAACAAATCCACCTGCAACAGCTGCCATTTTTGTGTCAGCGGACAAGCCTATAGTATTCAAGTGGTGGTGGCTGACAGTAGAATGACGAAAAAAGACCCGGACTTTACTGGAAGCACGTTAAAATTGCACTGACCCCAGCATATTGCATACATACTAACCTTCCTGTTTCTTTTTTTTTTTTTTTTTTTTTTTTTGTTCAGTTTAGTTTTTTAAGTAAAATAAACATACTTTGAATCAGAAATTGTAATTAATAGATGAAATTAAATAAGTACCATAAAGAAATAAGACCTGTACTTAAAAAACTTTAATAAATACATTTTCTGGTCCCACGTATGACTTTTCTCCCGTTAAAAATAGTAGATTTGGCAAGTATCAATTGTACCTGAGTAGAACTTATGTTTTATAGGCTGGCATTGATTTAAACATAAGAATCTCCAAAATAATGATGATGACTGCATGAGTTTATAAACTAGCAGGATTTTGAAATTTCAATCTCATGAGATAAATTTACTTGAAATGATAAAACTGGGACATAAGTCTCAGAGAAATATAAAATTAAGCTAGAATTTAAGGGAAAATATACTAATTAAGAGGTTTATCAAAATAAAAAATAAGAGTTTTTTTTTTTTTTTTAATAAAAAATAATTACCTGCAATTTGTATTTAATTTATCATAACACCTATAACACGTAAAAAAGCACTGCAGTTTTATCCTATTAGTATATAGATTATACGCAAAAAGCATTCGGAGACGCTTGCATAAAAAAAAAATGCTGAGAAATTCAAACTAGTAAAACACTTAAATTTTTACCCATGGAGAACTTTCTTCTTTTTTTATATATTATGAAACCAGCAATGGTGCGCGTGACAGAATAAGAATAAATATTGATAAAAATTCAAATACGAATAATGGAAGAATAATGATGCATTTTTATAGTAGCATTTTCAGGATTAATGCATAATTCACTATAGTATCTGTAAATGACTGCGCATGTGCATGCTGGAGGTCATTAGTACTGCCATGCCATGATGAAGCAACGCAGGGTGAATATTCAACCTTGTGTGATTAAATACACAGTTTAGCAGATAAAAGATCATTTCGTTCGTAGACTACATTTTAATAAAAGCACTTACAGTTAAAATTTAAGATAACAGAAAATTTATAAAATTATAATGATTTGTAAATACGTAAATATTTAGTTTTTTCTGCTCTAACGCACATTCTTATTTAAACAAGTACGAAAAATCATGTATCAGGCACAGATTATGAAATACTTTCCGGCACTAACAGAATATTATTAAGAAATTTCATTTTTTTCATACAATAAAATGAAATATCTAAATAAACATATAGGAGAGAGGAAAGTTTTTTCAACTAGGTAAATGATATCTAATGCTTGGAGTATTATAGTTGAGGCTTATTCCAACAGAGTGAAAAATATTCAGACCAGGACTCGAACCTGGGTACCTTGACTTGCCGTGTCAATGCTCTTTCCGCTGAGTTACCTGGACGATACTGGCATAATTAACTCTTATTTCATGGTATACAGGAGTTTCCATATTATATCATACTTTCATCAAGTAAATGTTCCAAAACTCCCAAATTTCATATTGCTTTTAAAAAAATTGGTAAATACGGGGTTTTTCAAAAAAAAAAATGTATACACAATTTATTTGGTAATAACTGAAATGTTTTTCTTTTACTTTCAGGTTTTACTAAGTTGAAATAATTGTTGAAACGGGACTAAGCTTTGGGCGAAAAAAAAAAGAAAAATAAGCAGTAATACGCTGCCGCGCATGCGCAGCAGCGTATTACTGCTTATTTTTCTGTTTATTACTGTTGATTTTACGGTATAATACTGGCAGCTGAGATGCCAGTATTATACTGTAAAATCAGCACTTTTTTTTTTTTTTTTTGCAGTGTATACCAAAGAAGTAACATACGATTAACAACAGTATTTGTATATATTATTTTAAGAATTCTTATATACAGTCTGTGCCAAAAAGAAAGATACACGCCATACATTTTAATCTCCAAGTTGTCGCAAAGAAAAATTAAATTAGCCATACGATTGGAAATCAGGTCTTCTTTCAATGTTGAAAAAATAAGCTTAGGGGGTTGTCTTCACACTAAAATTGTAATAAACTTTTCCGACACCATATTTGGATTCTTCGGTAAATTTTACCTTCAGATACAAACGGAAAATTATTTGACGAAGTAGTTTAAGGATTAAGCAGACTTTTAAACTTCTAATGCTAAATTCATTTTTAATTGTTGCAAAATAAACGGGGAAGAAAATAGTTTTTTTTTTTTTTTTTTTTTTTTTTTTAACATGACTCAAAATCTACTTCGCAGAATGAGCTGTAATTTTGGATTCGCATATTTAAAGCTTCTCGATATCAATTTTTGCTTTAAAAAAACACAAGTTACAATTCATATATTGAGTTACGCTTTAAAATATACCATCATTGCAGTTTGTTTTGCAATTATTGAAAAATAATTTTAAATTAGGGGTTCCAAATTTTAAATGTGCATAATTTCTATACAACTTTACCTAATAACTTCTCATTTGGTATCTGAAGGTAAAATTTATCGAAGAATTCAAATATGCTTTTAAAAGTTTGGGTGTTCGTACTGAAAATTTCAAAGTTTGTTACAATTTCAGAATGAGATGTCCCCAAAGCTTATTTTTCAACATAAATTGAAATAAAGAATAATTCCCAATCGAATGGCTATTTTCGCTTTTCTCTGCAACAGTTTGCCGTTTAAAATGTATGGGGTGTATCTATTTTATTTGTTTATTTATTTTAGCACAGTCTGGGCCAGTCGATTCTAAGAAGTACTCAATATTAAAATTTTGATGAAACTATCTCTAAAGATACGGCCGAAATGCGAACTGTTCTTCAGCTTCAGTATAGAAGATGAACAGTAGAGATGAACAGTCCGAATTGCAACTGTCACACATATAAGTATTGTACTGATATATTTCTTTTAAATGCTAAAAGGTGTAAATTAACAACATAATACACAGTAAAATAACTTTTATTAGGTTGTCTGACATGTTTAAACTCACTCCGAGCCATTTTGAAAAACAAATGAGAATATTCCATTTTTTAGTAGATCGACCCATTTTTTTTTTTTTACAGTGTATTCGTATGTGGCAGTCGATTCTAACAAATACTCGATCATAAAATGACGAAAAGACTCCAAAAATGTAGCCGAAAAGTGGGCTGATCATTAGTTTGGAGGAGAGATGAACAGTTCGAAATGCAGCTGTCACTCATATGGCACTGTTTGGTAAGTATTCACCTGTACTAATCGATTCTAAGAAGTAATCAGTAACAAAATTTCAATTCTTTCCGAACTGTGAATGTTAAATATTTATATATTCAGATTTACATACAAGGATGTCTTTAATATGTTTATTGAACTTATTTTAACTGTAAGGATAAATTGTTTCCTTTCACCTTTTATATATTTTGTGACTTGTAATTGAACCAACATTTTTATTTATTTATTTATTTTTAATTTAATGAATTTTGAACACCTTGCGCGACGTAAATGTTTCAAGTTGACATTGACTTATAAAACTGCCAATGTAACGTGTGAATTATATACATTGGGAAAATGCGAATTTCTTAGTCTGAATGTATTAAAATTTCACTTTTAATGAAACTTTCCGGCTGCACTGTGATTGTTATAAAAGGTAAAGTTATGGAAACTGCATATACATTAGTTAGATACAATAATGAAATGCAGATTAAGGAAGCAATAAAAAATAGAAAGAAAAAAAATAAAACATTTTAATACAACAAAATAAATTGCTCACAAAAACCTAAATTAAGATTAAACGTTTTCTTTGAAAAATTAGATGGATTGATTTCAAACTACTTAAAATGCGATTAACTTATTTTACTCAAGGCACTTTAAATGAAAAATACTAAATATTTTTCAAACTATAATTAAAATCTAAAATTATTTTCAATAAGTAATTACTTTTTGCTTTTTAAGTTTTTAATATCAGCGAATGTGATCATAAACGCGCTTAATTCCTTCCGAACTAAAAAAGTTTTCAGAGTAATTTTCTCTTTATTGAAAAATAATTCTCCTCTCTCCTCTGTACTCATTTCTTCGTGTATTACATAACTAGAGAAAAAAAATGAAAAACATAATTTTGATCTATTATAATAAATTTAAATATCCTGTATATTTTCTACATGACTTGTTAGTGGACACTAATGTATTTCATTAATGTCTTATACTTTTTTTATATAACGCTGATGTATATTTTATTTTATTTCTTTATTTTTGATAACTTTCCTTAGTTTCAACTTTATTCTGCTTTTATTTTTTATGTATTCCCCATTTTTAATGAAAAAAAAAGGGGAAAGAAATTGACTTCCTTCGGGTCCCAGCGTTATGAAGGATTATAAGGAATAATTTGCGACATTCTTGTTTAATTATACTGGCTTAGAACAGATTAAAATGGACTTACTGACCTGAAATTTCTGCTAAGTACAAAATGTGCATATCGTTAGGCACGCCTCAGACTAAAAGGGAAAAGTTAAACACCCCTTTTGCAAGTAATATTAACAGGAAAAAAAGCAAATCTGCCTTCAAATGAGAAAATTTTTCGTGAATTACATTTCGTGTGATATTTACATAAATAAAGTTTTGTATGCAAGTTTGGCAACTTCATGTCTGTTAAAATGTATAAATGGGTTAATTTCATTTTCTATTTTTGGAATAAAAGGAGTTTTTATAGACGAACTAAAGAGAGTAATGTATTTGTCACTCTATATATGTATGTATAGGTTCGAATCTTAACAAAAATACACAAGATTTTATAAAATAATAACATTCATTCTATTTTGACTGAGTTAGAGTAGAAATAGGACTGAATTTTGAACATTTCTTCTAGCCAGATAGATTAAGAATTATTTTAAATCTAGCTTTGTTTTAAATAATTCCACCAAAACTGGTTTTCTTTTCTAATAAAGATATGAACACTGAAATTTATTTCAATGATCGTTTAAGTTTCGAAGTTTTTAATATCACCAAATGTTTTAGTGTAATTTTCTCTTCATTAAAAAAAAAATAATTATTCTCTCCTTTTTATATTCATCTTTTTATCTCTTGCATAACCGGGGAAATTAAAAAGAAGAAACACTTTTTATCTACTATAATAAATGCTCCATATATTTTCTATATGATTTATTTTTGGAAATTTAGTTCAACATGACTTTTTCATAACACTGATGTAATTTTTGTTTTTTTTTCCCTCTATTTCTCCTAATTTTCTTAAATTTCAACTCTAATTTTCTTTTTCTTTTTTTAATAATATAGTCTCTACTTTTATTTTAAAAATAATAATAAAATAAAATTGACGTTTTTCAATTCCCAAGCTTTATGAAGTGGTGTGATATACTTGTTCAATTACACTTGGCTTAGAACAGATTAAAATGGCTTACTGACCTAAAATAAGTATGAAAAGTGCAGACCGTTACACTGCAAGAAAAAAGTGTTGATTTTACAGTATAATACTGGCACCCCAGCTGCCAGTATTATACAGTAAAATTAACAGTAATAAACAGTAAAATAAGCAGGAATAAGCTACCGCGCATGCGCGACAGCGTGTATAAATGTATTTATTTCATTTTATTTTATTTTATTTTTTGAATAACAGGTGTTTTCATAGACAAATTGAAGAGAATTATGTGTTTGTCAGCCTATAACGGGTGATTCAAAATAGAGGTTATGACGATTATATCTTAAACCGTTTCTGATAAAAAGATACTTGCATTTACAAAAAGTGCAAAAATAAAGTGCAGCTTTTAGATATGGCGTTTATTTTGCAAGGGGGCGTATTAAAAGATATATTAAAGTACAAATGTATCTTTTAATACGTTATCTGGGTATTATAATTTATATTTAGAAACATTTTTTAGATACTCTGACAAATGAAGCAGTAAAAATTCCATTCTTCCACCACCGAAACTCACCAAGTTATGATACTTTGAATTTTATTATATTTCGGACAAAAAACCGCATGTCATAAACGGTTTAAGCGATAATCGCCATAACGTCTATTTTGAACCACCTCGGTATATGTATGTATAATACGTATTCGGATTTTACATTATAGAGCATCTGTGACTTAATTCGAATAATATAATTCTAATACAAATGAAGAGGATTTTAAAAAATATTTAAAATCATGCTATTTTGACTCAATTAATTTAGAAATACAGCGGACTCGCGTTTATACTGCTCCGTTTAAGACGTATCTCCGGTCAATGAGGACAATTTCGTTTTCTCCATCATTTCCTATTCGCAATTACTGTTAAAGACATCGCTTAAAGAGTATTACTCTCTGATTGTGAAGACATTTTTTTTAACAAACTGACCGAGCAGAATCGAAACTTATTTTGTACATTATTTTTTAAAGTAACTTTGATTACTGAGATATCAAGTAACTGCACTACAAAAACAATTGTTGATTTTACGGTATAATACTAGCACCCCAGCATGCGATGCAGCGTATTACTGCTTATTTTACTGTTTATTATTTTTAATTTTACGGTATAATACTGGCAGCTGGGGTACCAAAATTATACCGTAAAATCAACATTTTTTTTTTTCAGTGTGCCAATGACAATAATGAAGAGAAAGAAAACTCTCTAACACCAAAAACGTGAGAGGCCTAAGTGATGCATTTTAATATTAGTATTATGTTTGAAATATCCTAACATAATTAAAATGCACCACACACAATTTTGAACAATAGACCATAAAGTAACGGATTTTTTTGTTTGCCCCTGTAAACGAAATACAACTGCTATACACTTCATTTTCAATATCGAGTATTTTATGGTGAATCTCAATAACATATATCGATTACATGGAAATCTGAGTATATTTACGAGAGTAAAGAGCACGGACAGACGGACAAACAAAGTGAATTCATAAACACTTTTCAACTATATTGGAAAAGTGTTAAAAAAGAAAAGAAATTGACGTTTACCGGGTTCCAGTGTTATGAAGGGTTATAAGGAATAAATTGCGACATTCTTATTTCATTTTACTGACTTAGAACAGATTGAAATGGCTTACTCATTCAAAATTTCTGCTAAAATATGAAAAGTGTAGAACGTTATTCATGCCTCAGAGTAAAAGTAAAAAGTTAGATATTCATTTTGCAAACTAAGGTTAACATGAAAAACATATACACCTCCAAATGAGAACTTTTTTGTTTTTATACACTGCAAAAAATAATTGTTGATTTTACAGTATAAAACTGGCATCCCAGCTGCCAGTATTATACCGTAAAATTAACAGTATTACTGCTTGCGCGGCAGCGTATTACTGCTTATTTTACTGTTTAATACTGTTAATTTTACGGTATAATACTGGCAGCTGGGATGCCAGTTTTATACTGTAAAATCAACAATTATTTTTTGCAGTGTATACATTTTCATATCTAGATTTTTCTATTCAAGTTTGGCAGCTTCATGTTTATGAAAATTTATAAATGGTTTACATTTTTTTTCTTCCTTGATATAAAAGTATATATTTATTATCCTACTTCGGCAGCCTATGAAAGTTTTTGTCAGTCTATTAAGTATAAATTTGCATCCTAAAACAAGGGAGGCGATGGAGGAAAATATGACACGCGTGCCCGAGCTGACAGTTTCTCTAGTACACGAAAAATTTGAATTTGATAATTATTACTTAATTTTTTTTTTTGTCACTGTAGATAAAATTTGGTTTAATACGTGCAGACTATAACAGATAATGCAATTGTTTTTGCATGAATTAACACGATAGAAATTTTCTTTCTCTATGATGCTGTGCATCGACATGTAACTATTTTGCCTTTCTATGTGAATTTAAAAAGTTTTATTTCTTCAAATGCATCTCATATAAGACAATCACTGCAATAAAATGACAAATGATTCTGGTTTTGCTAGGTAAGTTGCAAAAAATAACAAAATATGAAACCAGGTATAAAGTCCATTCTCCATCGAATGCACAACAACAAAAATATCACTAACAAATCATTAATACACTTTTTATGCAACTTGGATTATTATAAATTAGACGTTCCTTGATGATAAGGTTTAAAAAATAGTAAATTAATTGCTAAATTTATTTTTACTTAAATGAATCAAATTTCCGAATCAAAATTTCATTAAATTAACGGCTGATTATAACATACGGGAAAATCATATTTTCATTTTTGTTTTTAGTTATGTAATTCATTAAACTGGGATCATTGTTTTTCCAAATTTTTTAAGCACTATTTCATAATAGCATTTTTTTCTTATAAATTCTGCAATTAAATAAGGTGGATTACGTTTCAAAAATACTGGTTTCAAAAATCCGCAAACGCAATCATCCCTGATTAAAGTGACTTATTTTATTAAAACAGTGTTTCGTATAAGCAGCATATGCTGCAATATATATTTTTTATATAAACATTTGGCATGTTAAAAATTTTATAGGTATATTGTTTGTAAAATTTTCACCCTATATGCAAAAAGTTTCGCCATCTCTATCCTAAATTCTTAATTATTTAGTCGATTTCATAAAACTAGATGTGATTTCGTGAATTCCCTGCGTAACATAGACTATATGATGTAACGAAAATTTCAATATACGGCAAACATCAGACATAAAAATGTAAGACAAAAAATGTTTTCTTTTGAACTCAAGATGGCAAACAAATTAGATATAGAGAAAATGGGCTACAAATTCTGAACTCCGCATTCTCCCGTTTTTGCCAAAGCAATGCAGTGAAAACAAACGAAAACATGCAAATTTAATACATTGCAAATGTGGGAAAGTAGCGGTGGTGAAGCGTTGTGTTCCATTATTATGCGGTGCGCATAACCATTATTATGCGGTGCGCATGAAACTCCATGGATTTTCATGATACTGCTAATTTCTCATAAAAATCCATTTAATTACTATTCTCAAAAACTTTTATTTATTATTTTTCTGAAACAATGATTTTTTCTGATTTTTCGGGGCTCAGTTTTGTCCGTGGTTCCGCAGTTAACAGATTGGTGTTGGCGGGCCATTACGGTTTGAATGTTCCTGTCCATAAATGCAAGAAGTTTAAATCTTCCTCCTTGGTTGAATGTAAAGCCGAAATAAATCTATGATATAATGATTTCTAAATGTCAATATAACGACAAAAGAATTTTGTTTCTGTAGGATAAATTGATTCAACAAGTTTGACTGTGTAAAAATATGTTTTTATTTCTTCGAATTTTCTTGGAAAATATAATTTAATCAAGACTTTTTTAACGACCTATTTAAATTGAAAATAATTTTTCTCCTCAAGTTTAATTAAAAAATGACTTTAAAAAATCTAATAATCCCTGTCGTTTCTCCTTTTCTCTCTTTTATCTACAAAATTGGAGCTACCGTTAGAGAAATGTCATTAAAAATTACAAAAAATTAATATATCGGAAACTAATTATAATTTTAAAATTCTGAGACCTTATCTAATGTCCTCGAATCCATACGCATAACTGGCATTAATTTCTTCTGCCTTGTTCGATATTGTAAGAAGAGAAGTGGAGAAATACAAACAAACAGGCAGAATTTTATATAATACTAGCGGCCGGTCCCGGCTTCGCTCGGATGGACAATGTGTCGACCTCCTTGAATAAAATGTCTTAAGCAAAATAGCTACTCAAAAATCAGCAATAGTTGTCTTATTCGTCTAATCTTCCATAATCGGGTTCATTGCCGACAAAATCGCGAAAATAGCTGAAATACGTGTTTAACTTTTTTCTTTTCTCAGATTGATTTAGCTGTATTTTATGTATTTCATTGTTGTAATTTCATTGTTATAATTTCATTGTTGCGACTTTATTCATTCTATTTTTACCTCTCCCCCCTCCCCATTTAACCCCCTTAGGAGTAGAATTTCTAAAATCGCTGAAATACTTGTTTAACCCTTTTTCTGTAGATTTGTTATCCGGAATTTCATACTCCTACCTAAAACTGCAGCTGAGATATGGCGAAATGACCTAAAATGTTCGACCCCCTCCCATTTAACCCACTTAGGGGGTGAATTTCTAAAATCGCTGAAATACATGTTTAATCATTTTTTTTAGTAGATTTGTTTTCCGGAATTTCGAGCTCCTACCGAAAACTGTTGCTGAGATATGGCGAAATGACCTAAAACTTTCGATCCCCCTTTTAACCTCCTTCGGGGCAATTTTCAAAAATCCTATCATTTTGCTACCCTATATCAAAACAGCAGTCAACTGTCCAAATTTCGTGATCCTGACTTTAGTCGTTTCAGATGGGCATTTATAAGTCAGTCAGTCAGGTGTCCTGTCCTTATATATAATAGTATAGATATACATAAAATATATGAAAAATCACCAAACTGATTATCTGAATGGGTAAATTTTATTTACATCAAGTTTGAAAATTCATCTTTTTTTAGCTTTTTAAATAAAATTACGGAGAAAACAACATTACAAATTTGCCCTTTTGCTCGGCGGTCAGGGGGTAATGGCTTACATTGTAGTTCATTACAGTCTTAGTAACTCAAATTATATATCTATGAAAGACAGATGATAAACTATCATTACTTTTGTCATGGGGACAGTTCTAGTAATGCTATCAACTATTGCACTTTTTTATTGTAAAATATTTTTAAAAATTGCATCAAAATAATTTATTTAACAAATGAAATTGTCTTTTTATATACTGATGTATTTGATTTCCTTTTTTTGTTTTCTGTTTTTTGTAATATGTGTCAAACATAGTGGGAAACCTTAAGTAAAAATTCTTCTTTGTATAACATTTGAAAGTGTTTCATAACCTAAGCATGACACGTGGTTTTACTTTCTTTCTTTTTTCTTATTTCAAAAAGTATAATAACTAGATTTTGTGATGTTTGGATAGTCGAGACCTTAAAACTAGCGAATCGATCCAAACCTAAATTCAAAAGCTTTCGCGTATACGATAAGGTTTCTGGTTTCTCGTATCTCTTGGAGATTTAATGCATGTAAAAATGCAAGCAAATCAAAATATGACGTATTCTTTTATCACTCAAAATATTAATTAGATAATCTAGGATAATGGCTCTATTTAAATGATTTTTAAAAGTAGTATCTAATTAAATTACTTTTGGATAAAAAGTTTTTCTCGCAAGTGCTAAATTTCATTAAAACTTCGTCATAATTTATACTTATTACAAAAAAAGATGCATAAAAAACAAAACGTCTTTTCTTTTTATTCATGTTTTTAGGCTTCCTTGATCCCAAAAAGGAAAAACAAAAGAAGCTCTGATAGGCGCGAAAAAAATTGTATTATGAACCCTGGGGAAACCCGTGCAGAACATAAAAAAGGAAACAAAAAAGGGAGGAAAAAAGTGAAGTGGAGGGAGAGCGAATTTTTAACATGTTCCACAAAAATCAGACATTACCTTTTCTTTTTTCATATTCATACGAGCGTACTTATTTCGTGCTGAGTATTGAAAAGGTGACATTCTTTTGCTGGAGTGTTCTTTTGGGATTAAATGGTGACGAATGTAAGCTGCGAAAGTAACACAGAATTTTATTCTTTTTGCGTCGATTATGTGGATATTGCCATAATATCATAATAAAACCCACAATATTGTAATGAAACAGACGAGAAAAGGAAATTCTACCCGATTTATATAGAGTATCACAAAAAAAGATACCTTAACTTTAAAATTCAATATATATTTTTTAAATTATAGTAAATACAAAGTAGAAAAAAGTGACACGTCTTTATGGTAACCTGATAAATAATGAATACAGTAATTGAAGGGGTCGTAGCAAGAAAGTGCCAAGCCACATTTTTGGTGAAATTAATCTAACATTGTAATCTGTTGCTTAATATTGTAAATTATAATATCAAACATATAATTTTTTTCTAATGTAACTTGGTAGCAGCATATGTGACAGGTTTCGTTTTTGCCCCAGATGTTTATGCCCCCAATGAAGATAGCTCATTTACAAAAAACTTAATAGTAATATCATTAAAGTAATGCCATATTGTTACTCAGAATATCTCAAATGTTACTAAGACATTGGTGAAAAAACTTTATGTTATATATCTTGATTTGAGTATTTGATCAAATTTTCAAATTGAAATATTTCAGAAGTTCAAAAATATGACTTGGCACTTTCTTGCCCCGAACCCCTCAATTTAAAAAATGGTTCAATTTTTTTTTTTTTTTTTTTCAGTAAGCGGCACTATTCTGTCTTAAACTGTAAAGATAATCTAACTAAATTGTAAAATTGGATCAAAGTTAACGCAGGTTTTACTGTTTATTTACTTTCGCTTTTTAAATGCCCACAAAAATGGTTTGTGTTTAAAATTTTTGAAGACTTTTTAGAGGTTAAGACAGCTCAGCGCCATCTATAGGAAAAATAACTGTTTTCAAATTACTGTATAGATAATTTATCAGGTATCTTATAAATATGTTACTTATTTCATCTTTGTATTTACTATAATTAACTAATTATTGAATTTTAAAGTTAGTGTGTCATTTTTGAGACACTCTGTGGAATGCTTCATTTAAATCATTTTTAATACCTTTAAAAAAAAAAAAAGAAAAAACTAACAATGGCTATAACTCCAGTTTTAATTAAATCAATACTAAACGAAAAGTGCCTTCTTAATTCGCAAGACATTCTTTATAACCCTTATTGTTTAAGGGGGAAGGGTGCTGTATATCTCTAGATGCTTTTTTGGCATAACTACTTTTGCTCCAATTCATTTAAAGACGTTGGAGGAAGATTTAAAATCTTGCAAAATTCAATAAATAGTGAACAATTCATTAAATTTCAAAATAAAAAAGTCAGACGCAACAAAAGATCTTATCTTAACTTTTACACTGCAAAAAAAGTGTTGATTTTACAGTATAATGCTGGCACCCCAGCTGCCAGTATTATACTCTAAAATCAACACTTTTTTTACTTACCCATCATACGTAGTATAGGGTAAGTCTTGTAATCGTTTTGAAAATCGATTTTTTTTTTTGACGGATTTACACGTTTCAGACACTGGAGATTCCGAAAAACATATTTTTAGAAAAAAAATTTTGCCGTGCGTCTGTGTGTCTGTGTGTCTGTGTGTGTGTCTGTAAACGCTCTATCTCCCGAAAAAATTGAGATAGAGACTTGCATTTTGGTATGTACTTAGTATGTAATAATGGGAAGAAGCCTATTTCATTTCAATAACCTCGATTAACCGGAACTATTTTTTTCGGACTCTCGAAATATTCGTTCTGATAAAAGGTATATAAAAATTTTCGAAATTGTTTATTTTAAGAAATGAATATAAAAGACAATAAAAAAACATAAATTTTGCATAAAGCATGAAGTCGATCGGATATTTAGTTGCCGAGATATTTGGAATCCTATTTTCCTCACTCTTCGATTTTTCATGACCCTGTATTTTATCCAAATTTGACTTTAAAGATATATTTTAATTGGAAATTTGACGTTTAATCAGATGCAATAAACCGCTAGTTAATAGGATTATTATTTTTGGAGTTATAAGGAAAAACCTCTTTCAAGCAATTCAGTAATCGAGCCTTTAAAGTTTATGACGTCATCCAGCCACGATTTTATTTGAATTGCAATGCATTTTATAAGTAGTTTACACATTTTTATTTTAATATTTTACATTATGCATATCCATGATGGGTAAGTATTACGGTGGCCCCCAACGACTAGTTTTTTTTTTGCCGTGTAGTGGACAGTGTACTTTATTTCAATAACGAACCTCAAGAACAAATTAATATTTCTTTAAGTAAAAAATAAATAAACATCATTGATGTAGATAAATAATTTGAAAAGTATCCATCCTAACCATCACCATTTTCCCCAAATCCACCTACGTTCCTGATATAAATTTCATATAAGACAACTTCAATTACGAAGCAAAGAGCAAGGAATGATTACAAGATCCATTTTTCTAAACGGACTGTCTACAAATCAATGGGAGTACTTACTTGGATTGGGAAATAGGGTATGTTCGATTGCAGTCTAAAGGTTTTTGGTATCGTTGAAATCAGGCGAATATATTGGCTATTCTACATTCCATGATCAATGTTTTCATTCGCAAGATATCTTCGAATCTTCTAACATCTCCGAATTTGCTCTACAATTGCGTTATAATCCATAAGAAGTAATAATGGACTAACTGCAGCAACATCCATTTTCACAGTAAAGTCTAAAACTTTATCTTCATTCCTTTTGAACATGTCCAAAAGAAAAAACGCGTAAAAGAAAAAAAAACACCTATCCCACATCAAAGCGCCGACATTACCAAAACGTATATTCAATGATGTTCCGTGTTCCTTATTATCTCAAAATCCTGAAACACTTATTGTCTGATTCCAGAATAAATCTTGATACATCCGTGAACAATAAATGGGATACATTCAACTACTTTTCCAGTTCGGATACTGTCGACGCCACTTCAATAGCGCTTCTTTGGCTTTGACACAAATTCGAATTACCCGGACATAAAATAATTTCACATCTGACCTTTGCCGCAAATTAATGGCAAATGCTAACTATATAATTGCTGTAATAATCACTGCTCTTAGAATTGAGATGATCACTTCTGGATTTCCCTTATTTAACGAAGCCATAACTAACATGTAGTCAGTTCTTATTCAAGAGAAACATGCCTCTAGACCACAGATTCATTCATTTGAAAAGTTGTGTTCTGGAGAAGGGAAAATACTTAGTGGTCAACAATAAATAAGACATTGTTTGTTCCCAGTAACAAATTTTTCGGTAGCAAAAACACCAAAGTTTATCTGTGACCTCAACAACATTGGGACTCTGTTACTATCATAGAGAATTATTTTAACCCCAATAAGCAAAACATGCATTTACAAATATCTGACAGATGTTATCAGTGCACAGAAGAAATTGCTGCAGTTCAAAATTGAATTTGTGATTATATACAATAGATTGAAGGGGCGAAAATGTAATTAATTTATTAATTTATATATAAAGTTAAACAAAGTAACTTAAACACTATTGATATATGTCTGATTTGCATAGGTTACAAGTTTTAAGATAACCAAAGCAAAGATATTTTCATTGCTTCCAACAGCACAATCTGCAGCTATTGCACAAATTTGGTTGGTCAAAATTTCGAATGACAAGAATAAGCCAACCAGTCGTTCGCAAAGTGATTTTCGAACAATCTAAAACAGTCAGGCGCAAACACGAAATCATTTACAAAATCATCCAAATTTTAATTTCAACTCAAGGAATGCGTATATTGTTGAATTTAAACACGTTATTGATATATATATATTTGTTTAATCAGGATATTATTTTAATATTTAACTTTTACTTCTATGCAAGATATAAATAAAAATTTATAGCTGCGAAAATTTCGTATTCTAATTGGAAATGTTAGCGAATAAAATTGCAACTTCACTTGATACCTGTTTTTGAGGAACTTGGTGTAATTCAGTGAAACATTAACCCATTTATTACGAAAATTATTTCTTGATATTCTTTCATTTAAAACACACTACGTTTCAATTATCATTAATTTCTGAAAGACATATTTAACATTTATTAATGAGCTAGCGGGGTTGAGGACGCTACTGCCTTCGGTAGTGTACGCCCGCTCCGGGCACGAATCAAACGAACCTTGAATTATTGTGATTTTTTTATTTCGATCCAGATTTAATTCAGATTTTCAACATAGTCCACGCTGTTATAGGAATTGATTTAGTATTCTCTAACTTGAATTCCATCATGGCAGAAGCAAAATTTACCAAAAAGTTGTTTTATTTAAAAAAATATATATATATAAATAAAAAAAATAAAAAATAAAATAAATCACCACGAAATACGAAAAAACGCTGGAAATCGGATAAAAATTACGGAAAAAATCAAAAATCGCAGCAAATAAAATTTACTATATTGGGCTAAAAGATTGAAACCGGATTCCTTTTGCGAATGTCAAAAAATCACCACGAAACGCTAAACAAAAACTAAAAATCACATAAAAATTCACGAAAAATCTAAACATCTCAGAGAACAAGTTTTACTATATTGCACTAAAACATTGAAACCGAATGTCTTTTACGAATGTCAAAAAATCGAAACAAAACGCGAACAAACACTAAAAATTGGATAAAAAATCGCTACACGAATTCCGAAAAAATTTCAGTCAAGAATAAATTTTCTAATGGGATAAAAGATTCAAAACGGATTCTTTTTACTAATGTGGTAAAATCACCAAACGCAATATATATATATATGCATATAAATCGCATAAGAAGTAAATTTTAAACAATAATCTAAAAACTGGCTTCGAGGTGCATAACTTAAGACATACAGGTAACTTCCTGCCAAATGTTGTATCTCTGAGCGTAGAGGTCTCTTCACAAAACTCAGGACAAACACACAGACAGTGATAGCGATGACTCCGGGAACTCAGCTATTACGCTTAAGATTTTTAGTGCAATCCCGAGTAGCGATGACAGACAAACACATAAATATCTGTCTATATTATTATAGCTCATTGGTAAGAAAACTTGCCAGTGAAAACAGCACATCCAAATGACGTGAAAATTCATGAAGCAACATTGAATCGGTAGTAATTAAACTAGGCAGAAAACTAAAGCTAGATATAACAATGGATAATTAATTACATATAAATTACAAAATGAGTTATTGTTGCATTCTGTGTTCATTGTTTACATTCTGCATCTGACATAGGTACAAAAAACAGGATTCGAACAGTTTTAACTTTTGAGCACCACTATTTTCAAAAAGTAATCTTTGCCTTATTTAACCGCAATATTTTATCAATAAACAAGGCAAATACTACTTTTAGAAAGAAAAAGGTACGAATCCTGAAAATATACGTTGGCAAAAAACCCTGCCAAACGGATTAAATGGTATAATAATTGCAAAGGTAAATCGCGATCCTAAAAGTGAATCTTACACTGCAAAAAATAACTGTTGATTTTACAGTATGAAACTGGCACCCAGCTGCCAGTATTATACCGTAAAATTAACAGTATTACTGCTTGCACGGCAGCGTATTACTGCTTATTTTACTGTTTAATACTGTTAATTTTACGGTATAATACTGGCAGGTGGGGTGCCAGTTTTATACTGTAAAATCAACAGTTATTTTTTGCAGTGTAGGAGCAAACAAGTTGGCCACCCCTGTTATAAATCATTTGTTGCAGGCGTACTTAACGAACTTCTATAATGTATGTCAAATAGTATGTCTTTTTTGGAAATTTTTCGAAAGATGTTATCAATCTTGTTTTCTAAGATGAAACTAAAAATTTACTTTATATCATATTAAATATTTTAATGATCAATTATTAACAATTATAGCAGTTGAATAAAAAACTTCAATATTTTTTACATCGCTTTTCCTTCCGCTTTTCATCAAAAAGTCATATGAAGAGTATGTAATATGTTTCATTTTCCAACTATCATTTGCCCTTTTTAATGGGTTTTAAAATATGCAGAATTGCTGAAATAGCGCAAGAAGTAAGGCGAGCTCAAGAAAATGCATCCAACTGTTACTATTTTAAAAGTATGCATTGTTAATATGAACAGCATAACAACTTTAAAATTGAAACGTATTAAATGCACCAAGTAATTATCTCAACTGATTTACGAAATAAAACGCAGGAATTTCTCAAAATAATAAGATAATAGCAGAGTCAACAAGAATGGATTCGAGAATAGATTTCTGTAATAATACTGCTACAGACATGTTGATCCCGAGCGATTGTTTTCCGATTGTGTTAATTCGTAAAAGAGTAATATCGAAATGTAAAAAGTATTTTATCTTCTAAAAGTTTGCATTTCAACTTACTAGTTCCATTATTGAAAAATTGATTTTCTGCAAGTAGCATGTACAATCTTGTAAAAAAAAAAACTGAGCACCCTCCATTAACTCTGTAACAAATTATCGTAGAAGAAAGTTACCGGTACCAAGTGATTAAAAATAAAATCTACATTTAAATGATGCATATAAAATTAGTTTAGGGACCATCTACATATTAAAACCAGCCCAAACTTTGTTTTTTAATAGCAGCACCCAATTTTGACACGATATTTTAAATCTTTGGTTCAAACTATGCCTAGATGCCAAATTTCAAGTCATTTGGATGATAAGTTTTTGAATTATAAACATTCCAAATTTAGATCTTCTAATGTTGAATTGCATTTTCATATTTTTATTAATGTCTCCTGAAATTATAATCCTAATGTGCTAATTTTTTGTTTGGTATAATACTAAAAGATTGAAACATAAATAAGTTGAATTTGTTATTTTTATACTTTATAATATAAATTATGAAATTAATATTCGAAAAAATTATGAATTGCAACCTACAATTTTTTTTTATGGATTTATATTTATTATGTCCTGCTTTATGCACATTTAAAATTTAAAAAATTCCTTCCAAGTAGTTTTCAAATTATACTTAACAAACGGCAAGATGCAGGTTTAAGGGGCCATCTAGGATGTGCAGAAAAGCATAATTAGAAAAAAAATATTTTACTCATTTTAATTTTGTTTATAATAAGGTTTTTTTTTCTGTGTCAGCTTTTAAATTTTTTATTAAAATTACGTAAATTGTATTTGCAGGTTATATAATTTTACGTCAGTTATGTAAATTATTTTTGCTTTTATTTTTAAATTGACAAAGCTCATGTTTAAAAAATGAATAGTCCTACCTTAAAATCTTACTCATTATTTTTGTTACCTTTAATTGAATTTCTAGCTTCTTCTCCAATCTAATAAACCTATTTTATTTTTTCTGCGATACATATGTTTGAAGTAAAGTTTCTTATAAATGTGTTGTGTATTTTCTGAAAAAGTTATAAAAATGTGCTCTTAGCAAGCGAATTAAGATTTATTCAGACTGAAAAGCAATTTGTCAGGTTTTTTTTTACATCGTTTCTTTATATTGCTTCATGCTATTTTTTATTCTTAATTTTGTATTCGTCGATATTCTTCACATATAAATTTAGAAAAGAGCAAGTAACATAAATTCAAAATCTGAGAAAAAGCATTATAAAAACACCTATAAAATTCCAATCACATTTACATATTCGAAAACTATTTGAATTTCCGATAAACTTATACTTTTTTAAAATCGGATAATTCAACTTTTATAAACATTATAAAATTAATATTGAAAAGGATTTTAATTTTATATAACAATAGCCGAAACATATTAAGTGAGGATAGTGGTTATATTGGCAAGAAATAATGCAGTAATAGAAGTGACTTATTCATTCTGTAGCATTTCAACAATTGAATACCGAACTTCAATTTGAATACAACCCCTAAAATATACCGCGCATGCGCGGCAGCATATTACTGCTTATTTTACTGTTTATTACTGTTAATTTTACTGTATAATACTGGCAGTTGGGGTGTCAGTATTATACTGTAAAATGAACACTTTTTTTTTTTTTTTTTTTTTTTTTTTTTTTTTTTTCAGTGCGAAAGATGTCTGATTTTGGATGATTTTTTTTCTCTATTTTCTCAATGATTTCAAAACTTAGAAACTACAGCTTTCAGCTTTTATGCAGTTTAATAATCATAAAAAATAACGTAAAATAATGTATTTTTCTTCATTTTCATAAATTTTAAGACCTAAGCGCGATAGAGAGATGTTAAAAAATTCTTCGCTTTTTTATATTTTCTTTTGTTTCTACAATTAACATTTTTGGTCCCACCTGATGTACAGTATCCCCTCCACCACCCCCACTCCCACCCCCTGAAAAAAAAGGACAATAAGCTAAAAAAAGCGGTGAATTAATTCGAGTTCTGTGCTCACACCACATTAACGTATCGTAGCGGAATACTTTTGAAAAATTAATGAGTAGCTGTCATGAAATTTGGCGTCATTTTCAAGATAAACATTGAATGCGTACAAAAAAGTGTTAAAAAAAAAAAAAAAAAAAAAAAAAAAAAAAAAAAAAACTTTTTTTTTATTTTTATATTTATTTAGAATAATTAGAAATTAACTCTTGAAAAATACAGAAAAATAATGATGTTCAAAATGTTTCACGAAATTGAGTATTATGAAAACCCGTCTTGTCTTCATTTTCAGCGATATTTTATTTTCAAGTGCTTCTGAAATCTACTAGAAAGATTTATAATATTTGAAAGGAAACGTAATCCAGATCTGTATCGTATTTTTTTCTAAATGAAAACGAAGAGCGCCAACTACCACTGATACACATACCCTAATTTGTTCTTTAAATAATAAATGTACCAATTCCATTGACTCAAAAATCACATCTCTTTAAAAGCACACTTTATTCGGCAGAAATCAATAAGAAAATTAAATTGTACATTTCCACCATAAATTCACAGTTTCAATCTGAAAATAAATGGGTACCTATAAATCTGTCAGCTCATTAAACTTTTTCGTAATTGCTGCAGCCGAACTCTGTGAAAGCAAATTGCTAATCTAACGCAAAACTACAACGACAGAGTTTTCTCTAATGAAAGTTCATATACTGTTAGGAGAGAAGTTAAGGGTGTAAAGGGGGGCATGTGCCCCGAGCACTAAACGAGAAAAGGCGTCAACATAAAATAGTGTGGAATAGGGGGGAGTCGAGGTGGGAAAGTTGAAATTTTGCTCCAGGTGAAAAAATTTCTGATTTTTCGACTACTGCTACAAATTGTTTTAATTCAGTTTTTGAATTATAAAGATTTTACCGAATGCATATTAAAGACCATCCACTGGTATGCAGTCTCAAATTAAAACATGCTTCGCTAGATGAAGTTGATTTTTTTTTTTTTAACATTGTAATCATTATTTGAAAATGGGACTTAATCATTGGAAAATTATAACTGTAAAACAGTTTCGTAAAAACAGTTTGTTTTCAGAATTTCTACATTATATACTTATATGTGGGGAAATGCGGATGTTTGCCTGAATATATCTCCTCATATGTGTATGTGCAAGTTTGTTGTTGGTATATATGTGCATATGTATGTGTCTGTGCTTGAAAGTATGTGTTTGTAAGCGTGTGTATTTGTGTAGACACAGGCTTAGGGGTAGTTAAAGATGTGCACATTTGAGCGTAAGTATGCGTGTAAGTATATGTATTCGTTTAAGTATATATGTGTAAGTAATTATTCATACATATGGGAACAATATACATGTGAGGTGTAACTAACTATATGTGCATGTGTTTAAGTAAAGTTTGGATATAGTCCGCTTGTACTTTTGACTTAATAAGTTAATTATGATCCTAGTTTTCTGTTTAAAAATTGTATTTGTCTTGACGACTGTTTTATCTCCCTTAAACGTTACACAACATTCTCTATTACATAACCCGTCTAACATTCCAATAGTCACTGCAATTTTCAAGGTATTGATTTCACATTTTTTTTAACTGTGTGATAAGATACATGAAAAGGCTGGTTAATATAGCCCTGAGTACGGATTTTAAGAAAGAAACAAACAAAGGTTCTCATCTATGCTGCTTCCTTTTCATGACTGAGTTGTAAATCTTTCAAAAAGGCGGTATTTGAAACGTCCTAACCTCTCTCATTATTTCAAGACCTCAGACTATTCCTTTGCATTTTCTTGTTTGCGGGGGTTCTTGAATGTTGAAATCCTGTCTTATAAAAACTGATAAATTATTGCATTCTGATAGGTAGTTGTAATGTAAAAATATTATCGCTGAGAGAGAACAGTGTTCAACAAAAAAAGGGATTTTTTTTTCTAATTCTACCTTATTTTTCGAAGAAAATCACGTCGACATAAACAAATGTTTTGCTCATGCTAACAATGATCCTGCTTTTGCAGCTCGTAAAAAGCGTTAAAATCTTAATATAGTTTAAATGATGAACAATTCTTAACGTAAAAATTGCTCGTTTTAACCGTGTTCTCGTTTTAGATGTTTTCGTATTAAACGAGTTCGACTGCATTTGTTCTTATATTAATTTCTGAATATATTTATTGTCTAAGACAAAATCTTTTTAGAAATTCATTATTCAGTTCATTAAAGGGAATTAAAATTAAAACAGTAATCCATAAAAAACTTTCATTACTAAAGATAAAAATTTTAATTTTAATAAAAACTAGATGGAACCCGTCAAAATTTGACGGCAAACAACTTGATAGTACCATAAAAATAAAATTTATAGTTGCTTTAACTTGACAAATTTCATAGTGGGGAGCATAATATGATTAAGCGGTCACTGACCTTTCCATTGATATATCACATGAGGGGTGTGTGCAAAGTTTAGAAAAGTACCCCCTTGGGGGGTCAAAGTGGGGGATGGACATGGGAGATGCATAATATGATTAAGTGGTCACAGACCTTTCCAATGATATATAACATGAGGGTTGTGTGCAAAATTTAGAAAGTACCCCTTGGGGGGGGGGGGGCAAAGTGGGGAGATGGGCATCGGAGATGCATAATATGATATAAGTGGTCACAGGCCTTTCCAATGATATATAACATGAAGGTTGTGTGCAAAATTTAGAAAGTACCCCTTGGGGAGGGGGGGGGGCAAAGTGGGGAGATGGACATCGGAGATGCATAATATGATTAAGCAGTCACAGACCTTTCCAACAATATATGACATGAGGGGTGTCAACAAAATTTAGAAAAGTATCCCTTGGGGGGGTGGGGGGCAAAGTGGGGAGATGGACATTGGAGATGCATAATATGATTAAGTGGTCACAGACCTTTCCAATGATATATAACATGAGGGTTGTGTGCAAAATTTATAAATTACCCATTGGGGGGGGGGGGGGGAAGTGGGGAGATGGACATCAGAGATGCATAATATGATTATGCAGTCACAGACCTTTCCAATGATATATAACATGAGGGTTGTGTGCAAAATTTATAAAGTACCCTTTGGGGGGGGGAAAGTGGGGAGATGGACATCGGAGATGCATAATATGATTAAGCAGTCACAAACCTTTCCAACAATATATGACATGAGGGGTGTCAACAAAATTTATAAAAGTGCCTCCCTTAGGGGGGGGGAGGGGAGGGGGTGGCGGGATGGACCCCGGAGATGCATAACATGAATAAGCAGTCAAAGACTTTTCCAGCGATATATCACATGAGAGGTGTCTGCAAAATTTAGAAAAGTGTCCCACTTGGGGGGGGGGGAGTGGGGGGATAGACCCGAGATGCATAACATGAAAAAGAGGTCACAGGTGTTTCAACTTGCAACTTTTTTCTCGAAGGCATTTGATAATATTAAATTTATTTTACCCAAGACAATTTAACGATATTCTTAATTTTTTTGCATAATTCGTCAAATGTTCATGGAAAAAATCATGAAATTCGCTAATCAATAGTTGATAAATTATAAAATTCAACAATCGATAGCAGTAAAATTGGTCAATCGATAATGGAAAAATCACAAAATTCATCAAATGGTCTCCTGTAAAAAAATTGTCCTGCACACTGATGATATGATCAAAAGGATTTTGAAGTATAGGACAAAATTAACACTTGCCAGCGAGTAATGCTGAAAATTTGGCAATGGACTTTATTGCCACCACTGGTCAAACATAATAGTCACACTCACCAATTGCGATGATTGAATGGAAAAAGATTTTTTTCTCTGCTGTTGCTCGACAAATTTCTAAACCATTTGGCGAATTTCACGATTTTTTCCCCGAAATTGACGGATTGTGATTTTTTTTTTCTCGAAGCCATTCGACGATATTCGAAAACTTTTCCCCCCGAAACCAGTTGATCAATTTTGCGATTTTTCCACTGTCGATTAATGAATTTTGCGATTTTTCCGCTATCGATTGAAGAATTTCGCAATTTATCAACTATCGATTAATGAATTTCATGATTTTATCCATGAACGAACAAATTGCGCACTTTCTTTCCGCTAATGTTTGACACATTTCGCCCTTTACAATTCAGCCAATGAGTTGAACGTTGTTTCTTTCCAGAAATGTCAAGAATGAAACAATGATTCTTTAGGATGAATTTCCTTCGTTCGATGTCACATGGAAGAATGTGTGCAATGCAGCAACGGGCGTCACAGACTTTTTAGGGCACCTGCAGACTAAAAACATCTAACCAATCTTTGCGGGGGGGGGGGGGGGAAATCACAGATTTCGTCAAATGATTGAGGAAAAAACACTAAATTCATCAAAGGATCATGGGGAAACATGACTTTCGTTAAAAGACAACAGAAAAAACATTAATTATGCAAAAGGATCGTGAAAGATAAGCAAATTTTGTCAAAGAATCGCAAAAAAGGAAAGTTCACCAAAAGATCACGCTTTTTTACTAAATTTCGTCTAAAAATTGCGGAATAAAATGTATTTTATCAAAGAATCGCTGGAAAATGCAAATTTCGTTAAGGATCACGAGAAAAATGCGAAATTCTTCAAAGGATCGCTGAAAAAACACGAATTTCATCAAAGAATTGCTGAAAAAACATGAATCTTGCCCAATAATAGAAAAATCATGGTTCATAATCATTATGTCTAGTAGTATATGTAAAAACAGTTTGTGATATAAGACAAAATTAACACTCACCAATCGGCGAGTAATACTAAAAATTGGTAATTGATGTTATTGCCAGTACTGGCTAAACTTAATAGTCACACTCGCCAATTGCGATGATTGAATGTAAAATGAAATTTTTTTCCCGCTGTCAATCAAAGAATTTTGAAACCATTTGGTGAAGTTTTTCCCGAAACCATTTTGTAAATTTCCCGATTTTTTCTTCAAAATAATTTTTCAACAATATTCGACCCAATACGCATGCGTAAAAAAAATCACCAGCCAATGAGGTGAGGGTCTATTACTGTCTCTAGAAACGTGTTTGGGATCATCTCCTGTTTGTTTTTTTCTTGCACATTGCATTAAACCTAGGAAGGTATTTATATAGAACTCACTGTGGAGTGTTTAGAAGGTATTTATTTTATTTATTATAATTTGTATGAATACTTAGGTGTCCATTTCGGATTTACTGTTTAAAAATGAATTTAGGCTCATTTAAAATTCGCGAAATCAATCCGATGGAAATTGTGTTTTTAGATCTCTATCATTTTGTATATATAGTACAGAAAATAATTATTCAAACGTACGTAAAAATATCGTAGAACACGTAATACAAAATTGGATCACTTATAGTCCGCTTATTATCAGGGATGAATCTTATGGTGTTCCGATTGCTAATGAAAACGATTATGTAAATATATGGTTCTTCATAGAAGTATGTGCTTCTTCACACTTCAATAGAAGCATTGTTTAAATTAATATAATTCTACAAATATGATGCAGTTTTAAAATATTGAGTAATGATTAATACTGTCAAGGAATCTACTCATGTACGTAATTAAGTTTTGGTACTTCTCTATTATCTCATCGACCACTTTTCATAACAAAAAACTGTCGCCAAACTGTAACGCCAAATAAACGGGAGAACGTTGTAATTAATACGCGCAAATGTTGAATAAAAAACCACTTGACGACATAACAAACACGTATAATGCTTCCGACATCAAGTAAATGGGACTGCATTTTTGGCATTTATTCATACAGTTTGGCGATAGTATTTTGTTATGAAAAGTGGACGATGGGATAATAGAGAAATACCTAAGTTTTTTATACCAAGTTTGAAAATTTATCTTTTTTTGACATTTAAAAAAAAATAACAGAAAAAACATTACAAATTTGCCCATTTGCTCAGCGGTCAAAGGATTAAGTAAATATTAATGATTAAGCGGAACTGGTTCTAGTTATGAAGTAATATTATTTTGCTCAAAAACCCCCAACAAAAAAAGAATTACAAAGAATAAGTAATCGTCTTTAAATATACAAAAAACAATGTGATTAATGACCAGGATTTTTTTACATATAACATTTTTTATATACAAAATAAAAACGGAAATAACCTCATTCATTTCACCAGATGTCAAAAATAGTTTTTTTTTCCACATTCCTGGGCAAAGCACTAAATCAATAAAATCACCAATTTGTGACAAATTATGAGTTTCTTATGAATCGCCAATGAACGGACATGCAAACTGGTAAAAAATGAATGTAATAAATTAAAACATTCAAGATTTGTATACATACAAACAATGTAAATATTAATATTGTTACATGATACATTGTTTGTATATATACTTGTTTGTATACATACAAACAAATATAATGTAAACATTATTATTCAAATATTAAGAGTTTGCAAATCAAAACATTCTAAAGATTTGTATACATACAAACAATATAATGCATACATACTCTTTACAAATAAAATAGCACACTTATGTAATGACAAAACTTTTAAATCGAATAGAGATAATATATTTCTGTTAAAAAATAATGCTAAAGTTCAGACTTATATATATTATACATTCACATAAAGCTAGTCACATTCCTGCATATTTATTAAATATTTAGTTGCTAAATACAGAAATAATATTTTATAATTTATATTCAGACGCTCAGATTCGCTTTTTTTGAACATATAAAAATAAAAATATTACTACCGTGCGTACTGTCTTTTGACATTATATTTACATAATAGTTTTAATTAGCAATCAGAACACCATAAGATTCATACCCGATCATAAACGGAATATAAGTGGTCCAAATTTGTATTACATGTTCTACTATATTTTTATTTACGATTGAATAATTATTTTCTGTACTATATAAACAAAATGATTTGATTTCGCGAACGTTAAATGAACCTAAATTCATGTTACACAGTAAATCCGAAATGGATACCTAAGTATTCATACAAATTACAATAAATACAACAATAAATAAAATAAATACCTTCTAAACACTCCACAGTTTTTTTATATAAATATCTTCCTAGGTTTAACACAACGTGAAAGAAGCCATCGAAACAACATGATTTGATCTTGATCCCAAATACGTTTGGAGACAGGAATAGACCCTCGCCTCATTGGCCGGTCCTTTTTTGACGCATGCGTACTCGGTCGAAATTCGATGGAAATTTGACAAAATTACCAAACTGCTTTAAATAGATGGATGTTATTTATTACTTCTTTTTTATCTAACTTTAGTCATTACTATTACTAACTTTCAAAAAATAATCTTAATGCGTGAATATTTTCGCTAAATACATACTTTTATATTTAATGAGTTTCAGTAAATTACAAACATATCTGACAATATATATGATAAAAAAATAGTCCATTAAGATGGGTATACATATCTCCATGTACAACTTCCATTAATAGTTTTAAGAATTTAAAAGATTTAATAATGTGATTAATTGTTTAAAACCTGGTTTATATTTAAAAATTGAATGTTTAAAAAAGAATTTATTTAATTTTTATTGAAAAACATAATATATATATATATATAAACTTATTGCAAAAATAAACCATTGAAACAGAAGCAACTGACCATATGCAATGAAATTATTAACCCATGTAGCACTGTCAAATTACACATTATAAAACATAGTCCTAACAAATGAAGTATTATTTATTCAAAAAGTGAAACATAAGTAAAAACACAAATGTGGGCTTATAATGTAATTTACTTATATATATATATATATATATATATATATTGATATATGTTAAAAAACGAAAAAAATAAGTTTTTACACAAGGTGATAAAAACCGTGGTAAAAACATGTTTTTCCGAAGGCGATAAAATCCATGGTAAAAACCATCACCCGACAAATACCGGCCACCACTGGTTGTTCGAAGGTAAATTTATAAAAACTTTTATGCATTTTTTATGTAGATATTATGCAGAAAAAATATTAATATTCTAGCAAGTTGCTAAAAACATAAATAAATGAATATTTTTTCTCTGAAAATAATCTTTAGGCTGAATGGAAAATATCCGCCTCTCATCTCGTATTTTCTGCTGCATAGCGTGTGATAAATGACGAAATAAGTACCAGAAGGATTTTAAAAAGTCGAAACTAAGAAATAGGGAAATTAAAAATTTATCCTACAGTTTCATATTTTAGGATATTAAACTTTTCTATTAATTTAAACATTCGAATAATTTGCATTAGCGACATGAATATTTTCCACACACGTTATGAATTAAATATAAAATTCAATCTTTCAATGAAAATATTATAAATATATATGAAGACGGTAATTTTAGCTGTTATTTGGCATTAACGCAATTTATTTCGCATACACACTAGGGAAAATCAATTTAATCATCTACATCATTATTACTATTTTAATTTAAGGACAATATCTGGAAATCATAATTATATTTTCAGCAAATTAAAATCAACATGGTTATTTTTACATGATTATGATGTGTTAGTTTTCATTTATTTGAGAAGAATTTGTTATTTCGAACAAAAATTGGCAGTTTGGATGTTGTCATAAGATAGAAATATGTATAGATAGAGCCTTTAATGAAATAAGATAAACATTCGTATTAAAGTTTATGAAAACATTTGCCGCTAAGAAATAAGGTGGACGACCGGCGAGTAATAACTCTTGCAGTTGAATTGAGAACAAAATTAATAAAATTACTAATATAAAATTTTTAAATTACGTAAGAGTTACTGGAATTTACTGGCATCGAAGTACATTATTATACAAATAACTCATACTAATATATGTATTAAACGATTTCAAACAAGAAGCTTCTGTTTTTGGCCGTTATGTGTGTAGTAATGTATTATGTATGTAGAATGTCATCAATCTCACAACCAATGCACGGATTTGAATATAACTTTTGCACTACAATTTTTGTACACCAGAGAAGATTTTCAGCTAAAAGTATCCATCGTATCGTATATAGTTTATTATTATTATTATTATTATTATTATTATTACATGATTGTCTACTGCACTTCAAACGTGGCCGATGAGCAATAGATTGTCTTTATAAATCTGAGATAGGTAGCATTTGAAAAATAAAATTTTATTTATCGAAAGGATTCTGGACAAAATTTGGGGCGATGGGAAACTAGAGTACCTTTATAAATAATAAAGTGGAAACCAAGACAACACTTAGATTTGCAAAAAACCGGTTTATTCCCAGGTTTATTTTCAATGGACCCGGTTTATTCCCAGGTTTATTGCCCAAAGATCTGGTTTATTCCCAAAAAAAACGAATTTATTCCCAAAACACCCGGTTTATTCCCAGGTTTAACCCGGGGTTTTTCTAGCCTTTGCAACTCTAGCAACACTAGATACCGGGCTTGCTCATTCATTCTCATGATGTCAAAATAGGGGCTGGCCACGTCCAGCGATTGGTATAAAGTGACGCGCCCATCGTTTTGTGTCAATCGCTGTATGTCTTTTGTCGCGGCCAGCCACCATTTGTGACCTCATTGTAATGAATGAGCAAGCCCGGTATGCGGTATCTAGTGTAGCCCTGGTGGAAACAGACCAATAGAGTTGCATAAACCGGGTCTTTTGAAAATAAACCTGGGAATAAACTGGGTCTTTTGAAAATAAACCTGGGAATAAACCAGGTCTATTTGAAATAAACCTGGGAATAAACCGGCTCTTTGCAACTCTGCAGACGAGTAATAAAATTTCACTAGTCGAGAGGATATTGGACAAAAACTTGGTGAGCCATAATCGTCAAACTGATGTTTGTTAATTTGTCGCACTCATTTAATTCAACTTGTCCAGGCGAGTATAGCCACGTTCAGAAATTCAGGTTGCAACATTTTGGACAAAACTTCTAAACTTAGCATACGTCATGTGTGTATGTATACCACCCCTATTTTATTTATAAAGACACTCAAATGACAACAACGTATATCAAATTGAATATAACTGTCAGAAAAATACTCTCTTGTGCCAAACCACTCTTGCTAAAATACGCCAACCGGCACCCAATCAGTAAATAAAAAATAGGCGATGTTAATGCGGTTTTTGCATAATAGTAAGCAAGTCGTTTAGTAAGAAACAGCCGCTCGAAGTAGAGTTGATTTTTTTGTTTCAAAATTATTTGTGCTAAATTTCAAGAAAAAAGACGTTTCGCGCGGTTCAGTTGTACATCGGGTGTTTGTGCAGCGAAGGACGCTTTGCATCTGCTTAACCCGGCGATTCGCAAGGGGTTGACGTACAATAGAATAACGAAAATAAGGATTAAGAGCAGAATTCTGACTGGCTCTTGCTTAAGCAATTTGGGTAATCATAAAGAGAAAACCTCTAGTCGAGTGAAAATAGCAATAGATTTGTCGTAAAACACTGATTCTAAAATCGTTTTTAAACTTCCTAACTCTCCCTAAAACTCCTGTTTCTCTTAGTTTAGATAGAGAATCCAAATGCATCATCAAACTTCAACAACACAAATATTCGAAACACCTAAAACCAAATTTTAAGAGTTACTGCCATATATTGAATAAGTTAGTTCAGAGATATAATTATATATATCGCCCCCCCCCCCTTACGCCAGAAACATGAATGCGCAAATTTTCACTCTTTTGGGTTTCTTTTATTTTATTTTATTTTTTACTATCTAAGTTTTGCCAGAAATGCGAATGTGTATGCATTTATGACGCAAAATTACAAAACATTTAAGGATAATAAAACACATAAATTATAATACAGTAAACATTAATTTCCAACATTTTGAAATTTTAACATTCATGTCTCTAGCATTAGAGGGACGATATGTAATTAGAAATTCTATACATATAAACAATTTTTGAATGGATAAATGCTTTTTCACTTTAAAGAAAATTATATAAATAAAATGAAGTTGGATATAAATAATCAATTTACGCTAAACATAATACAAAGATAGGTAGCTAATCACATTAAGTAAATGCCATTGTCAGTTTGATTAAGTTAAACACCATACAAAAATATTCACAAATATCTTTATGAAATGACTAAAATTGCTTTCCTGCATTATTAATCCAAATGTTGGAAAAGTGGTTTCGTAGTCATATTAGTTTATTGAGAGTTGTTTGTTCTATCCGTATAAACAATTATAGAATTATTTTAATATTTTTCACTAAAAAAAAATAATATAATAAAAAAAATAAAATTTCGATATGAATATCAATTTTAGCTGTCCACATTAAGTACATGTAAGTCTGGTTACATTTAATATCACGCAAAATACGAAAATACGTACAAATACCGTAATGAAATATCACAAATTTCTTTCCTGCATAGTTCAACTTATTTTTAGAAAAGTATAGTTTCGCAGGCACAGTAGTTTATTGAGGTTTTATTGTTCTATCCTTATAAGCAAATATAGAATAATTAAATGATTTCTCTCTAAAAAAAGGAAGTTATATAATAATAATCAATTCAGCTCATCACATAAATTACATTTCAATTTGGTTACGTTAAATATCGTACAAAAATAATTGCAAGCATTGTTAATAATCATCGAAAATTGTTTTCCTGCATCCTTAATACAATTGTTGGAAAAGTAGTTTCGCAGGCATAGTACTTTACTAAGTGTTGTTTGTCCTATTCATATAAATAACTACAGAATGATTTTCCACTAAAAAATAAAATAAATAATCTGGTGACAGATTTAAATAATCAATTCAGCTGATCACATAAACTATATGTCAGTCTAGTTACACTAAACATCATACAAAACTATTTTGTTAAATATCGTTATGAAATGACTAAAATCGCTCCCCTGCATTATTAATCCAAATGCTGGAAAACTGGTTTCGAAGTCATAAGAGTTTATTGAGTACTGTTTGTTCTATCCATATAAACAATTATAATAGAATAATTATTATATTATCCCCCCACCCCCCCTCCCACCCCAACAAAAAGTGAAATAAATGAAATAAAATTAGATATGAATAACTAATTCAGGTGACCACATTAAGTACTTGTGAATCCGTCTGCGTTTAACATCACACAAAAATAATCACAAATGCCATTACGAAACATCAAAAATTGCTTTTCCTGGGTAATTCAACTTATTGTTCGAAAAGTAGTTTCGGAGTCATAGTAGTTTATTGGGGATTGTTTGTTCTATCCTTATAAGCAAATATAGAATAATTAAATGATTTTTCAATAAAAAAAAAATGAAGACATATAATAATAATCAATTCAGTATATCTATTTGATTACGTTAAACATCGCACAAAAATAATCACAAACATCATTACTAAAAATCGAAAATTGTTTTCCGGCTTTCTTAATACAATTGTTGGAAAAGTAGTTTCGTAAGGATGTTTGTCGAATTCGTAGAAACAATTGCAGAAATATGAAAGGATTTTTCACTAAAAAATAAAATAAATAATCTATAGATTTAAAAATTACTTTAGCAGATCATATAAATTATACGTCAGTCTATTTACGCTAAACATCATACAAAGCTAATCACAAATATCGTTATGAATTGACTAAAATGGTTTTTCTGCATTACTAATACAATTGTTGGAAAAGTTGTTTCGCAGTCATAATAGTTTATTGAGTGTTGTTTGTTCTACCCATGTAAACAATTATAGAATAATTAAATTATTCTCTCCCCCCCTCCCCCCTCAAAATAAATAAATAAATAAAATTAGATATGAATAACTAATTCAGCTGTCCCAGTCAGTCTTGTTACATTTAATATCACACAAAACTAATCACAAATACCGTTACGAAATATGAATAATTGCATTTCCTGCGTAGTTCAACTTATTGTTGGAAAAGTAGTTTTGCAAACCGTCAATAATCACAAATAATACCTAGTAATCACACCGCCAATAATCACAAATAATACGCAATAATCACACCGCCAATAATCACAAATACCATTACAAATCATCGAAGACTGTTTTCTCGCTTTCTTAATCTAATTGTTAGAAAAGTGATTTCGCAGGCATAGTAGTTTATTGAGAGTTGTTTGTTCTATCCGTATAAACAAATATAGAATGATTTTTAACTAAAAGAAAAATTTAATTATATAATAATAATAATTAGTTCAGCTGACCACATAAAGAACTTGTCAATTTGATTACGTTAAACATCGTATAAAAATAATCATAAATTCGAAATATCGAAAATTTCTTTCTTAATGCAATTGATCGGAAAAATAGTTTTATAGGTATTGTAGTTTATTGAGTGTCATCTGTTTTATCCATATAAACAATTACAGAATGATTCAATGATTTTTCACTAAAAAAAAAGAAGAAGTTGGATTTCAATAATCAATTCAGCTGACAACATAAACTAAACATCAGTTTGGTTACGCTAAATATCATACAAAAACAGTCACATACTATATCGTTAAAAAAAAAAAAAAATCGGAAATTGTTTTTATGCATAATTGAGCAATTGTTGGAAAATTGGCTTCCCAAACATAGTAGCTGATTTATTTCTTTTTGTTCTATCAGTATAAAAATTTCTGAAATGATTAAAGGTTTTTCACTAAAAAATTAATAATTAAATTGAATTTGAAATTTATCTGATCACATTGAAGCCACTCCGATTACTTTAAACATTGTTGTAAAATAATCACTAATAGCGTTAAGAACAAATTATAAAAATATGTACTATTTAAAATTGTTTTCCTGCATTGTTTTCCTGTTGTTGGAAAAGAACTTTCGCAAGATAATAATAAATTATTGATTATATGTTTGTTATAGCCATATAAACAATTATAGAGCTATTAAATAATTTTTATCTTTAAAAAATAAAATTAAAATTAAGTTAGATTTATACAAATTCATTTCAGTTGATCGCATTAACTGCATGTCCATTTGGTTACGTGCAACAACATACAAAAATAATCAAAAATATTGTTACAAAATATCCGGAAATGATTTCCTGCATTTTTAGTCCAAATGTTGGTAAAGTAGTTTTACAGGGATAGTAGATTATTCCGTGCTATTTACACCTCAAGAAAATCATGCATTCTGCGTAAAACTTGAAGCCATGTCTCGTAGAAGTATGAGTCTAAATAAATTTTCTAATTTTTAAGAGGTACATTACATCATTAATTTAGAATAAACTAAAAGTTTCTACAGAACTGGATTCAATATTTTGAATGTAACTGTAACGTAATATATATAAGAATACGAAAAAAAAAAAAGATAAATGAGAATAAAACACAGATCTTTTTTATTTATAAACTTATAGATATTTTTAGAAATTACAGCTATGTTTTCTAAATTTTAATCTCAGAAACAACTTATTTTTAAAATGAACTTAAATGCACATAAGAAAAAATCAATTTAAAAATTAATAGATAATTGCTGTTTTCTGGAGCTTCTTTTTATCTCAGGAAATGTTGTACACAGCAAACAAATTTCTAAAAAGATCTCTGGGAAAATGCTAGAAAAAATACTAATTGAAAAATAATGATTTATTTGTTGTTTGTTGTTTACCGTACTAATGCGTGGCCTTTAATCATTCTTTTTTTTCTGTATCATAATTATTGTTGTTTCAGACTCGAAAATAATGATTAGAAGTGATTAAATTATGCAATGGATTTCTGGAGTGTGTTCATCTACTAAAATTTGAATGATGCATTTTAAATACTTGTTTGTATTAATAATGTATTGTTTCAAGAGTATAAAATATGCTAGTGACTAAGCATTAGCGTAGCGATAAAATTTCTATTAAAAAAAATTAGTTTGAAAATCAATATTTTTACAACTTTTTTGATTAGGTAAAACAAGGCATACATATGTCTTAAATGTGTAAATTTCAATTAGGTTTTATCAGATATTTTGCCGAAAAAGGAACCTGTAGAATAATAGATTTGGAAAATTGTACACTTGTGACTATGTGTTAATCTGAAGTTTTAAATATGTTACACCGATGATTACATCGTTCTCTAAAAACATTTCATGCTTGAAATTTTCATGAAAAAATATAAATTTTTAAATGCTTAGGGATCATTTAAACAGAAATAAAAATACCAAAAGATAACTTTAAATCTTGATTAGTACGAAGTACAGGGTGTCCATAATTAAATGACCCTACTTTAAAGTTGTCTACAGGCGAAACTATTGGTCAGACAGTTGTGAAATTTTGTGAAGGACATAATAAAGGAATGGAAATTTGTTTAAGCGAAAAAAAAAGTTCAAAATTTCGCCGTCAGAGGGCGTTTATTAATGAATACAACAAAATATGTTGAACAAAACTGTTTTTCGCGACATGTTTTTAGCATTTCCCAGAACACACTGCAGTCAACTGTGGAACATGCTATCTTACAATTCCAGATGGTAGCTGAAAATGATAGCCGTCATTTGGAACATGTTTTATTGCAATAAAATATGTAAACTATCGTAAATGTATGCTAAATGTGTAATTCATTAAAAACGCCATCTGGTGGCGAAATTTTTAACAATTTTTTTTCGCTTAAGCAAATTCCCATTCATTATTATGTCCTTCACAAAATTTCACAACTTTCTGACCAATAGTTTCGTCTGTACACAACTTTAAAATAGGGTCGTTTAATTATGGACAACCTGTACATTTAACCTCCTACATATCAAATTTATAATATAGATTCGCGCTTATACCAGTTCACACATTTAAATAAAAAATACAAATGTTTCATAATCTACCAAACTATAATGTAACCAAAAATGAAAACATACAATAACCGCTTCCGAATTATTCCAAAAAGTGTTCTTTTTCATTAGAAACCCCAGAAACCAATATATTTTCCAGAATTAAAGAATCATTTATAAAAATAAAGTTTCTTTTGCTGCCATTTTCTTTGGAAAAGTTTCCGAGTAGTTTTATAGTGTATTAACATTTTCTCAAATCAGAAAATAGATATTTAGGATGCTATCAATTCTCAATCAACTCTCAATATTTTCAGCTGCGTAATTGAATTTACACATGTTAGAGTAACAAAATAATATTAATTTTAATGTTAATGTTAATGCTGTAAATTTATCATATTTGTCTGTAAAATAGCTTTGTTAATATATTGACAACATATATGTAGTTTGTATAATATCCACAAAATAATATTAATAATAATATTTAAAATATCGTTTTCACACTTCTAGTTATCTTATTTGCAAACTTTTTTTCAGATCATGTTGGCAGCAGTTCTTTTAATAAATATAGAGGCTGCTTATAGTTTTATTTATCTAAAAATATGGAGTGTATATGGAAGGGAGGGGGGTAGTATGTTTTACAGAAAATCTCCAAATAAAATATACATAAAATTATTTTTACAAATATTTTTCTTTTATCACTCTAATTTTGTGCTCTTATGATTCGTGCGTCTGGAGCAGTTTGCTCCAACTGCTCGGCGGTAACTAAACCCCTTTGAATTACAACTCAGAGACGAAATTGAGACTGCCAGTTTTCAAAATGAGATACAAAGTTAAAAATTCTGTGCTGTGTTGAACTTTTGTACTGTAGTACACTGCAAAAAAAAGTGTTGTTTTTACAGTATAATACTAGCATCCCAGCTGCCAGTATTATACCGTAAAATTAACAGTAATAAGCAGTAAAATAAGCAGTAATACGCTACCGCGCATGAGCGTTAGCGTGGTGGTGTCACACTCCTTGGCAGCAAAGAGTGTAATCACCTTGCTATTTCTAGTTACACTATTATATAAGTAATAAGCATAAATAAATTTAAAATGTCGACTAAAAAGGAATTTTAGTTTGGTCGTGTAAAAGTATAAGGCAAATGAAAATAACAGAATTCTAGGAGAGTAAAAAGTAGTCAATCAGATAAATTAAATTCGCATCCGGTTTGTAACAGCTATATTTTACACTTTTTTCCTCACTAAAATTACAATTTGTTAGGAAAATATAAAACCACTTTAATTTTTACTTTCTTCTATCTATAATAGAAGAAAGTATTGTAATCTTAATTTTTTTCGACTTCCGGTTTTCAACGGATTTACACGTTTTAGAGGTCAGAGTTTCAGAAAAACATGTTTTACAAAATGTCCGTCTGTCCGTCCGTCCGTCTGTCCGTCTGTGTGTCTTCATTGTACCATCTAAAAGTGTATGATGTTATGCTTCAAATTGAACCAAATTTTTTTTCTATGTTTTTGGCTATGGCAAGCAGGTTCTATCAGAATTTGGGGATATTTCGAAGAAAGGGGGCGCTGTGATCGATATTTTTGTTCCATTTGCACTATTGTACCATCTAAAAGTGTATGATGTTATGCTTTAAATTGAACCAAATTTTTTTTTCTATGTTTTTGGCTATGGCAAGCAGGTTCTATCAGAATTTGGGGATATTTCGACGAAAGATGGCGCTGTGATCGATATTTTTGTTCCATTTTCACTATTGTACCGTCTAAAAGTGTATGATGTTATGCGCTTCATATTGAACCACATTTTTTTTTCTATGTTTTTGGCTATGGCAAGCAGGTTCTATCAGAATTTGGGGATATTTCGACGAAAGGGGGCGCTGTGATCGATATTTTTGTTCCATTTTCACTATTGTACCGTCTAAAAGTGTATGATGTTATGCTTCAAATTGAACCACATTTTTTTCTATGTTTTTGGCTATGGCAAGCAGGTTCTATCAGAATTTGGGGATATTTCGACGAAAATACTGTGATCGATATTTTTGTTCCATTTTCACTATTGTTCAATTTTTTTCTCTGTTTTTGGCTATGGTAAGCAGGTTCTATTACAATTTGGGGATATTTCGACGAAAGGGGGCGCTGTGATAGCCATTTAAAGATTTAAAATTAAAAAAGATGTGCAAATTAAAAAAAAATTAGAAATCCTAAAACTTTTTTTCGTTAAATGTTCGGCCTTGATCCGGAGAATCCGGAGCAGTTTTTGTTTTGCTTCTATCTTAAAACAAGTTGGAAATTGTACGTCAAACGTTACAAACGAGGTGCGTTCGTACGCACGTTTTAGAATTAAATTCATGATATCCCGTGCGTAGAACGGGTTAAACAGCTAGTTAAGTATATATTTTATGACACTGTTCATACAAATATCTTAACTAGTTATATAAATATTCAGATATATATGTATCAGCTAGTTATATAAATATTCAGATCTTGATGATTTTTAATTCTGTGAAATGAATTATATCGTCTGCAGATTAATTTCTGTCATAAAATAAGTGTCTCGGTCGCTTGACGATTTAACATCCATCGGAAGCTTCTCTAACAAGAAAGCACCGATTTAAAAAAAAAAAAATTCAAATTTCTTAATAAATATTTTTATTAAAATCTCCTAAAGTTTTGATTCGATTTTAATAAAATTTGAAATGTCTCGACAAAATTCTGCAAAGATAATATATTTTAAATTGCAAACCATTTGGTTGGGTAGTTTTTGCGTTGTTATATGCGGACAGACAGACAGACGGACGGACAGACGGACGGACCAAACGACGACTATAGGTGCTACGTATTTATATAATTACGAACGCACCTAAAAATGGCTGAGATAGAACGGTTTGAAATTTTAGGGTGGCTGACATTTTCAAACAAGACAGCAGAATTCATCCATAAACGGGTTTAATTTATGAGTTTTAGTTAACATGGTTTCGGTAAATTTTCTTTCATTGTTGTAACCATTAATCCTATTATATGCTTATCACTATATATTTATATTCGCCAACGTCAAATTATCGCCAAACTTGGCGGCAGTTTGCGGAATATCGACAAATTTGGCGACCAAAGTAAGTTGCCATAAATGAAGCCAACTTGGCTGTAGAGGACTAATTTGGCGATATTCTCATTCAAATTCAATGTTGACGAGAACTGGGATTGAGTCTTCTTTATTTAGGTTCCACGCATTTTACCTTTGTGTTTTCCAGTAAAATTAGCTAAAATCGTAAAACAAAGGAATAGGGAGGCTATCTATTCCTGTCGTTCAAGCCAGAAGGACTTTTCGTAGTTTAGTATACATCGATTGTTCACATCCCTGTAACCCGACGATTCGCAAGCAGCTGACGTACAACAGAATGACGAAAAATATTGATTTTGTTGGCGATGTGATAGCGAATTTTGAAGTTATTAACATGACTGAGATAGAAGAAAGTTTTGGGATTGGCACATCCGACTAGTTCAATTTTCATTCTAAACAAAGTAGCGTATTACTGCTTATTTTACTGCTTATTACTGTTAATTTTACGGTATAATTCTGGCAGCTGGAGTGCCAGTATTATACTGTAAAATCAACACTTTTTTTTTTCAGTGTAGCTACAACTATAAGATGGTGAAATCTTGTTCCGACATTTGGAGCTCCGGTTGAGCCATAGATCCAAATTTTGCAACCATAGATTTCACCATTTTATGTTTGCAACTGTTGCAGCACCAAAACAGGGTTCAACCCATAACAAAATTTTTAACAGTGTACAGAATGAAAATGCTTCCAGAACAGATAATTGAAAATATCAATGTCACTTAACCAACATTAATTCATTGATGAACATTTAAATCAAGGAAGAATTAACGTATACAAATTGATTAATATACTCTAAAAACTACTCGAAAACGTTTCGAAAAATCAGTGGCAGCAAACGACTGTTTTTTATAAAATTTCTTTAAATCTCAAAAATATATTGACTTTTGCAGTTTCGAAAGTGAAAGGACGAATTTCGGAATCGTGGGTAACTCGGAAGTGGTTATTGTATATTTTCGTTCGTTCGTGGTTTATATGATATTTTCGTAGATTAAGAAACATTTGTCTTTTTTTACAGTGTAGGACAATTTTTAAAAGAAATATACTGCAAAGGAAAAAAAATTGTACATTTTGGTACGATAAAATATAAAAACCGCCGCGAGGGCCATGTACACATACATGTTTGCAAGTTTATGTTTAACCGATCACAATAATTCTACAGAGTACAAGAAGAGACACCGTAATATTTGTGCTATAATTAACTAATGAAATTACTTATTTGTAATTTTTATTATTTTTATAATTACTAATTATAATTTTATTAATTAAAGCATTAAAATATTGATTATATTCATTAATATCATCCAATAAGAGACTTAATTGTTTTGTAAATATGCTGTTCTTGTTAGCCACTAAATATCTTAACACAGGAATAAAATTATAAATATCCAATTTAAATAAATAGAAAAAAATGTGAATTTTTTAATTAAAAAAAATATGATTTTTTACACTTTATATTTATGTTATGTCTTCTGACTGTATAAATGAAAATTTTTGACATAAAATTTTATACATTTACGTAAAGTTAATTAGATTAATTTGCTCGCTCTTCAAAGTAACAACTTTTTATCTTTAAACCTTTTAGACAGTACTTTAAACGGCTGACATAATATCGCTTTGACGATTTTTTTTTTTCATTTCGGAGGTAAGATATAAATCAGTTATAAGATGGATCATCTTTCAAAACCCAGCTTCTTTTACTAAAATTATGTCTCAAAGAAAGAAAAAAATCAACACGCCATTTATCAGTAGCAACACAACAAATTAGCACAGCAGCATACCGAACAAATTATACGAAATTGGCTAAAGTATATTATTGTTAAAAGCCAGTATTTCGTTCGCTAACAAAGATTGCGTGATTTAAATGGACAGTAATAAGATTAGTTGAGTGCATAAATCATTTTATTTGTCTTTTCCGAACAGCGAATATCGTGCCAAATAATGATTCAAAATGCCTACTTAAGGCAGTAATCCTTATTCTAAACTTGATTAGTTAATTGCATAAGAAATATCCATATTATGTGAATAGTGCCTTGTCACTCAAAATCACACGTTTTTATTTTATTTGCTTAAATTAACTTTTATTGTGTTAAATTAATTTAAAAAAAATCAATGTAACAGATGTAACTGTTTAAACCCACTTACCTCGATAATTTTTTATTTATTTATTTATTTTTTGTTAAAAAGTTGACACAGTTTAGTTATACTTTATAAAACTTTTTTTAATCATTTTATTAAACATTGTCTTATCTGCATGGTGGGCAAGTATATAACCATCAATATTTACATGTGAGGTACTTAATTTTCAATTTAACTTAATGTGCATTTAAGCTGCCTATCCTGTCGAAAAGTGGGTTGCTTTACCCATCTATGGCTCGATTAGATCTAGTTTTTCTTTCTTTTTTTGCATGTTTCCGCTAGGTCTGTAGTTCTCTCCTAACGTCGTGCCCACGCTCTGCACGAGAACAATATGTTTTCAGGGGGGATCCAGAATAGTTATTAATTCATCTCCTATTAAAAAGGGTATTAAAAACAGAAAAAATTGATAAATATTGAAGGCAATACATTAGTTATTTGATCGTGATAAACTGCTGTGCCAGGTGATTACAAAGATCCAAATAAAAAAAAAAAAAAAAAAAAAAAAAAAAAAATACGTTTGATGAGCGATAGCGAACATCCACATTTTAATTAATCTCCAAACTTTCACCTTCTACTGCCATCGCGATATAAGATACCAATACCGGCTACCTCGACGGAGTAGCTAAAATATATTTAGATAATGTGTCAGTATTGACAAATATGTTTTGAAAATTGAGGAAAATGTTGTTATAACTATTTAATCAAGTATATATATACCCATTATTTTTTATCGAGAAAAAGTATCTTTCCTCAAATTTTCGCATAACAGTAATGACAAGAAATTGATTTTTAATTTTACCTTAATATACTGATATTTAACGTTGACATTTTTACATATTTGCTCATGTGTGACAAAAATATATCTTTTGACGTTATTGACCTGAAAATAATTACATTTTTTGTATTTTTTGTACAGTAGCTCAAATTGTTAGTTTGGCAGTAATCATTATAAAGTTTTCTAAAAGTAAAAATCAAAACTTTTATTATTTTCATGTAAATAGTGAGAGATTTATGTAGTATAATATTTATTTTGATTAATAACGATCATAATAAAGCTCATCATCAGAATAAAGCTATTGCGTCTTGTTCTAACACTCCAAAAAAAAAAAATTGTTGATTTTACAGTATAATACTAGCATCCCTGCTGCCAGTATGAGAATTGTTGTTCTGCTAGAATAATAAATTAGCTGAGTAAAATAATAAAAGTTAATAACAGGAATTAGCTTGCTTTTTAAAGTAATATATTTTTTGCCTTTCAAACCAATAGAAAATATATGAGACATTCGATACAAAAACCAATTTACTTAGAAAACACCTTTTAATTCTTGAAGTGAGATACATAAATCAATAATAAGGAGGATCATTTTTCAACATACACTTCCTTTTATTAAAATTATGTCAAACAGAGAAAAATGAACAAGCCTTTTATCAGCAGAGACATAACAAATTAGTGCAAGAGCATACTCAATAAATTAAGCAAAATTGGTTAAAGTATATTACATTAGAAACCAATATTTCATTCATTAACAAAGATTGCGTGATTTAAATAGACAATAACAAGATTAGCTGCATGTATAAGTCGTTTCATTCTTCGTTTCCAAGTTGCAAATTTCCTGCAAAACGGTTTTAAAAGTACCAATTTCACACTATTATCTTTACTCTAAACTTGATTAGTCGACGGCGAAACAAAGACTTGAATTGCCTGGAGAATGCCTTGTCACTTAAATTCGCACGTGTTATGTCCTGAAAGCCTTAATTACAGAAAATATTTTCTTTAAATTATGTCGATAAAAAGAGAAAAATAAATGAGCAATTTGATATCTTTGAGTATTTTTCACGCGGACACAAACCAGAAGTCGATGTTATTATTACAGTCGAGCCCGTTTATAGCGAGCCCGCCTTTAACAAGATTCTGGATTTAGCGAGGAAAATGGAGACTTTTGCTTGGTATAATGTTTATAAATGTATTGAAGTATACTCTTTTAGCGAGCAAATTTTTGTACTTTCCTCGGATTTAACGAGGAAAATAATTGTGAATGCGAGAAATAATTACAGAAATAACAATTTAAAAAAAAGAAGAACACACAGCTTTCCTAGAATTCCTCCATTCCTCTTGCAAAGAAAAAATAACCATTCTTTAAAATTATCCAACAACAGTTGAAACCATCAGAGGCAGGTATCGATTCTTGGAAGGGAGGTGGTGTACACTGGACGCCTGTCCTATTGTCTCTTTTACAGGAAGGGTAAAAGGGAGGATAAAATAATTCCAACTGATAAGGATTGGAATTCCAACACACTTGGTGCTTTACCACGGTTAAAGATGGCGGATGCAGGGGGGGGGGGGCGGAGTAGGGACGGCGTCAAATGACATCATTTACGACGACTCCTCCCTTCAATGGCTTGATTCAATCCAAATGAGGTGTAATTACCTGTTTCAGAACTACGTGTAAGAGAAACTTATTTTCGACTTGTGCCTTTTCTTGTGAGCGTGTTTTTTATTCTGCTGTTTAAAAGGTCGAAAAGTAAAGTTTTATCCGTAAGAGAAAAAGCGAAAATTATAAAACTCTCAGATAAAGGTGAAAAAAATGTTACAATATGTAAGCAGTTCAACTGTGTCAACTCTTTTGAAAAACAAGAAGTCCTTAATGGAAGCATATGAAGCGAATGTGACGGATCGCAAACGGTTGGAGAAGTGTGAAAAAGAGAACTTGGATGAAGCTCTGTTAAAATGGTTTGTTCAGCAACAGAATTCTTGTTTGCTGATAACTGGGCCTATCATTAAACTACAAGCTGAAAAATTTGCAGCTCAGATAGGTTACACAGATTTTTCATGCTCTAATGGATGGCTACATCGTTTCAAGCATCGTCCCAACATTTGTGCAGGAAAAATTATTGGCGAGGCTCCAATGTGAACGACAAGGATGTGAAAGACTGGTTAGCTTGCACATGAAAATATTTACATGAAAATTATGCTGAAGATAACATCTACAATGCCGATAAGGCCGGCGTCTTTTACAACCTAATCACTTATCAAACGATAAAGTTTTTAAAGGTGAAAAATGTGTGGGTGGTAAGTTGCTGAAAAATCGCTTAACTGTGTTAATGTGTTGAAAACAGGTAAAGCAAAGACAATGAAAAACTTTTTATCGTCGGTAAATTTGCAAATCCAAGATGCTTTAAAGAGATAAAAAGCCTATCAGTGACTTACAAATCGAACAAAAAAGCATGGATGACTTCGGAATTATTTTTATCCTATTTTCACGCGTGGGATAAAGTGCTCCAAAAACAGAAAACAAAGATTGCAGTCACCGTTTATAATTGTTGTGCTCACCCACTGGTCAGCAATTTAAAAAAACATAAAACTTGTTTTTTTTACCGCCCAACTCAACCTCGGTGTTATAGCCTCTCGAACTACACTGCTCAAAACAATTAAAGGATATTGCAGTTTTAGGTGGATTTTGTATCTGGGAAACTTTTTAGCTGATTGATACATGGTCGACAGACATAGTAGGTTATATGAGAATAAATTACACATGTTTGGCAGAAAAAAATGCATTTTATTGCGCATTTGTGTACAAAAGGAAAAAAACACAATTTGTGCATATGAGAAAAAAAGAATAAGAAAAGGTGTTTTCTTCAAAGAAAATCATTTTCAGTAGGGGGTATGGCTTCCACAGGCGGCCAGCAACGTTGAACACCTTTGAGGCATGGACTCAATGAGGCTATTAATGACGAGTTGGTGTATTCTGCCCCACTCTTCCAGAAGGGCTCTTTCCAGTTCTTGGAGAGTTTGTGGGGGTTGTTGGCGGCCAGAAACTCGTCTTCCTAGAGCGTCCCAAACGTGCTCGATTGGATTCATGTCTGGAGAACACGCTGGCCATTCCATTCGAACGATTCCTTCCTCGAAAAGAAAATCCTCCACCAGGTTTGCACGATGTGGCCTGCAGTTATCGTCCATTAAAATGAAGTTATCTCCGATTGCTGCAGCGTAAGGGACTACAATAGGTCTGAGGATCTCATCCCTATATCGGCGACCAGTCAGAGCTCCATCTCGAATGATGTAGAGGTCAGTGCGCCCGTCAATGGAGATGCCACCATACACCAACACTCCTCCACCGCCAAATCTGACACTTTCGTGCACGAACGCAGGATTATTCCTACTGCCACGGTCCCTCCAGATGAAAATACGCCTATTATCCGGATGCACAGAAAAACGAGACTCGTCAGAAAACAGAATATTGCTCCATTCATTTCTCCTCCAGTTGACATGCTCGGTTGCCCACTCCCTGCGGTCGCGACGATGCCTTGATATTAATCTAACACATACCATCGGTCGGCGAGCATACAGACCTACAGCATGGAGCCGGTTTCGGACAGTCTGAGTTGAAATCGTGGTGCCTGTAGCCGAGCGAAGGTGTTGTTGGAGAAGAGTAGCGTTCATGTTTCGGTGTCTCCGAGCTGTTAACGCTAAATACCGATCTTCATTGGGCGTTGTTGCCCGTCTACGACCTTGCCCTGGTCTTCGGCCTGCACATCCACTCTCCAAAAAACGGTTCCAGATCCTAGAAATGACACTTTGTGACACTCCAATGGCTTGCGCTACTTCGGCTTGAGTTTGGCCCCCTTCTAACCTACCAACAATTCTCCAAGCTTCTGAATCTGTCAAATGACTTCGCTGAGACATCGTACTCATCGAAACAAAGCAATCACTGAATGCCGATCATCCTTGTCTTCATTCTCTTTTATCCAGTTGAAAGTCAAATTTCATTCGCTGCCGCTGAAGCGACGTTTTTGACGTCGAACTCAAAATTTGCATACTCCACAGTTTGAAAACCAGAAAAATTTGCATTTGTGATTCTCTTCTTCTATTTTCGGCAAAAAAAATTTCGTTTATATCTTTATGTTGTATAAAACTTCAAATATCCTTTAATTGTTTTGAGCAGTGTAGTTCTTATTCGCAGTTTTAAATGCTATTATAGAAAGTAATTGATTGTGATGATGTTAAAGATAAATGAAAAAGATCAGGATCTTAAAATTTCTGTTCTTCACGCTATACACCTGATGACAGATGCTTGGGGAAGTGTGACTCAATAATGTATCCAAAACTGTTACAGGAAAGCTGGATGAATTGACAAAAAATGATGGTGACTTCGAAGATGAAGATAACTTGTGACTCTCAGTCTATTTGCAACAAAATAACACAGAGCAGTTTAACAATGTTTTAAACATCGATGAGTACAATAACGTTGATGATGATGTTTTAACCTCGGGCATACTCTCTGCTGAGGATATTGTAGTGGAAGTGGTAAAAGCGCAGGAACAAGAAAATGAAAGTAATAGTGACTTGGAAGACGAAACTGTAATTAAAACATCGCCACGTGATTGCGCTGCAGGGTCATTACAAAATCTTGAACAGTTTTTTGAAGCAATGAAAAATACTGATGATGCAACATTTAATGCATTAAGTGTTTTACGACGAAAATTAAATGAAACGAAATTTTGTAAATTCAAACAATCAACTTTGGATGAATATTTTTCCACTTTTCATTAAGGATTATCAAGCAGCAATTCACGTAAGTTGTTTTCTTTATGTATATACTAGTTATTAACTTGGATTCGGATTTAACGAGCGACTGGATTTAACGAGCATTTTTCTGTGTCCCAAGGTCCTCGTTAAATATGGGTCCAACTGTATTATTATTTTTTTAAGTTACACAATTTATTTGAAACCAGTGGACTCGTGCGAAGATTATGCACTGCAGTCTAATATTTTGTACTAATATCTAATATTTTTTTAGATGCAGGTTTAAACTTCTAAAGAAAAATTAAGGATTAAAAATATCTTCAAACATTAGTCAAGCCAGAATATCATCTCATTTATTCCATCAAAGTCTAGAAATCTGTAATGAACTTTTCGATACCTGTCAAAAAACATTTGTTTCTAGAAATGTATAGCATAATAGCATAAACGACTATTGGTTTTATCGCTCATACAACGTTTCTAAATAACGCATAATTTAAATTTTTACAGCATCGAATAGAAAAAGTGTGTTTTCGAATGAAATTTGTTTAAAAGCAGTAGCTCAATTTAGTAACTTTTTATGATTTTTTAAATCATTTTTAGCTTGACTTAAAAAAAAAAAAATTCTATCTCAAAAAGCATCTCTGAGCATTTGTTTGCTACAAGAATGTAAATTAACTACTGACAGAGTTACCACAATTATCAATAGATTAATAATAACAAATTAAAAAGAAAAAAATTAGGAGATTAAGCATAAGATGAGATTAACCATAAGAAACCAAACTTTGACGCAAAACTAAAATCTTCAACCGTAAAGGACAGATTTTCATTTTATGTTACATTGGTTAAAATATAAAAGAATTATTCAAAGATAAAAATATATTTCAAAAAGCATTAAAATATTCTTAAAATTGTAATTTCAATAGTTTTTTTTTCTTAATTTTGTCTCACTTTCCGTTTATTTAATATTTGTATTTTTAAGACGGCTTATCGCTTACAACTTCTTCCAGACACAAATACTGGTTTCGTTAATGTAAAAGCAAATTTTCCAGGAATTAAATTATTTGTTGCCAAATATTTTGTCTTTAGTAGCATACAAAATGAGAACAAAAGAAAAACATTTTCTCCACCAAGAAAAATACCCAGTTAATGAATGCATTCCTAAATAAACATTTTTAAATGCTAGACAAATTTATCATTCTAAAACAATAAAAGTTGGATTTAGTGAATTCACCTGAATTATCAATGAGAAAGAATTTGGGTTGGAATATATTACGTGGAATCGATTTGTTTTTAGAATTTCGTTTAAATTACTCAAGATCTAAAGAGCTTACTTAGAAATCTATATAGTAATAAATATAAAATAAAAATGGACTGAAAATTACAGAAGAATTTGACTTATTAGATTCATTGTGTATTTTATGTGTCATAAGTAATTTAAAAAAAAAAGAATAAAACCAACTTCAAAAGGGGTTTTTCCTCAATTTTTTTCAGCTCTACATATTTATTGCACCCAGTTGGAATCATTTAGAGAAAGTGGTTTGGCACAAGAAAGTGTCTTTGTGACAGCTTTTTATTGTAGTTCACTTTCATTATTGATAACATCATTACCAATATCGCTCATTTTGACACGTAATTGACGATCCTATTTCAGAGGCGCCATTTGGGGGAGGCTAGAGGATTGCCCCCCCCCCCTCCTCCCCGAATGAATTCGATGTTTCAGAGTGTCTCAGTCAGACTCAAAAAACTTTGCTATTGCAACATTCTCAAATTGAGACACATTTATCATTAATGAGTACTTATCTATATCTTTAAAACGAAAAGCGCATTCTGTCAATCCACATAAAAATCGTCTCTTTGCGCATGCGTTAACGTTTTTTTTTTTTTTTTTTTTTTTTTTTTTTTTGAAGACTTCTACCCTCAGAAACGAGAAACCTGATTGATTAACCCAACCCTCACCTGTTTACTTTAGGGGGATTGAAAAGGGTTGATTGAAAACGGATAAAGCCGTATCATTGCATTGTAAGCATAGACCTTTTAATATATTTTTGCGCTGAGGTTGAAAGCTAAAGCATTTTTTTTTTAAGAATTCGTGTTTTCACTACTAAATATGCATATTTTTTCGCAAAATTTGAAAGAGATCTTGCATACAGTTATATGTATAACCGATTGAAATGTCAGAGAGTTCGGAAGATGAGAACAATTTTTTTTATTGCTATGTTAAAGGAGTCGACGCGAAAACAAACAAAAAAGTGAGAAGAAAACATTTATTTTACAACTAGATAACAATATTTTTTCACAAAATTTTTACACGCGCTGTAAAACCGTTTTATTTATCACCAATAAAATTTTCAAAGAGTTCGGACAAAAAGAACTTTTTATTTTAAAACTTTAAAACGACACTAGGTAAAAAAAAAAAAAAAAAAAAAAAAAACAAGAAAATGCGACTAAGTATTTTATTACTAAATATCAATATTTTTTTGCGAATTTTTCATTTTAAAATATAAATTCATACAAAATCGGGTTAAAGATATAAAATAATAAAAACTTGCTGTTTTTTTTTTTAAATAATTATCATTACCCTTTAATTTATTATCACGGACCCGGGCATCGCCGAGGGGGGTCAGCTAGTCGATAATTATAACTGTAAGAAAATCGCTTCGCAGCTGTTCATAACAAAATCAAAATTAATTTTTGCTCCTATCTAAGGAAGTTTTGAAATAGCATCCCTGACCTATATCAAAATTTTTGACGTGTCTCAGTAAACAAAAACTATACCCGATAAGGTTATTGCCTTAAAAATATATAATAGTGCTGTCTACCGTAGCAATCTATTCGAATTTCATAACAATTGACTAATTTTTACGAAAGTGACTTAGAAATTCGAAGAAAGACAAACAAAAAACAGTCAGGAAGACAAACATGTTATTTTTTGTCCTGATTTCCAGGATCTTGATGAAATTAAACGGGACCACCACCAAAACCTTTTGAATAAAAAAGAAAGAAATTAGCAGAATCGTAATATCCGTTCAGTCTATTCCAAATTCCGTTAAAATATCTTCATTATTGTTAAAGGTATGGTCAGAAGTTCTACCTCGGATACGCGGTATTTTTGACCGAATAAATGGATTGTGACTCCTATACAAAAATTGTTTGTTGTAGCATGGCCGCCAGCGAAATAAAATCTGAGAGGCAGGTCAGATGTATCTGTGGCCCACAGCCTTGGTCGTATTTTTTAAATTGGAGAATATAAACATGAAATAAGCTGAACTAAGACTATTTTGTCAGTACAACCTCCCCCCTCCTCCAAGCAAGACAATTTTTAAAACATATTAATATAAAAAGCAATAAGGAAATTTAACAACTAAAAAATATTAGGCATTCAAAACTAAATTTCTACCAGGATTTTCCAAAAGGAGAATTGAAATAATAATTTATCTTCGTCAGTGGGAGCTCCACCCGCTACATCTGCCATTTAACCCTTTATAAGGCAAATTAATTCTGTTGTTAGAATGTTGAACTGAATAAATGTCACCAGAATTTAGCAAGAAATTGATTGGAAAGTAATTAAATGCTTTTCGTCATGTATATTATAAAGCAAAACTTTATTCAAAATTTCTGGCACAAATTAGGATTTTGATAATTAAAATTAAGTGGGATACATACCCCCCCCCCCCCTGCCTTAGAAAGGGTTAAAATGTATTGCAAACACGAGAACGTAAGAAAAGAACTAAAAATTGACTTCCACGGGGGCTCAGGGGGACAGAATCGCCATGACGAAAAAATTTTAGCTCCTCTTTCTCTTAATTATTTTAAGTCACTTGTGAAAAATAAAGTTTAATATATATTTTTTTTTCTAAATCATTAGAGAAACAGAAAATTTAATTAATTAAATTTAAAAGTGCAGGGAGGAGCATCGGCTCTACCATCACCCCTTAATGGCGCCCATGTGTTGTATAGTACACTACCACCTCCTAAAGTTTGTCCAATCTATTCTGAATAACCTGTATAGTTTTGAGGAATTATTGTCATAATCCCTAGAAAATATTCAGAAAATCGTATTTAGAAATAAAGTATCCCCTTCATAAAAATAGCTATTTATAACTTTCTTTCTAAAATGAAGGGGTCTGTGACCACAAGTACATTTAAAGTTCATTAAAGGTAGCAATAAGTCCAGATTTATGAGGAAATATCCCTTCAAGCACTGTTGATCTAATAGCAGCTCTACTGATTGTAGCTTATGCTAAGATACATTCCCAAGTGGCTTCATTTTCTTACTCGTTAGCCATTACTATACTTTTCCCGCCGACTTTATAGATTCTTTTGCCGGTGTCGGCGAGGGATAAGGTGCTATTTATTCTATTTTATTTCCCTCAAAATTGGATACGCCCCTCGAGGGTGTGCCCCGAATGAGGACACCATTCATCATTTGCTTTTTGACGCGAAAAATGATTGAAACCATCAAGTTCCGCGCTAGATAATGTTTTTTCAAGATTCTTACAAGTTAAACGACACGAAGAATTAAATTGAGTATTAAAATAACTGACCTATAATTACTGATAATCAGCAATTAATGCATTCTGTATACATAGGGTGCCTCGTAATTATTGATACAATCATTTAGGGGGATAGTGCACATCAAATAAATATTCAAAAACAAATTTCTACCAGCATTTTCAAAAAAAGATAATTGAAATAATGTTGTTGTTGTTGTTGTTGTTGTTGCTGTTGTTGGGGTGGTTCTGTCAACCTAAACAGTTAGGATAGTTAAGGATTTTTTTTTATTATTATTAAAAATTGATTTTTAAGGGAGGTCAAAGGAGTAGAGCTCTTCTGGCAAAAAATTCTTAGTTTCTCTTTCTCTTAGTGTTTAACAATTTAAAAAGTAATAATTTTTAAACATAATTTTTAATACTTTTTTTTTCCAAAATGTATTAAAAATAATTTTTAATACTTTTTTTTCCAAAATCATCAGTGAAACAGGAAACTTTATTAATTAATTTTTAAAATCCAGAGAGGGGTAATGGCCTTCCCCTGTCCCCTTGACGGCAATAATGTGTTGTACACTACCATCTCTTAAAAATTGCTTGCTTGTTTTTTTTTTTTCAATCCCCCTGTATGTATTGAGGAATTATTGTTGACGAAAAAAATGATTGAAATCAAGTTCGATACAAGATTATCTGCTCTTTCAAAATTCCTGACAAGTTAAACGGCACAAAGAATTAAATTAGATAAGCTGTAATTATTGATAATCAACAGTTAATGCATTCCGTATGTACATTGTGCCTCAAAATTATTAATACAAATATTTAGAGGTGATAATACATATCAAGATGCACAATTTTTGTCTAGATAAAACCAAAATCACAATCCCTTTATTCAATCCAAAATTCAGGGAGTTCCACTCTAAGCCATAGCAGAATTTTCAATCATAATCAAGATATTGTAGAGAAATTTTCAATAGACTAACATTGGTTTGTGTGAGATGCGATGTCATCATGAAAGTGGTGGAAGTGGATTGTAATTCAATCATCAATATCGTATGTAACGTCAATTTGTCAACTATATTTCGAAATATAGAACTTCTAGTTCAGTGCTGTTTCGATACGGATAGTGACTACATCAACCACTTTTTGTGATATCGTTGCATTTCATACAAAACAATGTAAGTCAGTTGGAAATTTCTTTAAAATAGCTTCCTTATTGTTAAAGTACGAGGGCATTTCGAAAAGTAAAGATACAATGGCTCGCATTCCTTAAAAAAAACATTTATTTAGAAAACGTAAGTTACATCTTATTAACTGGATTATTTATTATTTTTCGACATAATCACCCACGTTATCCAAACATTTGTTAAGTCGGGGTACAAGCTTTTGTATCCCACAGTCATAGAAGGTTTCCGCCTGTTGTCGGAACCACATTTCAACTGCATCTTTGATTTCATCATCGTCGTGGAATTGTCATTGACACTTCCGGTATGATCTGATGCAATTCTTTCAATTTGAGACGTCTATTCGCACGAATTGCTTCCTCTGTTCTCTGAAGAAGGGCATCCGAGATCACAGATGGCCGACCTGTTCTTTGTTCGTCATGAACATCGGTCCTACCTTCAGAGAAATGACGACACCACTTCGTTACATTTTGTCGATTCATAATGTTCCCATAAACAGAAACAATTTCTTTGTGAATATTCGCTGGTCGCTGACCTCTTGCATGAAGAAAACGTATGACGGAGCGCACTTCGCATTTGGCGGGATTCTGAATCGGCGGAACCATTTTAAACACGACCTACTCCAACCAGAATCAAAGTTGAAATGCCGAATGACAGCGAGGAGAAAGCTAACGGTTCAAGGTTAACACCTGTGTTGCCAACTTGCTTGCCAAAACTTTTCTTTTCCTCCGTCGTACGGTGTATCTTTACTTTTCGAAATGCCCTCGTAGAACGAAAATCTGAGTTCGAATGGAGTAAAACACTCTATATTTTCGACAGAATCAATGAATTGCGATACTGATTTCTCGTACAACAACTACATTCTGTTTAATGCAGCGTTAAGCTCCGTATTGGTTGGACGCGAATGGTGGATATTCTAGCACTTCACGTGACTTCATCTCATTTCACAGAAATAAAAATAAGTCTGTGGAAATATTGTTGCAAAATCTTCCTTTCTGTTAAAGTTATAAAGGAAATTCCGGGTTTGTTTTAGAGTGAAATAACCTGTAATTAGGCTCATATTGAAGTAAGCTATCTTTTACTATAGACATAAAAAAATTAGTTATTTTCTGATTCCTTTTAAATTACAAAAATGTTTTCATGTCTTTTTTCCTTTTCTATAAAACTTTATTTTTTTAGTTTTATCACTTGGGAGTCTAAATTCGACAGTAAGCAGACGGCATTCAGAAATTAATGTTAAACTGATAGAAGAGTTCTCAAGAAATTCCTTAATTGCATTTTAATATTTTTAAATGGCTCTTTTTGTGTAGCATATCTGAGGTCGAAGGCTCTTGTTTTAGTTCATGAAATATTTCCTAATTTTGCTGAAATGGATTTTGCAAAACTGTAACGTTAACAATACATTGATCCTCGGTCCTCACCTGTACCGAAGTTGAAAGTGTCCTCAAAATAAAATTGCAACAGAAATAAAAAATGTACAAAACTCTCATGTTAGCCTTTATCCTCTGATTTTTTATCAAAAAAAAAGGGGGGGGGGGGGGAATCATTTAAAAATATTAAACTGCAAACGAGAAACATGCAAAGTATGCTTCCATTGATTTAACATTACCCTGCGAATATAACTTTACCTATCTCTTAACGATTAGAGTCTGTTAGGGCTAATATTTCCAAGTCCAGTGTTACTAAAGAGCGGGACAGGGAGAAAAAAAAACGTGGGACAGTGGCTTCTAAATCCGGACATAAAAATACAGTAAATCCTATGAAAACGGAACTTGTCTAATAAAGGGACCCTCTCTTAAACGTAAAAATTTCATTGTCTTTACGTTAAGAATACCATACAATTTTATACTAAATAAACACAACAATCTTATACAGTAAAATGTGTGAAAGCGGATTCGCTAGCAACTGAAATAAAATTCCAGTTTGGCAGGTATCATTATAGACTATTCCTACGGTGGGGACAATGGAACTTATACTTTTAAAACAGAATTTCCGTTTACACAGGGTTTATTGAACCAAGTACATTAAAACTTGTAAAAACAAAATCGCTAAGAACATAGCAAAAAAAGTTTTTGGCAGGTTTTTGTTTAGGTAGATAGATTTTGTTAGATATTCCTCTGGAAGAAACTACAAAAATTTTCCGCTATAGAATAAAAAAATTCCTTTAATTCCTGTCTTCACAGGTTTTGGTGTATTCGGTTCCACTCGATGCAGACATACAAATAGCATGGTATTAAAATAAATTTAAAAGAATTTGTGCATCGTGAACTAGTCGCTGGGGGCCACCGTAATACTTACTCATCATGGATATGCATAATATAAAATATTAAAATAAAACATGCGTAAACTACTTATAAAATGCATATTGCAATCCGAATAAAATCGTGGCTTGATGACGTTATAAACTTTAAATGCTCTAATACTGAATTGCGTAAGAGAAACATCCTTATGCCTCCAGAATTGATAATCATATTAACTAACAGTTTACTGCGTCAGATTAAGCGTCTTATTTCCAATTGAAATATATCTTTGAATTGAAATTTAAATGAAATACAGGGTCAGGAAAAATCGAAGAATGTGGAAAATAGGATTCCAAATATCTCGGCAACTAATAATTCGATCGACTTCATTCTTTATGCAAAATTTATGATTTTTTATTGTTTTTTATATTCACTTTTTAAAATAAACAATTTCGAAAATTTTTATATACCTTTTATCAGAACGAATATTTCGAGAGTACGAACCAAATAGTTCCGGATAATCGAGGTTACTGAAATTCAATATGATTCTTTTCATTATTACATGCTAAGTACATACCAAATTTCAAGTCTCTACCTCAATTTGTTCGGGAAATGGAGCGTTTACAGACATACAGACACACGGGCACACAGACAGACGGACGGCAATTTTTTTTTTTTTTTTTTTTTTTTTTTTTTTTTTTTTTTAATATGTTTTTCGGAATCTCCAGTGTCTGAAACATGTCGATCCGTCAAAAAAAATATTTTCGATTTTTAAAACGATTACAAGATTTACCCTCTACGTATGATGGGTAAGTAAAAATCGGGACTTCTGGCGTCATTGAGTCCCTGAAAATTGGGATTTTCCGCGTAAATCGGAACACCGGGCAACACTAGTTAGAGCACCCTATACGGCATCATTTTTCTATTTGATGGCTAAAAAGAAAAAAGGTAGAGAGGGAGGGGTGATATCTAGAATGGTACCATGCAATTTATTGCCCAAGTTATTTTTTCCCATGTATCATTTCTTCATAGCATACTGGGGGTTAAGATTCAAGATCCTGAATAAATGATCTTTCTTTTCAATATTCCTTAATCTAAGGATTGGAGAAACTAAGAACATTTACACAAAAAGACTTTTCCTAAGCCCTCTATGAAAAATATGAATCATTTACCGATTTAATATATATTTGAGTGAACTATACGCCCCGAATGCAAAAGGAAAACCCCTCAGATCCACCGCTGAATAATATTTCTGCTGATCTATTTAGATAAGAAAAATGATAATGACCTGTCGAAATTCCCTCACACTGTTGATTCTTCGGCCGCCGACAGTCTCTCATTGATTTTTCTTGCGGGTACAATATAAAGAAGCGGCAAGTTTCACAGACGCTGTTGCCACTTTTATTTGTTCTTAATGGGAAAACTCTGTAATCGTGGTCTAATAGAAGAAACAAGAAAATGTTCCAGCGAAAACTTTTGGGAAATTCCGTTTATTATTATTACAGGTATAAAAGTTATTAGATTTAATACTTTTTCACTAAATATTTACAAAAATGTTACTATGTATTTAGCCCTTGTCTCAAATTATGATCTAAGAAAAATTCATCTCCCATCTCCCATTTAATATACTGTAGTTACATCTGTAAATAAGAGGAGTTTTTAGCGTAAAATTTACCATTACATATCTTTCAACAACATAAATGAGATTCATACGTAAGTGGTTGAAAAAAGATCCATTGTAAAAAAATGTTTAGCCTCGTAAAATTCGCTGTTTCTAAGCGTGGTACAGGAAAGCAAAGTACTTTTCGTGAAATCTAAAATCTTCTGTTATTAATAGACGTACTAAAAAAAAATATATTCTTTTTGTAAATGGGACTTTAATATCACAACGAGATATAAGGAGTTAAGCATGTCATATACTGTTAAAAATTATGTGCTGGACTGAACCAACTTTTGGTATTGCATTAGCTGAAACCAAATAGTAAAATCTCTTTCCAACATTTAGAGATATGGCTCAACAGGAGCTAATGTTGCAACGAGATTTCACTATCTTCTGATTGCAGCTACTGCAGCCCAAAAAGTTGGTTCAATCCAAAACAAAATTTTTAACAGTTTTAACATCACAATTTTCTTATGAAAATATTACTGGACGGGTCTGTTCGGACTTTTCTCCCAGGGACAACGAGGGTTTTCGTATTCTCCTCTATTTTCTCCGCTCAATGTGAATTATTCTAACATATTCATTGTCGGATTCCCTGTACGCCCACCCAACTTTGAAGAATAATCCGGTATTTTAGTATGCTGCCACCACCGATATGACTACGTGATATCGGTCACGTTATGAGAGGTATATTGAGAAAAAGACGAACTCTTTCAATTAAACTTAAACGAATAATTTATTTACACAGTCTTTACAAATAACAAGACAATATTTACATTTACAAACTCGGATATAGCTAATCCGGTTCCACATTAAATAAAATACAGAAAATACGTTCTGGGTACTGCTAAGCTACGCTATGCCTATCTCATTCTACGTTAATTAACTCAGAGTTACCAGGGATACTATAAATCTCACAAACACCTTATCTCTCCACTCCCAGAGATCTACCTTCACACGTGTACCAGAGCTCACTCTCTGCTACAACCTACACGTTTCACTCCCACGTTAAAACTAATCTCTCTCTCCGGTCACCACCAAGCACTCTTCGTAAACGGGGCTGGTCCCCTGTTCGCAAGGGTTTTCCTCTTGCAAGCATCTAATCCCTCTATGATGTATCTTTCATCTTAGAGAATGGGTGAAGTCTGTCTTATCTATGGACTTGCAAGGACAATAGAAAAACTCCCTTCACTATACTAAACATTCTTTCCACTCATATCAGGTCACTCCCCTACACGGATTAAGATTCCAGTTAGGAAAGGAACGTTAGTTTAAAGCTTACAGTACACAGTAGATAAGCACACACAAGGATAGTATCACATAACAATAATTGTAAACAGCAGCTGTCAGTGAAATCCTGACATTCATATTATTGAAGCATTAAAAAAATCGAGAAAAGTGTTTTATTTTCATATAAATCTGAAACATCTTGAGCTATACTCGATTGCTTCTTCAGTACCCCCCTTTCGTGATTGTCGTATCTTGAAAATATGTTCAAAACTACAACTTTTAACGCCAGTTTTGAAATGATTATTTACCGTCACAAAAAACTGTGAAACACTGTTTATATATAACATGATATTATGGATCTGGTAACATGCTCTCGCATGAGTGTTTAAGCCACAATGGTCTATGTTGAATAAGGTGTTAAAATCGACATAAACATCATGAGACCACACCAGGTAAAAACTACTATCTGCAACGACCAGAATGATGCTTTCATGACATAATCCCCAGATATTTGAACAAAATATCTTATTATGCAGTCTGCTGGTTCGAAATTCCCAGTATTTGTCCAGAAATAATAAGTCAGCCATACAAAAACTGGAACGAAGTATTTTTATTTAGCAATTGTTTGTTGTAGAACCACCGTTATTAACCCCTTCGCGACGAGCGTCCTTTACAGAATTTTTAATCTTTTTCCACCACCAGTACCCATCATTCAGAAGAGAGACCACTAATCAGTTTCCTTTTTTTGTTCCGAGCTTCTTGATGATCAGGTTAATTTTAATGATCATCACTTTTAAATTTTATAGCTCTTGTTTAATTTTTTTTTAATCTAATAGTTATTTCCGTTTGAAAATTAGTTGCCATCCCCCCATCCCCTCCCCCCCCCCCCCCCCCAAAAAAAAAAAAGCCTTCAAAAATTATCTTAATTTAAAGGACATTGCACTGGCATTCCCCTTAACACTTTGTTGACCAGCAATTTAATATGAAATCACTTCTTTTAAATTTCTGGTAACAAAAAACATAAATATTAGCAGCTCTGAAAAGATGACTGTATTTGTAGCGGATCAACAATGTGTTAATATGATGAATGAACCCTTGAAAGGTATAGCAAAAACTCAAACTAGCGTTTTCGAGCGAAGTAATCTTAATTTCCATTTGAACCTCGCGTTAATAAATGCAATTAAAAAACATCCATTCGAATGATTCAGCTCTCAATTATACATTAAATTTTATCTGTATACATTCCAAACTAATGCTAGAAAATATATTTTCAAAACATTAAAATTCATAACCATAAGCAGTTTTAAAAATAATATTTTTAGACTAAGACAATTTCAGTCAATTTTATAGACATTATGATATGGTGAATATAAAACTTAAAAGAGATATATTCTGATAATTACTATCTTAAATCGTTCATTGTGCTTTTCATATATATCTGATAACTGTTCTTTCGCTTATTTGCTATGATTTTAAAATACATTTTAAGTTATATGGAATATCACCTTGTTTGTTTCAGAATTTCTTTTATTTTTGTTTCAAGTATATAATATGTGTTTTGTTTACTTAACTTAAACATAATCCTTATTCATATTTTATGCTTATAATACGTTTAATTCCCACACAAATATTTCAGACTTAAATTGTATTTGCTAATTTATTCAAACAGTTAAGAGAATAGATTAACAATGGCATTATAGGTTAATTCTTATTTCACAGAAAATAGAAATATGTGAATGTATTATGTAAATTTATCACGTTTATTTATATTATTTTCCATTATCATCTATACTAATATTATAAAAAGAAACAATTGTTTATTTCTGAATTGATTTGCGGGTTTGTTTGTTTGTAAGGGGTAATTTCTGGAATTACCGAGCCGTTTTCAAAAATATTGGTGACAGTCTCTACTTCAATATAAGTTATATTTTATATTGGTACCATTACCCCCAACGGCGTTTAGAATCAAAAAACGTTCTAAAATTGCAATTTTTGTTATACTAAAGGGCTAGAAACTTGAAATTCGGTATGGTGATTACTTTAAAGATATAAATGCTCGCTAATAATGGTTTCTAGAAAATCGCAATTTTAAAGAAAGCATTGCACGGAAAATGTTCAAAAAACATTATAAATATATTGTTATACTAAAGGGCTAGAATCTTGAAATTCGACATGGTTGTTACTTTTAAGACGCAAATGCTCGCTCAGAACAGGTTTTTTAGAAATTCGAAATTTAAAAGTGTGTACGGGATATTTTTTTTTCTAAAATTGCAAATTCTGTTATACTGTTGGGGCTAGAAACTATCTTGGCACTGTAGTTTCTTATAAGATGTAAATGGTTACGAACGATTTCTAAAAATTCAAAATTTGCAACAGTGAAATGCGCGAAAAACGTTCTAAATTACGATTTATATGGAATTGTTAGGGCTGGAAACTTTCAATTTAACGTGGCAGTTAATTTTAAAACACAAATGCTCGCACAAAACAGTTTTTTAAAATTCGAAACTTAAAAGGGTGCATGAGAAAAAAATTGTAAAATTGAGATTTCTGTGATACTGTTGGGGCTAGAAACTTGAAATTTTGCATAGTGGTTACTTATAATATGTAAACCTGTAAATGTTCGCTAAAAGCGTTTTCCAAACAATTAGAAATTTAAAAGGAGGAAATGAGTGGAAAACGTTCTAAAATCCTTCAAAGTTGCGATTAATTTGGAATTGTTAGAGATAGAAACTATAATTTTGACAAAGTTGTTACTTTTACGATGCAAATGCTCCCACAGAACAGTTTAAAAAATAATCGAAATTTAAAGGCTGAAAAAGTAAAAAAAAAGTTCTAAAATTGCGATTTTTGTAATACTGTTGGTTGGGGCTAGAAACTTGAAATTTTGAATAGTGGTTACTTATAATGTGTAAACATGTAAATGTTCGCTAAAAGCAATTTCCAAACAATTCGAAATTTAAAAGGGGGAAATGAATTTAAAACGCTCTAAAATCCTTCAAAGTTGCGATTAATTTGGAATTGTTAGAAATAGAAACTGTAATTTTGACAAAGCTGTTACTTTTACAATGTAAATGCTCCCACAGAACAGTTTAAAAACGAATCGAAATTTAAAAGCTGCAAGAGTAAACAAGTGGGTAAGTGTGATCGAAGATCGCTCAAAGGGTTTCGTTTAATATTCCTTTCAAAACACTTTATCCTTTCTTTAATAAATTCAAACAAATTTCATTTAGCAACAACAATAAAAAAAAAAAAAAATCATGTTTTTTATAAAGTAAAAATTTACCGGTTTATTTTTTCATTTTTTCGAATATCTAAAGCAACCGGATAGCGAGCCAAGCCCGCTATTATATTCTGTCCTAATAATATCCGTCATACGGACTAAATGAAATATTTCAAAAAATAATTTCAAAATTAAACAAATTGTACACCTTCAAAATGTTAAAATATGCGAATATTTCCATAATCGGATTTTTATCACGATTCAATATGTTTCTCAGACTCATATATTTACTATTCTCTATTATTTATATTGATACTCGCTTTGTATTATTCTCAAACATTTGAAAAATTAGTTAAACTTCCCATATGACGTCAGATTTTATTTTTAATTCTATAATGACGTGATATTAATCTGCTTTGTGTACTTACACACTCATACTCCTTGTATTATTGAGAAATCTTAGACATTTTCCGTTTTATTACGACTATGACGTCAATCAATTTTATTTCATATTTATCTTTTTTTCAATTGGTGAAACTTTTTATTTCATTTTCATTTTTCACGTGGAAATCGTCTGATAGAAAATTAATTATTGTAGAAAGAATTTCATTGTGGATTTTAAATCTTTGGCATCTGCTATAACGAAAAATGTTTAAATTTAATAGGAAAAGGCTGTTAGAATTTTGGTTTTTTATCTCTAAATAAAATATCTTTAAATTAATATAAATATCTCTAAATTAAAATAATACGAATTTTTCAAATTTTATGATTTTGAGCTTCATAGTAGGTATTTAGCTATAAGTACACAAATTTTCGTGCCTATAAGTTATATAGTTTCTGAGAACGGCTCTGCGACGGACAGACAACGGAGCGGGAGTAATAGGGTTTCGTGAGATGAATGAAACCCTAAAAAGAGTTCTAAAATTGCGATTTTTGTAATACTGTTGGGGCTAGAAACTTGAAATTTTGTATAGTGATGACTTATAATATGTAAACATGTAAATGTTTGCTAAAAGCGATTTCCAAAGAATTCGAAATTTAAAAGGGGGAAATGAATGGAAAACGTTCTAAAAACCTTCAAAGTTGCGATTAATTTGGAACTGTTAGATATAGAAACTGTAATTTTGACACAGCTGTTACTTTTACAATGTAAATGCTCCCACAGAACAGTTTAAAAAAGAATCGAAATTTAAAGGCTGTAAAAGCAAAAAGAAAGTTCTAAAATTGCGATTTTTGTGATACTGATGGAGCTGAAAACTTGAAATTTTGCATGGTGATTACTTTTTAAATGTAAATGTTCAGTAAAAATGGTATCTAAAAAATCGAACTTTAAATGGGTGAAAAGAGTGGAGAACGATCTAAATTACGATTGATATGGAATTTTTGGGGACAGAAACGTGAAATTTCACATAGCTGTTGCTTTTTTCTTTTTCTTTAAAGAAGGAAATTCTCGCAAACTACAGTTTTAAAAATAATTCGAAATTTAAAAGGCTGTAGAAGCAAAAAAACATTCTAAAATTGCGATATGTAAATGCTCGCTAAGAATGGTTTCTAAAAAAATTTAATTTAAAAAGGTGAAAGAACCGAAAAGCGTTCTAAAAAACATTTTTAATTTGGATTTATTTGGAATTGTTAAGGCTGAAAACATGAAATTTGGTAATGCTATTGCTTTTAAGACTTTAATTATCACATAGAACAGTAATACGCTATCGAGCATGCGCGGCAGCGTATTACTGCTTATTACTGTTAATTTTACGGTATAATACTGGAAGATGAGGTGCCAGTATTATACTGTAAAATTAAAAAAAAAAAAAAAAAAAAAATTTCAGTGTACTAACTTTGGAAACATCTATAAAGATACGGTAATATATATTTTTTAGAAAATCTTTATCACCATTTTTTTTTTCTTTTTAAAGTCTGCTAACATATACAATCTTCTCTCTTAAATTCAAGAACTAAATGGGGGAAGAGAGACGCTCGTAACTTTTAAAAGCATTATTTAACGTTACATCAGTTTCAAGCACCTTTGTGTCAGTCATTATAGAAAGAATGCATCGCGGGAGTGAAGACGTTTGGAACCGAATAGGCCTAGAAAATGACGATACTTCAACGTCAGATGAAGAGGATGTACTGAAAGCATTCCGTTTCATTCAGCGACAATGCAACTCAACACAATTGGACGTTTTCAGAGCACATCAGTCGCTTCAGGTTGAGAAACGCTGATGCTTCTTAAAATGAAGAATTATGAATAAAACCGAAGATATCTCGGTAGAAGCCATTAAGCTTAAATGTACACTGACGAAAAATATTGTTTGCAAAAATGATAAGGCTGAACTATCACGAATTACGTAACATAAAAATATAGAAACAAGTAAGTAACTGTAACCATAAAACTGTACTAACATAACATAAGTAACTGTAATAATAATAATAATTTTAAAAAAATGCGTTAACGCAAAATTACTTAAATTAAACTTTAAGGTATTTTTTCTTCATTTTAAATTAAATAGTACATTCAAGAAATTACGTTTTTATATTTCTAATAACGTGGGTTGAAAACTTTTCCTTCATTCTAAGATTTAATATCATTAGCAAAAATTATGATACTGGATTGATGAAACTTAAAGATGCATTTTACATCTAAAAATCAAAATTTTCTAGATTAAACTTGTTTTAACATACATCATTTTACCAAACTGTACGCAATGTTTCTCGGATTCAAAACAGTAAAGATAAATAAATAAAAGCTAATTTTATGTAGATATAACTACCTGATAATTTAGCAGTGCCACGGGAACTCTATTTAAAGTTTAGTAAACTTTTTATCGTTTTTCTTCTGATGTCCATTGTATAGGTAATAACTAACTGGCGGTTCCAATGAAGCTCCTTTAATATTTTGTGTCTGGTGCTGGGCCACTTTCCCTGCAACAGCTCTGAAATTTAGATAAGATGTGAAACAGCAACACACTTGTTCGATGTGTATGCCTCTCTCTCTGTCTCTCTCTTTCGAAAAAGAAGAACCCCTTTCATGAAGACATGAAATGGAGTATTCGGGGTATATAACATGGTAAATGACTTTTTTAATTGTTTTCTGATTTTTATGTAAATATATTTAACTGCATTCTGACACCCTTTTAAAAGTACAAGATTTATTTATCTCAATAGCTGCCATCATAATCAAAAGTAAATTTCAGATAAATGCAACGAGTTTTCGATATTAAAATTCAAAAAGTCCAGCAAAATAAAATCTATCATACAAAAAGTGTTGCACATAATAAGCTGAAGTTTAATTCTTAACAAATAAGTTGTTTTAGAGGAAGCAGTCATAATGATTTTTGGTTGTAGATCTTTTTTTAGACAACTTCAATATTGAATATATGGAAACTAGAGATTAGTATTTTCATGTCCTGATGTATTCATAAAAAATATATATATTTGTACAAATGAAATTAAATCACTCACATGGAGAGCCAGCCGTGAAGCGTAGGAGATTTCCTCCACGAGGGGAAATGTTTAATGAAAATTCATATTTACTATTGCAGATGTTAGATATTACATATGATGTCAAAGTAAAATTAGTACAAAGTTAGCTTTTAGAATTCAAGTTCAGTATCATAATATTTCTTAACATAAAAAAAAATAAAAGAAAAGGGAAGAATCATCTTCGCGCCCATGAAAGCTCCTGAAACTAATGATGGGCATAACGATTTTTTTTATTATTCGAATGAATCATTCGGGCATGCGCAGAAGCATATCTGTCAAACTTCAAAATTTTTTTTATTCAATTACTTCCAGAAATTTTGAAGAAAAAAAAAAGTTTCTGCAGAAACTTTTTTTTTTTTTTCAAAATTTCTGGTAGTAATTGAATAAAAATTTTTTTGAAGTTTGACAGATATGCTTCTGCGCATGCCCGAATGATTCATTCGAATAATCAAAAAAATCGTTATGCCCATCACTACCTGAAACATTTACTTAAAGCAAGGCTATGCGTCATGTCAATGTGATATAAGTAAACTTTTTTTTTTTCAATTTGATAAGAAAAAGTATAAAGATAGTAATTAGAAATTTTACGAAAAAGTAAACTAATGCATAACACATCTAGTAATCTTTTGTATGTCACTCAGGAAACTTTAGTAGGAGCAATATGAGTACTATGATGTGAACACAATGTGAATTATAATATTTTCAAAAAACAATACATATATTATTAAATGATATTTTATAAAAACGGGTAAAAGGATCATAGATTCTTTTTGACAAATGAGAAATGTTTATTCAGAGTGTTTTATTTTTCTTTAAGTTCACCATAGCTTAAAGGGTCAAACAGGGTTTGATCAGATTTTGTTATTAAAATTGATGTTCTGTCGCATTAGGAACAATTATATGTAATGCAGAACAGTTCTAGAGCTTTTTTGACATATAGTACGGGAGATGGGGGATGAATGGAACATTTTCACAAAAATATTTATTTTAAATATTTTATATAAGTTATTATCAATATTATATATCACATGTCATGCATTAAGTGTTTGTCTACATCTTATGCACAATATTTGTTCAAGATTATTATTATACAGAAATATAAATTAAATAAAAAAAAAAGTCCTTCTATGTCCCAATCATCCCCACAGCAGGGATGAATGGGACACAAACATTTTCCTCCCCGTATTCAATGTTAAGGACTAAAAGCTGACAAAAATGCCTCTTTGGCAAAAGCTGAGAGATTATAAATTGTAATATGATCTCCAGGATTATTTGTTAGTCAATGATATTGGACTCATCTCAGCTTTGCCTTAAAAGCCCCATAAACGGAAGCATTCAATGGCTGAAGATGATGGCTACAATGAGAATGAAATGTTAAAAGAATAATTACCATAAAGTATTAATTTATCAACCAATATAACATTATTTAGTTAATAAATATATTTTTCAGCATCCTTTAGTGATGAATAAGACAGTTCTATTCATCCCATTTGAAATGTCCCAATCATCCCCATGATGCATATATTCAATTGTCAGCCATTTTGTCTCAAAAATTATTTTGTCACAATGGTTAATATGCATTCATTTTAATTACCAATATTGAGCCTTTAAATAAAAAACTACAACATACCTTAATTGTTTATATTGTATAAGATATTTAAGTAACTTCAAATGTAAAAAAAATTACTTTTAAGCAGAGTTTTCAGGAAATGTAAATTTGAAGAAAACTGAAAACAGCCATGTGCTCTTGCTTTTGGTTCTGAAGCACACTATGGTAGTGAAATCTAGGAGGCTAGGAAGCAACTAAAGAAAAAAGTTTATTACCTGAAATATTGAGAACGTCCCATCCATCCCTTGTCCCATTCATCTCCCATCTCCCCTACATGTCGGAAAAGGAATACTTGTTCAAATATAAAACAATCAATTTCTTCATTTTTTGTACGTTTTCTGGGGAATAATGGTTTAAAACACTTCTCAGACGAAGAACCTGGCTACGCCAATGATAACAGACAACCAGATAGATTACTTTAAATTCCAAACATGTAAATCTCAAACCATAAAATAACTGAAATAGTAAATTGCCATCAAAGTTGATAATGTATACAAAAACTGGAGAAAAATGGTAGCGACGTATCAAATCCAAAATTATGGAAGAGGATCAATAGACATTTTCAAATAAACTGAACAAATGAGATTATCAGTAATTAATACAATATTTATGGGAATAATTAATCGTTCAAAGTAATTATTAATGTCATTATCACAAAATCGATGTTTGAAATGAATTGGAGAGCAAATTTAAGATAGAAAAAATTTCAGAAAGTTACGATTATCAAATTTCAATGGTAGCAATGAGGGAGTCAAAGGGGCAGAGTTCCCATGAAATGAAAAGTATTTGTTACAATATAAAATTTTCGCAGATAAAAAGAGAGAATGAGTGCATGTAATCATATTCTTCATTACAACTCATAAGTGTTAAATTGCCGAAAATCTTGATGATCTCGTAAAATTACTTGAAATCATATTTGCAGTAATACAAATAGGTAAGAAATAAAACTGCGTGTTGAAAGTGTCAAATATTAAATAAGTGGGTTCAAAATAAAAAAGCGATTTACAGATCTGACGACAAGACCCCGTGTTTCAGATTTAATAGTTAGGACTATTATGAATACATATATATGTGTATGTAGTCCTCCTTTATGGATACAACTGTTTATTCAATTCCTACTATTAGCTCACACTCTCTATATATTTATATATCTTCTTCAAATTTTCAATCGTTAATAAAATATTTTCTATTCATCCTATCAAGTTCAAATAATTTTTTTTAAACTTGTACGGGATGACAATTGATGTTAATACAGTTTTTTCAAATATTAATTCATTAATTAAATTAAATTAAATTAATTTTAATTTTATATTTCATTTCTGTTCAAAAGTATAGACTCACTCCATATTTATAGTCTCACCTTCACACGTAAAAAGATAATGGGGCTGTTCACGGACGAAGATCAGGCGGCTCGCGGGCGAAGGAGACTATAGATGTGGAGTGAGTCTATACTTTTGAACAGAAATGAAGTATAAAACTAAAATTAAATAATAAAATTTAATTAATTAATTAATATTTGAAAAAAAACTGTATTATCGTTAACTGTAACATCGCTATGGCACTTTATTGTGAAGTTTGGTAATTTTTGAAATTCAATATTTGAAAAACGGCATAATCATTAGATTTTAACTTTATATCAAGAAAAATACATTTTTTTTTAACTTTCTAACGCAGTTTGTCAAACAATTTTGTGAGAAATACTTTTCGAGGTATTAATTTTTGGTATTTTAGCTATTTATTTTTTATTTAATTTTTAATACATTTAAAAAATTTCTCTTATGTAAGATATTTAGCAGGATATAAATTTAGGAATAAATACCGTCAGTGACGAAGCGTGTAGATCGCTAGAAAAAAATTTCTATTTGACCTAAGTAGGAATTGACTTTTAAAAAAAGTTTTTATATTACTTGTTTCAGAGATGAATTATCAAACATTGAAAAGAGAATAATATTTTGAATAGTTATTGGGACTTTAAAAAACTTCTTCGTTTGAATGGATCGCGTGAGATCCTGAGCCCTTCCCTTTCTAGCACCCCAGTAAAACAGTTTAATAGAAGCGGATAACAAGTTGTTGGCAGGATTTTAAAATAAAGATGAAATCAAGCTAAATAAAAGTATTTCAGACACATACTCTTTGTTTTTCGAGTACCTCTATTTTCGAATAGGAATTTTCGTTTCATTTAATCGCATAATTTCTACATTATTTAATGCAGAAACTCTGTAAATAAAGATATTTATATTCGAAAACAGTGGTATTCAGGGGCGTCTCGGAGGAAGGGTTTTTTGTTTTTTTTTTCGTTCTTTTACGAATGCTAGCTTTAAAGAAACTATTCAGGTATGTCAGGTAAGAAAATGATGCTCAGTGAAAATGAAACCTATCTATAACGGAATCCTGTCTAATACAGAAAAAAAAATGTACGGTCCCGATAAAGGAATGCTACACAAATCTACTGCCTAAGGTGGAAACCTCTCTAAAATTGTATTTTTACCCGGTCTCTAGCGATTCCGTTTTACGATATTAAGTATTAACCAAGTATTTTGCATAATTTGTATCGCTTAGCTCTCAGTGCCCTGGACGGTCGCCTGACCTTGTCCCCCTAGGGCCTTGGTGATACTCAAAATATACTGGAAACTTGCAAATACGCAATATTCAAATTTAAGGTTATTTTTTTTTATTTTTAATGCAAAAATTGTAGAAGAGTTAAAAATATCTCTGGTCTTAATTTATATAGAATTAAGTAGAAACTTTACTAAAAATAAATGATCAACGTAAAATAGAACAAATAAAAATATATAAAATGGCCGCGTGCGGGAGACGCAAGCATATTTACATAGCTTAAACTTTTGAATCGGTTTTTAATCTTTTAAATTTGGCACTGATGATGAAGCTTTAGGGGCTCCGAAACAGCTGTTTTCCATTTTATATATTTTTATTTGTGCTATTTTAAGTTGATCATTTATTTTTAATATAACGGCACAAAGTTAAATCCACCTATTTTAAATAAAAGTAGAAACTTATCTATAAAACAAAACAATTCGCACCCATAAATAGAAGTTAAAAAAAATAAATAGATTTATGCATGTAGATTAAAAAAATAGATCAACAGATGACAAGATTTAAAAAAAAATCCTCGGCATAAAATTCAGATTACATGATGTACGATATAATTCAGATGTTTCACAGCGATCATTTACGTAAATGGATTTATAATTAAGAAATGTAATTGAAAATTCTGTGTCAGTTTCACTTTCGTGCCTAGCATCCATGTTATTTAACTATGAAGAGATATCATTTACTCTGAAACAATGTAATTATAAGTTTTTTAGCATTGAGTAGTCTGCAGTGATGAATATTCATATCTATTCCATGTTTCAGGCAGTAAATATATCTGATTCGGCATTTCACGGAAAGTCTAAAATAGATTTTACCATTCTTTATATTAAATTTCCTTTTTATTTTTCTCAAAAGAAGATGAATGAAATCAGTACATTTTCAGTGATTAAATTTATGAGTTACACCTTTTATGATTACATTTAGAGTTGTAAAGTTTTTTTCTCCGTGGAAACTTGGGAAGCTTCATGTGGTTTTGATAAGGACAAGGAGAAAAGAAAAGTCATATGCTACACACAGATTAATTTACAATCATTTAACACCTACGCTAATTTGCTTTTTTTTTTTAACATTTAAGAATTTAATACTGATTTTTAACTATGTGACCTTCAAAAGAAAAATGTTAATGTCATACAATGATGAATACAAGCGATGAATAGTTTTTACTATGTATCAATCAGTTATCTCAATCCAGAATCAACACGAAATATCGGTTTTTCAGATGCTACCAATTGTTAAATAAACATTTCCATATATAATTTGTAGAAATAGCATACGCCTGTTGAAATACTAATTGAAATTTTTAAGTGGCTAAATCAGACGTGAAACCAACAGAGTGAAAAAGTATCCAAAGCCTTATTCGAAACAAGGTCATTGGCATTGCGCGCCAATGCTCTACCACTGATCTACCTGGGCGATATCCAACCTGGCACTTTTCACTTTAAAGGACCAATACAGATTACGTTCTAGTCTGTGGCAGTCTCTTATGTGGTGAAGCGGTCCCTTTCATCTTTTATGACTTCCTTAGCATGTCTAAATGTCAGATGTCTAGAACGGGAGCCATTGACTCTCGGAGACCACCCCTTTCTTTTGTCGATGACCACAAAATCCTTCGAGAAGAATGGGAAGACATTTGATTTATACCCGTCTCTGGACGACTTGCTCAGGATGCGAGTAAATGCATCTTTACAAGTTGGCAGTATACAACCTCGCAGCACAAGATGGAATGTCTTCATGAACCACAACTCCTGCGGCAAACATGAGACACAAATTGCCAATTAATCCGGCATCGATGAATATATCATACATAATTTATAGAAAAGGAACCAGGATTGGACACTTTTTTTCACTCTGTTGGTTTCACACCTGATTTAGCAACTTTAAATTTCAATTAAGGATCCTCTCCTCTCACGCGAAAAGACCCGTTAGCTAATGCTATTCCTATGGGGCATTATTTTACTAATATCTCGTTTGCATTTTCAATATTTTTAATTTTTTTTTTTTTTTTTTTTTTTTTTTGCATTGGATAGCTGAGATCAATCTCTATTTCCACCGTTGATTACTTTTTCAATTTTCTTTGCGGATTTTTTTTTTTTTTTTACGAAGATATTTTTATTTTCAGAACCGGTTAATCGTATCCAATTCAACAAAAAAAATCATTTAAAAATATTGAAATTCAAACGAGGTATTAGAAAAGTAATGCCCATAGGACTGACGTTAGCGAGCGGGTCTTTTCGCGTGAGGGGAGAGGACCCTTAAAACATTTCCATGTTCGACTAAAATGTTCCACGGACAAGCATTCTAAATTAACAGCGTAAAATGAACTTTATTTTCTTACACTTGGATGTATAAATTTGATACGCAGCTGAAAATATTTCTTGACAATTGATAGCATCCAAAAAACCTATAGTTCGTGCTGATACCGGGTTGAAAAAAGTCATTAATATACAGTAAAAACAGTTAGGAAATATTTCCAAAAGTAACGGGCATCAAAATAAACTTTTGTTTCGGAAATGCTTATTTAAATCTCGTAAATCTATTCGTTTCTGGGGTTTCTAAAGATAAAGGAACGTTTTTCGGAATCTTGAGTAACTCGGAAAAGGTTATATTATATTTTCGTAAACCTTCTTGCTAGCTCAAGAAACATTTATTTTTTTTTTACAATGTAGATATATAGAAAGATGTTAATATCAATGAACAAAATGGAAAGTGTATAATTATAAAAATCCGCGCCTTTCTTATGTAAAAATTTATATATAGAATAAAAGACTCACGCCCATAAATATAGATTTAAAAATATAAACATAGAGTAAACCTAATAAGACGGAATTAGAAGCGAACGAAAAAAAAATCCAATTTTAGACAAAGTTTGGTCTTTCTATGTAACTGTTTGTTATAATTTCATTGCCAGATTGTACGGCTTTTTCTTACCACAAAAATTTAGTAAAAATTTTTGTCTTCATAAATCGTTAAAAATTGTTAGATTTCGACTATTAAATTCAGCAAAGTTTACTATTAAACTTTAGAAGTAAGAAAAAACTGTACTAGTCGTTGGGGGCCACCGTAATACTTACCCATCATGGATATGCATAATGTAAAATATTAAAATAAAAATGTGTAAACTACTTATAAAGTGCATTGCAATTCATATAAAATCGTGGCTTGATGACGTCACAAACTTTAAAGTCTCGATTACTGAATTGCTTGAAAGAAACATCCTTATAACTCCAAAAACAATAATCCTATTAACTAGCAGTTTATTGCATCGGATTAAGCGTCAAATTTCCAATTAAAATATATCTTTGAATTGAAATTTGGATGAAATACAGGGTCATGAAAAATCGAAGAGTGTGGAAAATAGGATTCCAAATATCTCGGCAACTCATTATCCGATAAACTTCATGCTTTATGCAAAATTTATGTTTTTTTATTGTCTTTTATATTAATTTCTTAAAATAAACAATTTCGAAAATTTTTATATACCTTTCATCAGAACGAATATTTCGAGAGTCCGAAAAAAATTGTTCCGGTTAATCGAGGTTATTGAAATGAAATAGGCTTCTTCCCATTATTACATACTAAGTACATACCAAATTGCAAGTCTCTATCTCAATTTTTTCGGGAGATAGAGCGTTTACAGACACACACACAGACACACAGACGGACGGCAAATTTTTTTTTCTAAAAATATGTTTTTCGGCATCTCCAGTGTCTGAAACGTGTAAATCCGTCAAAAAAAATTTTTCGATTTTCAAAACGATTACAAGACTTACCCTATACTACGTATGATGGGTAAGTAATACCCTATACTACGTATGATGGGTAAGTAACAAGTTGGCGGCTATGCAATTGCATTATATTTATTCTTTAAACAGGGACCATGAAATTGTCCTTTTAAAACATGGTTCTGTTACACATAAGTTCACTTTTCGCAGATATGTTACTTAATTATTAATGTAACTAGAAAACAAGACAAACAAATGACGAAAGTTAAAAAGATAAATACTTTTCTCCACATATTGTTCAGTTTTACTATATTCAACATATGGTAATTTAGTGTTCAAATTTAGATGAATGAGATAATAATTAAGAAATATAATTGAAAATTCCGTGCCAGTTTTACTTTCGTGACTACTATCGTTGTTATTTAACTATGAAGTGATATCATTTATCCTGAAACTATGTAATTATCAGTTTTTCAACATTGAGTAGTTTGCGAATGATTGAGTAGCCTGCGATTGCTGATGAATATTCATATCGTTTCCATGTTTCAGGCAGAAAATATTTTTCGTTTGGCATTTAACGGAATAAACTAAAACAGATTTTTGGATTTTATTATTGATTTTGCTTTTTTAGAGCAATATAAGCATATTCAGTAAATTTTTAGTAATAAATTTATTAGTTACACCTTCAATGATAGCACTAGTTTTGTAAAATTATTTTCTTCGTAGAAACAAAAAAAACAAACTTTTGCTTGGGGCTTTGCTAAGAACAAAAGAGAAAAGAAAACTCATGTACAAAGAACAAATTGATTTGATTTTCTGTTTTCATCAATTTAACACCTTTTTTTTTTTTTTTTTTTTACTTTTGAGCATTTTTTAATTAACGCCTATTTTATGCAGAAATTTATATCTACAACACAAAAGTCACGCCCATAAATATAGATTTCAAAAAATAAATATACACTAAAACCCTTTAAAATGAAATCCCAAGGCCCAGGAAAAATTCCAGTCAAAAAGTTTTTTATAGGTATGCCACTTGTTATAACTGTTTCGCATCTTTTCAGCGGAACGATGAAATTGTCTATTTAAAACGAGATTCTGTAGTAGATAGATTCTGTTTTCACAGATTTGACCTTATTTATTAATGTAGATAGAAAGATAGACAAACAAATCACAGCGAAAGGAGATTTCTCCACACATAGTTCAGATTACTATAATTTAACCCCTTGCCTGTGACGCACGAACTTAGTTCAGGCAACGCAAATGCGCCAGTTTTTGGAACACCCGATCTGAGTTCATGCAAGAGGAAAATGGGTGTTTCAATTCCTCAGAGTAAAAGTAAAAAGTTAGATATTGATTTTGCAAACTAAGGTTAACGTGAAAAACATATACACCTCCAAATGAGAACTTTTTTGTTTTTATACACTGCAAAAAATAATTGTTGATTTTACAGTATAAAACTGGCATCCCAGCTGCCAGTATTATACCGTAAAATTAACAGTATTAAACAGTAAAATAAGCAGTATTACTGCTTGCACGGCAGCGTATTACTGCTTATTTTACTGTTTAATACTGTTAATTTTACGGTATAATACTGGCAGCTAGGATGCCAGTTTTATACTGTAAAACCAACAATTATTTTTTGCAGTGTACACAAGCTTTACTTTAAAATCAGAAGAAAAAAAATACATATAAGTATGATAAAACATATTGCTAAAAGAATAGTATATAAAATACACAGTTCTGTCTGACTTTTCTATTTTCTTCATTTTTAGCAAAACCACGTAAAAGGTTTCCGTCTGAGAGAGAAAAATAATGACAATTTCATTGCTATTCCTGAAGGTTCAGCTAAAACACTTATTACTGAAAATGTACTGATTACACTCTGACATTCCTCGAAAGAAGCAAAATTAATATAAATAATGCTAAAATATGTTTGAGTCTTTCCTTAAGTGCCAAACAAAAAATATTTTCTGCCTGAAACACGGAAACGCTATGAATATTTATCACTGCAGACTACTGAATGTCAAAAACTTATAATTACATAGTTTTAGAATAAATGATATCACTTCATAGTTAAATAACAACGATAGTAAGTCACGAAAGTAAAATTGAGACGAGATTTTCAATTACATTTCTTAATTATTATATCAATCATCTAAATTTGAACGATAAATTATATATAAAATATATTAAACCTGAGGTATGTGTTGAGAAAAGTGTTTGTCTTTTTTTCTAACTATTGTCATTTGTTTGTCTATTTTTCTAACTACATTAATAAATAAGTAAAATCTGTGAAAATTGAACTTTGTTTAAGTTCAATGCTATCAATTCTCAAGAAACATTTTCAACTGAGTATCAAATTTATACATCCAAAAGTAAGAAAATAATGTTCATTTTACGCTGCTAATTTAGAATGTTTGTCTGTGGAACATTTTAGTTGAATATGGAAATGTTTATTTAAACGGACAGTCTTTTAAACGGACAATTTCGTTGTCCAGGTAAAACGAATGTTATACAATTATAACAAACGGTATACCTAGAAAGACAAAACTTTGTCTAAAATTTAAATATTTAGTGCTCTCTTGTGATTCCGTCTTAACAGATTTTACTGTATATATATTTTTTAAATAAAATTTATAGGCGTGTCTCTTGTATTTTTTATATAAATTTCTTTATAAAAAGAAGCATTGATTTCTATAACACCTATTTTGTTCATCGACCTTGTCCATATTGGCGTTTCTTTGCTTATATTCTATTTACTTATTTATCATAATTTTACCTTCGTGCCGTTCCGTTTTGGGTTATGGGCGGCTCGAGTCTACGAACTTCAGTCTGAAACCATTTTTTGTTTCTTTTAACCCTTAATAAAGGGGGACCGGGAGAGACATCTGTGCTCTACAGACCTCGTTTCCTAGTCTGAGCAGTCCGTTTTAGGCAGTCAAAAATTATATAACTACACTATAGAAAAAGACAAATGTTTCTCGATTTAGCAAGAAGATTTGAGAAAATATAATATAACCTGTTCCGAGTTATTCAGGATTTCCAAAAGCGTTCCTTTATCTTCAGAAACCTCAGAAAGATTTGCGATACTTAAAAAAGCATTTCTAACACAAAAGTTTATTTGGCTGCCCTTAATTTTTTAAACGTTTCCAAGCAGTTTTTATAGTGTATTAATAAGTTTTCGGTACCCTGTATCAACACTAACAATTAGTTTTTCGGATGCTATCTATTCTGAAATGAATAATATTAGCTGCGTAACACAATTCATACATGTAAGATGAATAAAATAATGCTTCTTTTACTCTGTTAATTTAGCATGTTTGTTTTTTGTAGTTGCATATTTTTTGTGAATTTATCTGAATAAAAAGTGATACGTGTACCACATAGCATACAAAAATTTAGTACAGCAAGAAAAGTATAATATAATTAAAACACACTTTGATATTCAACAATCCAAAGACAATAATTTGATCGGATTGTTCTATGAAGCAATATATTATGGACTACACCATTTTAATAGAGAACATGTTTGAACGTTTACTATGATGCTGCGAACGTACTGTTGATATGCTCCAATTTTTATTTTTAAGTTTCCCGAATTTATTGAAAACTGTAGCTGCTTCGCGGATTTTTTTTTTTTAATTTTCTCGCGTACGAAGGACTTGTATAATGTCCGATACAGTCCAATGGATGTAGATGAGATCAAATTGTACAATGTCATTTAAAACAATCAATTTAAACATACATAAATTTAGTACTGTTTGAAATAGGTTAATATAATTAAAACGCACATCATTATTTTACATTACATTACATTACATCATCACCGTATTTATTGAAAACTGTAGCTGCTTCACGCATTTTTTCTTTTTGATTTTCCAATGGATGTGGATGAGATCAAATTGTACAATGTCATTTAAATCAATCAATTTAAACATACATCAATTTAGTACTGTTTGAAATAGGTTAATATCATTAAAACGACCATCATTATTTTACATTACATTACATTACATCATCACCGTATTTATTGAAAACTGTAGCTGCTTCACGCATTTTTTTTTTTTTTTTTTTTTTGATTTTCCAATGGATGTGGATGAGATCAAATTGTACAATGTCATTTAAATCAATCAATTTAAACATACATCAATTTAGTACTATTTGAAATAGGTTAATATCATTAAAACGCACATCATTATTTTACATTACATTACATTACATCATCACCGTATTTATTGAAAACTGTAGCTGCTTCACGCATTTTTTTTAAATTTCCCAATGGATGTGGATGAGATCAAATTGTACAATGTCATTTAAATCAATCAATTTAAACATACATCAATTTAGTACTGTTTGAAATAGGTTAATATCATTAAAACGCACATCATTATTTTACATTACATTACATTACATCATCACCGTATTTATTGAAAACTGTAGCTGCTTCACGCATTTTTTTTTTTTTTTTTTTTTTTGATTTTCCAATGGATGTGGATGAGATCAAATTGTACAATGTCATTTAAATCAATCAATTTAAACATACATCAATTTAGTACTGTTTGAAATAGGTTAATATCATTAAAACGCACATCATTATTTTACATTACATTACATTACATCATCACCGTATTTATTGAAAACTGTAGCTGCTTCACGCATTTTTTTTAAATTTTCCAATGGATGTGGATGAGATCAAATTGTACAATGTCATTTAAATCAATCAATTTAAACATACATCAATTTAGTACTGTTTGAAATAGGTTAATATCATTAAAACGCACATCATTATTTTACATTACTTTACATTACATCATCACCGTATTTATTGAAAACTGTAGCTGCTTCACGCATTTTTTTTTAATTTTCCAATGGATGTGGATGAGATCAAATTATACAATGTCATTTAAATCAATCAATTTAAACATACATCAATTTAGTACTGTTTGAAATAGGTTAATATCATTAAAACGCACATCATTATTTTACATTACATTACATTACATCATCACCGTATTTATTGAAAACTGTAGCTGCTTCACGCATTTTTTTTTTTTAATTTTCTCGCGTACGAAGGACTTGTATAATGTCCGATACAGTCCAATGGATGTGGATGAGATCAAATTGTACAATGTCATTTAAATCAATCAATTTAAACATACATCAATTTAGTACTGTTTGAAATAGGTTAATATCATTAAAACGCACATCAACTATTGTGTATAGAAAATTATCTGAATTCTTTTGGGTGCTCCTGTAAAAGGATTATAAATGCTACGCGCACCATTTTTAATAGAGTATACATGCTATAATGACCTTTAATAGCATATTTAAATTTCGTATAAATCCAAATCTATTTAAGAAATTTGAGTGCGAGCAGACAGATAGACAAAGAAATGAAATAAAACCATAGACACTCAACTATGTAAAAAAAATATTATTTGAAAGAAAAAATGTGCTTGTCCCGTACCAGAGCAGCCAAAACTCTAATTAAAATCGAAAACTACGTCTTAAAATAACTAAATTCAAAAGTAAATAAAGCAAAATTTATCCTATAAACAGGTGAAAACTGGAGTTCCAGTCTTATATACTATTATCATTTTGCATGGTTGTAGTCACGTCATAGATTTTACTTAGAGATATCGTTGTTAGCGTGCTGCGGGCCTCACGAAAAAATGAGATCTCAAACTTTGTGGCAGATTTCAAGAGCAGTTTCGATGTCATATTCGAAAACAAGGAAGGTAAGCGCTGCCACATAAAAGAAAAAAAAAGAAAAGAAAAACAAGAAATAAAAAATATGCGTCAAGCATAGATAATTAAATACTGTAACAAAACTTCACCATTTAATAAGATAAAATATGATACCTAAGTAAAAAATTTGGAAAACGCGTAGCACATTTGAAAACCATATTTCAGCAATTTCTATCTATAATCGAGAAACTATCCAAATCCTTGTGCACCCTGTTTGTTACATAGTATACAAAAATTTACGTCCATTATGAAACGCATCACACAGTTGAAAATTGGTCCTTCAGCAATTTACGAAAATAGGCAGAAATGTACTCAAATTCCTTTGTGCAGCCACTTTTGAAATTTACATTACGTTATGTGTCTCCAACAGGTAAAAAGTTAAACCGCGTTTCAATATTATTGGTACACCCTCTATAACTTGTTAAACAAATATTTGTAAATAAATACAGTAAAACAATTTCATTTGAGAATTTATAATTCAGATATATGTATATTTACAGTATGCTATAAAATAAATTTAAATTTAGATATTTTTCTTAGTCAAAGCTTTTATACTGCCTTTTTTTTTTTTTTTTTTTTTTTTTTTGTAGTAAATAGTTATGTTTTGAAGTCGTATCATAATTATATTTAACAAAAAATAGTTGTTGTGAGTCCTCTCTCACTTTAATTAAATTATACTTTTTAAAAAATTAAATTAACCTACTTAAAAAAACAGATAATTTGAATTTTGTAAATTAGAAATAATTATTTAGTGCAAATTAACTTTGAACTTCGCTAAAGCTTTCACAATAATTGAGCAAATTGTCTAAAATTATTCTAATGTATCTTTAGATTCTATGACAGATAAATCAGTATAGTTTATTTTATGTATTTGAAAAAATTGTTTAAAAAAAATCTGAACTTAAATATACTGTTAAAAATTTGCAGCAAACTGTCCAGTCATTCGACCGTTTTTATAGAAAACGGTTACATAACTTTAATGTAACTCTATTCCAACCCTATTATACCCCATACAATGGTCAGAATAGTGTTAAATTACGGTTATACAGTCGTTTTCTATAAAAACGGTCAAATGACTGGACAGTTTGCTGCAAACTTTCAACAGTGTATGTGCGATTTTCATGGGTTCTTTATTTCTTCTTGATAATATTCTCAAATGCAAATAAATACCTGCAGGCCTCTCACTCGGTCAGCTTTTAAATACCACTTTTTTCTAAGAAAAATCTTCTTTTTTTCTCCTACAAATTATGTAAAACACCTATCTGGAACGTAATTTTTTTTTTTTTTTTTTTGCAAGCGTTCTAAAAACCTAGTACAAACATTTTTCTTCGGAAATAATACTAGTATTTTTTTTTTAAAAAAAGGACAAAAACTTAAACATTTTCAGCTGCATAATTGAATTTATATACATGCAAGGGTAACAAAATAATATTAATTTTAATGTTGTTAATTTATCATGTTTGTCTGTGAAACATGATTCACTGCAAAAAATAATTGTTGATTTTACAGTATAAAACTGGCACCCAGCTGCCAGCATTATACCGTAAAATTAACAGTATTAAACAGTAAAATAAGCGCGGTAGCGTATTACTGCTTGCACGGCAGCGTATTACTGCTTATTTTACTGTTTAATACTGTTAATTTTACGGTATAATGCTGGCAGCTGCGTGCCAGTTTTATACTGTAAAATCAACAATTATTTTTTGCAGTGTTGTTGAACATGAAAATGTTACTTGAAAGTTGATAGCATCCGAGAAACGTATATTCAGGGTCGAGAAAACTAATTAATACACTATAAAAACTACTCGGAAATCCCGTCGTTCCCGAAAATCAGTGGCAGCAGAAAGAATTTTGTTTTTACAAATTCTTCTTCACTGAAAAAAATGACACTTTCAAATCTGAGTAAATCGATGTTTTCATTTTGTTCTGAAACTTTTTGTTTCAAATAGGACGACACAATGCTTTCAATTCTGAAACACCATAAACATTCAAAATACTCAAACATGGACATTCTCAAAACTGACCACATAGAGGTCAGTTCATAGTCATTTTTGAAACATGGACATACTCAAAAATAATTAGGGTTAGTTCAAACTCATTTTTGAAACATGGACATACTCAAAAAGGAGTACATAGAAGTCAGTTCATACTCATTTTTGAAAAATGGACATACTCAAATATGAACACGTGATATTTTATTATTGAGTGTGTGCATGTTTTAAGAAATGAATATATACATGATTCAAACTTGAGTGATTTTGATTCGGAGCCATTTTGACTATGCGACATACTCAGATTTGAGTATTTTTTGCTCAGTTTTGAAAATGTCGTTTTTAGAGTGTTTAAATCTCAAAAATATATTGGTTTCTGAGGTTTCTAAAGGTAAAGAACACTTTTCGGAAGCAACTCGAAAGAGATTATTGTATATTTTCCTTCGTGGATACATTGTATTTCCTGGATTAAGAAACATCTGTCTTTTTCTTTTAAGTGCAGGTTGATAAATCCTCAACTCTTTTTGTGAAAGCACTTCAGACAAATAAAAACAAGTTGCAAATTGTATGTTAAACATGACAAATGGGGTGCGTTCGTTGTAAACCTAGTTTTACAATGTCAAAAAAATCATCGTTATTATTTCAGTGAAATGAATTATATCGTGAAAACGTTTATGAACGAAATGAGCATGCCTTTTCCCTTATTACGTATGTCACGTTTACAGATGCAAATTTTTTTTCAACACCAGACAGCGCCGCAAAATTCACCATGAAGATCTTTCTTTGCGAATTATTACCTTCATGGTTTAATATTTCTATGACTGACGATGAACGAATCTCTTGTGTTTATTTACTTTAATGGGTTGAGATATTGGGCTGCCAACCAAATTTCAACTGAAGTTATCTCAGAATCTATACATATTTGAATGCAACTCAACTCTCAAACAAACAATTTTTTTGAACGATCCTTCTAAAAATGTAACCTTTATGCAATTTTATTCGAAAAAATTATTTTGAATAAAAATGACACCTGACATATGAAAAAAGAAATGGTCAGCACGCATTTTTTTCCCTCAGTCACATGACTTGCGCTTTTATTATATATATTACGTATGATAGGACAAAATTCTGAAACGATTATATATATTAAATGTCAAACCATTCGGTTGGATAGTTTTTGTACTGTTATATGCGGACGGACGGACCAGACGACGACTATAGGTGCTAACGTATTTATATAATTACGAACGCATCTAATAATCGAGTAAATGTTCTAAAAAAGTATTTCTCTAATTTATTTGGATGATTTATTGTTCACTATTGAACTACTCCAAGAGGAATGCATTTTGGGTTTATTTGATTTTTTTTTTTTTTTTTTTTTTTATGTAGTCAGACAAATACTAACTAAAACCCTTTCGATGAAAAAACTAAAACCGCTAAGTTTTTTTTCCTATCGAGATACAAAAGTAATTTGAATGATGAAGACAAAGATTTGTAAGAGGCGACAGCCATTTGCATGCGAAATATTATTTAAATCTCTCTCTTCACAGGAGGATTAAATTGCGAAATTTTTATTTATCTTTTAAACAAATTTATGATAATGAATTCTGGGAAAGCTTGAGACAGAATGATTAACTCTGACGATATCGAAAAATTAAGTTTTAGTTTCTACGCAGAGCAATTTATCTTAAAACTATCTTCTGCTTAATGTACCGTTGTGAAAAGACGATATATCAACAAGTTTCCAAATACAGATCTCATCATAAAATAAATACGAAAACCCAAATACTATGATAAATTCTTTGACGTATTTGAATTAAAATACAGAAAAGCTCAAAAAATTAGAGTCGGTTCGCCAAACGACTGATTCAAATTTTCATTAAGAGGAATACAGTTGTTCGACTTCAAAAATGCATTATTTATTTTTATTTATTTTTAATTTTTTTCATTTTCTTTTTCTTTTTCTGAATTTCGCACATTTTATAAATGTTCTTTCCAAGTCGTTTTTAAAAAATTAAACATATATTGACGATATAGGTATTCTTGTTACAGTGTATAAGCGAACGGTACTTGATGCAAAACTTTAAACGCGATTCTCTGGAAACAATGTTTTTTTAAGTCCAAAATATCTTGGCAACGGGTAAACCAATGTCATTGCCGGGTTTTTTTTTTCTTTCTTTTTTTTTTTTTTTTTTTTTAATGAAATATTTTATACTTTCTTAGTTTTTGACCGGAAATTTTTTTTTTTTAATACGTTTGTTTTTTAATTATTTTTTTTAAATAGATTTTTTCTTGAAAATTGATACATCGTTGGGCCTTTCTATTTTTATTTTTTAATTTCAAAACAGCGAAATAATACTTGATATGTATAATTTTAATAATAACTTTTAGATTTTAATAAAAAAAACACTTTTGTAATTTTTTTCTCATATTTTTTAAACGAAAATATTTTTTTCCTCTAATGAAGTCCTAAAAATCAGGGCGCGCGTGCTAGACAAGAGCGCTGCATACGGTAATACTGTTTTTTTCAAGGAATATCAAACAATCACAATGGACTGATCCCACACTGTTAAAAGTTTGCAGCAAACTGTTCAGTCATTTGACCGTTTTTGTAGAAAACGGTCACATAAACGTAATTTAACTATATTCTGACCATAAAATGAGTAATAATACGGTCAGAATCTAGTTAAATTACGGTTATGTGACTGTTTTCTACAAAAACGGTCAAATGGCTGGACAGTTTGCTGCAATTTTTTAACAGTGCAGTGTATATGCAAATGAAAACAGAGTAATATAATAAATAAAATCACAAAAACAGAGTAATACAATAAACAAAATTTAAAGAGTAGCATATATTCAATGTACTAATTCCTATAACTTTTGAAACTGTATCTGCAATTTATTAAATGAATTAAAATGTTCTGAAACCTAAAAAAAAAAAAAAAAAAGGGGAAAGCCATATGTTATAAAAATTTAAAATATATTCATCATTAATTTTAGAGAATAAACCATCATCTGATTCATAACTTTCATAAGTGGAATCTTTGTTAAGTGAAGATTCCACTTTGTTGGGTCCAAAAAAATCGATTATTTGTCTTTTACATTTTTCGCATTCCTAAAGTGTGTATAATATGTGACTGAAAAGATTTTGTATTACTCCAACACGGACTTCCCGGGTTAAAAAAAAACGCACTACCTAGTGTACAGAACATAGATGAAAACTTTTTTTTTTTTTTTTTTTTTTTTTACTTCATAATATAGATTATTATTTACGAAGTTTCAGTATTTTGAACGTAATTGTGGAGTGTGTTCAAAAGCAGGTAGTTTGTTTTTCTTCACGTGTTTTCTCAAAATCATGTTTTTCGCACGATGCGCCGTAGCGTTCTAATTTCGATCCGACCATTTATAACAAAAACTAGTCGGATGTGCCAATCCCAAAACTTTCTTCTATCTCACACAGCTTTCGCATACACTAAAAAGAATCAGCACCAATTTATATCAAGGTCTAACGGAATCTAAAGTTTTATTAAATTCTGTGCATTAGTTCTTGAGATATGACTATTGCTAAAATCGTGTCAATCCTGCAAAATGTAGCATAGCAGCGCCACCTGTTGGAAGATTTAGACCAAAACTTAATCAACAGCAACTTATGTCAACGCCTAACTGAATCTGAAGTTTGATGAAAATCCGTACATTAGTTCTTGAGATATAGTTATCGTGATAATAATGAAAAAAGTAGCATAGCAGCGCCATCTGTTGGGCTATTTACACTAAAACGTAAGCAGCATCTATTTATGTCAAGGTCTATCAGAATCTGAAGTTTAATGAAATTCCGAGCATTAGTTCTTGAGATATAGCTATCGCAAAAATCAGGAAAAAAGTGGTATAGCAGCGCCACCTGTTGGTATATATACACCAAAACATAAACAACGTCTATTTATGTCAAGGTCTAACTAAATCTGAAGTTTGATGAAAGTAAATGCATTAGTTCTTGAGATACAGCTATTGCGGAAATTGTTAAAAATGCAGCATAGCAGCACCACCTATTGGGCGATTTTCACCAAAAACTAATCAGCACCAATTTATATCAGGGACTAACTGAATATAATGTTTTATTAAGTTTAGTGCATTAGTTCTTGAGATAGAGCGTCTACAAAATTTTTGTCACGTACAGAGAGACAGACAGACAGAGTCACAGACTCACAGACAGACATTTTCTTAAAATAGTCAAATCGTGTTCAGGACCTTCTAAAACGTATAAATCCGTTGAAAACCGGAAGTCGAAAATTTTCATGAATTCAATACTTTCTTCTTGTAAAGATAGAAGAAAGTAAAAATTACTTCGGTTTGAAAGATAATCGTTGTAAGGGGACCATGGACCTATTTAATGTTAAAAATTGAACCGTTCTATATTTTTTTCAAGACTTTGTAGTTAAAGGGGAACAAAAAAAAAAAAAAAACGGAAAATACATAGATAAGTTTTCAAACATGTACCCTTTTTTTCTGTCGGTAAATTTCAATGAAAATAGATTCATGCCCTCATATATTTAATTGACTTTCATAACACGTATCGTTTTTGTGTTTCAGATGAACCTACGAGGCGCAATTCTGCAAAGCACGAACTTGAGCACATTGCGCACACGCGTTTTAAAATAAAGGTACCGCCACCTGTTTTTATATTTTTTTACGCACAAAATACTGTGAAAATACACAGAAATATCCTTGTTTAATGGCGAATATATCCGATTTCATATTATTGATCCTTCACTGAGAAACAAAATTCTTAAAAAAAAATGACTACTTTTTGACTTTAAAATGCGCTGCTCTATTACTTTTTTAAATATTTTTGTTAACTAATTATTCACATTTAATTGAATTAGCTATGCCTCAAATCTAAAAATGAAAATTAATCTGCAAGATCTTAAAATTTTTAATTACTTCTTTTAACCCTTCTAGTACCATTGGGATCTCTTTTGAAATTTTTGATATTTTGGACCAGAAAAAAATAGTAACTTAAACATAATAAATAAAATCAAACTCCTCGGAAGCAAGTAAACAGAATTAATTTATTTAATTTCTGGTTCAAATTATCCAAAACTAAGAACTCTCATCAAAAATTAAGACTTGGCGCTAGGAGGGTTAACAATGATATTTTATTTATTTATTTATTTATTTATTTATTTTGTAATTTCCCAAGATAATTGAAATTCGTTTAATAAAATATTTATTTTTTCCTTATTTTTATTAGAAAGTTCCTGCATACGCAAATATGTTTAAATCATATAGAATCTAAATCAACTGCTTTCAAGCCATTTTATTTCACGCCAAGTTTTAACCTACAGTTAAACTTTTATACAAATTAGGCTATTTTATACAAATTAGGCTACCCTGGGTCAATCTGCTGAGTATAAAAGCAGGATCGAATGTTCATATCAGCGAATCTCTGGTCGAGACCTACCTTACTAGGATAACCAGACCAGATTACTCTTGTTGGAGTTAAAGCTTTGCACGTGCTCCTGGACATCAAAAAGTTTTGAGTTTAGCTGAATGCGAGTTGGGGAACTTGAGGTGAAACTTGCATATAGTTCAATAACGTTGATCAGCAACCACGGGTTTAGCCCTATAGGTTTAGTAACATTTTTGACATTTTATATAATTCTGAACTAATCTTTGTTTTTTGCAATAGCCGTGCTTGAAGCTCCAAGTTATTAGTGAGTATATGCAAGCTGGCAGAGTTCTTTACGTAAGTGAGTTTTTTGAATTAGTAATCTTGCATTTCTTTGTATTATTGAATACTGCTCGGAGGACTAAATTATTGTTAAGTGCAGCGTAGTATAGTCAAAATTAAATAATAGGCAAAAATTTAAAAAAAGCTCCATCGCATCCCTTCCCAATTGGTTTTAAATAAACAGTGTTTTTAAACTTACTCCTGACTATGTTCTGCATCTCAACGTTGCTTCCCTGATGAATACGTCAAAAGGTATAGTTCAAATTTTAAAAATGTTTCAAATGTCGTTCTTCATCATATTAAAGACCATTTACGTCTTTTTTTTTTTTTTTTTTTTTTTTTTTTTAAGTTCCGAAATTTAAATTATACTGTCCTATATTTAGAAAAACCTTCGCCATGCTCTAACAAAGAAAACAAAATATCATTTCTGTACAACCAAAATTTACCGAGTGACGTTTATTTGAATTTTATGAATTTCCATCGTTTTCTGGCACTAAAAGCGGGAAAAAAATGTTTTTAGTCCCTGAAAACAGTGAAATTTAATAAAGTTCAAAGTATTATAACTCGATAAATTTATATTTTAAAAGAATTTTTTATTTTACTTGTTAGACATGGGGAAATTTTTTCTAACTGTAACTTATAGGGCTCAGGGATAGTTTAATAATTTAAATTTTGTAACTTAATAATGTACTTCGGCTCATACCGGGAGGAAAAGGTAGCTTCCCTATTTCTTGGTTTTAAAAATTCAGATAATTTTACTATAACACACGAAGCCAAAATGAGTGGAACCCGATTATAGAAGATTCCCCACTTTCGTCAATATTGAATTTTAATAGGAATTTTAAAAAAATCAATCAGCTATCGCCACGCTCGCTTCATTTATAGCGACCTATTTTTGCCGCCAAATTTAACGATATTTCGACAAATATCGCCAAGCTTAGCGAGATTTTGACACTGTTGGATATGACTACGCAGTTTGAAGCGTATGAGAGTTGGAACAATAGTTACAACAATAGAAGAAAATTTGCAAGAAACCACATTCAATAAAACTCATAAATTAAACCCGTTTATGGAATTATATTATACGATTATATTCAATTATAGAGTTATATTATAATTCCTTATTTTAAATCTGTTGTCTTGTTTCAAAAGGTCAGCCACCCTAGAATTTCGAACTGCTATATCTCAGCCCTTTTTAAAGATATAGGAGAAACAAAAAGTGCTCCAGAATCCTTGTATCAAAGACGAACACTTAAGGGAAAACAAAGTTTGTATTGTGAATATTTGTGTACACATTTTTTAATATGAAATCTTTAGGTGGCCGCCTTTTTTAAACAAGATGGCAGATGAACCTAGCCAACGAACTCGGTCGAGACCTTTGTAAGTCCTGTGCACTTGCATAGTCACATTCAAATCGGATCCCAAAAAACGAATTCAAAAAATCATATATATATATGTATACATTAACATTTGAACGGAAAGTGGTTTGGAGGTCAAGGGGTCATAATTAGCTTTGTTTTTTTTTTTTTTTTTTTTTTTTTTTTTTTTTTTAATTGAGGATACTTAAAAATTAGTTTGGCGTAAATGGCTTTTAAAATAATGGCAATTAGAACTTTACTTCTAAACCTGACGTTTTAAGAATTAGCCATTGAACAAGGATAAGTAAACAAGTTGTATTTCTTATACTAGAAAAAGTTTTATTGCTGAAAGTTTTCTTTCAGAATATCGATAAAATTAATAATTCCTGCTGACTTTTTCCTCAAAATTTCAGTTATTATGCAAGACAAAATTTTATCTTTTCATAATTAATGGTAATAAAACACTTAAAATGTTTTAAAGTTTCATTCAATCAGTGACATTGTTTACAACTTTTGATTTGAGAAGCACTTAATTCTTTTAAAATCTTTACTTTCAGTAAAGTTATTATTTTGCAGATAAAATGATTAAAAAAAACACAATTACTCCTTTTTCGTATCACACATACTTTATTATATATGTCATTCTTTGTTACATTCTTATTAAATTCCAAAACTCACAGAAACAATTTTCTTTTATTATTTTTAATCGTTCCAATTTAAACTGCGCAAAAGACATCAACAAACTTCTTTTTAACATTATAAATGAAGATGTTTTAATCCTATTACCAGAATCGCAAGATGCTTTTAAGTTTATGATATTATGAAAAATAACATTGTTAAAACTATTTCGGCAAATATTGCTTAGTTCAAGAGTAGTGAAAACGAATATATCTAAATAATTCAAAAATAAAGCTATATATATCTGTCTAATCAGGCTTTATGTTATTTCTGAGAATGAAGGCGTAATGAAAGTGAATTTATGCCCGACTTTTATTGTTAAACATAAGTGCCTATTAAAAACTCGTATTCGAAATTCATTGATTGAAAAGTTTTTCTCTATTTTTTATAAATTAACGTTTTTTTTTAAAAAATTATTTTATTTTATTTATTTTTATTTAGTTATTTTAAATTGCGCTTTTACAGAGATGCTTGTTGTTTCCAAACTTCCAGAAAAAACGTATCGTCTATGATAAAAGAACCCTGATGATGGAAAAAGAAATTGTAGCAATTGTGTTGTGGACTCCTCATTGGTCACTCTTTCTTTCATTACTGAATAGTTTTCAAAAGTACTTGTTGGATTGAACCAACTTTTGGTACTGCAATAGCTGCAACCATAAGATTGTGAAACCATGTTCCAGCTTTTGGTGCTCTGGTTGAAACCTAAATTTGTATAGATTCAACCATGAACTAGTAAAATGTTGAGCCATGAATTGGTAAAATATGAAACAATAAACTGGTAAAATATTGAACAAGAAACTGGCACAATGTTAACCGAGAACTGGTAAATTTTGAACAAGAAACAGGTAGAATACTCAACCATAAACTCGCTACCGTTTTCTTTTACAAACAAAGGTTAATAAGAAAGATATCTCTGTTTAAAGTAGAATCAGACACACTTTGAGAATACAGGCCTTTTCGGAATTCGAACCTGACACCTGTTGACTTAAAATTCGCGTTCTAGCTATGAGATAAGCAAGCGGATACCTTTGTGCTCTAAAGCAAGCATATTGAGAATCACACAATTATCACATATTGTCAAATTGTAATGTTTATAATTTTAATGATTGTAATTTCATTGAAATTACAAAACCTCGTTTTTTAAACTAAATCTAATAAATTATAGCATGTGATTTTATTATTATTATTATTATTATTATTATTATTGTTAACTATTTGTTTCTGATTAGCTTTTGAAAAGCTCCATTTTTTGATGAAACTTAATTTTCAATGTTCAATCATGAAGAAGAGCTTTTTAAAAGTTAAGAACGATATTTTGATTCTTCCAATTACTTTACATCACAGAATGGTTCAACTTTGAACTAAAAATTTTAACAGCGAATTTAGGTAATTTCGTGAGAAAGGTTTTAATATTTTGAATATCTTTATACGATATTATAAATTTACAGTGATATATGTGAGCACGTCATAGAAAAATCATACAACAAACACGGAAGACATAGTAACACGCAGCCTCAACCACAAGTCGTAAAATCATAAAATTTAGGGAATAAGTACGTTTAGTAAAATAAGTACTCACAAATAAAGGATTTTGAAGAATATTTAACAAAGATGATTAAAATTTTTAAAAATATTTATCTACTTTGTCAATACCGGAATGTAAATAAAATATGTAAGCAGTCTTTTTATTTATTTATTTTGCATTTAATTGGTAAAAATAATTTGGATTTCTCACTGACAAGATCTTTCGTCCTGTATGAGTAAAGAAAAAACATATGTTTAAACAGACAGTTATTTTAACAAAATTTAAATTTACAACATTGAACTCAATGTAAACTTATCATCACATCAGAAATTTTATTTTAGTAAAAAAATTTTAGCTAATAGTTTAAAAAATTTTCATAAACTATAAGTGCGACACAAACGCGCTCATGATACGATTACTTATTCTCGAGTTATTTATTAGAACGTTACACTTTTCCTACAAATAAGCAATTCAGTGTTAATATTTTTTCCCTTTTTTAATAAGATATACCTATAAATACTGTTTATTTAATATTCTAAAAGTATAAATTCGCTTTAGATATTATGAAACGTCCCTTCACCTGCTTGTCAAATGATTTTCTACCCCATTTTAATGAATATTTATGATTTTGCATCTTCTTCAAAATTCTGAGAAATTGAACTCCCTAATAAAATATGCATATTTTTTCGCTAGTTTACCCTGAATTTCTACATTCATTAAAAAATACTTTTAAAAAATTAAAACAAAATAATAAAGTTACTCGTGGGAAAAAAATTATTTTTATTACTTTTAATAAAGATCGAAACATTAACAGTAACTTATATTGTAGAACCTCGATATCGAGTTTTCATCTTTTGGAATTGATATTTTCAGTGCAACAATCTCAACACATTTATCACATATTGTCAAATTGTGATAATTTGCAATTATAATAATTGTAATTTCGTTGAAATTACAAAACATCCTTTATTGAAACTTAATTTTATAAATTATAACATGGGATTTTATTATTATTATTATTATTGTTATTATTATTATTATTATTATTATTAAGTGACAGCGGCCTTATTTCTTTCAACCGGCATAAAAACATTGTTTCATTTATGGTAAAACACCTCATTTATGGAGAAAAAGATATTGCTGTGCCATTGTTGTAGAAGAATATACATTTATATACATATATTATTATTCATATACATTTATATATGTTGTTCATTTCAAATAAAAATTATACGCGACCAAATTTTGCATTAACCTAATAAATTCATTAAGTTTTAATTGAATCATGATTGTGGAAAATACCTAGTTTGTCGCTATCATTTTCGTTTGTTTAAATATCTATTGTATATAAGACTGATGTATAGGTTCAATAAACAAACAAATATATTGTATATATTGCTTATGTTTTTAGATCTATTGTATGCAATGAAACTTGTTGTATTTATGTTGCAAGATATATATATGTAAGTATGTAAAATGCATGTACGTACGTAAACATACGCTAACAACATTAATTAAACAACAAACGCGCAAGGAAAGTGTACGTAATAAGTATGACATACGTAATAATGTATTAATGTATTTTGTACTCAGCATGAAAATAGTGTAAAAGTTATGATGAACTTATTAATTTTAACCATTTTTGCACTTAAAATCTGTCAATAGCGAAAGGTTTTCAATTCTTACTTTATTATTATTATTATTATTTTCATTGTTAATGAGTATAGAAAATTTAATCTTCATTATTGACAATAATTCAATTGATGTTTCGACAAATACTGCAAAAGAACTCACCTTAGAAATGTTTCCGCATCGAAAAAACAACTACAACTAGTACGATTAAAAACGCAATGCAATTTTGATTTACAGAACAGTACAGTTTATCCGACATATGTTGAACTTAGCATTTTCGTAATTGTTTAGTACATTTCAATTCTACCCATGTCCTACTTATGACATAATTTTAATTAATTATTATTTTGCCAAATGTTTTGTGTATATCATCTCAATGTATGTTTGTTACGTTTAAGGAGTCTTAGGGACTCTTAAAACGTCGAAAAGTGAAAAACAAAATTGACCATTTTTGTCATTTTATATCTTAAAAAATATACTTTACAAAAGCACAAATTTTAAAGGAAGTAATAGATACATGTTTCTTCTTTTATTTCATATTTTTCAGATCATAATGAAGAAAATTAGTTTTTCTGGGTTTTTTTTTTTTTTTAACTTGTCGAGCAGAAAATTGGAATCGCAGGTTGCGCGCATGTATGCAAAAGAGTTTCTGCATGTAAAATAAATTTTTTTTATCTGATTTTACTGGAGAATCTTGTGCTTACATTGAATATTAAAAAAAGGTTTATTTATAGTATTTTTTATATTTTAAAACAAAACTGTATCTTGCTTATATAAAATTTTCAACATTTTAGCAATATAACACCAAGAAAAAAAAAAATTCTTTCAACATAAAGAAAGGAAAATTTTATTTCACTTCATAAAACCTATCATACACTATATATCCTGAAAAATTCATGAAAAAAATATTGAAAAGTTTTTAACTTACCTCGCGCACAATGCCCCAAAATCCCATTTTGAGAAAACTGACTTAAAATTCTCTCTTTGATAATATTTCATATTTAACAACTATTAAGAGTGGAATTCATTTTGTTTTAAAGTGTTCAGAAATTATTACTCTTTAATATATATGTTACAAAAATATATATAATAATAAAAATAATAAAAATAATTTTTATTTAAAAAATAAATTTAGGTTTTGGGGATAGATTAGCCTTTAAATTATAATTTGAATTGTAATTAGAGATATGTAAAAGTTTATATTTAAATTTGGAAAAATATATTCTATTGCGTTATTGGCGTTTGAATAAATAAATAATACTTTTTCGGATAGTGTTTATTTTAAAGGGATACATTGCGTTTAAAAAGAAAACTTTCATACTTAAAATTTATTAATATTGACCAAAATAATAATTATTTCAAAGTATAAATTTGCCTTGAATTTTGAATATTTGAAAACATTACTACATCGTGAGCATCGTGAATATTATTCAAGTAAAGATTTAAACAGTAAATTAAAATAACGATAAAAGCATGATGGAATGACAGCAAGATATAATAAAATTTCTTTCTTGGAATAATGCACAGTTGCAGGTTTATCAATGAATTCAAGATTATACACATCACTCATGCTAATATAGGATTACTCAAAATTGAAAATAAAAATCATTTATTATATGACAAATCAAAATATATAGTAAAGTTGCAGCGCTGACCTTTCAAACTTTATAACAATTGAAAAATGTGATATGTTTAAATTAATATTATACTAAATATTGTCTCATCCAAATTCTTTATCAGCTATTATCAAAAACATTAAAGATAGCAATCAAAATTTCTTCATAGTTTAACCAGATATTAATAAAAGACGATATATTACTTATTGGAATGTTTTTCTGTTCGATTGAAAAGTATTGTCCACTGATAATAACGTTCCACAATGTCTATAAAAACAATATTCATTGGGAAACGCAGCTCACAAAACAATAATGTTTCGACACTTATACCGACTTTGAGAACGGATCAGGATTACCATTCCAAACAAGAATTTTCACCGAAGAGTATTGATATATATATATAAAGAATTTATTAATAAATTGCTGTTACAAGCATCTTGTAACAATATATGTTTGTTTGTTTGTTTTTTCAAAAAATGAATTTTTTGAAAGTTTAAGAGTCTTAAATCCCCTTAAGGAGTTATAGGACTTTCAAACCTTCAAAAAAATTCAATCTTTGAGAAAATATATTTATTAAAGAGTAATAATTTCAGAACACTTTAAAACAAAACGAATAACACTCTTAATAGCTGTTAAATATGAAATATTTTCAAAGAGAGAACTTTAAAGTCAGTTTTCACAAGATGTGATTTTGGAACACAGCGCGTAACGTAGTTAAAAAACTTTTTGATATTTTTTCAGGAAAATTTCAGTATATATAGTGTATAGTCTCTATAAAGTAAACGTAAATTTTCATATTTTTTGTTGAAAAAAAATATTGATGCTAATTGCTATATAATAATATATATAATATATTGCTATATATAATATATTGCTAAACTTTTGAAAATGTTATATAAGCAAGATACAATTTTATTTTTAAAACATAAAATTGCTAGAAATAAACAGTTTTTTAGGTTCAGTGAAAGCACAAGACTCTCTTATATAATTAGACAGGAAAAATTTTGTTTTACATGCAGAAATTCTTTTGTAATCATGTGCGCAACTCGTTATTCCAATTTTTTGCTGTACAAGATTAAAAGCCCCTATAACAACTATTTTTCCCCATTATGGTCTGAAAACATGTGAAATGAAAGGAGAAACATGCATCTATTACCACCTTAAAAATTGTGTTTTTGTAATGTATACTTTTTAGATATAAAATGATAAAAATGTTCGTTTTCGTTTTTCTACATTTTAAGAGACCTATGACCCCTTAAGCTAGGCATCCTTCCTATTATTCACAACACTGCACAAACACGAACAATGGGTAAAGAAAATGTAATCTTTATTATTGACAATAATTCAATTTATATTAATAACAGATGATGTAAAGAAAAATATATTGAAATTAATGTGTTTAAAATAGCTTTTATTAGGAAACATTTGCATCATAGTATGTTCCTATTTGAATATAATATTTATCAATTCAATCGTATTTCCCTGTTACATAATGTACTTAAAATTTGCATGTAATGCTATAAAGCCAAATTTGCTTACGTTGTTGTTAGGTGCTTTGAACAGCCAAATTGATGACTGGCGAAATTTATTTCAATTGGTTAGAATCAATTGTTAAATTTTATATTGAACAAAAGGAATCTTCGTTCAAGTGATCCCGTCCATTCATTCCTTTAGGATCTTCATCTTTTTCAAATATCTATATATAGAGGCAAAAAGTTATCAGCTATGCAGGAATACGAATTATAAAGTGATCACACAAATAGTGAGGTTACTAATGCAATTCGGCAAAAAAAGTTTGGGAGATATGTTTAGTGATACGAAATCATTGTATTGGTAGTTTTCAGATCTCAAAAGCTATCTACGAAAGAAGGTATAATTTTCAAATAGATTTTCTCGCCACTCGTTATTAGTTAAGGGAGCGACAACAGTTGCGAAATCGCATGTAAAAAAGTGTTTGTTAATTGATGTACCTTTTTCACGGGAACTACTAAAGGGATGATTTTATTTGACAGTTTTGGCAGAAGCTAAAGTATTAATAGATCGTTCGGTACGAAATAAAAATAGTCAAGATGCAATAGTCAGTTTAATTTTAAAAAAACTACATGTTATTCATTGCATGTTAATAAATGTTATTTATTTTCAAAATTGCGTAACTATTTTTTTTATTATTATTATTAATTTGCCGAACGATCTATTTATACAAGTTGAAATTTTTCAACTAGCTGAAAAAGGTCCGGACCAGGATTCGAACCTGGGATCTCTTGGCTGAAGCCGCCACGCTCTACCAACTGAGCTATCCCGGTCGAATCTGGAGGGCATAATTCATCCAGTTAACCTTAAAAAGGTAAGGTTGTAAGGTTAACTGGATGAATTATGCCCTTCAGATTCCCGGGATAGCTCAGTTGGTAGAGCGTGGCGGCTTCAGCCAAGAGATCCCAGGTTCGAATCCTGGCCCGGATATTTTTCGTCCAGTTGGAAAATTTCAACTTGGATGATTGCTTTACCAATTTGAAATAATTGTGTTAAAAATAATCTAGTGTGATCTATTTATAATTTTAAATGCTGACAATGCTAAATAAAAAATATTGAAATATTTTCAGTAGTTCTCGACGAAAGGGTACATTAATGTCAGCTGTTTTAGATGTCATTTATTTATTTTGCGAAATTGAGTAACTATTTTCTTACTATTTTACCGACCAATCTATTTATAGTTTAGCTACTGACAAAACTATTAAAAAATACATCGAAATCTTTTCAGTAGTTCTCGAGAAAAAAAATACATTAATGTCATCTCTTTTAGATGTTATTTATTTATTTTGCGAAATTATGAAACATTTTTTTTTAACAATCTATTTATAATTTAGCTACTGACAAAACTATAAAATAAAATACTGAAATCTTTTCAGTAGTCCTCCATAAAAAAGTACATTAATGCCAGCTGTTTTACATGTCATTTATTTATTTTGCGAAATTGTGTAACTAATTTTTCTTCGTATTATTATTTTGCCGAACCATCAGTTTGTAGATTGAAATTATTTTCATACCTACTTTCCGTTTTTTTTTTTTTTTTTTTTTTTTAACAAAACCTCCTTTTAGATAAAATACTTATTAAAATTACTAGAAAAGTACATAAAATTCATTTTAAACCATGCGTAAAAGATGTTATATACATATACATTTTTAAAGGGGTTAAAGTATGTATATAACATCTTTTACATATGGTTTTAAATAACTTTTATGCTCCTTTATAGTAATTTTAATAAGTATTTTATCTATTTTAACCACAGGGTGAATGTGACATTCCAATTTACACTCTTTTTGAGTTTTTCTTTTATTATTAAACCGCCTTTCTTTTTTCGACATTTTCTTCTTTTTTTTTTTTATTATAGATCCCTTTCTTTTGTCTTCTTCTAAACTTTTATTTCGCTTATCGAACTATATAATGTATTGCCATTAGTAATGCAACACGTGATAATTATGTTGAATTATGCTAAATTGAAGATATAAATTTGAAAAGATGAAAAACTGGAAAAGAGATCAATTTAAGTTCACTTTTATTGATTTCAACTTGATTGATTAAAAGAAACAAAAATAATTATTTGCTTCTGGAAAACTTTATTTTATATGTATTTTAAATTCAAGTGTTTTTGCAAATGCGAAAATTCAAGCCAAATGAACTTAAAACGCAGTTCCTAAATATCCATTAAAAAGGGGTAGAAAATCATTTGACAAGCAGGTGATGGAAATTTTCATAATATTTAAAGAGAATATATACTTTTGTAATATCAAATAAATAATTATTGTTTAAAACAACACAAATGTCACAAAACACATATGCATCATTTAATAAAACTTTACTTAAACATACATAACTGTATTTCACAATGATAAAAACCAAGTGGTTTCGAGCAACCTTAGCTCGTCATCAGGGTTATAAAACTCTGTTTTGCTTTTATTTTTGATCAAATAAATATTCAAAACTGTAAACGTTAAATATATTAATGTTGAATTGCTGGTTTGTAACATAGTCATAAAATTCTTTAAGTGGAATTTTAGAATGAAAATTAAAACACGTCTGGGGCGCACTTAAATTTGTTTAATTATCTGATCAAAAATGAAAAAAAAAAATTAAGTGCACTCGTTTATATAAAAATCAAGTAGTGTAAATTTAAAATTTGTTGGAACAAGAGAATTTTTTTCTTTTTTGCCCTGATAATTTTTTTATTATTATAATTATTCATTTACGATGCATAATAATGCTACGATGCTCTTATGTATAATAATCAAATTATTTTTATTAAAAAATAAAATAAACAAAATACATAAATAAAATAAAATAAATAAATAAAAAGTAAAAAGTTGCACTAATTTACAAAATTAGAAAGAAAAATCGTTTTTTTTTTTTTGTTTTTTTGTTTTTTTTAATCGATTAATTCTATAAACGAAGTTTTTAACAAGCATTTAAGCTTAACCATAACATTCGGGCATATGCATTCATTACTAATTTATTTCCATACATAGCATAAAACCTGATTATTCGAAGATAATCATTATTTTAGAATTATTTGTTAAATTATTACTAATAAAATATTAAAATATAAATAGAATAAACAAGTAACAGAAGTAGAAAGCATGTATTAATTTACAGAAAGTGAAAAAATAAAACTTTTTATAGTTTGTATTTTGAGTCAATGAGTTTTTGTAAATGAGTAAGCATTTAAACAAAACAGCAAAATTCGAATATAATTTCTTTCTTGTTACGCATTGATTCTCAGAAATAACATAAAGCTGGATTATGCTGAGATACAGCTTTATTTTTTAATTACTTATATGTATGCGTATTAACTTTAACTACCTAAACTGCAAAAAAAAAAATTGATTTAACGGTGTAATACTGGCATCCCAGCCGCCAGTATTATACTGTAAAATCAACATTAATAAACAGTACAATAAGCAGTAATACACTACCGCGCATGTGCGACAGTGTATTACGGCTTATTGTACTGTTTATTACTGTGAATTTTATGGTATAATACTGATAGCTGGGTATTATACCGTAAAATCAACATTTTTTTTTTTATTTTTTTTTTTTTTAGTGCACTGGCGAGAAAAATTAAAGGAACAAGTATAAAAACTCGTGTGACTTGAATAATTTTGCAACTATAAAAACATGCAACTTGAACAAAATCTTTATTTTGTCATGTCTGACATATCTTCAAAATACAAAATATCCTTTTTTTTGCAAAAAATGAATTTAAATATTGCTCTAGAATGTGAAATAAAATGGGGTACGGAAAAGTTTACGTCACTTTTTACAGCTTTCTAGAGACACGTAGAGAAATTTTTCAAGGTGTGTGGACACACCTGATCGAAATGCAAACGTTATAACTTAAAAAAAAAAAGAAAAAGAAATAGAAATATTTCTTAATCTAGGAAAGTATAATATAACTAGAAACGAAAATACACAATGACCTCTTCCGACTTACCCACGATTCCGAAAACCGTTCTTTTATCTTTAGAAACTCCAGAAACCAATACATTCTCGAGATTATAGAAACATTTATAAAAACAAAGTTTATTTTTTACTGCCTCTGATTTTCGGAAATGTTCCCAAGTAGTTTTTATAGTGAATTAATCAGTTTTCTCAAACCAGAATATCGGTTTTTCAGGTGCTATCAATTCTCAAGTAAACATTTTCATGTCCAATAAATATGTTTTACAGAGAAACATGATAAAATAACAACATTAACATTAAAATAAATATTATTCTGTTGCTCTTGCTTGTATAAATTCAGTTACGCAGCTAAAAATATTTAATTGAGAATGAAAAGCGTCCTAAAAACCGGTATTCCGGTGTGAGAAAAAAGATTATTGCACTATAAAACCTACGCGGAAACTTTTTCGAAAATCAATGACAGCAAAAGAAACTTTGTTTTTATAAATGCTTCTTTGAATCTCGAAAATATATTGGTCTCTGAGGTTTCTACAGCTAAAAAACGCTTTTTCGAATCGTGGATAATCCTATATTTTCATTCGTGGTTATATTAGTTTTTTCTAGGCTAAGAAACATTTGTCTTATTTTACTGTGAACTTCATTTAATAGAATTAACACAAAATACCTTTTTATACACAGAAAAAAAATAAAACCCAATTTGGGTTGAAAGATTCTTAGGTATGTATCCAAATTGGGCCACGCCTGTTTTGGTTACTACTGTGTATCCATTTTGGGCACTGTTAAATACCCATTTTGAAAACAATTTTTTTTTTTTTGAAAATGGGTATTTAACGGTGACCAAAATGGATACACAATGGTAACCAAAACAGGCATGACCCAATTTGGGTACATACCTAAGAAAAAATAAAACCCAAAATACCTAAAGATTCCCTGAAGATGCTTATCTTTCGACCCAAATTGGGTTTTATTTTTTTTTTCTGTGTAGTTATTCCTTTAATTTTTTTCGCCAGTATATTATAATGAATTACTATTACATTTTAAATATTAATACATAAATATTAATTTTAACTAATGGAGATACTTGGGTGTGAGATAAAACGCTATAAACCAGACTTGCAATATTCTGTTCCAGTATGGGAGGTTATTAATTGGGGGAAAAAATCATAGAAGCATTCTGTTTATTTTTCGACTATCATATGTTAAAAACAATCGCGAAGTCTTTAAAAATACATTTTACAAAATATATATACCTGCAAATATTTATCTATTTTTTCACATGAAGAGCCGCCCAGTGAGCATCACTGATGATAGTATTAAAACAAGAATGTTAATATATTTTGTACAATTTTAGCATTCATGTTTAAGAATAAAATTTTATAATTTTATTCTGATTACACATTCATTACCATATATAGCATAAAACCTAATTGAGATTTAGTTTTATTTTTGAATTATTCAAATATATACACTGCAAAAGGGGAAAAAAAATGGTGATTTTACAATATAATACTGGCATCTCAGCTGCCAGTATTATACCGTAAAATTAACAGTAATAAACAGTAAAATAAGCAGTAATACGGTGACGCGCATGCGCGGTATTATATTACTGTTAATTTTACGGTATAATACTGGCAGCTGGGATGCCAGTATTATACGTATTATACTGTAAAATCAACATTTTTTTTTCATTGTACGTACTCCTTTTTACTACTAATAAAAAGGGACAACTAACCTATATATATCATTAGACCATATATGCTTGCATTTCCGGAATTTCTTTTTTAATCAGAAATTCCGAATCCATACCGGAAATTCCGAAAGAACTTTTACTTCATATAATAGCGAAACGTTTGTCATTAAATAACGCAAAAATTACTATTCAGAATGTCTAGTATGAATTGGGAATTTCTGAATTAAAAAAAAAAAAAAAAGAAATTCCGGAAACACAAGCATATATGGGGCTAATGATGCAAATAGGTTAACTGCTAAAATAGTTTTAGCAGGTATATTTGCTATAATATTACAAACTTGAAAGTATTTATGAATAATAATTTGTTAATTCAACAAATCCTATAAACAAGTTTTTAATATGCATTTAAGCTTAACGATAAAATTGGAGTAAAATTTCACTCTCATTACACATTTAATCTAAAAACTGAACAGTAATTACTTACATAATTTTAACAACCACATTTACTATAATATCATAAACTGAAAAGCATCTTGAGATTCGGTTAACAGGATTAAAACATCTTCATTTATGGCATTAAAAGCAAAGTTTGTTTATATCTTTTGTGTATAGTTTATGTTGTAACGATTAAAGAATAAAAGAAAAGTGTTTCCATGAATTTTTGAATTCAGTAGAAATCTAAAAATGATCGGCGAATGTAATATCGTGCATACTCAAGAAAAGAAATAAAAGTATTTATCATATCTTCGCAATAATAACTTACCTGAAAGCGATAATTGTAAATTTATTAAGTTGATTGTTTCTCAAATGAGAAAAAGACATAAATATAAATACATCGCAAATTAATTAAGATAACTAAAATATGTTTTCGTGTTTTCTTACCATTAATTGTAAGATAATAAAAATCAGAGCAATAACTAAACTTTTAAAATATAAATATTTGGATATTAATATAAATATAAATATGTGATTCATGTTTTCAAGTTTATTTTCAAAAAATTGCGCGAATATTTTTGTTTATCGTTATATATCTTGAAAATGGCGCCGTATGAGCGTTGAAACGTACGTCGATCATTAAAAGGTTTTTATAAGCCTTTTGTTGTTTCTATTTGTATCACTTAAGCATTTTATCTATATTTTAATTATAATTAGTGATCTTATTCTGTGATAATGTAACTAAACTTTTGTTGTGGAGAAATCAACAATAATTATTGAATGGCTGCCAAGCTTCCAGGGTTTCTTTTAAGTCAAAATAACATATTTTTAACCAGAAAATTGATTGAGAAAAATGTTTTTTTTTTTTGTTTGTTTCTATGTTATACTATGTGGTTGAGTTCATTTCTTTAAAAAATAAATGGTTCAAAATATAATTATTTGACTTTTAAAAAAACGTAAGGTGACACGTAAATTTTGATTTTATCGAAATTCTAATAAAAATAAACTTTTAAATGCAAGATTTTCTAAAATACTACATCAATAAGATTTTTCTATGCACTATCATAATAGAATAATAAGATAAAATGAAACCAACAATCCATTTTTTTTCCGTCAAATTTTTAAAATCTCGGCAAGTTGGTACTCCAGCTAACAAATTACAAGATTGCATTTATAAATGTTATTAGATTATATATGTTGTCACGGAACCTATTTTGAATACCAGAGATTTGTTTGTTAATCTTATTAAGAAAAATAAGAATATAGGTTGAAATATTTATTCTAATATGACTGCAAAACGAAAGATTGCATTGGGGGAAAAAAGTCTAACTAAGTCCGTTTCTAATTTGATTTTCAAAATGCATTTAATGAAAGGTAGCAGAAATGTAAAGGCAACATATAGGTGGATTCATGACGAAATATGTAAATAAATAATCCGATTTTCAATTTAATTTTTCACGTTATTTAAGATATTTTAATGTGTTTCAAACTATTTTAAATAAACAGATAAAATAACCATATATATAGCCTTTTTTAATATTATTATTATTACTATTTATTTATTTACAAAGACGCAAGAAAAAAAATTGAGCTAGTGTTTTAAAGACATATACATCCTCTAAAAGTAAATGCATTTTTACCAAAAAGAAAAAAAAATAATAACATATACTTAATTAAATATTTATATTTATATGAAGCATAGTGATTTCTTTTATACACAAAAACTTTTAATAACGATATAGAAAATACATTTGTATTTCTAGAAATCGTGGCTTTGTCACTTACACATTATAAGAGGTCAACGTCCTTTAATAAATAGTATTTAAATTCAAAATATATTAAGTAATAAGATTTTGCATCTGATTTTTTTTAATCCATAATGATATTTACTAATATTTTTTTTTAAAAATGGATAGCAATATTGTCATTCTTTCTTACGTACTTTAGAACTTTAGTGTACATTTATACAAGTTGTCCACTCTCATCGGTGTCCAATGACTAATTCTTAAATCGTTAGTCATAGACATACATTGCAAAAAAAAAAAAAAAAAAAAAAAAAAAAAAAAAGTGTTGATTTTACAGTATAATACTGGCACCCCAGCTGCCAGTATTATACCGTAAACTTAACAGCAATAAACAGTAAAATAAGCTGTAATACGCTGCCGCGCATACGCTGTAGCGTATTACTGCTTATTTTACTGTTTATTACTGTGGGCTGCCAATATTATACTGTAAAATCAACACTTTTTTTTTTCAGTGTATAGTTCCAATTACAAAAAAAGTTTTAAATGAGGTAAAGAAGTATTTTAAAAGCTATTTGGGTCATAAAAACGTTTCTTTAAAAATTAAATTTTATACGGTCGCCCGGTCCTATAGGTTATATTTAGTAAAAGTTTCCTATCACACTAACAAGTCAGACAAAAAACAGTCCCATTCTTCTACTATTAAAACTGACCGAGTAATAGCTGTTTAAAGTTAAAGCATCTTTTTTGCTTCGAAATAGAGGATCATTCACAAATTTACTAGAAATATATTCGTGAGATATAACAAAATAATCGTTGAAAGTAAAATTAACATTACGATATAAATTTGAAATGTAATTTCATTCTGACAAGTTAAAGAAAAATATACAACTTGTACTAAAAATATAAGGGGGGGGAAATAACAGAATTTTCTTTAAATGAAATGATGAAAAACAACACTGTCAATTTTTTAGAAAATGATACATATTTTAAAATGCTATCAGATATTCTAATCTGAAACTTAATTAATAAAAATTAAAGTTATCTTAAAACTTGCTCGAATTGACTTCCTTCGGCTGCAATGCAGAAATGTACACGTGAAATAAATCCTTCTAATAATTTAAGCACTTTGTGTACAATCCCTCGAATCATGGCCCAACTTTTTTTTTTTTGGTCTTATTTGTTAGTGTGATAGGAATATTTTACTAAATATCACTTGTAGGACGGGGAGACCGTATAAAAAATTAAATTTTGAAACTTTTTAACAAGTGTTTTCATTGATCCAAACCACTTTTAAAAAAGTCCTTCCGGCCTGTACCGGGAGGAAAAGGTAGCTTTCCTATATCTTCGTTTTAAAATTTTAGCTAATGTTACACGAAAACAGCAAGTTAAAATGCAAAGAAACGTTTACAAAAGATTCGTTAATACTGAATTTGAATAAGAATTTCGCCAAATTATTGAGCAATAGCCAAATTGGCTTCATTTATAAAGACTTATTTTGGTCGCCAAATTTGGCGATATTTCGCCACATGTCACAAATTTTGCCAATTTTGTCACCAATGTCGCCAATTTTGGCGCTAACGGATATGAATATATAGTTTTATGCGTATGATTGGGAAAATTATTACAACAATGAAAGAAAATAATTTGCGAGTAATCACATTAATGTGCTGTTTTGTTTCAAAATGTCAGCCACCTAGAATTTCAAACTGCTCTATCTCAGCCATTTTTTAAGATAGAGGTAAACCAAAAAATGCTCTGGAATCCTTGTATCAAGGCCTAAAACGTAATTAAAAATTAAATTTGAATTTTTAAATTTTTTGTATATTTATTTTAGATTTTAAGTTAATTTAAATCTTTAAATGGCCGCCATCTTGAAACAAGATGGCGGACCAAGCTGGCCAACGAACTCGGTCGAGACATTAGTGACCTTAATACACACAATTAGTTTCATCAAAATCGATTCATAAATACGGGCGTTATCGTATGACATAGGTCAGATATATATATATATATATATATATATATATATATGGATATATCTATATATATAAATCAACATTTGAACGAAGGGTGGTTTTGGGGTCTGGGGGTCATGATCGGTGAAAATATATCAAAATTTTCCGGAACTGCTTTCCTCCGAACGGCTGCAATAGATAGCTTTATACTTTTTTGTATTGAAAGCTACCTAATAATTGTTTACCTATTTAAAACATTTTTGTAATTAGAAGTAACTATATGTCAGTGACTAACGTTTTAGGAATTAGCCATTGGTCACCGTTGAGAGTGGACCAAATAAAATATTTCTATAATTTCTCGAAAACACTAAGTAATATTCACTTCATCTACAACAGAAAATATTTTTAATGTTTAACGTAGTTTTTCATATCAATAATTTCATTCAATTTTCAGAAAAAGATACTAAAACGACATTTTTTAGAGAAAAAAATATTGTCATTATATATACTTTCATTACACTATAAAAATTTATGTTTTACTTGAAAAAAAAATACATATCTTTATATAATAAAGTTCTCATAAAATTCATTAAAATACATTCATACTTTAAAGAAGATATGTCCATTAAAACTTTAGCTCAAATATCCTGTTTACAAAAGAAAAAAAATGTAAAGTAAAGAAAAAAACTTGAAAGAAGAAGCTGTCGGCTGGAATACCAGCAAAATATTTATTTTAGGGTGGAAAAAAAGCTTTCCCATTCACGACTTTTCTGTTTTTTAACAGTCAAACACTGTCTTTACAGTTGAAAAAAAAAAAGTTTTTTTCTCCATAAAATTAATCTTTTTTTTACTGTTTTCCCATGTGATACTTTTTATGTCAAAAAAGTCCTTCCGGCCTGTACCGGGAGGAAAAGGTAGCTTTCCTATATCTTCGTTTTAAAATTTTAGCTAATGTTACACGAAAACAGCAAGCTAAAATGCAAAGAAACGTTTACAAAAGATTCGTTAATACTGAATTTGAATAAGAAATTCGCCAAATTATTGAGCAATAGCCAAATTTGGCGATATTTCGCCAAATGTCACCAATTTTGCCAATTTTGTCGCCAATGTCGCCAATTTTGGCGTTAACGGATATGAATATATAGTTTTATGCGTATGATTGGGAAAATTATTACAACAATGAAAGAAAATAATTTGCGAGTAATCGCGTTAATGTGCTGTTTTGTTTCAAAATGTCAGCCACCCTAGAATTTCAAACTGCTCTATCTCAGCCATTTTTTAAGATAGAGGTAAACCAAAAAAAGCTCTGGAATCCTTGTATCAAGGCCTAACACGTAATTAAAAAATAAATTTGAATTTTAAAATTTTTTGTATATTTATTTTAGATTTTAAGTTATTTTACAACTTTAAATGGCCGCCATCTTGAAACAAGATGGCGGACCAAGCTGGCCAACGAACTCGGTCGAGACATTAGTGACCTTAATACACACAATTAGTTTCATCAAAATCGATTCATAATTACGGGCGTTATCGTATGACATAGGTCAGATATATATATATATATATATATATATATATATATATATATATATATATGGATATATCTATATATATAAATCAACATTTGGACGGAGGGTGGTTTTGGGGTCTGGGGGTCATGATCGGTGAAAATATATCGAAATTTTCCGGAACTGCTTTCCTCCGAACGGCTGCAATAGGTAGCTTTATACTTTTTTGTATTGAAAGCTACCTAAAATAGCTATTTAAATCTGAAAACAGTTTTATAATACATAAAGTATTCATATACTTAAAATTATCATTTTTGTATCATAGCCGCCGGTAAGATGTTTGGCAGGGGAGGGCCATTTTCCCTCCTTGCATTTTGAAATTTATTAATGAATATCATTTTTTTCTATTGATTTTCTTAAAACAAATAAAACAAAAAATATATATTATTCACAGGTGACTTGAAATAATTAAGCGCCCTCTCCCCTCACGCGAAAAGACCCACTCGCTAATGTTAATCCTGTGGGGCGGTATTCTTCGAATATCTCGTTTGAATTTCAATATTTTTCGCGATTTTATTATTATTATTATTATTATTGCATTGGATAGCATTATTGCATTAATAAATCGAAACTGGTTCAGAAAGTGAAAGTATCTCCGTAAAAAAAATCCGCAAAAGAAATCGAAAAAGTAATCAACGGCGGAAATAGAGATTGATCTCAGCTATCCAATGTAAAAAAAAAAAAGAAAGAAAGAAAGAAAATCGTTTAAAAATATTGAAATGCAAACAAGATATTAGAAAAATAATGCCCCATAGGATTAACATTAGCAAGCTGGTCTTTTCGCCCTTAAACGCTAAGATAAAGATGAACTGGGAATTTTTTGTCAGGGGGGCTAGTGTTGCCAGATCCATTGTTACAAGAAGCTAGACAGGGAAACAAAAAAAAGTGGGATTTAATTTGGTCCGAATTCAGTCTTGTGTATTTTATTTTCAGTCTTGTTTATTTTTGTGGGCATTGCCATTTGATTCCGAGTCGTCTAGGTGTACCCTACATCCCCTCGAAGTTTGTAACATCTTAGCTGGGACACCCTGTATATATATGTTTATACACACATCTATTTTGTGTTCTTAGTGTATATACATATTTTGAAAATAACATACATGCAAATATAAATCGTTCATTTATGAAAATAGGGAATTAAATGCAAATATAAAAAATCAATTTGCATGTGTTTAGGTATACATAACTCAATTAAGGAAATACATTTCTTTTGTTAACTAAGTCATTATAAATTTTACACTATACATGGCATTTATTATTTATTAGTGTACCAAAAATAGTTTGCAATTATACATTTTTTCAGTTATACTTTTTTGGACTATTCCTTTAAAAACGTTTAAACGGTTATTTCCTTCTGTGTACAAGTAAACATGTGTATTTTTAACTAAATGTCAACATTGTATAAGGTTTTACAAATAATAAATAAATACTCAAAATTTTCATCGGCTCAGAACGTAATTAATTAATTAATTAATTTTTATGTAATTACTTATATTTAATGTGTGGTTAATTAAGTAATTAACTCCACATGTATTGCTTATAAAAAAGGGATTTTTACAATTTTTTTAAAGACAAAATTATTATGATTAAAAAAAAAAGAAAAAGAAAGAAAGTCTAAATAAATCTTTATTAGGTAATACATTTTTCGTTATTTAAAACATAATTTTAAGTTTTTATAATATGCTAAAAGCATTCCAAAAAATAGTAAAACGGCAGACATATGACAGATGCAACATTTAGTGAAACACAATTTGCTTGCTTACAATTGTATATCTCACATTTTAATATAAGAATGTATATCAATGAATAAAATTCTACTTTCTGTGAAAATTTAAGTTTATATTTTTCTATGAACATTTGGACAGAATGTGAAAGCAAACATTTTGCACACAAATGTTGCATATAACACATCACGAATAAAGAGGCATTTTAATGAAAAACAGTATTTATCGTTTGCAAAATATTTTTGTACCGATTCGTCTGAAGCTTGGCTCAAATTCAAAAAAACATATCAAATACATTACAATTTCCACGTGAATAATGTTACTCTTAAAACGTTACTGCAACTTTGTGCCAGTCATTTTTTTAACCAAAATAATTCAGATGAAAATATTTAAACTATAGAACTTCTAATATTTATGTGAAGAAAGTTTTTCCTTATTTGTAGCTTTGTATAAACCTTTGAACATTCTATAAAATTGCTAAAATAATTTACATTTTCTTTTCCTGAAACATGAATTTTTTTCCCAAACAAAATAAACTGTTAAAAAAAAAAAAAAAAAAAAAAAAAGGACAGGGCATGATAGTAATTTAACAACTGAGTATGAACAGGGCGTGCATAGAAATTGTGAAGCTAGTACAGCTATGGGATCCCCTACACTGAAAAAAAAAATGTTGATTTTACAGTATAATACTGGCACCCCAGCTGCCAGTATTATACCGTAAAATTAACTTTAATAAACAGTAAAATAAGCAGTAATACACTGCCGCTGTAATACGCAGTAATACGCTGCAGTATATTACTGCTTATTTTACTGTTTATTAAAGTTAATTTTACGGTATAATACTAGCAGCTGGGGTGCCAGTATTATACTGTAAAATCAACATTTTTTTTTTTTTTTTTTTTTTTTGAGGGGGGGGGGGCATTCTACAGACTATGTTTATTTCCTTGCATGCTCTGTGTATGCATACACTTAATACGAAATCGACCTCTCATGGGGCCTTTTATAGTTTAGGGCCCAGTACAACTGTGTTCCTTGTTCCTGCATACCGAAAATATTATTTATATAACACTTTATGGGAAAATAAAATTTTAAGTTGAAAAAATAAATCCTATTTCCGGATTTAAAAAAAATTTCAAACTACATTAAAAACTTTTTTGTATTGCCCGTTCAGGAAATATTTAGCGTTTTTATAAAATTAAAGTTCCAAAACAGCAGTAAAAGAAAACTACTATAAATACGTGAAAAAGGTAAATGCAATTTGTTTATTTAAAATTATACTTTTCCTATTTAATTTTTTTTTTCATAAAATATATCAAGATATAACATACTATTTTCTTTAAAAATTAAAAAGAACATTTTTTAAATAAAGATTTTTGCAACCTAAGTGAACAAAATTTTTTCCCATCTCAATTTAAAAAAGTCCTTCCGGCCTGTATCGGGAGGAAAAGGTAGCTTTCGTATATCTTCGTTTTAAAATTTTAGCTAATGTTACACGAAAACAGCAAGTTAAAATGCAAAGAAACGTTTACAAAAGATTCGTTAATACTGAATTTGAATAAGAAATTGGCCAAATTATTGAGCAATAGCCAAATTGGCTTCATTTTTGAAGACTTATTTTGGTCGCCAAATTTGGCGATATTTCGCCAAATGTCACCAGATTTGGCGAGAATTTGGCACTAACGAATATGAATATATAGTTTTATGCGTATGATTGGGAAAATGATTACAACAATGAAAGAAAATAATTTGCGAGTAATCGCGTTAATGTGTTGTCTTGTTTCAAAATGTCAGCCACCCTAGAATTTCAAACTGCTCTATCTCAGCCATTTTTTAAGATAGAGGTAAACCAAAAAATGCTCTGGAATCCTCGTATCAAGGACTAATACTTAATTAAAAAATAAATTTAAATTTTCAACTTTTTTGTATATTTATTTTAGTTTTAAATTTTTAAGTGGCCGCCATCTTGAAACAAAATGGCGGACCAAGCTGGCCAACGAACTCGATCGAGACATTGGTGAGCTTAATACACACAATTAGTTTCATCAAAATTGATTTATAAATACGAGCGTTATCGTATGACATAGGTCAGATATATATATATATATATATATATATATATATATATATGGAGATATATATATATATATATATATGGAGATATATATATATATATATATAAATCAACATTTGAACGGAGGGTGGTTTTGGGGTCTGGGAGTCATGATCGGTGAAAATATACCAAAATTTTCCGGAATTGCTTTCCTCCGAACGGCTGCAATAGGTAGCTTTATACTTTTTTGTATTGAAAGCTACCTAAAAGACATTTTGATGTAAAATGGTATTTATCATTTACCAAACCTTTGGAGTACCTTCATTAGGCACTTGAATCAAATTTAGTGAAGGAATATCAAGTTCATTACTAGTTTCTCGTGCGACAATTTCGCCTTTAAAGATGATTTTACAATTCTGTGCCTGTAACTTTTATTCTTTTTTTCTTAAACCAAGGTAATTTATATGTAAATAATTAAACTTTATCAAGTATGTGTAACAAAAGCTTTTTTTCTTTTTTCTTTTATTTATGATTTTGTATAGATCCACAAAACGACGCTGTAAAAAGGCTGATTCAGAGTTTCCTTTTACAAAGCATGACATTTTTCCAAGATATTTTTTCCCTTCTTTATTACTTTTTGCAAAGTGTGCGGTATTTTGTGGATACACAAGTTTAAACTACCAAAGTGATTTATTCACTATTTCATGGCAAAAAATTAAATTATTGTTGAAAAGTAATAAATTCTATTTGCAGATAAAAAGAAACATTATTTACAACTATCGTAAAGAGAAAAATATTTATTTAGAAAAAATGTCCGCTAATGAAATTGTTAGTGTTTTCATAATATGCAATACTTTAAAACAGGAGTACATTGCAAAAAAAGTGTTGATTTTACAGTATAATACTGACACCCTAGCTTCCAGTATTATACCATAAAATTAACAGTAATAAACAGTAAAATAAGCAGTAATACATACAGCACGGCAGCGTATTACTGCTTATTTTACTGTTTATGCGCGATAGTGTATTGCTGCTTACTTTACTGTTTATTATTGTTAATTTTACGGTATAATACTGGCAGCTGAGATTATATACGGTATAATACTGGCAGCAGCGTTTTCAGTTACTGAACGTGTTCTTAAGTTTAACTCATTTTTTGCATATTACTAGGTGTGTATAAATTCTATAGATGATATACAGGGCAACAAAAAAGTTCTCGAATACATTTCCGCTTATTGATGGAAATTCCAGAAGGGGAATTTTAAACTATGGTACGCGTTTCATAACTGAAATAAAATTTAGCATTCTATGAAGTATATATACAAATCTATAGATCATATATAGAGCTCCACAAAAGAATTTAGATATTTTTCCGAATATTGTTGGTAATTCCTGAAATTGTGTTTTTTAAATATGTTATGTGTTTTAAAAATTGTTTATTTAGATATCATTTTTTACCTTATTAAACGGTAAAGATTTGTAAAATTATTTTGGAAGTTTTGGAAAGTCATATAATTTATGCTTGACGCATGATTTTTCGTTCTTGTTTTTAGTGTACAGATATATAACGTACTATTTTCTCCGAAAATTCGGAAGAACATTTTTTAAAGATACACATTTCTACAGCGTGTGAGAACACAATCGTGTTTCCACACCACAAATAAAGAAACATTTCTGTGTAAAATGGTATTTATCTTTTGTAAAATCTTTTATATAAGTCCATGTGAAAATTGAAACCAATTCAGAAAAAGAGTATCAGGCGCATTGCAAAGTTTCTCATGTGACAATGTTGCTTTTAAAATAACGCTATTATAATTTTTTGTAGGTCACAAAAAGAATAAATATATATGCTTTTCCGAGTAAAATAAACTATTCTGTAGTCAAAATGCAGGGTGCATTTGTAATCTAATAACTGCACTGAAAAAAAAAAAATGTTGATTTTAGAGTATAATGCTTGCACCCCAGCTGCCAGTATTATACTGTAAAATTAACAGTAATAAATAGTAAAATAAGCAGTAATACAGCACGGCAGCGTATTACTGCTTATTTTACTGTTTAATACTGTTAATTTTACGGTGTAATACTGACAGCTGGGGTGCCAGTATTATACTGTAAAATCAACTTTTTTTTTTTTTTTTTTTTTTTTTGCAGTGTGCATACCAACAAAATCATTTGTTAATACTTCATAGTTTAATAATTTGTTCAATACTTCATAGTAAAATAAAATCATACAGTTCAAAAATAACCAAGTTCCATTTAAAGATTAAAAAAAAGAACATTTACAAATATTTTAAAAGCAATGGAAAAAAATATTTAGTAAAGGAATTTTTGTATTTTCATAGCATTCAAATTTCAAAGGGAGCAGTAAAGGGAAAATGCGATAAATACATCAAACTGTCAAGAGCAGTTTCTTTATTTACAATTATAGATTTTTATATATAAAGCCTATCTCGGCAATATGCGTTTATTGTATTTTTTATATATATATTTGTGCAGCATGTTAAAAAGAACATTTTCCACATCACGAATAAAAAGTCATTTTGATTCTAAATGTTATTTCTCTTTTGTAAAACCTCTTGTGCCGGTTCGTCTGAAACTTGGATGAAATTCAGAAAAGGGATATCAAGTGCATTAGGAGATCCTCATGCGATTGTGTTGTTTTTAAAACAATTCTGTGACGTTGTGCCCATCACTTTTTTTTTTCCTTTATCAAAAAATAATTTAAATGTAAATATTTATACTTAAATCCTTATCATATAAAGTGTTCACCGCAGAAAATAAATAAATAAATAAAATAAAAACTGGGTGCTAGTCATTAAAAAAAAAAAAAAAAAAAAAAAAAAAAAAAAAAAACTTCTAAAGCCAAGAAAAAAAGGAACTAATTGAGTAGATAAGGGTATTATTGCAAACGAATAAGTATTTTTTTTTTTTTTTTTTTTAAAGGGAGAATATTTAATTTATGTATAATGAATAAAAAATATTAATTTCAAATTATTGTAGAATAATGAATAAAAAATAATTAAATCACTTGAATAACTTCGTACTTAAATACTTGTATATTTCGTAAACAAATGGGAATGTTCTATATTTTTTACAAAATCTCCGGCAAGCGGCTTTATAATTACTGTGGTATGGAGAAAATGCTTACAAGAAATCTCCGGGTACAATAGGGGTGTATTTCAATACTTTTAAAAAGGGCAGAGTGCATTTTGCTGATTTTAAAAAGGAAAGGTCGCTGCACTCTTAAGAAAGGTCCTATAGGAAATACTAATCAAATACGTATAGAAAAAATCTATTATTTCTGATGATTTTATATAGATTCTCTAAATTTACTGAGAAATTCTATAATTTACTGAAGGAATTTACAAAATACATTTTTCTCTGATTTTTTTTTTTTTTTTTATCTTCTTTGAAAATCATAATTTTATTTCAATTTTATGATTTTTTTTTTCAATATGACAATACAATAATAATAAATGATAGATAAAAGGTAAAAAAAGAAAAAAATAGGTTATAAATCCTACTTACATTATGAAATGCATTATTTTCAGAAATTATTTTCTACATTATTTTATTTTGTTTAGCATTGAATTGATCAACTTATGATTGAAATAAATTTAAAACTATTAATTTATACTCGTATTAAAGATTTGTGTTTAACATTTTGATAACTTTCATATTTTTAAAAGAAATACTCATTTATTTTATGAAGATTTAAAAAAAAAAAAATCTTCTAAAAATCTAAAAACTACCTTCTAAAAATCTAAAGACTATCTTCTAAAAAAAACTTTAAAACATCTTAATGTAACATCTTAAAACTTTAAAAATATATGTAACTCTCTACATATAATATTTCTCGACAATGTACGTATCCCTTCAAAAAATTTCTTATTTAAAAAAATAAAATAAAAGGTAAGATTATTTACTGTCTTTAACCACTAGAAGTGGAAAACTGACAATGCAATCAAAATAAACAAATTTGACAGCTCGTTGTCATACCACCTTTAAATAATTCTTCAGTATTTAAACTTTTTAAAAAATGTCATAAAAAAGAAAATCGAGTAATAAAACTTAACCAGTGTTATTGTAAATAAATTATAGATGAAAAAATAGCACAATTTCAAAAGGCTTTTTTTTTTTTTTTTTTTTTTGTCCGAGAATAAAAAGATTAGTAGATAGTTTTTACATGATCAGCTTCGTGTGATTTAATGTAATTCTGTATTCATTTTGACAGCTTTCATATTTTTAAAGAATTGATTATTTATTTTATGAAATATAATTTTTTTTTTTTAATTATAAAATGTCTATAAAATATAAAAGTACGTTTTCTTTCTATTTTTTTTTTCTTTAATATATATATAAAATATATATATATATTTACTTATTTTAAAACACTAAAAGCAGACTACTAAACAAAACTAACAAACTTGACCGCTAACGCTTTGTTGTCAGTTCATATTTAAGTAATTCTGCAATATATAAAATAAAAAATAATTTGTCAAAATAAACTTTTCAAATAACCAATTTTTTGTCAGTAAAATACTATTGCCACTGACGATAAAAGAAAATTAATGAATAAGAACTCACCCAGAGTTATTGCAATTTAATCATAGATTAAAAAACAATAATAAATCATACATAAAATATACGATTTTCAATTAGTATTTTTAATTTTTAATAATGGTTTAAAAGCATTGAACAAATGCTGATTGATGTTTGAAAAAGGAGAAAGCTATATTCATGCAAAAATTTATACCTGAGAGTTTGCATATGATTAATTTTATATGATTTGATTTGGTACACTTTTTTATGGATAGTTAACAAATCAATTGAACGTTTTATAAGAAATAAAAAATATTTTTTTTAAATTATAAAAGTACATTTTTCTTCAAATTATTTTCTGTTAATAAAAAGTAACACTGTTAGTTATTTTCAAGCACAAAAAGCGCCAGTTAGACAATGCAAACAAAACAAACAAACTTGAAAACTAGCGTATTGTTTATTCTCATATTTAAACAATTCTTCAACATTTAAAAAATTTTTAAATGCCAGAAAAAAAAAGATGATGATGATGATGATGAAGAAGAAGGGGAAAATTTTTTTTCAAATAATTTTATTGTTTTCGTAAAATACTGTTTCTACTGATAACAAAACATAAATAATAAATTATTTTATTAAAAAAAAAAAAACATTGTTTCATAAAAAATAAGAATAATATATAACGTCTCTGCATACTTGGAGTACATATGTTTCATAATACGTACTTCCTGTTAAAAAGGAGGTAAGATCATTTAGTTATGTCTCAGCACCAAAAGAGTAATGCTAGAGATGCAGTCAAGACAAATTTGACAACTAATCCGTTTGTTGTCATCCCATATTAAAAGAATTCTTTAATATTTAAAGTCTTAAAATAAAACATAATTTTCGAAAAACTTTACCAATGATCCTATTGCATTCGTAAAACACGGTTTCCAAGAACTGCACGAATGGCAAAAGATATTTTTTTTTATTAAAAGGTTTTTTTTATTTTTATGAAGCACTGAACCATTAAATTCTAATTAAAGTTTAAGCAAATTTAAAGCTAATCTATACTAATCTTTGTATTTTCTACTTGCAACATTCTGACAGCGTTCAAATTTTATATGAGATTAATTATTTAATTAATGAAAGCTAAAATTAGTTTTGAAAAAATCTGAAATGTATCTGCGTATGTAAAATAAATTGTTCTTCCAAATATTTTCTGTTAATAAACAGTGATATCATTTATTTATTTTTGAGGAATACAAACTATACAATCAAAACAGAAAAGTTTGACAACTTGCCCGTTATTGACAATTTATATTTAAAATATTCTCCAACTATCCAATATTTAAAATAAAGAACTACCTTGGCAAAATGAACTTTTCCAATAATCCTATAGCGTTCGTAAAACACTGTTGTCAGTAATAATAAAAAAAATTATAATTTTTTAATAATAAGTAAATAAATAAATTGTTTCATGAAAAAGTAAAATAATTTTATAAAACAATAAGCGTTCACTTCGAAACCTTTTTTTGTTAAAAAAGTACGATCATTTACTTATTTCTAAGCAATAAAAGTGGAAAACTAGCGATGCTATCAAAACAAACAAACCTGACAGCTAGCGCATTGTTGTCATCTCGTATTAAAATAATTCTCCTACATTTAGAATAATAAAATAAATAAATGACAAATTTATCTTTTCAAGTAATTTCATCACATTCGTAAAATACTGTTGTCACGAATTACATGAATTCCATAAAGTAATTCTTACTTATTTTATTTAATTATTTATTATTTTATGAAACAATCAGCAATCAAATTCTCATCAAAGTTTAAACAAATTTAAAGCTAATCTATATTTAATCTTATAATTTTGTATTTTACATTTTGACAGCTGTCATAATTTGTAAGTAATTATTTATTTTACGAAAAATTAAAATTAATTTTGAAAAAACACAAAATGTCTCTTCATATATAAAGTATTTCTTTCTTCACAATATATTCTTTTGAAAAACGTAAGCTAATTTACTTCATTTTAAGCCCTAAATACGTAATACTGGTGACGCATTAAAAACAAACTTGACAGCTAGTACATTGTTGCCATTTCACATTAAAATAATTCCCCAATACTTAAATTTAAAAAAAAGAAAAAGAAAAAAAGAAACATTTTTGCAAAAATAATTTTTTTAAATAATCTTGTCACTGTTGCGTCTGATAATAAAATGAATTATTTTATGAAAAGTAAAAATATGCTATGAAAAACAAAATAATAATTTAAAAAAAATGTAAAATGCCTTTGTGGATATAAATCATATTTTTCTGTAAAATGTTTTCTTGTAAAAAATATATATATATCAATATAATTTACCTATAGTTAAAATCTGAAAGCGGAATATTGGGCGATGCAATCAAAATAAACAAACTTGACAGCGCGCATTGTTGTCGTTGCACATTAAAATAATTCTCCAATTTTTAAAATAAAAATCAAATTTGTCAAAATAATCTTGTCGCATAAAGCACTGTTGCATCTAATAATAAAACAGAAAGTGAATTATTTTATAGAAAATAAAATTATATCATGAAAAATAAAATAATTTTTTTCAAAAATGTAAAATGTATTTGTGTAAATAAAGTTTTATATATTTTTTTTCTTGGAAAAAATAACAATATCATTTACTTATATTTAAGCTCTAAAAGCGGAATATCGGGCGATACAATCAAAACAAACAAATTGGACAGCGCGCATTGTTGTCTTTTTTTATTAAAATAATTCTCCACTATTAAAAATTAAAAGAAAAAAAAATTACCACCAGAATTTTTTCAAATAACTTTGTCACATTTGTAAAATACTGTTGCCACTGACGATATAAAAAAAGAAATATCAATTAATAAAAACTCACCCAAAGTAAGTAAAGTGACGATAATTAGCGCACTTTCAGCCATTCCCTTATATTATAACAATCCTATAACTGTCCATGCACGCGTCTAGCTGAGATCATTTGCGCTTCCCTCCACAAGGCTGACGATATTGCTCCGCCCGCGGTTTACAACAGTGCCATCTATCCGGTGCCCTTGTTACTAGTGTCTTCGAATAAGGAAGTGGCGTTATGAGCATCAATAGAATTCATATGAGTCTGTTTAACATGTTTTGAAGTAATTACTTTTTATTTCTAGCCTTTGCTTTCCACAACGATTTCCCGTCAACCGAAACGCCGCCTGATTCAAAAGGACCTGTGATTGTTATTGTGGAAAATCTTCACTTAAGCAGGAAATTAAGTTTCTCCGCTATAACTAGCTTTGAATAGTGCCCCCATAATTGTATCCCTCTCCTAGCACTCTGAAATTTGTCACCAGAATTGGCTGAGAGCTGTTTTGGAGTGCGATATTTAACATCTCAATTGGAGGGAAACAAAGATAGTTCTCCATTAATTTTAATAAGAGCAGACAGGGGGGTTTTAAAAGTCGAAGAAAATTGCAGAATATTTTCGAAGCACTTTATGAACTAGGAAGATAAACTTTTTTTTTTCCTCTCTTTTTATTCTGAAGAAGTTTCTCTCATATTTTTTAAAGACTCGGTAAAGTGGTAAACATCTATTTCATGCTTTAAAATGTGTAATTTGAAGTTTAGGCTTCTGAATGAAAGGAAAAAGATTTATTTTGGAATCATATCTACAAAATAAAGAGATTTAGTGATTAAACTTTAGTGTTTAAAGGTTTAGAAGGTGGGATGAATTCAAATGAGAGCGGTGTGATATATTTAAGAGAAAAGGGAAAAATATATTAAACCTGTCTTTGATGTCAGAAATAATATTATTAACTGGCGAGAAAGGATTTATAGAACTAAATGTTCTTTTTCAACCATAAAATGAATAATAAAACACAACTTAAAAACAATAAAACAGATTCTGCCAAATTTCTTCATAAAATGGGTAAGAATTGATTTTTTCCTTGTGGGATAAACTATTCTCTGCTACTAATCCCCTGATGAAGAGAGCGGATAATTAACTGCTTTCGAAACTATAGTTGTATTTTTATTGCGAAGGACAAAATTTACTGCACTGCGCTAAAAGTTTGAAGCCAAATGCCTCTTACGAATGTCAAAAAATCGCCGCGGAACGCGAAACATCGCTAAAATTTTAAAAATAGAGGCGGACAAAATTTACTTTCTTTTAACAACGTCTACAAATCGCCGCGAAAGGGAAAAAAGACTCTAAAAATCGCATAGAAAATTTCAAAAAAGTTGCACGAATTACTAATAAACTTTATTGAAAACAGGACAAAATTTACTATATTGGGCTAAAATTTTACAACCGAATTCCTTTCACTAATGTAGAAAAAACGCCACAAAACGAAAAACGCTAGAAATCGCATAAAAAAATGCTATAAAATAAAAAAAATCGCAGAGAATCAATTTTACTACAGCTGGCTAAAACATTTTAAAAGAAATTATTTTCTAAATGTCAAAAAATCGCGCGAAAAGACTCTAAATATCGCTTTAAAAATCGCGGAAGACAAAATATAATACATTAGGCTAAATATTTGAAACCGAATTTATTTTATGAATGTGAAGAAATCGCCTCGGAACGCAAGGAAAAGCTAAATATTGCATTGAAAATCGCAAAAACTTGGAGGACAAATTAAGTTTTAAACCGATTATTTTTACGAATGTCAAAAAATCGCAGCAGAACACGAAAAAAATCTAAGAATCGCATTGAAAATCACATTAAATATAGCTAAACATTAAAAAATCGTGGAGAACAAAATTCACTGTATTGGGCTAAAACTTTGAAACGCAATTCCTTTAACGAATATCAAAAAATCACCGCGAATCGGAAGAGAACGCTAAAATCCTCATCATAAAACACTAATAATTCAAAAATCACCGTGAACAAAATTTAGTAAAGTGGACTAAAACATTGTAACCGGAATTCTTTCACTGTAATTATATGGAACTTCTTTGACTAATTATATCCAATGTACTCCGTATTTTTTTATTTTAAAATAAGAAAAAAAAAATAATTTTCTGTCTCTCCCTCTTTTTTATTAAGTTTCGACATATATGATGGATTATATTATATGTTCAATATATAAGAGTCAAATGCCGCCCTTCTAGGGGTGCGCCCTGAGGCGGCTGCCTCATCTGCCTCACACCTAGCTCTTGAACTATGTTCATAAGCTAAAGGAGCCCGTAATATAATAATAATTTTTGTGCAATCTCATTAATCAAGAAATCTGTATTTTATTTGTTTGATGTACTGAATTGAATAAAATTCACTTCTATGATTTATGGGAGCGGTTCATTTAAAGGTTCAACGCTACCCCTTTAATTTTATAACATCTTGGACCTGGCACAATATAAACAGAATATAATAATATAAATTAAAGTTTGTTATTTTTAGCACATGTTACAGTCCAAAACATTTGAAATTAAAGTTTAAAACATGAGAAAAATTAAAACAGTTGCAGTTAATCACTATTATTATATTATTAATTACACTAACAGAAAAAAATAGAGAATAAATATGTCAGTAAAAGTCTATCTCATCAAAAACAACTCGTTGTAAATGATCCCGCCAAGCCACAAACCTAAAACGTCAGTCACAAAAAGAAGTGATATCACATAAAAAGAAGCGATATAGAAGTGCATACTCCGAGTCCCGTGTAAAAATCTATCACCACTCATAATGTTTCCAAAGGACTCGGAGTGAGGTACAGTATGTGAAAACTGCTTGGCGACCTGCAGGTTTTTATAATATATGCAGTATATCATTTTTGAAAATCGAAAAAAATAAATTTTTAATTTTTGTTACATCATTTTTTAAATATTTTTGTATGCGAAAGAACTGACAGAACGGATTTTTCCACAGATCTATGCGATTCCGCTTACGCTAGAATTACTGCAATATATCTCAATTTAGTTAACGTTTATTATAAGGTACAATGTTATTAATATGCGTATTATCATCATATATATATATATATATATATATATATATATATATATATATATATATATATATATTACAAACTCAAAATCTTTACATGTTTACTTAAAAAATCCTCTTCGTAAGAGTGGTGTTTCTAGTTTAAATAATGGTAAATAAAATCAACAAATTGATTTTTCAAGCTCATAAATAAGAAAGGACATGCAAACACAGAAGCTTCAACTTTTTACAATTTTATGGGAGCAAAATTAATAAATTAATTAAATTAAATTAAATTAAATTAAATTAAATTAAATTAATATAGTCATATGTAATTGCAGGAAACGCAAACATTATAAAAGCCTGCAGGTCGCCAAGCAGTTTTCACATACTGTACCTCACTCCGAGTCCTTTGGAAACATTATGAGTGGTGATAGATTTTTACACGGGACTCGGAGTATGCACTTCTATATCGCTTCTTTTTATGTGATATCACTTCTTTCTGTGACTGACGTTTTAGGTTTGTGGCTTGGCGGGATCATTTACAACGAGTTGTTTTTGATGAGATATCACTCCTTTTTGTAAGGTATTTAATTTCAATTATACGGATTCCATTTTTATTCAGAAAAGAAAAGATAAAAGGGGCAAAAAAAATAATAGTGATGCTATAAACAGAATTATACATCAGAATTATACAATTTATTGAGTGACTTATTCCAATGTACATGTCGCTACCATAACAACTGGGAAACTTTTATATTAATTTCCTTACATTGTATTCATCAGATTATTTATGACATATTTATTTTCCTTTTTCTTTTGTTTATATCACTCTTCCGTTTATATACATTCAAAAACAAAAAATTACACAATTTTACAGTAGTTTACAAACTAATTAAAATACTACAGTTTCAGAAAAATGTGGAAAAATAAGAAGCACTTTTTTTTGGTCAACTACAACGATAAGTTTATGGAGCATACTTTACCGAGAATAATCAAATTTTTTTTTCCCTACGAACCTATTTCTATTAGTATAAAAATTTACAGGGATTTTTATACTAACATATTAAATATATTATTTTTGAAAATTACTGAGCACCTTAGAAGTTTTTTATTTGTTTAAATTTTTTAACTCAACGTTTCGAGAATTTGAAAAATATAAAATTCGCAACGTTTACAAAAGTATAAAAACTATTAAAGTGATTTCTGTTCGTATAGTCTGTTCATTCCAATTCGGTGATCCTAAAATATAGGTCCCCAATCTCCGGCAGTCCATGAATTAATTAGGACATATGTATGCAACTGTTAAAATGTTCTCAAAGTTGACAATAGAGGCAATAAGCATAGCTTGGCAAATATGAAACACGGCATTGCTTCATCATGGCTTTGTTTCGAGAGGAGTTCGTTCTCCGAACATAAAAATCTCACGCGAAAGTGTTCGTTAACCGATTTGTTCGTAAACCGAACAGTTCGTTACCGACCACCTATTGTATACGAAATTTAGCATTTTAAGTTCGTCATAGCCGGAGATTCGATGAACGGCAAATATTTAAACGCAAAACTTGTAATCTTGGGGTATCAACATTTTTACATTCTATTACTCAGCGCATGAACGTAAAGTTGGAATTTTGTAATCGCTATTTCAATCAATTCCTAATACGCTAGAATTATATATTTATAAATAAACACAGTTTTTTTAATCGATGAAAATACTATATATTAATAGATTTAGAGCTTAACATCGACGAGATTTCAGATGGACAAAATGATCTTATATTAAATTTTAAAGCAAGATAATGAAACCTTACAGAGATTGAAACAGTGTAAAATCATTAAAATACATCTCACTCAGTAAATATACATCGGTTGTAGTGTAATCAAGATCTTCTAAGAGACTCTGTAAACGAAACGTAAATGCTTCAATGCCGCTTTACAATAGATAGGATGTAGTAACATATTTGAATATCTTGTGTATATAGCGAATTTGACAAAAGTTATGCAATTTACTATTGTTTTTCCTCTGTGTTAAGTACAGGAATCGTGTACTTCAACGTAAAAATTTGCTAATTACACAACTTTTTAGTCTTATTAAAAAATCTTTTGAGTTACCCTGTAAACGAACAGTAAATTCTAAACTTCTGTTTTACAATAGGAAACTAACTTAGGTAGTTCGTAGTAACATATTTTAACATAAGAGTTAGACCATTTAATATTTTGTTTGCTTCATCTTAAGTATAGGAATAAATCACTTTAAAGTAGTATACATAAAAAACTAATTAATATTTTTACACGAAATATTAAACATTTGAACTACTTATAAAAACAATTCAAATGCTGCAAACCGCGTAAAAATCGGATAATTACACAACTCTTTAGCCCTATATCAAAAGATCTTTTGTGAGACCCTGTAAACGAACCTTAAATGTTAAGATTTTTTATAATAGGAAGCTTACTTGGGTCGAGTGTAATAACATATCTTAATATCATGTGTATACGACCATTCCTAAAAGAGTTGGGTCATTTATTATTTTTTTGCTCTATGTTAAGTATAGGAATCAATAACTTTAAACTGATATAAATCAAAAACTAATTAATATTTTTACATGAAACTTACAAAGGTTTGAACTACTCATAAAAACGATTCAAATAACGTAAACCGCGTAAAAATCCGATAGTTACACATTGCTGTAGCCCTGTCAACAGTTTTTTGCTCTATGTTAAGTATAGGAATCAATAACTTTAAACTGATATAAATCAAAAACTAATTAATATTTTTACATGAAACTTACAAAGGTCCGAACTACTCATAAAAACGATTCAAATAACGTAAACCGCGTAAAAATCCGATAATAACACATTGCTTTAGCCCTGTCAACAGTTTTTGGTCTGAACAAGATTTAAAAAGTGCAAAAAACAGCACTTTTAAAATCGCATTTACTGAAAAACTATTCGTCGGATTTTGCTTTACTTTTGAATTCTTAGTCCCGTGTCACGCCCCATTCCATAGAATCAAGAATTTTGTTTCTATCATAAATAGAACGCGAGATATAGATGTGTCAAAAACCCGTTTTGTCCCGTCCGCAAAATATAAACTAGACAAGAGTTCAAAAAAAAAAATTGTAAAATCGTTTGGCATCCATTGGCTGAAATTCCTTTCATTTACGGTTCAATGCATTGCTGTTTCTTATGCTTGGCGAGAAACTCTGTCGAGTTTCTATGATCGGAAGGAAAATTTAATAGATATGATTTTCCTGTTATATTTGAATGTATTATTCTATTAATATTATAAATTTGAGGGCCCCCTTTGTAATTTAGTGGGTAAGCACAGGCTTCCCGGGCCTATTCGGTAAACAGGTCCTGTGTGCATGTGTTCTATAAATTTTTGGCGATTTTCTATAAAGTGATTTTGGTGTGGTTTGAGTTTCGAGATATGATTATTATTTAAATTAAATAATTTTTGGTATTAGAGATATTTCAATAAGGTATTTAATATTTTGTTTTGTAAATAGTAATGTAAATATAACAGTTATTTGAAATAAGGTTTGAAACCTGTATAATAGCATTTTATATTCGTTGATTTCTTTTATGATGCACTAAATATTTTATTTCAACATATTTAACTCAGCAAATGATTATATTGGGAATTACACTATTTCAATAGGAATTTCGGTTTTTGGAAATATTTTCAATGATGTTTCAATTACTAATTTCTCATTTTCATATTTTAAAACTTTTAAAATTTAAATTCATTATACTGCAGGATATTAAAAAAATTATACTTTATGCATTTGAGAGTTTAAAGTTAGCTTTGATATTTCCCACTTCTAAAAAGCTTTTTCTTATTATTCGGAATTTGAACTTTGTCCATCTAACGAACGTAAATTTTGTTCTAGGTGATAAATGAAAATTACTATGTTTTTAAATAATCGGGTTGAATTACTGTAGTTGTTCCCATGATTCCTTTTATTGTTCTGAACCGAGGTACTCTGCGGAATATATGGGGCTTGATTACCGCCTAGGCAAACGTCCACCTTCCATCAATATATTTGAAAAGAATTAGTTGTTCGTATTATTTAATCACAAATCCTGCAATTAAATAAAATATAATTTTTAAAAAAAACGGTGAAAATTTGCCTAAGGCGTAAACAGATCTTGGAAATATTTTGTTACATTATTTTCTTTTCTTTATTTTTATGCATAAATGAATGGGAAATTTTTGTTCTGAATATAGTGTGTGCATACTATTTCTATGAACCAAAAACCGCGACAGAAAATCCTGTTTCTAATTTTTGTATTTCTTTTTTCACGCAACAAGCGAAAATATCCTGAAAAGGCATGCTCTTTGGATTTTTATACATTTTGGTACTACTTGCTGATGTCTTTTTCAGTGTATATGCTCTTATGCTTATACTTAAGTTAATTTCATTATATATATATATATATATATATATATATATATATATATATATATATATATATATATCAATATATTATTGATCATATGAATATTGATCATAAAAACATATATATATTAGAAAAATAAAATTGCTGTTTCTGAGAAAAATCTGAAGAAAAAAAAAAAAGAGTCGTATGATCTTATAAAAAAAAATTAAATTTGTCACATAAAAAAAAGAAAAAAGTTTGTATATTATCGAAAGAAAATATAGGAAAATATATTTTGATTTCCTAAATATTCATTCTTAAAATTTTAGAATGAACATTATTTTAATTGTTAATATACTATAAAATTGTATGTTTTGGAGTGTTTTATTTTTGTGTGGTGAGAAATTCTGCATTATTTATATATTGGTTCTTTCTGCAAAATATTTTTTTTTTCGTTTTGTAGACATACTTTTGAGTTATTTAGTTTGAGTATGGATGGCATTTACTAGATACTGTGACTGATTTTCGCCCCAGGCATAATGAAATGTGTTATATGACGTGCTTGCATTATTTTACAGTTACAATTCTAAAATTACATTTACAGATCTTAAACTACAATTGATGATTTCTTCAAATTGGTTTTTGAATTTAAATCAAAGCGAACACTACACGGTGCACGGTGGAACAGTTCCTCATATTTATGGGACAGAAGACAAATTTTCAGAAAAAATAGGATAGCGTAAAAATGAACTGTATTAAATAAATGATATCTTTTGTAGATTTGTTTGTTAATATGTTTATTAACTGTGAAATTTATGTCTTTTTTTTCTTTTTCTTTTTTTTTTCTAGGAAAACTAAAATTTATGTCCCTTAAGTTTATACTATGTTGAGTTGTTATACGGCATCAAATTTACCAATAACTTTGCTGTGTTTTAATATACAGAAATAAAATATTGATTTATGAAGATACTTTGTTTAAAGAATATTGTTTAGATACATAATATAAACAACAATAGAATATTACATTATGTAATCTTTTTCAACTTTGGCAAGTATTAAAAACGAATGTTCAGAAATCCGCAAGTGGCATTTCGTTTTACAGTTGTCTACAAATGCATCCCTGTTTTTGTTACGTAAATATAGTACTTATATTATAAATAATAGGTAGTTACCAAAAAAGTGCTTTTCTTTTAATAAATTCTTCTCAAATTTATTTATTTCAGTAAAGAATCCTATGATTAAAATGAGAAGTGCAGACAAAAAAAAGTTCGCCAGTATTCCGACGATAATTTAAAATTGGGTTTTCATACTGGCTACTCGTGATTATCTTTCTACATTTTATGCAAACAATGCTGAAGCAACGAATCGATGAAACGAGGTCGTCTTGAGACGCATAAGAAGGCATAGTTAGTATGTAAACTCAGATTTAAGTTACTTTAAAACTTTGAAGGAAAAGTTTGAAAAAAGATCCACGGTTATGTCTGTATTCACAGTACAAACTATTACTGCCAATCGTGCTGGTTATGAAATATCTTTAATCATTGCTAAATCTGGAAAATAAATCCTATTATAAGAAAGGATTTGATTAAACCATCACTATCAAGATTATAAAAATAAATAATGAGACTTTAATTTAAAACTACTAAAACAACATTAAGACAAATTAAAATTAAAATAGAGGTTTCGTACTATAAAAATAGCACCTCATCATTAAAAAGATCAATATCATTAAAAAAATTGCAAAAGAATCAGTCATTTAGAGTTTAAATTAAAGTTACACACCGAGCAAAACTGTATATTCCTCTGGAACGGCACAAGAAAGGTACTCTAAGTTCGAAAATCGTCATTCATGCACTGGATACAAATCACAATCCGGAGTTTACCCATGCTCGTGTTTTGAGATCAAACTGCAACATACATGCAAGCAAAATATTTTTGGAAGGATGATATACTAAATTAGAGAAATCATCCCTGAATGAGGCTTGCGCCGTTCCAGAGGAATATGCGGTTTTGCTCGATGTGTAACTTTAATTTTATGTCTGAATGACTGATTCTTTTGCAATTGTTTATCATATTTATGTTTTTTACTGATGAGGTGTTATGTTTATAGCACGAAACGTCTATTTTATTTATTTTTTTTTTTTTTTAGTGTGTATAAATTTTGTTTTAGTGTTTTTAAGTTAAAATCTCATTATTTATTTTTATAATGATATTTCAAGCGCCTCAAAACGCGAAAAAATACTAAAATCCCATAAAAAATTAATTTAAAAAATCCAATTAAAAAATCCAAAATCGGGCTTCGAGGTGCATAACTACATACATAGTAACTGGGAAGGAGGAACAGGTGCACCCGCACATGGTCCACTTGGATGGGGGGTGGAGGCAAAGTGCTGTTCATAAGAAATTATATTTTCAAATTTAAAATTTTTCCACCTTTCTACTGCGCATTTAGATTAGCATTACTGCGATTAGATTTTTCAAAAATTTACTTAGACCCTAGATGTCTCTGCTGACCAACAGGAACATTCGAATGAATGGCAGAACTAACTGATATTTTCAACGCGCTTATGTTAACTTGACTAACTTAGGTTAGGTTTCAGTGTGAATACAGCAACGTAGTCACGATATACTTGTGTTTTCACATATAGGTGTTTACTAAATGCCGTTTTTTTTTATTTTATTTTATTAGTTTATTTTAACCTCCATCGGCCAAACCGTTCGAGATACGGAAAAACGGAATATATGTTCTTAAAGTCGTTCTTTTAAGTCTCAAATGCCGCAATCAGTTCGAAAAAATATCGTTGTTAAGCCTTTGCAATATTTTTTTTTAAGAGTCATTTTCACGATAAACATTTCCCCCCTTACGCCAACGCTCACCCAGGGCGCAATTTTTGCGGTACCGACAAACAAACAATATTCTCTTAAAGCTGAAACCTTCTTATAATTGTCGGCATTAGAGGTTTTCAAGAATACGAATTTTAACCCTTTCAAAAAATCGAGAGAAAAGGTCACTTTGCGCCTCTCGGAGACGATCTTTTATCTATGCTAAAAGTATAATTAAACGTCGATATTTCGACACAATCTTTTTAGAGCATCTCAGCAGATGGATTTACATCTACTACAAAAATTTCGAAACCCTCGGACGAAATTGACTTTTAAAAAATAAAATCTGAGAAAATTTCGATGTAAAAGCTAAAAAACGGTGTGTTTCGGCGCTGTTTCGCTCATCTTTGTCTGATATTTTCACTACTAAATAAGAATATTGTTTCACAAAACTTTATAGAGGGCTCGGATACAGTTACATTTATAACTTATTAAAATTTCGGACAATTCGGACGACAAGAACTTTTTTTTTTATGTTAAAGAACCCAACGCGAAACAAGAAGAACTAGTCAAATATACCAACCCCAAAACTTTCTTCTACCTCATACATCTTAATACTTCCGATTCGCTATCACACCACCAAGAAAATCAATATTTTTCGTTTTTCTGTTGTACGTCAGCTGCTTGTGAATCGTCGGGTTACCTGGATGCGATCAGCCGATGTATTATTATAAGGTGTGTCCCACCGAAATAAAGCCACCGTGATTGTGTGCTGTAATTGAACATGGAACAAACCAATGAGAATGAAACAAATATATTAAGAAAGTCTATATATAAATACATATTTACAAGGAATAACTCACTCCCTGACCCACTGCGGCAGGAAAAAAAACGAAAATGTAAAAAAAAAGAGGGGGAAAATGTGTCCCGCTGAAATAAAGCCACCACCCCTATCAGTGTTTATGGGAATTCCCGACATTCGAGCTCTACAGGCCAACAGGTTTATGACGTCAGGAAGTAGTCAAATACCTGTTCTATGCCTGTTGAACTTTGTGCGGACTGCAGAAAGTTGTATTTTCTGTTTCTCCTGCAGTACGGCAATGTCAAAGGGAACCCAGCTATCTCAGTTCGAGAAAGACAGATAACAGCTTTTAAGGAACAAGGTCTTTCTCGTAGACAAATATCTAAGCTAATCAAACAATCTAAAATTGTAATAGACAATTTTGTGAATCAGGACAATGCGTACGGGTATAAACAAAGGTGATGTACATGCAGAAAAATGACTTCCAGGCAGGAAAGAGATGTTGTGCGTCGTCTTTCACGAGGTGGTATTTCTCTAAGACAATTTTCCAAAGAGGATATAATCCCTGTGTCAAAATCAACCCTGTCAAGGATTGTGAAACGTACAAGCAACTTGCGATATAAAAAAGGAAAAAGCAGCCCATGTTGAAAGCTATTCACAAGCAAAGGAGAGTCGATTGGGACAAATATCATCAAACCTAGAAGGACAGTGCCATCGTGTTATATTCTCAGATGAGAAAAAAATTAATTTGGATGGCCCAGACGGTCTTGCTTTCTATTGGCATGACATGGGGAAAGAAGAGGAGACTTTCTCCAAAAGATAGCAAGGTGGAGGCTCATTAAAGGTGTGGGGGGGCTTCGTGTAAGGTGGTAAACTTAACCTGGCTTTTCCCTAAGGCCGCAAGAAGGCTACCGATTACCAAGAAATGGTAGAAACCCATTTATTGTCATTTGCAGAGAGAATTGTTGGCCTCAGTTGGATTTTCCAACAGGACAACGCCCCCATTCACGTTGCAAAATCCTCCTTTCAATGGTTTTTGGATAATGGAGGGCATGTCATGGAATAGCCTGCCCTTTCCCCTGATCTTAATCCCCAAGAAAATGTGTGGAGTATCCTCAGTAGGGCTGTATATGCTAATGGCAGACAGTTTCAGTCTATGGCAGAATTGAAGGCCGCCATCATTGAAACCTGGGATAATATTGATGCTACTGTCCTCCAAGGATTGGTAAATAGTATGCCACATCGTATATTCCATGTCATATATAAGCATGGCGGATATATTGGCTATTAACATAAGTGGCTTTATTTCGGCGGGACACTTTTTCCCCCTCTTTTTTAAAAAACATTAATTTTTTTTTCTACCCAAGTGGGACAGGGAGTGAGTTACTTCTTGTATATATGTATTTGTATATAGACTTGCTTAACATATTTGTTTCGTTCTTATTGGTTTGTTTCATGCCCAGTTATGGAACAAAATCACGGTGGCTTTATTTCGGTGGGACACACCTTACTGAACTACGAAAGTCCTTCTAGCCTGTACCGGCAGGAAAAAATACCCTCCCTATTGCTTGGTTTTAAGATTTTAGCTAATTTTACTGAAAAACACGAAGCTAAAATGCGTGGAACCCGATTACAGAAGATTCATTCCCAGTTCTCGTCAATATTGAATTTGAATAAGAATATCGCCATATTAGTCCTCTACTGCCAAGATGGCTTCATTTATGGCAACCTAAATTCGACAAAAGTGACTTTCGGAAATTAATTATTTTCAAAGGGTTAATATTCGTATTTTTTAAATGGTTTGCAGCGTTGGAAAGCGAACATGTTGCTTAGTATTTTCTGTTTTGCGTATTTTGATTTTCGAAATCGAAATCTTGAAATATGTGGGAAAAAGGGCAGAAGGGTGTGTGTGGGGGGTGGGGGGGTGGGGGGGGAGTCCTGTAATTTAAAATCCTTTAATTCCTGTAAAGTCCTGTAAAAAATAGTCATTATCGTTTAAACTCTTCGAAGTTTTTAGGACTTAAAAATATAATGTTTGCTCAGCCAACTTTAAAAATTCGCGAAAAAATATCGATATTTAGCGGTAAAAGCGCTCCTAATTTTTTTTTCTCTTGGGCTTGTTCAGTAGTTAAAAAATTTTATAGTAGCTCTCGTTGTCCGAGCTTTTTGGAATTATTCAAGGTTATAAGTATAACGGTTTTGCAGCCCGTATTAAAAATTTGTGAAATATATTGATATCTAGTTGTAAAAGAAATATGTTTTCTTCTCCCTTTTTACTTCCATCTATCTATAATAGAAGAAAGTATTGTAATCTAAATTTTTTTCGACTTCCGGTTTTCGACGGATTTACACGTTCTAGGGGTCAGAGATTCCGAAAAAGGTTTTTTACAAAATGTCTGTCCGTGTGTATATCCTCTTTGCATCATCGAAAAGTGTATGCAGTTATGCCTACAACTGAACCAAATTTTATTTATAGGTTTTTGGCTTTGGCCAGCAGGTCCCACTTGAATTTGAGGATATTCCGACGAAAGAGGGGCTGCGATAGCGATTTTTGTTCCATTTTCACTATTGTATCATCGAAAAGTGTATGAAGTTATGCCGATAATTGAACCAAATTTTTTGTATGTATTTTTGACTATAGCCTGCAGTTCCCAGTTGAATTGGGGGATATTTGTATCTGGAGGAAGCGCTGTGATAGCCATTTAAAAATATCAAATTAAAAAAATGTACAAACAAATTAGAAATCCAATTTTTTTTTTTTTTTTTTTTTTTTTGGGGGGGGGGGGGGGGGGCAAGTGTTCGGCCTTGATCCAAGGATTCCAGAGCATTTTTTGTTTTGCCACTATCTTAAAAAATGCTGAGATATAGCAGTTTGAAATTTTAGAGTGGCTGACATTTTGAAACAATACAGCACAATTCCTCCATAAACGGATTGAATTTATGAGTTTTAGTGAACATTCGGCAAATTTTCTTTCATTGTTGTAACCATCGTTTTAACTCTTATATACTTAACCCTATATATCTGTATTCGCCAACGTCAAATTCTCGCCAAGCTTGGCGATAATTGGCAAAATATCGCCAAATTTGGCGCTAAAAATACGTTGCGATATAGGAAGACAACTTGGCTATGTCTGTCTAATTTGGCGATATTTTCATTCAAACTGAATATTGACGAGAACTGCGAATGATTCTTACGTAATCGGTTTCAATGCATTTTAGCTTCGTGTTTTTCAGTAAAATTAGCTAAAATCTTAAAACCAACAATACGGAGACTATCTTTTCCTGCCAGTACAGATCAGAAAGACTTTTCGTAGTTTAGTAAAATACATCAGCTGATCGCATCCAGGTAACCCGACGATTCTCAAGCAGCTGACGTACAACAGAATAACGAAAAGTATTGCTTTTCTTTTGGTGGTGTGATAGCGAATTTTGAAGTATTAACATGTAAGTATGAGATAGAAGAAAGTTTTGGGATTGGCACATCCGACTAGTTATTGTAGATTTCAGTTAGAGGTACACTGTAAAAAATGAATATGACTGATTACAACACAATGTGTGGGTAAAAAAATCGCCAACACCTTGTGTTGTAAATTTCAAGTGTGTTGTAAATGAATGTGTGCTTGAATTTTCAAGTACAGTGACGTAATTTTACAACACAATGTGTTGTATTTTTCAAGTATGCTGTAAATGATTATGTGCTTGAATTTTCAAGTATGGGGAAGTAATTTTACAACACAATGTGTTGTATTTTTCAAGTATGCTGTAAATGAGCAAGTTTTTGAATTTTCAAGTACGGAGATGTAATTTTACAACACAATGTGTTGTATTTTTCAAGTATGCTGTAAATGAGTATGTGCTTGAATTTTCAAGTACGGGATGTAATTTTACAACACCATGTGTTGTATTTTTCAAGTGTTCTGTAAATGAGTATGTGCTTGAATTTTCAAGTACGGGATGTAATTTTGCAACACAATGTGTTGTATTTTTCAAGTGTGCTGTAAATGAGTATGTGCTTGAATTTTCAAGTACGGGGATGTAATTTTACAACATAATGTGTTGTATTTTTCAAGTATGCTGTAAATGAGTATGTGCTTGAATTTTCAAGTATGGGGATGTAATTTTACAACACAATGTGTTGCGCGAACACAATTAGGAAATACAATAAAGCGATCTGTTTTAAACATTACGATATTTTCAACACATTACATAATTTTTTAAAAGTGAGCCTGCGTCAAAAATTATGGGGAGGGGGGGGGGGAGAAGGGCGCGAACACAATTAGGAAATACAATAAAGCGATCTGTTTCAAACTTTACGATATTTTATAACTAATAACTTAATTTTTTTTAAATGAAGCAGCGTCAAAAATTATGGGGAGGGGAGGGGGGGGGGTTCCATTACATCCCCGTACTTGAAAATTCAAGCACATACGTATTTACAGCATACTTGAAAAATACAACCCAAACGGGGGGGCACTTTTCTAAATGTTGCCGACACCCCCACATGTGATATATCGTTGGAAAGGTCTGTGACCGCTTAATGATATTATGCACCTCCGGTGTCCCTGCCCCCACTTTGCCCCCCCAAGGGGGGCACTTTTCTAAATTTTTCCGAAACCCCACATGTGATATATCGTTGGAAAGGTCTGTGACCGCTTGATCATATTATGCACCTCCGGTGTCCCTCCCCCACTTTGCCTCCCAAGGGGGGCACTTTTCTAAATTTTGCCGATATACCTCATGTGATATGTCGTTGGAAAGGTCTGTGACCGCTTAATCATATTATGCACCTCCTGTGTCCCTCCCCACTTTTCCTCCCAAGGGGGGAACTTTTCTAAATTTTGCTGATACACCTCATGTGATATATCGTTGGAAAAGTCTGTGACCGCTTAATCATATTATGCACCTCCGGTGTCCCTTCCCCACTTTGCACCCCAAGGGGACACTTTTCTAAATTTTGCCGAAACCCCACATGTGATATATCGTTGGAAAGGTCTGTGACCGCTTGATCATATTATGCACCTCCGGTGTCCCTCCCCCACTTTGCCCCCCAAGGGGGGCACTTTTCTAAATTTTGCCGATACACGTCATGTGATATGTCGTTGGAAAGGTCTGTGACCGCTTGATCATATTATGCACCTCCGGTGTCCCTCCCCCACTTTGCCCCTCCCCAAGGGGGGTACTTTTCTAAATTTTACACACACCCCTCATGTTATATATCGTTGGAAAGGTCTCTGACCGCTTAATCATATTATGCATCTCCAGTGTTCATCTCCCCACTTTGCCCCCCCAAGGGGGTACTTTTCTAAATTTTACACACACCCCTCATGTTATATATCGTTGGAAAGGTCTCTCACCGCTTAATCATATTATGCATCTCCACAGTCCATCCCCCCACTTTGCCCCTCTAAGGGGGGTACTTTTCTAAATTTTACACACACCCCTCATGTTATATATCGTTGGAAAGGTCTGAGACTGCTTAATCATATTATGCACCTCCGGTGTCCCGAGAAGGGAAATATATTAAAATTATTTTATTTAGTCAAAGCTGCAATAATGTTGCATTTTTATATTAAATCTTGTTCAGTCTATTTAATCTTAAAAAATTAAATTTAAATTTGAAACATGATATTAAAGCAACTTTAAAACATTTCATTTAGTTGAAATAAAATTTAAATAAATCTTCAACTTTTTAAATTATTTGAACTACTCATAGTTCTTGTCTGTTAGAATTTGCTACAATACAAATTTTGCATAATGCATGTAAAACTGAAAAAAAAGGTTGAAGATTTATTTAGATTTCATTTCAAATAAATGAAATGTTTTAAAGTTGCTTTAATATCATGTTTCAAATTTAAATTAATTTTTTTAAGATTAAATAGACTGAACAAGATCTAATATAAAAATTCAACATTATTGTAGCATTGACTAAATAAAATAATTTTAATATATGTCCGCTCTTGGGCTTAATAATATGGAAATATATTTTTTTTTATTTGCTTTGCAAGTTCCTTTTTTTTTCTCCAATTTTGAAGAATAACATTATAAAATTATTTTATTGTTCAAGCAGTTCATATAACTGTAATGTATTCATTTGTATATAAAGGTTTCTTTTGTTTTTCTTTCTTTCTTTTTCTTATAATTATTGACAGAGAGTTTTTTATTGAAGATAATTAAGGCAGGTAATTATTATGTGTTAAGCTGAACATTGTTTATCATAATTGTAGATTTATTTGAAAAATATTTAGCATTGTCTTAAAAAAAGCGTGTTTGCATAGGCGTACACAGAGAGAGTACCATCATCCTAGAAAAGTAAGATTTTTTTTCTTTTTTCTTTTTTTTTTTTTTTTTTTAGGTTTTAAGAAATATAAATATGTTTTCAAATAAATATAAATAATGTAAACATGAGAGTCTTGTTTAGGATTGTTATTGAGCTGATTATGCATGATTGTAATTTTCTTAGATGATTGTTTTATTTATTTATTTATTTATTCATTTTATTGGTCTTTTTCACTGCTGAAGGTACCGGCTCTTTTTTCCCCCTCATCCCCCCCCAAAAAAATAATCCTGCGTTCGCCCATGCGTATTTTCAATTTTATTTTAACTATTTTGATCAGATAAAATGTAATTGTGTGAATTTTAATTGTTGATTCTTAAGTCGAATAACGTTTTTCATAACATTTTGACACTGTATGATTTTGCAAAGAAATCGTATTTATTTTTAGCAATATATTCGCTTTGAAGTGATAAACTTGTAGAATATACAGTCAAGTATATATATATATATAATTGTCATACCTTTGAATTTCAAATGAAAACGCTAAGAACCCACAATATTATCCAATTTAGACATGTCTCCATATTATCACGCATAATTGCACGGTAGTGCATTACACAGGACCACGTACTTTCTTCATTTTAAAGCAGCATTTCACCTTAGACGGGTTCTATTTTCAAAGGTTTTACTGTTTTAGGCATGTCTAAGTTTTTAGGTAAAATGTTGATAAATGTTGGTGTTATTATAGCTACGTGCGTACCCCTTTTCTTACCATTATATATTTTTAAAATGAGATTGTTGTGCTTCCCGAGATATAAGGAACTCGTAGATTTTACAAATATCTTAATTACCTTTTGTTGTTGTTCTTTTAATCAGGTAATTACTAGTCGTGAAATCAAGGGAGGAAGCTGACACACGAATCGTCATTTCCTTAAATTGTTCGCAAATTTACTCTGTGCACCTCTCAACAATCAACCAATTAAAACTACTGGCGAAGAAAGCTCAGTTGCCTAAATAGTTAGGTTGTTAGAGTGTTTATCAACATGATAGACCTTTACATTTTGCATGCAATATTAAACATGTCTTGTGCTAAGAAACAAGTAGTTTTTTTTTCCCTTTTGGGGATTTTAGAAATCATAGACAGAGTAACATAGCCTCTATTTTAGTGTGTGGAAATCGGCTTTAAATATTCAGTTGGACAAAAAAACCTTGTAAAAACTTAATCTTCTCAAGTAACGTAAAATGCTGAACAAATTATATGAGGACATCGTAATTTTTTTTAATCATATCGATTTTAAGGAAATAAGTGTTCTTATATCTTTACAGTTATATTTATTGATTTATTAGCTAGTGCTCATAACTTTAAAATTTCATTGCAGCATTTTAAAAGGTGTTTAAGATTAGTTGGAAACTCTCTCATGGTAAATATTTATCAAATTATTAAATATTCTATCAAATAAATAAATATTTTTAAAAAATCACATTTACGTTACATTCTACATCTCAAAAAACCTTAAATTTTAAATTGTGATAAATAATTTATACTAAGAGTAGGAGAAAAATATTCTCCTATTCCTAATATTTTTATTTCATTTGGTCTGAAATTCAGAGAAAAAGCCAAAGAAATTAAATTTGTCTTTTAAGCAGTTCTTAGTATTGGACTCAGAGAGTTTTAAAAACATATAATTGAACAAATACCTGCTGCTGGATTTAAATATTGTATGATTAGAATGTAAAAATTGGAAATTTTTTTATTCATAATAATTATTTGGAATTAATGTAATAATTCATAATTAAAAAATCCCTGACGGATCGGCCTACAGGCACAGGTAGATTTCGAAGACGCAGACCGTGGGGCGCCTGTTTGTCGGGAATTGCGGAAGAAATGATCTTTTTGCGACGATGCTGCAGTTGGAACCGCCTACTTCGAAACCTAACTTGTTTGCAGGCGGAGCCAGCAAGGATTTTTTTTTTTTGCTATAATAAGAGTTGGTCCTATAAAAAACATGTGAATATAACACATGTTTAGAAAATACTATTAATTGTAAATTCCATAAAATCTTTTAACTACTTGACCTGCCAAAACATTTTTAAAACATTAATAACATTCTAACCGCATTAATAACACTGGGTCAGCAAATTTTAACTAACTTTCTGTTTCTTAATGTATATAGTTTGTTTTATATAGATTTTAGGGCACTAAACAGAAAAACAATTACAAATTATCTACCATCTTCCAATTTTCAAATTTTTTACTTTCAATGTTTGAGCTACATATGCATTTATAACATTAAATTATCATTTTATTCTTGTTTAATCTATAATATTTTTTCTCAATTGAATATGTAACAAGAGAGTACAAACAAAATTTACTTTGATAATTTTGTTTATACGACTTCCATTAACTAAATTTAATTTATATATATATATAATTTTTCTTACTATTTTCTAAAAAAGAGTTAACATTTTTCTTTTGCAATATTGTAATTTTACTTATACATATTGCCCAATGAAAAAGAAAAGAAAAAAAAAACATTGTTTTTAAAATTTCAAACATTTTAATGCTTTCATAACCTACAATTTTGAAAATTTTTCCATTCTACGGAACCTTTTCAATGCTTCTTTTTCAACATTATACGGTACATATAAACATTATTGCTTACTTCATGAGAAACAGATACCTTGTTCAACAGTATAAAATACAAAATTCAAACTAATAAATATGTTATGTGCAAAACACATATTACTTAAAAATGATTATCTTACTGCTTAGATAAGTCATGCATCCATTTATCATCATATGTAGTTTATATTTTATTAATTACATTTATTAAAAATTTGCCTTTTATATCCAAACCTCGCTTTGTAACTCAATGTAGAAATTGCTATATGCTTAATAAGGAATTTTTAAAAACATTACTACTTTTATTGTAAAAACAAAAATACGTACAATTTTCTTATCTATAAACATATATACAAAAAATATTTTTAAAACGCCTGAATGTTATTATTTCATTTTTAAAACTACTTTTAATGAACATAAACTAATACAAAAGTATAATGTTTGCTATAAAACACTTACTTGTAATAAATTGTTTTATTAGAAAAATGAATTAGTGAATAACTAACTGCCTGTTAACTGCTAAGATTTTTTTTTTCACCACTACTTTTTCTGTAAAGAAAATCACCGCCTTATTTAAATAAGCTGAAATTTAATATTAAAAAAGGAGAAGATTTAATTACAGAAAAAGTAGTGGACAAAAATCATAGTAGGTGGTAGAAGAGCTGTAAAGTCGAAGTCATGGACTCAGAGTCAAGTAAAATTTAACAAAAGTATATTTAACATTATCTTAAAAGTAAAATTTTAATATATATTATTTGACTATGAGATTCATATTATGAATTATTAATTTTTGGGTAGTCTAAATTTATGTACAAAACAAATTAAATATTCATAACATAATTTTAAAATATGCATTTATTAATACTAAAATATCATTGTCTGTTTGTATTTCACAACTATTCCTCTCAGAATATAGTGATGGAATTAACCAGTTATCTGTATGAACCAGAGTATGTCATATAAACTCTCAGCATGTTAAAATTGAAAGAAAAGGTAACATATTAATGAAGAGTTTAAAAACATTTATCAGATTTTGTCTGTTCACCTCTTGATTAATATATATATATATATATATATATATTTATTAATATTTTCCAACTGGCATAAATCATATATTAACTTTTTTTCCCCCTTTGTCTTTTTTTTTTTTTTTCAAAACTAATACGCAACTATTTTACTTAAATATTAAATTACTCATTTCTGAATATTTTTCTACATAAATAATCAATAAGTTTATACGTTAGAAGCACATCTGTTTGTAATGTGTTATCTAAGATAAAATAATCGAAATCGAAAGGCGCACTCGAAAAATAGCAGGACAAACTCTGCAACTGCTCGATGCATGCAATAAACTTGTAAAAATGAGAAAATAGTTTATAGTTTTTTCTGATTTGACAATAATATTTCCAATAAAACAGATATTGTAAGAAATTAAAACTAAATCAATAATAGTAAAAAAACTTTCTATACAAATATATTTAAAAATAAATATTTATTTATTTGTTTAGGGAAAACATTCTCACAGTTATCATTTTTCTAAATACAATTAAAAAATAAAAATAAAATAATAATTTTCATTTCAGCAGATTTTAAATGTATTAAATAGAATAGTTTTAAGCTATTTTTACAACTTCTCCAGTAATACAAAACATTAAATGTCATTATGTAAATAATAATTCTGCATGCAACAGAAGATATATTGCTAGCCAAAAAATTTTAACGTTTATTAAAAAATACAATTTTATGCCAAAAAAGATTTGACGTAATTTTTAAAATAATTTTTTTACATAAAATAAATACATTTAAAAAAATTATAGGCACTGTTAAATTACAACATTTAAAATATATACATCTTTCAAAATATTTAAATATTCTTACAACCGCTCAAAAATGTTGTTTGTTATTCCGATTTAAATAACATGCATTAATGTTGGGCTGTATATAGCCAATTAGGTAGTATATTTAATGTTTTAAAAGAAGACCGAAAAGATTTCTGGAATACACATGTTTACATTAAATTCAAAAAATTATTTTCTACAGGCCAAAATGAACACTATATCTCCGATTTGGCAATCCTACTGCACTAAACTGTGTAAAAAGGCTTTCTAGCTTTTACCTTAATCGCCAGGATAAGTTTCCTGCAACTTTAGCTTGAGCAGTTTCAGAATAATCAATTTTGAACCGTTTTCTGCAAAATTATAATTTTTTTTAACAGTGAGCATGTATATGTTAAAACAAATGTACATACTAATTTCCAGATTTCTAGTGGCAGCATCTCTGTTGAAATCATAATAAAATGCTATTTTTAGAAGCTTTTCCACTTGTTTATCCCCTTTAAAATTTTGTAATGCGAAGCAGCTAGTGTTTTTCACTAGATCTTAAATTGTATGTATGCCATGTTTGGTCCAAATCGGTTAAAAATTGAAGAAATGTATAAAGAACATACAAACGTTGAATTACATATAGATTACATAAATCAAAAAAATATTAAAGTACTATATCTAATTTATATTCTATACAATTTTGAAAATGAGCAATTTTAATGTACAGCAAAATGAAATTAAGGAGTGACGGTTGCAGTCAAGTCAGCAGCTTCTTCTTCTGTGCTTGCATTAATAGCAATGTTTAAAGTGTATGTCAACACCATCACAAAAAATGTTTGTTCACTCCATGTAGAGGATCTACTTAAATATATTCGCCATTTGACATCGTACATGAATGAAACAAGGCTTAAAAATCAATAAAAACATACTAAATGAATATAAATATATATAGAAAATGAGCAAGATACAAAACACAAAATTTTGGAATAGGAAAGTGCCAGCATATTAAATGACTTTTTACTTTATTTTTCCTACACCTGTATATGAAACTCAAAGTTTGTATATTAGCATAAAAATGCTGGTAAGAATTTAATCATCATTACTAATGTCCCAAACGGATTCCTGTGATCTTAGATTATTGGCTAACTGAAGAACTGATGGATGAACGGCTGTTCTTTTTCACTTTCCTCCCCTTTTGTGTCCTCCTTCAACAGGCTCGATGTTCAGAATGCATCTAAAAATTAAGTATTGAACTAATCATTTAACAATGTTTAATAAAATATATTTGAATACATCAGACATTAACAGCAATATATTGCAGGCAAGTAATGTTTGGGTGTCTGAAGTAGAAGAAAATATTTTTATAGCAAATCATAAAACAAAACTTTGCAAAATTAATGCTTGATAAAGCAATTTATAGGATGCAGAAAATCCCATTTCATTTTAAGTTTCTACTAAAAAGCAGTATAGAAAACAAGTTTATGACAGGTAAATAATAATTATTTAATAAATAAATTTTATTTTTTTATCATTTGTAAAGTTCTTTTACCAAGAAAGTATCCAATTAAAGCTCTTTTCACCCCCCAGCAGTTGAATTTGAAATTAATTTTTTTTTAGTAAATCTGCAGATCAAGGACATGAGCTGAAAGGTCTGTAGTTTTATTTTGACAGCCTTTTGTTTAGTATTTAATGCATTCAACCGGTAGTTTCATTTCTTTAATATTTGTATTACTAATTATATAAGTAAAATATAAAGTAGTTTCACGAAATTTAAATTTAAGGAATTGTAATGAGAAATAAGATTTCATACAGAGATACTACAAGAATATATATATATATATATAAACATATAATTTTTTTTTTTTTTTTTTTTTTACAGGCTAGATGTACCTAATGGACAACTTTATATACGTATAGTAAAACCTGTTTCTTTCAATGTAACATTTCTTAATAAATTTAAATTCATTTTTATTAATGTGTTTTTTTTTTTTTTTTTTTTTTTTTTTTTTGTGGCAGTATTTTCAAGTTTTAGTAGAGATTAAGTTTTCCCGTAACGTTAATAATCAATTACTTAAAAAAAAAAAAAAAAAAAAAAAATCAGTGAGTAAGTTGTTATCTGCATCCATAAAAATTACTTTATCTGTTCATTAAAAGAAAATATAGCCTTTACTAGAAAGATTATTTCAGCAGTTTCATTTTCAATATAATTGTTTAATACCATTAAATAAAACTTCTATAAACTCAATTATTTTTTATATATTTGAATTTTGTTTCTCATTAGTAGTGGTTTGAAAATAAATATGACGAAATAATAATTAATAATGCTTAGCAAACTTATAAAAATTTGAATTAGCATAAGATGTTTCATAAAAAGCAATTAAATTTAATGTGCAATAGCAATTTTAAAAGTAAAAAAAAAATCACCTAAAAAAGTCTCATATATTTTACATTTTTCTAATTAATTATGAGTTATAAATAGACACACTCCAAAGTTTTTGTTTAAAAAATAATTAAGAAAATTGCCGGAGTTATTTTTTTAACATAAGATTCCCTTGCATGTTTGATAACTTGGGTTATTTTGACAATCTTAATCAAATCAGTCAGGACATAGAAAATAATGCTTCACAGTTCCACTGCCTTTGAGTGAAAATTTTACTGAACTAGTTTTAATTAATTTATTTATATCTACTTTAATTTCTTGCATAAATTGTATTTTTTTAATTTTGTAGCAAAATAAAATATTAAATGTTATATATTAATAGTCCATTACAAAAATGAATTTAATTATATAGTTTTAGGATCAGTTTTAATTATTGGCATGCTTAGCAATTTCCAATAATGGTCAGGTCACCCTGTGGCCATTATAAAACGTGTAATTTTAATAATGGTTATAGTGTATAATATATTTTGTTTTAACTGAAAAGGTAAGTAATCAAGTTTAATTTTTAAATTGCAGTTACCATAGTGTAATAAAAATTATTTTTTTAATTAGATGCTTTTAATTAAGTTCATGTGTTTATTAAAATTTTTATTAATAAATCTGATTAATTATTTTTTTTATGACTGTGCTTTGCATATTTTAAATTTTACAATCGATCAAACCAATCAAGAATCAAGGAATAATGTTTAAAGGGATAGAAAATAGGAGGGTCTTATGAGGCTTAAGCCCATAACCTTTAAATGAAGACAATTTTGTAAGTCAGACAATTTGTTAAAAAATTATTACGTTCCATCTTCAAAGTTTGATTATTTATCTCTGATAATAAATAAATAAATAAATAAATAAAAAATACTAAGAACATAAATTACATTTAAAATAGTGATGAAACTATAAAATCTGCAGATCAAATGCCTTAACTGAAAGTTCTGTAGTTTTATTTCGACAGCATTTTATTTAGTATTTAAAGCATTCAATCTGTAGTTTCATTTCTTTCATATTTGTATTACTAAATATATATACATAAAAAAGTAGTTTCATGAAATTTAAATTTAAAGAATTGTAATGTGAAAATAAATTTCATGCAGAGATACTCCAAGAATATATTTTCTGAATTTATTTTAATTTAATATTCCCCCACCTCCCTTATTGCCTCTATAATTTGAAAACTGTAATTTTCTGAAATTCACTAGTTTAAATCTTCTATCTAAAATAATTATAATATTGATCTTCTGATAATGACAATAATTAATTTAAATAGAGAATTTTTCTCAAAAATATTTTATTATTTATTGATAGCCTAATTTTTAAATTTACTATAAAATGACTATTTTGTCTCAGTGGTATATTTTCATTAAATTCTTGGTTTTAAATACAATCATAAAAATAAAAAAAATCTATAGGGTGTCCGTTACTGGAACAAGTCGTGTTGATTAATTTTAATTTCGAGTCTATTCATTTTTTATGTTATTTACAGTATAATTTTGATTCGCATTAGCAAATCTGACTATGCGAATTATTAAATATTGTTGACAAATTAATATAACATTAAAAAAACTGGAATATAATGGTCACTATTAATTAAAATTAATTTTTAAAGAAAATCCTTAAGGGTATCCATTAGGCTCATCTGGCCTTAATGTGTGTATATATATATATATGCAAGATATATGTGCTTAATAGACACTTAATATATAATATAGTAAAACAAATTTCTTTTTAATGTAACATTTCTTAATAAATTTAAATTCATTTTCATAATTAATAGGTGGTTTTTTTAGAGGCAGGATCTAAAGTTTTATTAGGGCTTAAGTTTCCACGTATTGTTAAGAACCAAATACTTTTTTCTTTTTAAACAGTGAGTTCCTTAATTTAAAATGAAATATAGCCTTTTCTAGAAATATAATATAATTTTTTAATATAATTAAATAAAACTACAATAAATTCAATTATTTGTTATATATTTGTAAATTTTTTTTATTATTATTATTAGTTTTAACATAAATATGACAAAAAAATAACTAATAATGATTAACAAACTTTATAAAAAATTGAATTAGTTTAATATGTTTAAAAAAACCAATTAATTTTTAATCTGCAATAGCAGTTTTAAAAGTTTAAAAAAAAATTCCGCCTAAAAAAAAAATCTCGTGTACTTTCCTTTTCTCTATTTAATTATGAGGTATAAATAGACAACCACCAAATTTTTTTTTTTTCTTTTTTAAATAACCAAGAAAATTTCCGCAGTTATTTGTTTATTATTATTTTTTATTATTAATTATTTTTTTCATGAGATTCCCTTGCATATTTAATAATATGGGTTATTTTGACAATCTTAATCAAACCAGTCAGGAGACAGAAAATAATGTTTCACAGACAGAAAATAATGTGTTCTATAAAAAGTGTAATTTTAATAATGGTCATAGTGTATAAAACATTTTGATTTAAATGAAAAGCTAATTAATCACATTTAAATTTTAAATTGAACATACCATGATGTAAGAACAAAATTTGTAAAATTAGATGCTTTTAATTCTTTTAATGTGGTTATGAAAATTTTTATTAATAAACCTGATTAATTATTTTTTAATATCACGCCATGCATATTGTATAATCTCACAATCGATCACACTAATCAGGAAGCCGAGAATAATGTTCAAAGAAATAGAAAAAGGAGGGGCGTATGGGGCTCAAGTCTCCAACCTTTAAATAAAGACAATTTTTAAGTCAGACAACTTGTTAAAAATCTATTACTTTCCATCTTCAAAGTTTGATTACTCACTACTGACAACAACAACAACAACTAAAAAAAAAAAACAATAATATAAATATATAAATATAAATTAAATTTAAAATAGCAATGAAACTAGTAAATCTGCAGATCAGGAGGGTGAACTGAAAGTCCTGTAGTTTTAGTTTGACAGCCTTTTGTTTAGTATTTAAAGCATTCAACCAGTAGTTTCATTTCTTTGATATTTGTATTACTAATTATATAAGTAAAATATAAAGTAGTTTCACGAAATTTAAATTTAAAGAATTGTAATGGCAAATAAGATTTCATGAAGAAATACTACAAGAATATTTTATTTTATTTTGTTTTACAGGCTAGATGTGCCCATGACAACTTTACATATGCATAGTAAAACCTATTGCTTTTTAATCTAACATTTCTTAATAAATTCAAATTCATTTTCATTAATAATAGGTTTTTTTTTTTTTTTTTTTTTTTTTTTTTTTTGAGGCAGTATTTTAAGATTTAGTATGGCTTAAGTTGTCATGTAACGTTAAAAATCTATTACTTAAAAAAAAAAAAAAAAAAAAAAAAAAAGAAAAAAAAATCAGCGAATAAGCTGTTATCTGCATTCATATAAATTAATTTATCTGTTCATTACTTTAAAAGCAAATATAGCCTTTATTAAAAAGATTATTTCAGCAGTTTCATTTTCAATATAATTGTTTAATATTATTTAAAAAAACTATAATAAACTCAATTATTTGTTAAATATTTGTATTTTTTTCATTACTAGTTTTTTGAAAATAAATATGACAAAATAATAACTACTAATGTTTAGCAAACTTATAAAAATTTGAATTAGCATAAGATGTTTCATAAAAAGCAATTAAATTTAATGTGAAATAGTAATTTTAAAAGTTAAAAATAAGTTCACCTAAAAAATCTCATATATTTCACTTTTTTCTAATTAATTATGAGGGTTAGATAGACACACTCCAAATTTTTTGTTTTAAAAAAATAACCAAGAAAATTATAGGAGTTATTATTTTTTATTATATAAGATTCCCTTGTATATTTAATAATTTGGGTTATTTTGACAATCTTAATCAAACCAGTCAGGACACAGAAAATATTCTTCACAGTTCCCCTGTCTTTGAGTGAAAATTTTACTGAACTAGTTTTAATTAATTAATTTATATCTTCTTTAATTTCTATGAGAATTATTAAATATTGTTGATAGATTAATATAACGTTTAAAAAACCTGGAATATAATAATTGTTACTATTAATTAAAAAGTCCTCTTTGAAGAAAATCCTTAAGGGTATCCATTAGGTTCATCTGGCCTGTATGTATGTATGTATGTATATATATATATATGGGATAATAATTTCATTGCATTTGGTCAGTTATTTCTGTTTCAATGGTTAATTTTTGCAATAAGTTTATATATATATATATATATATATATATATATATATATATATATATATATATATATATATATGCAGGATATATATGCTTAATAGACAACTTTATATATTTAGTAAAATCTATTTCTTTTTAATCTAACATTTCTAAATAAATTTAAATTCATTTTTATTAATAATAGATGTCTTTTTTTAGAGGCGGGATCTAAAGTTTTATTATGGCTTAAGTTTCCACGTAATGTTAAAAATAAAATACTTTTTTCTTTTTAATCAGTGAGTTCCTTACTTTAAAAGGAAATATAGCCTTTCTAGAAAAATTATTTCAGTAGTTGTATTTTTAATATAATTTTTTAATATAATTAAATAGAATTACAATAAATTCAATTATTTGTTATATATTTTGTAATTTTTTTTAAAAATTATTAGTAGTTTCAAAATAAATATGACAAAATAATAACTAATAATTATTAGCAGACTTTATAAAAAAATTGAATTAGTTTAACATGTTTAAAAAAACAATTAATTTTTAATGCGCAGTAGCAATTTTATAAGTAAAAAAAAAAAATCCACCTAAAAAAAATTTCACATAGTTTCCTTTTCTCTAACTAATTATGAGCTATAAATAGACACCCTCCAAACTTTTTGTTTAAAAAAAAAAATAATAATAACCAAGAAAATTTCCGGAGTTATTATTTTTTAACATAAGATACCCTTGCATGTTTATTAATTTGGGTTATTTTAATTATCTTAATCAAACCAGTCAGGACATAGAAAATAATGTTTCACAGTTCCACAGCCTTTGAGAGAAAATTTTACTGAACTGGTTTTAATTTATTTATATCTTCTTTAATTTCTTGCATAAATTGTATGTGTTTGATTTTATACCAAAAGAAAATATTAAATGTTATACATTAGTAGTCATTTACAAAAATGTACTTAATTATATAGTTTTAGGATCAGTTTTTATTACTGGCATTCTTAGCAATTTCCAATAATGGTCAGGTCGCCATTATAAAAAGTGTAATTTTAATAATGGTCATAGTGTATAAAATATTTTGATCTAAATGAAAAGCTAATTAATCACATTTAATTTTTAAATTGAAGTTACCATAATGTAAGAAAGAAATTTGTAAAATTAGATGCTTTTAATTATTTTAATGTGATTATTAAAATTTTTATTAATAAATCTGATTAATTATTTTTTAATACCATGCCGTGCATATTTTATAATTTTGCAATCGATCAAAACCAATCAGGAATCAAGGAATAATGTTCAAAGTGATAGAAAAGAAGGGGCATAGGGGGCCCAAGCCCTTTCCTTTAAATGAAGACAAATTTTTAAGTCAGGCAATTTGTTAAAAATCTATTACTTTACAATTTCAAAGTTTTATTATTCAACTCTGACAAATAAATAAATAAATAAATAAATAAATAAATAGAAAATACTAGAAATATAAATTACAATTAAAATAGTAATGAAACTAGAAAATCTGCAGTTCAGTGGCACTTAACTGAAATTTCTGTAGTTTTATTTTGACAATTTTATTTAGCATTTAAAACATTCAACCAGGAGTTTCATTTCTTTCATATTTGTATTATTAGTTATTGCAAGTAAATTTAAATTTACTTACATAATAATTTGTATTAAATAATAATATATAAATGATAATTTGATACATAAAATATATAAATAATAATTTGTACCAGTTATTTCACATTAAATTTTAATACATTTATATATTTTATAAAAAAGCATTACAAAATTTTTAATTATTTTATTGAATAAAATATACAAAGGTAAGTCCGCTTAAAAAAAAAAAAAAAGTTATTAACTTCTTTTTTTTTTTTATCATTTTATTTAGTATTGAAAACATTCAATCTACTGTATAATATATTTCATATTTATAATATTATTTACTAAAAGAAATAAATCAATCACCTTCAGGAAATTTAGCTGTAAAGAATAACAGGATATTAGAATACTCCTTTTTTTTTCAGATCTTTTTATTAATCCTTTTAAACCCCTCAATAATTTGATAAATCTAATTTCTTGAAATTTAGTATTTCAAATCTTCTACCCAGGGCTTAATTTCTATGAAAAAAAAAAAGTACCGGAATCCTAATATTCTGCAGTACTAACAGCCGTAGCGTACCCCCCCCCCCCCCACCCTATGCCGTTACTCCAATCTGCATATTTATATTTCATACATATTTTTTTCAAAATTTAAAGCATTGGTTTTTTTTTAATATATACAAATTTTAAATACAACTATCTGTTCCAAATAACATTAAATTGATTTGAAATAGAAATAAATAAAATTTTGAATTTAAGACAGATTGAGCTCTAGCCTGTCCAAACCCGAAGACTGATATAAAAATCGAGCCTGTTTCATCTCCATCTCTTACGTGAGTGGCACATTACGTCATTTAGAAGTGTTTTGATACAAAAGAAGGCAAAAGATCGGAGATGGGAGGGAAAGGGTCATTTAGGATTCGTTTTTCGGAAGCGTTATTGCACTGGGTTCCGGAGCGCAATGTTTATGAGCTCCGGTGAATTCTGGCTAATATTTAAATATTTATTAAAAACAAAGAAGTGCCGGAGCTGAGCTCCGGTGGTCTCCGGCACAAATTAAGCCCTGCTTATACCTAAATTAATTAAGATATTGATCTTCTGATAATGACAATAATAAATGTAAAGTACTAAAAATTAATTTATGTTAAAAGTTAAAATAAGTATGGTACTTCTTAGAGAAATAGAAAATTCATAAATATTTTTTTTTACTATAGAAAAAGTTATTTATTATTATTATTAAATAAGATCATTTTTCAATGAAATAAAAAATTTTAGGTACCAATTGTTGCATTTTAAATTTTAATTGTATAGTAATATATTTATTTATTTATAAAAGGCAATTTGTAAAAAGCATTAAAAAAGTTTAAATTATTTTATTGAATAAAATATATAAAGATGAGTCATCTTTGAAAAATTTTTACCTTTAACTTCTGACTTGGATTTACAGTAGAAAGTAGATGGTTCCTGATGACAGTCACTTCTGAAAAATAAGTGAGAATGAATTCTGGGCCTGGATTGTTATAGCATGGTAAACAACTCCCCCCCCCCCCCCCCCCCCCACCTTGGTCCTTTTTTGCCTACGTTTTAACAAATTTTGCCCAATCTAAAGATCCTGATATTTCTTGTGGGCGGATATCAATGTGTTATTGGCTTTGGAATCTATTTTCTTTGTTTTGTTTTAAGTGGAAAGTGTAACTTTGCTTGATTTGCTTTTGTAAGCCACCTGCGTCCTGTTTACCAGAAAGCGAGATTTTCAGAGGGTGTCTGTCCGAACGAAAAGTTATCTGGAGGAAAATTTCACAAGTAGAGGTTGTCACATTCCGAAACTGAGTTACTAGCCTTAAGAAGCGTTGCGGACAAGAAAGGAATTGTGTTACATCGTTAAATCGGTCGGCAAAAGCAAGTGATCTTTTTCAGCTCTGTGTCACTTAACCGAAACGAAAGAATTAAGATTAACACTGGCACAGTGCCGCAGTATTTTAGTGAATAGGGCTATTCGGTTCTGAATTGCAGACTTTTTTCACTTTATTCATTAATAATTGCTTTATTTTTTTATTTGTTGAACACTTTCGCTTATTTTTGCCAACATATTAATAATTCCATATAAATAAACTGTAACACTAAAAATATTTCTTTTAAAAAATGCATGAAAAACTAATAATAATAATAATAATAAAAAAGAAAGAAAGAAAATCTAGAATTATGCCCCCCCCCCCCCAAAAAAAAAAAAAAAAAAAAAAAAAAAAAAAAAAATTCCCCTCGAAAATAAATCTGAAATTACTATCCTTGACGTGCTGTTAGTTACGACAAAATTCAGACATATCAATATAGAAAAACGCATTCGAAAGAATCCCCCCCCCCTTTTTTTATATATATATATTGTATAGATTTGGTTTAAATCGAGAAAAAAATTGTAAGAATTGGTACATTAATTCATGTAAAACCGTTTTTTTTTTCTTGTGAATGAAATGATATTTTAAATATTTCCTACATTTGCTAAAGTACTTCCTAATGTTTTGAATGTCTTGTCATTCTCTTTTAGAATAAAAAGTTTGTACATAAACTAAATTTGAATCACAATGGTAAGTTAAATCGTTTATGGAATAACTTTTCTTCAATGGTTATGTTGAATGAGATAGAAAAAGGATTTATTATTCTAACGTTCATTTACGAAGTACAAGAACCAGTAAAGCGAAATATGTGATCTTATATTTTATAAATTAAAATACACTAAAGATATATAACCTACATTCACATAATGAAAAAATGAATCAAATATAAAATTAAAATCTAATTTGACTTACCTTGAATCGTTTTATTATCCATATCTATCCGTATCCGATAAAATGGCGGCCAGAAGACAACAGTGAGGGTGATTAAATGTAATTCTCTTTTTATCTCATTGGCTCATTAATGTCATGTGATAGCTGAACGTCAGCTTGAAAATGGAAAATACTGCACGATTTGCTTGAAAATATTTTACTGCGCGCGTGCTTTATTTCTTTACAGCAAGACTTGCTTGATTTTTGCTGTAATTTTACAATAATTTTTTACAGTGTACTTGATGAATCAAAATAACTTTACCATTATTTAAAAGGTTAAGCAATTTACTATCAAATGAGGTATGTGTTATTTTGGTTCATCGAGTCTCTTTAACTGAAATATGTAATAAAAGTTTGAGAAAACGCCGAAATGTGCAAAACAGAGACAAACATCCTAAATCTTATTAAAATAAATTAGCACCAAATAATGAAAAGATTGCATTACCACCTACATAAATTTTAAAAGAGGTGAAAGATGAACTACTGATATTAGCATAATGTTTTGGGGTTTAAATTTCTTTATTAAAATTTTTACTCCCGCAAAGTAATATTTTCCATAAATGGCCCAGATAAATATCGTGAACTAAAAAATTTTTAAATCTTTTTTTTTCTTTTTTTTTTTACACAAGATACTAAATTTAGAATATACTCTGCAGCTAATTTCAGATGTATGTTCTACTTGTTTCAATTTAATTTCTATTATACTAGAGACTAGACTTTAAAAACAATCACGAGCTCTTTAAAAAATAGATTTTACAAAATATATCTTTATCGCTCTATTTATATTTATATACATATTTTAATTAAGTGTCCAACTTCCAGGGCCGAGAAATTAGTACCACTGCTTTAAAGTGATTTATCTCAAAAAGTTTTATATATATATATATATATATATATATCACGTTCAAGATATTTTTTGTCTAAATAATTTTTGATGAAATTGTCACATATTATACCATACCACCATGAAGACTTCACCTCAATTTATTTATCTTTTCCGAAAAATTTCAGCAACACATTCAACTTTATTTTTAAAATAGAAACTTTGATATTAAATATTAATATCAAATTTTAATTAATATTAATTAATAGTAATATTTTTAATATATTTAATTAATAGTAATATTAATTAATAGTAATATTTTTAATACATTTAATTAATAGTAGTATTAATTAAATATATATATAATTAAGTTCAGAATGTGGTAGGGCGTCCGTCTGAAAAATGTTGACATGATTGAAGTTTACTTTTTAAATTTAAGATTATGTTGAGTAACCGTGTGCGTATGCTTCTGTATCACGTTTCTCAAAATAAAGTTTCTAGTTGTTTTTCATTTTCAAACACAGATATTTTTTATATTCTAAACTTAATAAAGGTATATCTTTAAATCATACTTTCTTTTATCATCAGTTTTTTAAAAATCTGTATCTTTAAAGCATATGCTTTCTTAGATATAACGTGCCGAAAATTGTGAATACTATTAATTTTTTCAACTTTTAACAGTCGTATGGTTCGTTAATTTATGAGAATTTTAATTAGTGGAAGGTGGGGTAATAATAAACAATCGTAGACAAACTTTTTTTTTTTTTTTTTTTTTTTTTTTTGGTAACAATAAAAAGTTTTTGCATAAAATACATTGCATATTCCACAACTTTGATGAAGCTTTGGATTTTTTTTTTTTTTTCAAAAAATTAAAGTCAGTTTCTGGTATTAATTTTTTTTAAATTAAAGTCTATTGTTAGAGACTTCCAACATTCATAAAGACTCTGTTATACTGAATGAGATAACACTAGAAGACACTTTTAAAAAACTCTTTCAAAACAGCTGTCAGATTTTTTTAAAAAAATGTAATTTAACAAATTTACAACAACCATTGGGAAAATGTTCCGAAAGTATATAAAAAAAGAAATCGTCATTTGATTGTAAGCAATGCGCCATTCCATCATCACATGTCGATGTCGCAGATGTTTCAACCAGCTAACGATAAACGTTACGCGATGCGTAATAATATTCAACAACGACGAACAACTATGTAAAAACATTTCGTTTGAACCATCGTCGCAGTTATCATAACCGTTGCATACTGCTACAAATAAACACATTTTCCATTACTACACTTGAAAAGATCCTGCGGCATTCTCTGCCCTCTCAAAATTATTCGTCGGAACCATCTACACAATACATATTTTCCATTACTACAGTTGAAGAAATTCTGACATTCTCTGCCCTCGCAAAATATTCGTCGGAACCATCTACAGATAAACACATTTTCCATTACTACAGTTGAAAAGATCCTGGCATTCTCTGCCCTCGCAAAATTATTCGTCGGAACCATCTACACAATACATATTTTCCATTACTACAGTTGAAGAAATTCTGACATTCTCTGCCCTCGCAAAATATTCGTCGGAACCATCTACAGATAAACACATTTTCCATTACTACAGTTGAAAAGATCCTGGCATTCTCTGCCCTCGCAAAATTATTCGTCGGAACCATCTACACAATACATATTTTCCATTACTACAGTTGAAGAAATTCTGACATTCTCTGCCCTCGCAAAATATTCGTCGGAACCATCTACAGATAAACACATTTTCCATTACTACAGTTGAAGAGGTCCTGGTATTCTCTGCCCTCGAAAAAATATTCGTCTGAACCATCGACACAATTAATCTCTCCATCGCACCCCTAACAACGTTGAATGCATTTGTCATTCGATTGTAAGCAATGCGCCTGCCATCATCGTATGTCGATGTTTCAGATGTTTCAACCAGCAAACGATAAACGTTACGCGATACATAATAATATTTAACAACATACTGTCTGGAAGAATTGTTTAAACGAGTAGGTTGATAAGAGAAAAATCTGAACGCTGTTGAGTAACATTAACTGGTGCAAATAAAGGGAAAGTGCTAACCAATATATGTTAACCAATATACCTTAATATTTTGTCGGGTCCTTACTACAATAACTTTAACTCTTGTTTAGATTGATGTCTGAGCTAAAGTTATTTTGAGGAAATTAAAGTTGAAGACCACGTTTTTTGCTTTATAAGACGATTTCTCATCCGACGTCAGTTTTTGAATTCGGCTTTTTTTCACATCTGATAGTTTGCATCTATCCTTTTTGTAACCAACTTTAACATTTTTGTAACGATTTTATGCATTTCTATGGCCTATTCAACGAAAAATTCTTCTAAAGTTACAGAATTTCGTTAAAAACGCTTAAAAAAAATAAAGTGACGACGCCAAGAGGTCCATTCTCGACCGAAAACAACAACTATTTTTCCAATGGTTAAAAATAAACATTTTTGAATTCTAGACGGCTAAAAAAAAAAAAAAATAGGATTTTTTGAAATCACGCAACAATTTTTTTTAAATCTACAATGTAATATACATCTCTTTCTATATATACATACGAGTAGTACAAAATACGAATGTACACACGTCAAGCATGGACTGGTATGAAAGACTAAATTTGAAACGTTACACAGAGAGATATTGAGATACAATAAGAGACTATTTTTTCTTATTACCTCGGCATTTAGAACAAGTGGGATTATAAAAGAGAGACTCAACACAATGAACACTTTTAAATCTATACTAATATTATAAAGTAGTAAAGATTGTTTTTTTGTTTGTTTATTTGTTTGTTTGTTTATTTGTTTGTAGTGGGTAATCTCTGGAACTACTGAAACGATTTCAAAAGTGATGGTGGCAAATTGAGGGTGACAATCCCTGCTCCAACATATGCTATATTTTATGTCGGTGCCACTACCCCCAGGGGGTGCAGGAGCGAAAACATTCTAAAATTTCGATTTTTTTTTATACTGAAGGAGCTAGAAATATGAAATTTGGCATGGTAGTTACTTATAAGATGTAAATGCTCTCTAAGAACAAATTCTAAAAAAAATCGAAATTTAAAAGGGTGAGATGAGCGAAAAGCGTTCTAAAAACATTCTAAATTACAATTTCTATGGAATCTCTGGAACTACAGAACCGGTTTCAAAAGTGATGGTGGCAAATTGAGGGTGACAGTCCCTGCTCCAACATAGGCTATATTTTATGTCGGTGCCACTACCCCCAGGGGGTGCAGGAGCGAAAAACGTTCTAAAATTTCGATTTTTTTTATACTGAAGGAACTAGAAACATGAAATTTGGCATGGTAGTTACTTATAATATGTAAATGCTCTCTAAGAACAAATTCTAAAAAAATTCGAAATTTAATAGGGTGATATGAGCGAAAAGTATTCTAAAAACATTCTAAATTACAATTTCTATGGAATCTCTGGAACTACAGAACCATTTTCAAAAGTGATGGTGGCAAATTGATGGTAACAGTCCCTGCTGTAACATAGGCTATATTTTATGTCGGTGCCACTACCACAGGGGGGTGCAAGAGCGAACAAGTGGGTAAGTGTGATCGAAGATCGCTCAAAGGGTTTCGTTTAATATTCCTTTCAAAACACTTTATCCTTTCTTTAATAAATTCAAATAAATTTCATTTAGCAAAAAAAAAAAGATAATAAGTCATGTTTTTTTATAAAGTAAAAATTTACCGGTCTATTTTTTCGTTTTTTCGAATATCTAAACCAGCCAGATAGCGGGCGAAGCCCGCTATTATATTCTGTCATATTAATATCCGTCTTGCGGACTAAATGCGATATTTAAAAAAATAATTTCAAAATTAAACAAATTGTACACCTTCAAAATGTTAAAATATGCGAATATTTCCATAATCAGATTTTTATCACGATTCATTATGTTTCTTGAACTCATATATTTACTATCCTCTATTACTCATATTGATACTCGCTTTGTATTATTCTCAAACATCTGAAAAATTCGTTAAACTTCCAATATGACGTCAGATTTTCTTTTTAATTCTCTAATGACGTGATATTAATCTGCTTTGTGTACATACACACACTCATACTCCTTGTATTATTGAGAAATCTTAGACATTTTCCGTTATATTACCACTGTGACGTCAATCAATTTTATTTCATTTTTTTTTTTTCAATTGGTGAAACTTTTTATTTCATTTTTATTTTTCACGTGGAAATCGTCTGATAGAAAATTAATTATTGTGGGAAGAATTTCATCGTGGATTTTTAATTATTGTCATCTGCTATAACGAAAAATGGTTAAATTTAATAGGAAAAGGCTGTTAGAATTTTGGTTTTTTATCTCTATTTATTAAAATAATACGAATTTTTCAAATTTTAATATTTTGAGCTCTTTATAGCTGGTACCGAACCCTTTTGAAAAGTTATGGTAGCACATTGATGGTGACAGTCCCTGATGTAACGTAGGCTATATTTTATGTCGATGCCACAACCACAGGGAGGTAAAAGAGCGAAAAACGTTCTAAAATTTCAATTTTTTTTATACTTAAGGAACTAGAAACTTGAAATTTAGCAGGGTAGTTATTTATAAAATTTAAATGCTCTCTAAGAACAAATTCTAAGAAAATTTGAACTTTAAAAAGGGTGAGATGAGCGTAAAGCGGTTTAAAAACATTCTAAATTACAATTTCTGTGGAATCTCTGGAACTACAGAACCATTTTCAAAAGTGATGTAACAGTCCCTGCTGTAACGTAGGCTATATTTTATATCAGTGACACTATCACAGGGAGGGGGGGTAAAAGAACGAAAAACGTTCTAAATTTTTGATTTTTTTTTCGACATTAGTGTGGTAATTAATAATTTCTTAGTAATTAGTAACTAATTAGTAATTAATTAGTAATTTCTGAATTATCTGTGGCAGTAAAATTTCCTCTAATGAAAATAGGCCAACGAATACCACTTGGCATTTTTCAAGAATTACGCGAGCAAAGCTTCGGTTTTGCTAGTAAATTAATAAATAATCAAATATGAAGACGTGCGTGCCGAGCGGCCTGCAAGTTGAGATAAATGTGTTTTACTAACACTCCCCAAACATGCCACAACCTTTAAAAAAACAAACTCCAGGCGTCAATGTAAAGTTGAAAGATCAAGTATCAATATCACTTTCTTCTTAACCCTCTGACTGCTTATTTCGCAATTTCCACGGGCAAGACATTTGTAGAAAAATTTATATAAAACACAATTTTTGAAGCAATTTTGTTTTAAAAATTCCAGGGTAAAAATGCAAATGATAAATTTACCACATATTTCAAATACATAATGATTTCAAATATGTAATAATTGAGGCGATAGTGGTCGATTACATATTGGTCGAAAAGATTTTGGAAAAAAAAATTAAGCGGTCAGAGGGTTAATTCTTCACGGACAAACAACCACTCAAACCAAAAAATGACTTCAGTTCTCTTCGATTACTTTTGTTTTTTATAAAACCATGGAGTAAGTTCTTCAAGAAAAGTGCACTGGATAACATTGGTGTAAAGCTTGATTATACATTTAAAAAATGCCCGTTTTTATCCGATGTATCTGATATATATATAGAGAGAGAGATATATATATATATAACAACTTAAATGTATCAACTATAATTTAGCATATGGGGGTAAGGGTTGCATGTCTCATAATACTACCATACCCACACCTAATTTCTGACAGCAGTAATATTGAAGATTAGAGTAATATTTGTTGGGGGGCTCGTTTTTGGCATCCGTGTATAGGCATGCAGTTTAAATAATAAAAAAGAAAAGAAAAACTATGCGGGAATGCCACTGCATTGTAAGCAGGGTTAGTTTTCGCAAAAATAAAATGTTAGGGACACTGACATTACGAGTTTGGAATTTAAACTCAAAATGATTTCTATATTATTCTGAGGTATGAGTAGGTTCAGAGTATTATTCGTGAAAACGTGACGCTTTGAAAAAAAATAGATTCGTATAAACACATCTACACTGTGTTTGGTATTGTATTATTTTTCAAAGCTTACTCATCATATACAGAAACGCCAATGGAATTTCAAATTTCATCCTAGAAATTTTTGCAGATTTATTCAATATGCTTCAATGTTTCCAATGCTATCAATGGATTATCTTTTATTTCAAAAGTTGGCATATTCCTAACTTTTTAACAGTAGATAGTTTCAAATATCCCGTTGTTTTTATATTGGAAAGCTTTACAATTTAGCAAACTAATTTCACGATATGCGAGAAACAAACTTAAGAAAGAAAGAAAGAAAATTATAGAAAATTCAGCGAACGGTTGTTTAAAAGTAATAATTTTATTATAAAATTATACTAAAAGTATAATATAATTTTCAAAGTTATTCATTTATTTCCTAAAACTACTAATAAAATAAATTTACGTTGTTCCATTTACTGACACTTTTAAACTTCTTCTAGTAAAGAAATTTCATACAGATGGAAAGTTATTGTATTCTATGTAAAATAACGGGCTACAACCAAAATTCTGTACAATGGCAATAAGCAACAACACAATGAAATTGAACTTGGGTGCTTTTATAAGACATAAATAATTGATACAAAAAATATTAATGACACCTTGCAAAAGTTCCATTGGCAGCCGCAGACCACGGTATTGTTGCAACCAGGGCTTGACAAATGCGATCGCCAGGTCGCAACTGGCAATCTTTTTTTTTTTTTTAATCTAGCGACCAAGTTATTTAATCTGGAGTTTTGTTGCCCTACAAAAATTCACCTAAAAACACAACCTAAGCACAAACAGTATTTTTTCTTTTTCCCACCCTGCTCGCTTCAAGCAGTGATCTTCCTCTTCTCTTGTACTTTTAATGGAAGAACCAAGTTTAAAAGGCATTTTCCATCTCAAGCATAGGAAACGCCATCCATTTCTGCTCTAGCCATCTAGCAAGTCCTGTGATTAAACTTCTGGGACGAGGGGGATGTTTCAATAAAACAATACTGAATAATGTCAATCTAGTCTCTTTGGCATGTAAAATTGGATACAATGCTAAAAAATGCTGACTTCAACAGGAAAATAGGCAAAAAAATTGTAGCACTCAACTATTCTACCATTTGAAGCATTCAGCAATCAGAATTTCTGAACTATGCTAGTTAATTCAGCCTTTACAGTATTTTTTCCTTTTTTAGAGACACATAACTATGTTAAGTTTCATTAGAAAACTTAGGTTATATTACTTTTCAAAATTGTGTACTACTCTAAACTATGCTTGTTAGCCACACACAGGGTGGCTTATTCTTTCAATCTCTATCATTTTTCATGTTTATGAAAAGTCACAGCAATCCATCGTTGCCACAGATTAATCTCGGAAAATGAAACATTTGAAGTTACTTAAAAAATTAATAACTCGAAAAGTATTTGTCACAAAATTGTTTTACAAACTGCGTTAGAATGGTAAAAAATTGTATTTTTCTTGATATAAATTTCAAATCTAATGATTATGTCGTTATTCAAATATTATATTTCAAAAATTACAAAACTTTACAATGGAGTACCGTCGCGAAACTTTTACGCGTAAAAAGATAATGATAAAGGCATTGTGGCTCGACGTGCATCGTGTATACTGGCCATAGCATGAGTAACGAATTATAGTAAACTTATTATTCTGTTAAAATGTAAAAGTGAATTATGTATATACATTTTTAAAAAAATAAAGAAAAACATTGTATCACAAACATCAACAAAATTTTTTCTTCTATTTATTCCCTTATTCCAAAGATATCGTTTTATCGTCTGCTGCCATAGCAACATGAATTAAATTTCATTAAAAAGAATTGCTCAGTGGTAGAAAAATATTTTTCTAAATCGAATGGTTATTGAACAACTCAACACTTTAACAGGGGAATTTTTATTTGTTATTTAGATATTTTAAAATTGTTTGTTGTCATTGAGTTTTTATTCTGAGTTACAGATAGTTTATATACAGTGTCTCACAAAAGTGATGGGACACTTGTGCTTTATAAAAAGAAACTGCAATAAAATAAATAAACAAACATGTGCAAAAATTTTTTGGGTGTGTTTCATATTTAAAGTTAGTAACAATTATTACATAACATACATTTTGTCAAAATATTAAAATATTAATTTAGTAAAAATACAATTGTTCAGAACGGAGCAAAAAATGGCTCACATAAGTGATGGGACACTTACTTTTCCATCAAATATTTATCCACAAATTTTACTTTTTAAAAGGTTTTAATATTTTGTTGGATTTCCTTTTACTTTTAAAACATGATTTAATCTTTTTGGGATGGATTCGACTATTTTTTTTGTGATTTCTGGAGTGATTTTACCCCATTCTTCTTGAAGCACCGATTTTAGTTGTTGTTTTGAAGAAATGGTGTGTTTGCGAATTCTTGATTCCAATTCTTGCCAAATATTCTCTATGGGATTTAAGTCTGGAGATTGTGGTGGTGTTTTTATTATTTCAGGACAGTTATATAGCAGCCAGAGTCTAACGTTCAGAGCAGTGTGCTTGGGGTCATTGTCCTGGTAGAATTTAAAATCGTTATGAAGGTTCAATTTTCGTGCTGAAGATTTCAAATTTTGCTTTAAAATATCAATATACTTGTACTGATCCATTATACTGTCAATAAAAACAAAATTACCAACTCCAGCGGACGACATACACCCCCATACCATAACTCCTCCTCCACCATGTTTTACTGTTGGTACCAAGTTCTGTTTGCGAAGTTCTTCCCTGGGTTTTCTCCACACCAAGATTCTACCGTCAGAACCAAATATATTAAATTTACTCTCATCAGCAAATATAACTTTATTCCAGTAATCAGAATTCATATTTATGTTGGATTTTGCGAAAGCTAGTCTGAGTTTTCTATTCTTTTCACTTACGAAGAATTTTTTCCTGGCTACTCTACCGTGATATCCAGCAGATCGAATTACCCTTCTAATAGTTTCAGGATTAACAATTATTCCATATAATGCTTGTAAATCAGCAGCAACTTTTGAAGCACTAATTCTTGGATTTTTTTTTATATTTCGAACGATAATTCGCTTTATTCCATTGGATAGCTTTGATGGTCAGCCAGGTCTTCTTTTATCCTGAATCATATGATTCTTTTTATATCGTTTAATGATATTGAAAACTGTTGAACGACTCAAGTTAACTGTTTCAGCAGTTTTTCTAATAGATTTTCCACGTTCAATATGCAAATTAATAACTAATTTTCGAATTTCAGGCGAAGTTTCTTTTCGTTTAGCATTCATGACTACACAGAGCTAAAAAACACAAAAATTCCAAAACAAACTGGAGAGAAATACTGCAGACGATTTTATAAATTATTGCCAATTGCTTTTAAGTAAAAATAAAACCCCAAAAAATATTTTTATTGCTTATTTCAGGCGATTTTTGTTGCATATATAATGGTGTCCCATCACTTATGTGAGCTATTTTTTGCTCCGTTCTAAACATTTGTATTTTTATTAAATTAATATTTTAATATTTTGACAAAATGTATGTTATGTAATAATCTTTACTAAATTTAAGTATGAAACACACCCACAAAAAAAATGTGTACATGTTTTTTTAATTTATTTGATTAGTTTCCTTTTGTAAAGCACAAGTGTCCCATCACTTATGTGAGACACTGTATTTTTTAAATAAAAGCCGTGTGTGGCAATCTATATTCGGCCTTATAGCAGAATTTTCCCCTCTTGTTAGCCACACACAGGGTGGCTTATTCTTTCAATCTCTATCATTTTTCATGTTTATGAAAAGTCACAGCAATCCATCGTTGCCACAGATTAATCTCGGAAAATGAAACATTTGAAGTTACTTAAAAAATTAATAACTCGAAAAGTATTTGTCACAAAATTGTTTTACAAACTGCGTTAGAATGGTAAAAAATTGTATTTTTCTTGATATAAATTTCAAATCTAATGATTATGTCGTTATTCAAATATTATATTTCAAAAATTACAAAACTTCACAATGGAGTACCGTCGCGAAACTTTTACGCGTAAAAAGATAATGATAAAGGCATTGTGGCTCGACGTGCATCGTGTATACTGGCCATAGCATGAGTAACGAATTATAGTAAACTTATTATTCTGTTAAAATGTAAAAGTGAATTATGTATATACATTTTTAAAAAAATAAAGAAAAACATTGTATCACAAACATCAACAAAATTTTTCTTCTATTTATTCCCTTATTCCAAAGATATCGTTTTATCGTCTGCTGCCATAGCAACATGAATTAAATTTCATTAAAAAGAATTGCTCAGTGGTAGAAAAATATTTTTCTAAATCGAATGGTTATTGAACAACTCAACACTTTAACAGGGGAATTTTTATTTGTTATTTAGATATTTTAAAATTGTTTGTTGTCATTGAGTTTTTATTCTGAGTTACAGATAGTTTATATATTTTTTAAATAAAAGCCGTGTGTGGCAATCTATATTCGGCCTTATAGCAGAATTTTCCCCTCTTGTTATTATTTTTTCTCAATTAATTCCTAAAAAACTTTTTTTTTTTTTTTAAATCAATGATGGGGGGCGGGAGGTATTTTTTACTGACGACTAGAATTTTTGCTGGCTACCAGTTTTTATCAAATTTATAAAGCCCTGGTCGCAACCGATGCAAAATCACTTTGGACACTTTTTGTATTAATTTGTTTCAAATATTTGTATATCCTTCTTTCAATTTTTTTAACATTTGTTCCTTTCCAGTTATATTTGCAGACTTCTCGCTAGACTTTTTCGTAGAATGTTAAAAAAAATCTTGGTTTAACAGACACTGAAGTAAATTTGTTAATTTTTTGTCTTTAGGTACAAAGAGAATTTAGATTAGATTTGATTCTTTATCTACCTAATGATACCTAATGATACAAAGGTCCATAAGGTTGAAAATACACTTTTGGTCAGAATATTTTTTTCATAAAAAGAGCTAAAATTTTTCATGTCATTGCTTCTTTTAGACTTGTCAAGCAACTACATTTAAAATAACGCTCGGAAATTCTCTTGACAATTCTCTTCACAATTAAATGAAGTACGGCTTTGTTTTCAAATGTCTTCTTAAGCTTATATTTTATATTACGGAGCGTATTTTATTTGTCTGTAGATTAATATATATCGTTTCCAAACTTTTGGGATTTAGAAAGGGTTAAATAACTTCCCTCCTATAACACGAATGATTTTTGCCTAAAGTTTCTTACCATTCAATAGCAATTCTATATAATATATTTTAATGTTACCTCTGCATACGATGGAGTTTTTTTCGTTTTATAGTGTTTAATTCAAATCAATACATACTGTTGTGAACAATGTCTTTGTGCATAATTAAACTCAATCGTAATTTCATTCTGGCTTATGTTATCTTGGAATAGAATAAATACACCTAGACAAGTACAAATCACCTTACAATGTATGGTTGTGACTCAAACAGAAAAGCGGTAGAGAGCGCTTTCAGATTTGAAATGACTGATTTACATTGCAAATTCTAGCAAATAATTGCTTATGTTATTATGTGTACTAATGTTAGTAAGGAAAAGCTTAATTGTAAAAAGAAAACCCAAATAAATACAAAAAAAAACTTAGTTTAGGACTAATTATAAAGAGTCATTCTAATCTTGCACATAATTCAAAATTTGGATCAATTTCTTTTCGAAAAGTCTTTTTTAAACGTTTAAAGTATAATTAGGATAATTTCACTCAAGGATATTTGTCCAAATTCGTAAAATACTAATTTACACCCCCCCCCCCCCCGACACACATACACACACGCACGCACACACCACCTTTTCAGCGAGTTAGTTGTCTGATAAAGATAGCTTACTTTGAGATCTCTTGATTTTTTATTGTTCATACTACCATTCTGATTGGTAATAATGTAATGCACAAATAGAGCAGTAATAAGTTACTGGATATCTTATGTTAAATAGGCCTCTCTCTACAATCAGAAAGCACCCTCTAACCTTAATGACTTGAATTACGATCATGCATAGTGATTTGTGCTTGTCTAGTTGTGTTCTATCAACCACTAACATATGTACCTCCAATTTTAAAACGCCTTGTACAACAGAAAAGGATCGTTTTACATGTTATTTTTTGTTATATTTTCAATTTAAATTACAAATTAAATTTATTTCTTAGTACCAGAAAAAATATTTAGAATTTTTTTCATGAAAACTTAAATATTTGAATTTTTAATGGACTGGATAATATGTTAATTTAATCACGGAATCATCTTGTTTTCAAAGACAAGATGGGAAATGAAGAAAGGAAATTTTAAGGAGAGTATGTGCGTTAGAGTTAAATCGATGTAAATCGGTAGACCCATAGACAAAGTAATTAGTAACATTGAGATAAGGATATTTCTCTTTCATGACTGAAACCTAGAAGACATTTCACCTACACTAATAAAATAAAGTTTTTGTTTGTTTGTTTGTTCCTGCTAGTTGTGTTCTATCAACCACTAACATATGTACCTCCAATTTTAAAACGCCCTGTACAACAGAAAAGGAATCGTTTTACATGTTATTTTTTGTTAAATTTCCAATTTAAATTACAAATTAAATTTATTTCTTAGTACCAGAAAAAATATTTATAATTTTTTTGATGAAAAATTAAATATTTGAATCTTTAATGGACTGGATAATATGTGAATCTAATCACGGAATCATGTTGTTTTCAAAGACAAGATGGGAAATGAAGAAAGGAAATTTTAAGGAGAGTATGTGCGTTAGAGTTAAATCGATGAAAAGCGGTAGACCCATAAACAAAGTAATTAGTAACATTGAGATAAGGATATTTCTCTTTCATGACTGATACCTAGAATACATTTCACCTACACTAATAAAATAAAGTTTTTGTTTGTTTGTTTGTTCTTGCTAGTTGTGTTCTATCAACCACTAACATATGTACCTCCAATTTTAAAACGCCGTGTACAACAGAAAAGGAATCGTTTTACATGTTATATTTCCAATTTAAATTACAAATTAAATTTATTTCTTAGTACCAGAAAAAATATTTAGAATTTTTTTCATGAAAACTTAAATATTTGAATTTTTAATTTACTGGATAATATGTTAATCTAATCACGGAATCATGTTGTTTTCAAAGACAAGATGGGAAATGAAGAAAGGAAATTTTAAGAAGAGTATGTGCGTTAGAGTTAAATCGATGTAAATCGGTAGACCCATAGACAAAGTAATTAGTAACATTGAGATAAGGATATTTCTCTTTCATGACTGATACCTAGAAGACATTTCACCTACACTAATAAAATAGTTTTTGTTTGTTTGTTTGTTCTTGCTAGTTGTGTTCTATCAACCACTAACATATGTAACCTCCAATTTTAAAACGCCCTGTACAACAGAAAAGGAATCGTTTTACATGTTATTTTTTGTTATATTTCCAATTTAAATTACAAATTAAATTTATTTCTTAGTACCAGAAAAAATATTTAGAATTTTTTTGATGAAAAATTAAATATTTGAATTTTTAATGGACTGGATAATATGTTAATCTAATCACGGAATCATGTTGTTTTCAAAGACAAGATGGGAAATGAAGAAAGGAAATTTTAAGGAGAGTATGTGCGTTAGAGTTAAATCGATGAAAATCGGTAGACCCATAAACAAAGTAATTAGTAACATTGAGATAAGGATATTTCTCTTTCATGACTGATACCTAGAATACATTTCACCTACACTAATAAAATAAAGTTTTTGTTTGTTTGTTTGTTCTTGCTAGTTGTGTTCTATCAACCACTAACATATGTACCTCCAATTTTAAAACGCCGTGTACAACAGAAAAGGAATCGTTTTACATGTTATATTTCCAATTTAAATTACAAATTAAATTTATTTCTTAGTACCAGAAAAAATATTTAGAATTTTTTTCATGAAAACTTAAATATTTGAATTTTTAATGGACTGGATAATATGTTAATCTAATCACGGAATCATGTTGTTTTCAAAGACAAGATGGGAAATGAAGAAAGGAAATTTTAAGAAGAGTATGTGCGTTAGAGTTAAATCGATGTAAATCGGTAGACCCATAGACAAAGTAATTAGTAACATTGAGATAAGGATATTTCTCTTTCATGACTGATACCTAGAAGACATTTCACCTACACTAATAAAATAGTTTTTGTTTGTTTGTTTGTTCTTGCTAGTTGTGTTCTATCAACCACTAACATATGTAACCTCCAATTTTAAAACGCCCTGTACAACAGAAAAGGAATCGTTTTACATGTTATTTTTTGTTATATTTCCAATTTAAATTACAAATTAAATTTATTTCTTAGTACCAGAAAAAATATTTAGAATTTTTTTGATGAAAAATTAAATATTTGAATTTTTAATGGACTGGATAATATGTTAATCTAATCACGGAATCATGTTGTTTTCAAAGACAAGGTGGGAAATGAAGAAAGGAAATTTTAAGGAGAGTATGTGCGTTAGAGTTAAATCGATGTAAATCTTATTAAATCTTATTAAATCTTTAAGTTAAATCGATGTAAATAATATTTAACTTTCCAATTACATATCATAAACCTTTAAAAGTGCTTCTCAAATATTTAAAATGGAAAGGAATAAGTTAAGATTTGAGATAGTCAGTGGGGCAGCCACAGCTAGAGGAATATGTACGCCCATAACACTATGGGTACTACTATTTCCGTATAGTAATAATCGTCTTATTTAATCACAGAATTTTTAATCGCAGAATTCCGTGATTAAATAAGACGATTATAATAACGTTTAAATAACGATTATAATAACGTTTAAATAAGGCGAATAATACTATATGGAAATAATGGTATCCGTAAAGCCGTACCTCTCTGGCTGCGCCACTGGCGATAGTCACAGTATACTTGTCCAAATGTTCAAAAATTCCCACGCTGAATTTGATCGCTTAGATTAAAAACTAACTATTAATCAATTCAGTTATTCAAAAGTTTTGAAGCATTTACTAATGTTTATTTAAGTCTTTCAAATCGCGCTTATCACAGTCCCTATAGCATACTAAAACCATAACTGTAATATATTTCTTATGCATTTTCTAAAATAAAATTTTTTTTAAAAATCATTTTTTTTTTACTGAAAATGGAATAACAGAATCTGAAGGACTAAACCTATCCAGGTTTTAATATAGCATTTTGAAATATTGAGATACAGAAAAAAGTATTAAAAAACTTGTATATTAACGTATTATCGATATGCAGCAAATTGTTTTATATTTTGCACAATGACCAAATGCATGATTAATTAATACTTATACAAGAATTTACAAAATTTACTCATACAAATCCATTTATCTCATCTCGTTTACGCAATCTAAGTACTGTTTTCATTTGGTGCTAAACACTTTCTGGGACTTTTCCCAAAACATATACTTTTTCTCAGATTATCTACTGATCACTCTGAAGTTTCTCAATTTGTATAACTAGCTCTCAACAAACAAGCTGTATGCTTCGGAATATTATTGTTTTAAAAGTAAAAATATTTCAAGATATCTAAATTTTTGTAGACTACATTGCGAATTAATTATGTCAAACCGTTACAGAAAAAGATTTAACAATACATATATTCATATTGTCATCAATAATAAAAGAGCCGGCCCTCCCTTGTTGAGTAAAAAATTTTTGAACTTTTTAAAACTGAGTTCAATTTAAAAATATTTATAGCATAAAATACACCACAAAGAATTATAAAGAAATTTTCATGAATTAATTCGTTATATTTTTTTCCCCTTGCATCAATTAGAACTAGAAAAATGCCCATCGTTCGGATTCACTTTTTTACCATATCTGTGTTTTTGCCTTTGCCTTTTTTACTGGTATGTATTCGTTCATCATCATCATCATCATCGACAACAAACGTTTTCAAACCAATGCTGGATGTAGATCTCCCCCAGATTTTTACGCTGTTTCCTGTCTAGTGCTTTTGTCATCCAATTAACTCCAATCACTTTTCTGATTTCGTCACTCCATCTTACCTGAAGTCGTCTACTCGATCGTTTTAGATCTCTGGGATACCACTGTAGAGTGTCTGTACTCCATATATTGTCTTTTCTTCTTGCAATGTGCCCATCCCATTTCCATTTTAACCGTTTAATTATCTCGATGATGTCAAAAACTTTCGTGAGACTTCTTACCCCAGATTATAATTTTTCTGTCTTTTCTAGTTACACTTAGTATACATCTTCCCATACGTCGCTGTTTTTTTTTTTCCTTTCTTTCTTTTCTTTTCTTTTTGTAATCTTTGTACTATCCGTTTTGTTAGCATCCTTTTTTCCACTCCATAAGTTAGTGAAGGCAAAACGCATTGGTTAAACACTTCTTTTTTCAAGCAAAGAAGCATGTTGCTCTTCAGAATAATACTGTTCTTCCCAAAAGCACTTCATCCATTTCGTATTCTTCTGTCGATTTCCCGTCCAAGGTATACGTAACTCTGCACTTCCTTAATTTCAATGTTATTGTAGACGATCTTCTTTTTTGGTGCAAATGTACTGAACATCAACTTAGTTTTTGACATATTTATTTTTAATCCCACGTTAACCCCTTGGGGACAAGCGACACATATACGTGCCGCATAAGATGCTCAGAATCTTCGATTATTCCCACCAGTTATTTTTTATTGTAAGCTTTGGCTTATTTAATCGTAGCATTTCTACGATTCAATTAGGCGAAAATTTCTGTTTTGAAAAACCGGTGGTAAAAGATCAAAAATTCTGTAAAGGACGCTCGTCGCGAAGGGGTTAATGTTTATCATATCTTCCAATTCTTCAGGGCTGTTACTAAAAATTAAAATATCGTCAGCAAATTAGAGATGACTTAGGTGTTCCCCATTTATTCTAATCCCTTTGTTTCCCCAATCCAGAGTTGGGCAAATTTGTAATTGCAGTTATCTCCAATGTAATTACAATTTAATTGTATCTAATTAATTATAGTTACAATTACATGCCATAATAGTTTATCATATCTTCCAATTCTTCAGGGCTGTTACTAAAAATTAAAATATCGTCAGCAAATCAGAGATGACTTAGGTGTTCCCCATTTATTCTAATCCCTTTGTTCCCCCAATCCAGAGTTGGGCAAATTTGTAATTGCAGTTATCTCCAATGTAATTACAATTTAATTGTATCTAATTAATTATAGTTACAATTACATGCCATAATAGTTTATCATATCTTCCAATTCTTCAGGGCTGTTACTAAAAATTAAAATATCGTCAGCAAATCAGAGATGACTTAGGTGTTCCCCATTTATTCTAATCCCTTTGTTTCCCCAATCCAGAGTTGGGCAAATTTGTAATTGCAATTATCTCCAATGTAATTACAATTTAATTGTATCTAATTAATTATAGTTACAATTACATTCCATAATAATTTATCATATCTTCCAATTCTTCAGGGCTGTTACTAAAAATTAAAATATCGTCAGCAAATCAGAGATGACTTAGGTGTTCCCCATTTATTCTAATCCCTTTGTTTCCCCAATCCAGAGTTGGGCAAATTTGCAATTGCAATTATCTCCAATGTAATTACAATTTAATTGTATCTAATTAATTATAGTTACAATTACATGCCATAATAGTTTATCATATCTTCCAATTCTTCAGGGCTGTTACTAAAAATTAAAATATCGTCAGCAAATCAGAGATGACTTAGGTGTTCCCCATTTATTCTAATCCCTTTGTTTCCCCCAATCCAGAATTGGACAAATTTGTAATTGCAATTATCTGCATTGTAATTAGAATTTATTTGTATCTAATTAATTATAGTTACAATTATTACATGCCATAAAAAAATTTGCAGCACTGTAGCTGGAACCGTCAAAAGTTTAGTAACGATAATACCTCTGTATAGTTTTCATACTGCAATACTTAATTCCGTGAACTGTGTGTATTAAAATGTTTTTTAAAAATTTAAATCCGATTATAGACATATTATTGTGCAAATACTTTCCAGGATTAATCACCGTAAAAAAAAAAATTATCATTTGTTAACTTTTTTTCGTAATGCTACTTTAAAATTCTAGAATTCTGCATTAGTTTTTATAACTGTAAATTTTAATTTTACAACAGGGAGTACGTCAACACACTTTCGAACAGTAAAAATCATTAAAATATTGAATACTTTATATTGTTCAATCTATTCATTATTATTTTTTAATAAGCTGTTAACTACAAGTAAAATTCATAAAACTCCTTAAAATTCAAATTCCAATATTGAAATTTTTTTCTATTAATCTACCCTATATATATAAAATCCTAATGAAACAAATTTGTGAAACGATTTTATGAAACGAATTTATGAAACGATTTTATGAAACGACTGATTAAACGACTGATTATGTTTCAGGGATATTTTTAATAAAATATTAAACGCTTGATGGTGAAATTAATACCAATTGTCCATAAAAATCCGCGGATGTCAAAACTGGTAATAGAATTTTGAAATTGGATTTAGTTTTCGAGATATTAATTTTTTTCTAATTTTAATGACATTTCTGTAATGATGGCAACTAATTACTCAGTTTTTTTGTGGCAAAAAAGGGAAAAAAATTGAAAATGATCCCGATAGGGATTATTGATTTCTTTTTATTCGTCATTTTCAAATTGAAATTGAATTTATCTTTTATTTCAATCGATAACGAAGACAAGATTGTGATTAAATTATGTTTTTCAGGAAAATTTGAAAAAAAAAATCACATTTCTATCGTCAGGATTCAATCGTATGTCAGCATTTAATCTACTATATATATAAAACACAAACGGAAATTTCGTTCCGTTCCTTTATAACTCGAGTTCTGCTGAATGGAATTTGATGGAACTTGCACTGTTGGATAGATAATTTTTCAGGGAAGGTTTTGTATATAACACATAGTTCTACGTATATTAGTTATTGAATTATGATGGAAAGTTCTGTAATTTTGGACGATAAGGTTACCATAGGTCATTTTTTGGCGACCATTATCGTTGGCGAAAGAATTGAAACGGCTATATCAGAAATTAATGCAAACACATAGAAAAATAAAATAAAAATTCTGTTATTAATTTTATTTAAAATCCCTCCCCCCCTCCCCGCAAAAAAAATAATAAAAAGAAAGAAAAAAAACTGTTTTAATGAGGCATAATATTTAATTTAAACCCCTAAGGAATGTTTGTAATGCTTAAAAATATTTGCAATGCATGAGATTGCAATTCAGTTTAATCAATATTTGGCGATTTATCGTTTGCGTCAGGTTAACAAAGATGCATCTGTCGCCAAGTAATGTGATTTTAAGCCAAAAATACATAAGCGTGACATCAGCTTGAGCGGTGTTGGTAATAATAGTGTTTTTTCGTGTATACAAGATCCTTTTTGGAGTAATTTTTTTTTCAAATGCAAATTATATAAATAGCAGTTATTGTTATCAAATATTTAAATTTTAGTGAATGTCTGCCACTCAAACACATATTGTAAAATAATTAAATTTTAGACAGTTAAAAATTTACTACGGAAACATGCCGGTTTGTTTTCACCAAACATATTATTTTTATAGCCTCGAACTCAGACCAACGAATATTTTCTATTCCTTTATTTTTATTTTATTATTTTTCTAATATATCGCAATTTCACTTATAGAAATATTCACTGTTTCAAAAATTAGGAACCAAAGAATATTCTTAAGGAGATGTGTGCATTTATGCATTATTACTATCACAAAAGGCTACATTTTGCAATAAAAATTGTTTGCTGAAATAAATTTTCGATTCTCTTTTTGATTCGTCATTTCTTTTTAGTTTTTTCTGCATATCTTCCCTTCTTTCAGGAAGGTTTTTAAAAGACATTAGACTAATTGTCCGTATTCCGGTCACCTGCCAGTTGGCATTTTTACTATATTGTTGGATGTTTCGTTTATGTTTGAAGGTTACTCTGGACGACCATTCAGATTACAGAAGATTAGACGAATTTTGAAATTAGCGATTGCTAAATTTTTGGGGTTTTTTTCATTATGATGTTTTACCAAAAAAGCAATACTTCCAATGTACGGTTGGTTGGTTTTATGACAGCCGATTATCTACACGAGGGATATAGACCCTGGGGGAAGTGCCCTAAGTGGGGGTCTTTCTAAGGGATCCTAACCCGTATTTACGGCAAGGTTCGAAGAAAACCACGGAAAACTCCGAACGGTTAGGTCAACGAGCGCGACAGGGGTTTGAAACCAGCTCTTTCCGTATGCCAGCTTTGAGAGCAGAACATCTCAGCCACTGTTTTGGCGCTTTCAATGTACGGAAAAACTTTGTAATGTCCATGGTGGCGAATGGAATAAATATTATTTGTTGATTTATCATTTCAGGCTGGATAAGAAAAAGCGAGTACCTGAAATTCTGATTAGTTAATTTTTCGATCATTATAAAAACTACACACAGTCCTAGCAGCTAAACATAGTGAGAAATGAATTTATTTCTGCATGCTATTATGCTCTTTAGAGAAATGCAAAAATTCTTCGATTTAAGTATTCACCAAAAATAATATTACTAAACATTTTGCATAACTGACTTTACCATTGTCTGTTTTATTTAAGGTATGGAATTTTGTTAATGAAACATCTATAATTGAATTAACAGTAATTTGACATTATTTAATGGAACATAGCTTGGCGCGTAAATAACTTTGTTTTGTAACTAACTCTGGTACATTAGTAACCATATCGTTTCAAGCACTTCTAATGTTTGACGTCAGACTTGGATATCGGCAAATTTATTTAAGATTAGGAAGATTGTATTGGATACAAACTAGAGGTTTATTCTTCAACCAGAGTTAATCATTGGGTTTTTTTTTTTTTTCAGATTAATGGTTACACGAATGCAGCTGGTCTAAAAAATGGAAAGGCAGTGAAAATGGCGTCATTTTAATTTTATTCATATTCAGCTTTAAAAATTTACTTTTTTATGTTTCACATTTTTTTAAATATGAAAGTTAAACACTGTTCTTTATGTGCAAACAATTTATTACAATTTTCACTGTATTTACTCATACGCAAAACATAAAAACTTAAATAATAGAAACATAAATAAAACTGCAGAAAACTATATTCTTCTAATTTTATTCAATAAATACAGCAATACAAAATTTACTATGTTATGCTGGAATCGAAAGATGAAAAACCGTAGTAAACTTGCCAGAAGAGGACGTTATATTGCAAAATATAACGTAACATAGAGTGAGATTGTACTTACTTTACCAGAATCTCACATGGAGACAAGAAAGAGGGACGGAGTTCAAGAACTTACAGACGAAAATGAATCACCCGAACATTATTTAAGTTCAATGGTCAATCTATGCAATCATTGTAATGCTTTCTTTTTTAGTAGTATGTTGACTAGAGAACATGTTAGTTCATGTTGTCATAATCTTATAATGGCCTCATTTCCCTGCCAAACTCTACTATAAATGATCAACTAAATGAGTTGCTTCTTTTAGCCCAAATTTTGTCCAATGTATGATATAATATAACGCAATGTCGTTCACATCGTTTACAGCAATATTGAAGGAAAATCCAGGTGAACGTCCCTATTGCTTTAAAATATATGCTCAAATCCATTGATATAATTCGTTTGATTCAAGGTTCGTTTGAAAATATTTACTAAGGTAGCATCTGTAGGTGAAGATCCACATTCCTGTAAAATACAAAGCCATTTCGTTTGATTTAAGGTACATTTAGAAAAATGGCCCAGCGCAGCGGGCGTAGCATGCTAGTAAATTATAAAATAAAGAAACAAACTGACGAAATTAAAGCTCATTACAATTTAAGGGAGGTTTAATTTACTTTAAAATACATTTGCCTTGATTTTTGCGAAAAAATGGAACTCATTAAGTGCTTAATATATCTTTGCTAAAAACAGAAATCGGATATATAGTGGAAACTACTTATAACAAAACAAAAGGGAGGTAGATAAATTATTCCTTATACGCGAAATTTCTTATAACTAATTTCTTACATTATTATGAAATTTATTAAGACATTCAGGTATTTATTAACGATGCCTTATCGTTAGTATAACGTCGTATAACAGTGTATAACAAAAATAACTATATTTAATTTCCATAATGATTTACAAAATTTTAAGGCGAACCTTTTAATTATATTTAAAGTTATGTTATCTATATATTTAAAACGCTAAGCGATTTCTTTCGACAATCCGTGAGAAGAAACTGCTGCATCAAATTACATCAATCTTTTTTTAAATGAAAGATATTTGGACACAGATTTGTTATCGTACATTCGTTTGTTCGAAAATTTTATTTTAAAAATCTTAATTTTAAATTCAAATTTTACTTCTGCTATGACGTCATAAAGTTAATCGCCAGAGGATGCTCCAACTTTTCATAAAATTGAAGTCTGACTCTAACCGTAACTTCAAGCTATCTGGGTAAGGTAGAATTGTAAACAAAGATCGAATTTGTTATAAAAATATCAATGTCACCAATTTATTTACTTTTAACATTTGCTGAAACATTAAAACTAATAAAAAAAAATTAAAATATATTAAATTACTCATAAATTTGTTTTTAAACGTTAACAAATTTTATTAAATAAAAAATACCCTTTCATGGAACAGAAGTAGCAGACGCACAGGGATTGGCGCGATTTATTTTTTGCGCTATTTTCGCACATTATTTTTATTAAACACACGCAATTAATTGTATTAATTAATTAATTTTAAATTATTTTATTTTATTTATTTACACACGTATTCAATTTTATTAACATCAAGTTATTAACACAAAGCAAAAATCGCCATTTTGGCGCCAAAAAGAAACCACGATGCGTCTGCGACATCTGTGCCGATTTAGTCAAAATTGTTTGGGTGCACCGCATCTTGCAGAATTAATTAAATCCATGATCATTGTTTCTTTAGGAGATTAAAAATAAGAAAATTTAATTCTTAACGAAATACAATTATTTGGTCGGAAATTTTTTTCTTAGTTTGGGCTTAGTTAATATTCTGGCACTTCTCCATTATTCCATCGACCACTATCCACATAAAAAAACTATCACCAAATTATTCGCCAAACTGTAGCGCCCAATAAACAAATGGAAGAAGGTTGCAATTAGTATCTCAGGAAAAAAATAAAATAAAGAAATAAATTTGGAAAAGCCCCATTCACTAAAGAATCATTTATCAGTAACTTTAAACAATAAAATTTACAATATATTAATGAAAATAGAAACAAAAAAATCCTTTGAAATTTATTTAATTAAATTATTTTTCTAAATTATCTCTCTCGACTGCTAGATAAATGTTTGTGACGTCAGTTAAAATTGATCTATTGTACGTAACTGCGCATCGCAACATTTTTTCAATGCTTTTTCGCTTTTAATATCATGTTGTCAAAGATGTAATTTCTATTTTAATTAATGAATTAACTAATAAATCAGTAAAATATCATTAAAAATACATTAAACGTCGAATTAAACATCACTTGATGAGATAACAAGCACGTGTAACGCATTTGACGTAAAGTGAGTTTAACGCCACGATAATACATTTTTGGCGTTAAAATCCTATAGTTAAGCGATAGTTATTTTCTTAATGGAAAGTGGTCGACCGGATAACGGAGAAGTATCAAAATTCTTATAAATCGTATGAAATTGAAAGGCATATGTATTTAATGTGTTTAAAAATACGATTAATGTTTCTCAAACTTTGAATCTGAAAAACAAGCGAGTACGAGGTATTATTACGTATTACGTAGGTCGCGGTACGAGCCACCATCTGGACAGGGTATATACGACAGATGCCATTTTTTCAGTACAATTAAATACAAAATATATTTTTATTTGTATACATGGTGGTTAAACATAAAAGCAACGTATATAAAGCAAAAGAAAAATTTGCGGCTGTGAAAATGACGCTATGCTTATCTTGAAATGCATTTTTACATTGATAAGTCAAAAAAAAATTATAGGATTGTGTCAATATGACGTAATTTTAACCGATTTTTAAATTATTCATTATAAAGAGTAGAATGTATAACGATTGTGACAAAAAACGGCGCTATCGCTTTTTTTTATCGCGCTTACATCACTTCTAAATACCGTACAATTCCAATTTATACATCATCGATTATAAAAATGTTAACTTTCGAATGAAATTTATTTGAAAACTGCCGCTTAATTTAACAACATTTTAAATAATTTTCAAGCATGAATTATTTTTTTAATCTATCTCAACAATGGCCGCCAGTTTGCTTCAGTAATATAAAATAGCACCTGGGAAATTTGCCACAATTGGAAATTGATTTCCCTAACCAACATAAAAAGTGAAGAAAATAATTTAAAAAAAACCTCTGAATAAATCATAAAATTAGATTAACCATAAGATAGAGCATTTTGGCGCTAAACTGAAATCTTTCAAACAAAAAAACCGATTTTCAATTTATGCTTAACATAAAATTGATATCATGTTGGATTCATGTTGATGTATGTGTTGCATCAGAATATGTTTGGAATTGTATTTTATTATTATTTTAAAGATCCATGGTGTATTTCACTGTATAAGAGGGAAAAGATCACGAATGTGGAAGAGGGATAATCATGATTATGGAAAGGAACCGAAAAAAACCATACAAATAAATTATATTTGAAAACATCAAAAATCTGCATCATCTGCATTATCTGCAGATTGTATATTATTGTTGTAAAAAAATTTCTCCATCTTTACATAAAAGTTGATTAGCTTAAAACAATGGATGCATTTTAGAAAATATGGATTTGAAACAAACAATGATTAAAGAGGACATTTTAAAACTTTTAATTTAAACATTTTAAAACTTTTTTAACGTCGAATTTCGACGGTGCCTTTGAACAGATGCAATGCATATCCACATAAAATTTCACTCGGTTGCATTATCGCAAGGAAAGAGATGTGTGCTTTATTTACTGAATATGATATGGACGTAGGAATATACTATTTGTATGATACTTAATAGGTCCATGAAATTTTCTTTTTGCAGTGGTGAATATGGCGGTAATGTCGAACTTATTTACATTAAACAGTTGTTTACGGATTGTTTGTTTGGAGTTTGCATCGGAAATGGTACCGTATTTCACTGGGGGAAAAAAACTTTTAAAATAAAATATTTAAAAGACTTTTTCATACGCACCCCTTCTTAAATAATAAATAAGCTTATTTTACTGATATTGTTATAGTATTTTTTTTCGTCAAGTTTTGACGGGTTCCATCTAGTTTAATATTAATTACTTTAATTCATTGTAATCACCGCCTGTGTGGCCCTTTTTACATTAACAGAGAAGTATGAATTTTACTTTAATACGACTCCTCAGTTTATACACTTTAAATTTTGTAGAATTTTTTTAATTATCATTAAACATTGTATACTTTTTTGAAATAAATTTAAATTACTACAAAACCTATAAATATTAAGTAGTTTTAAAGTAATAGGGTTTAATCTAGAGCTAGCCAAATAGCCAAAAAGCTAACTGAAGGCACCTTTTGCCCCCAAAGCATTTAGTGGATTAGCCAAATAGCAACAGCAAAAAAAATATGTATCATTTCCATTTTGTTGTTCCTGCCTTTCGTAAACCTGCAGCTGCCGCGTGAAAAAAAAAATCTCCAACCGCCTTTGTCCCGGCAACTCACTTCAAAATTTGTCTCGTCCTCTCTGTGCAAGCATCTTACAAATAGTATGATGTCATTTGCATTAAACAAGTATTGAGGAAATTAAAAGAGTTTGTTTATTTTTTTGTTGATAATCTCAACTTAGGAAATGAAACCAAAATGGTTCCTGAATGGAAGTTGTTCAGGCTGGTTCTGGCTACAAGGGATAAAGAAATGAAACCAGCTGATTGTATTATTTTCCCATAAAAATGGTATTACTGACATATTTCCCAATTTGACTTCTTTGTATGAATTTGTAGCAACAATTCTGTTGTCTACAGCAGATTGTGAAAGGGGATTGAGTCTTGTGATCTTGTGAATATAACAAAACCTGCCTTGAGAAATAGACTGACAATCAAAAATTTAAGTAACTTAATGGTGATTAATTTGGAACGGGAAGTTTGAAAAGAATTTCCATTTAAAAAAGCATTTGATGTGTGATGTATGGCCATTTCTCGAGAGGGTCAATCTTACACAGTAGTGCACTGTTTGTATATTGTATAGTTACAAATAATACTCATTTATATAGAAATTTTATATAAATAAAAGCTTTTTTTCTTGGCTAAAGCTATTTTTATTTGGCTAACAGTTATTGGCGGCAATTAGCCAAAAAACTACAAATCTCTTTTTCCTAGATTAAACTCTAAGTAAGCATCCAATTAATTTTACTTTTTTTAGAATTTGTTATTTTATCATGTGATAGCGAAGAAATTATTGTTGAAACGAACTTTCCGAATGATATCACAAATGAAAGTTTAAACAAACAATATATTTTATATTGATAGATCTGCAAATGATGAACAACATTATTAACTCATATTGAAAAATTTGTTGAAAGGGACTTTAAGGGTGAAAATTTCTTTTCTACAATAATTTCTTCGACATCATATTATTCAAATGCATTTTGTACTCGATCGATTTTTTCCATACCGGAATCAATGCCCTATTACCGGCAGGGCATATGGGGCAGTTGCCCGAAGTCCACAGACTTTTTCGCCCAAACATTTCCCGGTCTTCAGCAGTAAATGTTTTGAAAGACTTCTTATTGTAATCAAAATTAAAAATCTATTTGATTCATTTCACAAATTATGTAAGTTAAAAAATACATTAGCAAATAACTGTAATAAAACTGCTACATTAGACATTAAAAAAAAAAAAAATTTCAATTTTTTTTTTCTATAAATGATATGTATGACTTTACAAATTTTTAATGGCAAGTTTTCACAATGTTTAAGTGCCGATGTATTTTAATATTTGATGCGGGCTTTCTTTTGTAGGAATGTAAATTTATATATTTATTATTATTATTATTATTATTATTATTATTATTATTATTATTAAAAATTATTCAGTATGCTCTGTGGCAATGTCATACTAGATGCACATATAAAAAAAATGCATTCCTTAGAAAATAAACAAATTACAGAAAAGTGATATTTGAAATAAAACGACAAAAAAGATTAAAATAATCATTTCCTGAGAAAGCTGGCCAGAAATGTCCATTTGAAATGTTGTATCCCTTACAGATCTGCACGGGCCGGGCCAAGGCCCGAAGCCCGTACTCAGCCCGGACAGCGGGCCGAGCTCGGGCCTATTTTTCTTCACGGCACTCGGGCCGGGCCTTACTTTTTTCCTGAAGGATAAGGCCGTGCCTTAAATTATTTTTTCCGTACAGAGCCGGGACTGGTTTCATTCTTCCTAGTCTTCACGCCTCAAAATTTTTAGTCCTGGTTTTGACCCGTATGAAAACCATTGTCTCGGCGTACCTGGTCCGTTCGAAGGTCAGTAAAATAAGATCTGGCATAAAAATCTTTTCAAAACATGCATACATTTTTAAATCGCCACTATTTATAATTAGACATTAAAATTTATTATTTTTAAAGAATAGTAGATTTATACACTTATTAAAATATGGCTAAATTAAAATATAGTAAAACGTGTGAAAAGGAACCTGCTTATGATGGAATCCTGTCTTAAATTGAAAAATGTGTTGATCCATTAAAAATGAATATACTAATATGTAAGAAAGTAATATATAATACATTTACACCTGCTAAAAAGGCAAATTGTCTATAACTCATTTTTTTTCTTCCCTATGCAATTCCATCTTAGAAGATTTTACTGTATAGCATTTTTCTGAATTTTAACACTTCAATAAATGGAATATGGATTAACAATATTGATGATAACTTAAGCACATACATACAACAAATAGAGATTTATTAAAAAAATAAATATTCCAGCTCCAAAATGAAGATTATAAACATGAAAAAAAAAAGGCTAAGATAGGAATTTTTGGTTAGATCTCCTCCTACGAGGCAAATTTTTAACCAAATCGAAGTAAAAATTATGTTTTGTAGAAATTCACTCGGGCCGGGCCGCGCTCGGGCCGAGATTTTAACTTTTTTCTGGGCCGGGCCGGGTTCGGGCCGAACTTTTAACTTTTAAATCGGGCCGGGCCGGGCCAATATTTTTTTGTTCGGGCCGGGCCGGGCCAAATTATTTTTTGAATGGGTCGGGCCGGGCCCGGGCCTGGAAATTTCGGCCCGTGCCTACCTCTAGTATCCCTACTGACCTCGTACCTTTGAACGAAAATTTTGATAAAAAATATAGATTTGCATAATTTTCTCGTCAAGATTATGAGATAATTTGAAATAATAAAACCGCACGCATTCACATAGTTTTCAGTTTTCAATATATATTTTAGTTATTTAGAATTTTGTTTCCCCCTCTCGATCTTTTTCCTTCAGCTGCAGCACAATTGTGTGCAGGTGGTATTATTATCTATACTAATATTATAAAGAAGTAACGTTTGTTTGTTTGTAGGGGAAAATCTCTGGAACTACCGAACCGATTTCAAAAGTAATGGTATCAAATTGATGGTGACAGTCCCTACTCCAACATAGGTTATATTTTATGTCGATGCCACTACCCTCAGAGGCGTGCAGGAGCGAAAAACGTTCTAAAATTGCGATTTTTGTCATACTGAAGGGTGGGGGCAGAAACTTGAAATTTGGCATGGTGCTTACTTTTAAGATGCAAATGTTTGCTAAGAACGGTTTCTAAAAAAATTGAAATTTAAAAGGGTGAAATCAGCAAAAAACGTTCTAAAAACGTACTAAATTACGATTTCTCTGGAATTCTTAAGGATAGAAACTTAAAATTTGACATGGCTGCTCCATATAAGACGCAAATGCACGAACAGAACAGTTTTTTTAAATTCGAAATTTAAAGGGGTACAGGAGAAAAAAACGTTCTAAATTACTATTTTTATGATACTGAAAGGACTAGAAAATTGAAAATTGGCATGACGGTTACTTTTAAGATACAAATGCTCCCTAAGAATGGTTTCTAAAAAAATTCGAAATTTAAAAGGGTAAAATGAGCAAAAAGAAGTCTAAAAACGTTCTAAATTACGATTTCTACGAAATAGTTAAGGATAGAAACTTGAAATTTGACATGGCTGTTACATTTAAGACGTAAATGGTCGCACAGTTTTAAAAAAAGTTTTAAAAAATCGAAATTTAAAAGGGTGAAATGCCCGAAAAGCATTCTAAAAAGGTTCTAAATTACGATTTCAATGGTATTGTTAAGGATAGAAACTTGAAATTTGACACGGATGCTACTTTTAAGATTCAAATGCACGCACAGAACAGGGTTTTTTTCCCTTTCTTTTTTCGAAATTTAAATTGGTGCAGAGGAAAAAACCATTCCAAACTTACGATTTTTGTGATACTGAAGGGACTAGAAACTTGAAATTTGGCATGGCGGTTACTTTTAAGGTACAAATGTTCGCTAAGACTTCTTTATAAAAACATCGAAATTTAAAAGGATGACATGAGCGGAAAACGTTCTAAAAGCGTTCTAATTTACGACTTCTATGCAATTTTAAGAAATATTTGTTAATTAATTAATTCAACAACCATTTCAAATTTAATTGACATATTTTCAATTCTGACAACAAATCACTAGCAGCTCCATCTCTGCGTTATTCCAATATTATTGTCTTCATTATTGAAATATTAGCTTACTTATTGAATTCTAACTAAATTAAATGTCTTTAAAACTAATTAAAAAACACTTAAAAATGTCTAGTTTATACTGAAAATGTTTTACTGTATAAAAACAAATTTTGGTCAAGAAAAGCCAATTTTGGCTTTAAAAAGCCGGTTAAAGCCAATAAAAGTCACCATTTTTTTGCAACCCTGCAATATAGTAAATTTTGCCCTCTGCTATTTATTTATTTTATTTTATTTTATTTTTTGTGATTATTCATTTTATTTTTTGTTCTCTGGCCCAGACAACGTCGGGCGGGTCAGCTAGTAACTGATAAAGCAATATCATCAATATTGTGCAACATATCACAGTGCTGATTTTTTTACGCTGAAAATTTCTTATCCATGGAGGAGTGTTTTGTTGAATAAGATAGTAAAAAGGTAGAAGGAGGAGAATTCGAAATGAATGAAATACTTATTTTATATTAGCGTAACTTTCATTATTTCATTTCACAATTCGAAATGGGGTGTTTGTTAATAAATAAAATAATAATAACGTTACAATCATTTTAATTGTGTGTATAATACACTGCTCAAAACAATTAAAGGATATTGCAGTTTTAGGTGGATTTTGTATCTGGGAAACTTTTTAGCTGATTGATACATGGTCTACAGACATAGTAGGTTATATGAGAATAAATTACACATGTTTGGCAGAAAAAAATGCATTTTATTGCGCATTTCTGTACAAAAGGAAAAAAACACAATTTGTGCATATGAGAAAAAAAGAATAAGAAAAGGTGTTTTCTTCAAAGAAAATCATTTTCAGTAGGGGGTATGGTTTCCACGGGCGGCCAGCAACGTTGAACACCTTTGAGGCATGGACTCAATGAGGCTATTAATGACGAGTTGGGGTATTCTGTCCCACTCTTCCAGAAGAGCTCTTTCCAGTTCCTGGAGAGTTTGTGGGGGTTGTTGGCGGCCAGAAACTCGTCTTCCTAGAGCGTCCAAACGTGCTCGATTGGATTCATGTCTGGAGAACACGCTGGCCATTCCATTCGAACGATTCCTTCCTCGAAAAGGAAATCCTCCACCAGGTTTGCACGATGTGGCCTGCAATTATCGTCCATTAAAATGAAGTTATCTCCGATTGCTGCAGCGTAAGGGACTACAATAGGTCTGAGGATCTCATCCCTATATCGGCGACCAGTCAGAGCTCCATCTCGAATGATGTAGAGGTCAGTGCGCCCGTCAATGGAGATGCCACCATACACCAACACTCCTCCACCGCCAAATCTGACACTTTCGTGCACGAACGCAGGATTATTCCTACTGCCACGGTCCCTCCAGATGAAAATACGCCTATTATCCGGATGCACAGAAAAACGGGACTCGTCAGAAAACAGAATATTGCTCCATTCATTTCTCCTCCAGTTGACATGCTCGGTTGCCCACTCCCTGCGGTCGCGACGATGCCTTGATGTTAATCTAACACATACCATCGGTCGGCGAGCATACAGACCTACAGCATGGAGCCGGTTTCGGACAGTCTGAGTTGAAATCGTGGTGCCTGTAGCCGAGCGAAGGTGTTGTTGGAGAAGAGTAGCGTTCATGTTTCGGTGTCTCCGAGCTGTTAACGCTAAATACAGATCTTCATTGGGCGTTGTTGCCCGTCTACGACCTTGCCCTGGTCTTCGGCCTGCACATCCACTGTCCAAAAAACGGTTCCAGATCCTGGAAATGACAATTTGTGACACTCCAATGGCTTGCGCTACTTCGGCTTGAGTTTGGCCCCCTTCTAACCTACCAACAATTCTCCAAGCTTCTGAATCTGTCAAATGACTTCGCTGAGACATCGTACTCATCGAAACAAAGCAATCACTGAATGCCGATCATCCTTGTCTTCATTCTCTTTTATCCAGTTGAAAGTCAAATTTCATTCGCTGCCGCTGAAGCGACGTTTTTGACGTCGAACTCAAAATTTGCAAACTCCACAGTTTGAAAACCAGAAAAATTTGCATTTGTGATTCTCTTCTTCTATTTTCGGCAAAAAAAATTTCGTTTATATCTTTATTTTATATAAAACTTCAAATATCCTTTAATTGTTTTGAGCAGTGTATTTTGAAACATCCCATATTATGTAAAACTTGTCATGCACAACAATAAAAAAATTGTTGATTTTACAGTATAATACTAGCACCACAACTGCTAGTATTATGCCGTAAAATTAACAGTAATAAACAGTAAAATAAGCAGTAATACGCTATCGCGCAATTTTTTTTCTATTCGAGAAAAAAAAAATTCTTACATATGAAGTAATTCAAAATTTTTCAATCACTAAACATAAGCCTATAAAATATTTCGGAGAGGCCCCATTTTAACCTCTCCCCCACACTCCCCGCTCTTGGCTATGCATGGCGTTGTATAGAGTGTGGTCAGTAAGGCAAGAGATGATATTTTAATTTTAATTACAAAGTTTTTCTTTCAAAATAGTGCGGCTTCAAGTCTCTCTTTTTCATTTAATTTTCTACTAATGTGTTTAAAAGACGATAGACCTTAAGATAATAAACAAGAACGAAAAATCATGCGTCAAGCATTAGTTTATGAAAAACTTTCCAACATATTCATATTACTGTAACAAAAATTCACATTTTAATAAGGTGAAAAATGTTGTCTAAGCAAATAATTTGGAAAATGTATGACACACTTGAAAACAATTTTAGCAATTACCATCAACAGAAGGGAATATATCCGAATTATTTTGTGCGGACATGTATATTTATATATATATACTACATAGTATGCTAAAATTTTATTCAGTTGGGAAACGAATAGCACAGTTGAAAATTCCTCTTCAGAAATTTTCGTCAGTAAACAGAAATGTACTCGAAATCTTTTGTGCAGCCCTGTATATGATCTATAGAATTTATTCACACAAAATAATATGCAAAAAATTAGAAAAATTTAAAACCGAATACCACAATTGAAAATTCACTTCCAGCAATCATTGCTCATAGACAGTACTGTAATCGAATACTTTTGTGTGTGTCCGTGTAAATGAGCGATACATGCTATGCACACCCTATTCTAATTGTAAGCATCTTGATATGCACCTCAGTGACGTATATCAATTTCAACATGTTTAAAATATTGTAACATCATTAAAATACATTGCAAACGATTTTTCCCCATAAACCATAATGTAACAAGATTCTTTTGAGTGTCCCTGTAAACGATCTATAAATGCTACGCACTTCATTTTACATACCGAACATGCCCTGATAAACCTCAATAACATGAATCCATTCATGGCAATCCGAGTATATTTACGTGAGTTACAGAACGGATATACAGTAGATAGGCGGACGGACAGACAAGCAGGCAAAACGAATTCATAAACACTTTTCAACTATCTTGGAAAGTGTTAAAATGGCGCTTCTAAAAATACAGTAACACTTTCACAGAACATATAAAATTTGGTCGTTTACAGGTAGCAAAATCGGATTTTGTAGCCTATAAAATTCTATTCGTCACAATTTGATTAAAAATTCTCAATGAATTCAATTTTTTTGTTAAAGTATAATCTGTTTCTTTTTCTTGGGCAATTATTGATCGACTGAACCAAGGTAGCTTATTAACTGACCACTAGTTTCATCTGAACCAAATCTGAAGGCACGGCCAAAAAGCACAGCCGTAAGCATCCTTTTCTGGAAGCAACTCAGGGCACTTTTGACCCCCCCCCCCCATATCTTTGCGCTGAAGTCTAGAGTATTATATAGAGTATGTGGCGCATAGGACTAAAATTTAAAATTTCACGTTTCGATCTTTTCTAGTTCAGACGATATATATGAACTCAAATTTTCGATTTTTTGACACTCACTCACGCACCAATCATAAAAACACAAGGTACATCCCGTAGCCCTAGAAACTTGAAATTTGGAATAAAGGTAGGGTTTAGGATACAAAGACAGGAAAAATTAAAAAATCCGGAAAATTCGAAAAAATTTCGAAAATTCAAAAAATTTCAACAAAATTGAAAATAATTCGATCTTGCAGTCTTAGAAACTTAAAGTTTGATGTAGAGGTAATGTTTTGGATTTAGAAAAATAAAAAAATAAAAACACAATAAAATTCGAAAATAAAATCAAAAAATCGAAAAATACGAAATTTTGAAAATAATTCGATTTTGTAGCGCTAGAAACTTGAAATTTGGAATAAAGGTAGTATTTATGATACAAAAAAGAAAAAATTAAAAAAAAATCAGGAAAATTCGAAAAAAAAAATTCGGAAATTCGAAAAAAAATTTTAAGTAATTCAATCTCGTAGCCTTAGAAACTTGAAATTCTGCGTAAAGGTAGTGTTTAGGATTCAGAAAATAGGGCCTCGAGACTAGCAGAACAAAGGTAAGAAGAAAAAAAAGCTCCATTTGGAAAAACATATTTTATTACTTTTTATCGTCAAATGTTTTATGATTTTTTTTAATTAAAATAAAAATTATAATCATGACCACTTTAATTAAATAAACCCTTACAAAGTCAACATTAATTTATATTTACTAAAATTTGCTAATATGGAATCACAAAAGACTAGGAGGAAATTTCGTTTTAGATAGGTTTCATTTTAGCTCACGTATACTGTAATCTCTTTGTATTTTTGGCCCGGATTTTTCGTTTAAGGTCGGATTTCGTTATATACAGAGTCCATTTTGTCGGTCTTTACTGTAGTGAGAAAACTTTCTTTACAATTACTTTCTTAAAAACAGATATGCATATTTTGCACATAAGCACATAAGGTCTTTCGTTTTAAAGTAAATCAAAGATATTTAAGGTATTCTTATTTTTTACAAATATGAAACAGTTTTCGCTCTCGAAATGTGTAAAGAACCGAAAAGTGCAAAGAATTCTCTTATAGCCCATATAAAATGAGAAAAGTTAGAGCATAAAACCAAATTCTTGTTTTAAAAACTGCATTTAATATAGAAAGTTTAGCTAAAAGAGAAGAAAAAAAGTCTTTATCTTTCTTCTTCTAAACACTTTCGTATCAAAAAAAGTTATATATAAGCTAAAAACGATTCTCCTTAGGATTTGTTAGTAACTGAAAAGTTTAATTATTTTTTGTGCAACTAGTTTCTGTAATGACACAAAGGCATTTCATATTTGTAAAAGTTGCCTAATCTTAGGGATTTTTAAGCCAGTTATACCCTCTTGTTACTAAGATATATAATAAGTTAGAAACAAGTGTAGAAAATTAGAAAAGGGCAAATGATTTGACATCAGTCGTGTCTATTATGAGGCAATATTTGTAAATTTATCCATATGATCAATCCCATTTTTATTTCCATATTTGTTACATTAGCATCTTAAAATGAGTCGAAATATTTAAATTTTTTATTTGCATTTAGTGTTAATTATTAGTCACCTGGATACACTTAGTTTATGATGACATAATGTTTTCAATATTTATTATTATTATTATTATTATTATTATTTTGTATTTTGTACTTTGGCTCTTGGTTTGAGGTTGTTTTTAACACTTTCCAACAGAGTTGAAAGTGTTTATGAATTCGGTTTGTCGGTCTGTCTGCCGTCTGTCCGTGCTCTAACTCGCGTAAATATACTCGGATTGCCATGAAATTGATATATGTTATTGAGGTTTAGTATAACACGTTTGGTACAGAAAATGAAGTGCGTAGAGTTTATAGTTTTTTTTATAGGGATACTCAAAATAATTCCGTTTATATTACGATCTATGAAGGGCAATCGTGTGAGGCGTATTTAAATGATGTTACACTATTTCAAACATATTCAAACTGATACATATCACTGAGGTACACTACAAAGCGCTTACTGTAGAATATGGTGCACAGAATGTTTCGTTCATTTACAGGGACACTCAAAAGTATTCCGTTACATTATACAGTTTATTGTGAAAAATCGTTTGCGGCGTATTTTAACGATGTTACACTATTATAAACATATTCAAATGGATACATATCACTGTGGTGCACTACAAGGCACTTATTGTAGAATATGGTGTGCGTAGAATGCAGCGTTCATTTTCAGGAACATTCAAAATAATTTGGTTTACAGTAATGTCTATGAACAATAATTGCTGGTAGCTCGTTTTCAGTTGTAGCACGCGTTTTTAAATGTAACAAATTTTTTGCATATTAATTGGTGTTTATAAATTCTTTAGTCATATACAGGGCTGTTCAAAAGATCTCACGTAGATATCCGTTTATTGATGGAAATTGCTGCAGGGGAATTTTCAAATGTGCTATATATATTTCCTATCCGAAGTAAATTTTAGTATTCGGATATGGTATACATATCATATACAGGGCTGCACAAAAGTATTCGGATATTTTGTTCGCCTATTGGTAGTAATTGTTGAAATCGGGCTTTCATGTTATGCGGGTTTACTAAATTGTTTACTTAGTAAACTGTAAAAATTTTTTACAGTATTCTGAATGCACTGAAAAGTGGTTCATAATCTATGCTTGGCGAATGATTTTCCGTTCTTGTAAAGTGTTTTCAAAATATAGCTTTCTATGTCAATTCAATTTGGACTGATGGATTTCTGGTTATTTATAAAATGTATATTATATATACAAATGTATTTAATCAAAAAAATTTCTGACTTTTTTTTTTCTTTTTTTTTTACCTTTTGAACATTTTTATACATTTATATATATAGTGTGTGTGTATATATATATATATATATATATATATAATATCTATGAATTTCAAAAAACATATCAAGTTCTTCTTAAATCTCGAAAGAGATAATTAATGATAATGTGAAGACGGAATACCACATAGCTAATAGTTTAACTAGTGCAATCATAATATTACCATAGCTTATGCTTCAATGGTAATTGGCCAAAAATACAGAAAACATGAAGAAAATTTAAAAAGAGAGAGAGAAAGATAAAAAAAATATATAATAATTTGGAGTTGCTATCAATTGAATAAAAATGGATTAAGAAATGAAATATGAACCATATACAATGGAAAATTTGACAACAAGAGAATAAAATCAGAATTGGATATGAAAAAACACATGCAGATATAATCGTCAGCCTGGATGTACCCACATGTGTTTTTAAAAAATAATTCAGTATTTCATAATTCTACTGGCATATATGCTAAGATCAGTAGAATCACCCAGGTATACTGAATTATTACCAGAAAACAATTAGAAATAATAAAATGTGAAATAAAATCCGTAAAGAATAGATAAAATATTTTACTCACAGTAATTATCCATAAAACCTTATACAACACAATACTAAATTATTACCAGATAACAGTTTAAATTTTAAAATTGGAAAAATCCGTAAAGAATAGATAAAATATTTTACTCACAGTAATTATCCATAAAACCGTATACAACACTATACTAAATTATTACCAGATAACAGTTTAAATTTTAAAATTGGAAATAAATAAACTGTAAAGAGTAGATAAAATATTTCACTAACAATTATTATCCAAAAAACCTTAACTATCACAATGTTTTCAAGATCCCAACACGTCCACATGGCGATCATCATTAAATATCTCATACTTGATTATAATAGTGAAGTTGAGAGAAATTATTTGAAAGTTAAGTTGAGAGTACATTTTTTGAAATAACACCTTAATTATTACACCATAACACAAATTGATTTAAACACACACAAATTTATTTTTGTGATAATACACTTAAAAACAAATTTATATTTGTGAAATTACAAATTTTCCATTTAATTTTAATCTTTAAAAGTAAAATTAATACACAAGCGTTAAGCGCCCTCTATATATAAATTAAAATTACTATTAACAATATTATTAACATTTATATGACATGTAAAGTGCTTCCCTCTATTGGAATTATAATTATTCAAAAATAAGTTTGAGTTATATATTAATTATATTAGATTTAATATGATATATAAATATTAGAAAATATTATTATCATTGTAGTTTTACATTAAAATCATACAAAATCCTATTATATGAATAAATTTACACAGAATTAATTTTATCTTACATAGTATTTTATAGATTCTTAACAACAGTATATATTATGTAAAAGAGATATTTCTTTTAATACAAAGTGCTGGTGCTGCCATCTATGTTAAACTACTTATATATATTATAGAATTTATTAAAAAAAAATAATCTTTTTATACACTTCTACAAATAAGTTAATGAATTCTAATTTAATACATATTTCTACCTTCTATCTACCTATATATCGAATAGTATTTACCAAAAATAGTTAAGATATCATACATGTATTTATTAGTTAATGAATTATAACATCCTAAAAAAAAAAAAAAAAATTATTTATATATATATATAGAAAATTTGAAAAAGATAGAGATTGATTTAAATATCAAGTTCAATATATCAAAAACAATTTAAAATATTTCAAACTTATAAAAATTGTAATAAATTGTAATAAATAATAAATAATAATTAGATTACTAATGTGTTTCAAACTTTTTCATGCAATGCAGTATTTAAAAGACTAATTAAAATTAAACATCATGCAAAAAAAATATATATAATAATAATAATAAATAAATAAATAATAAAAATAAACTATATATAATATAAATAAACATATATATATTTATGTATTACATATAGTGATGTTTGTGATTTATGGTCAACAATGTCATCCATGCATAATTTTATGTGTTTTCGTATAAGTTATTTTTACAGTATTTTTGACATTTTTACAGTATTTTTATATTTTATAGACATTATATATATATATATATATATATATGGATATGCATTCATTTCTCTCATATTAATACTTCTTTAAGCATTCTATTGGCAATATTTCTTAATAATTGGCTGACTAGAAGTCGTTCCTTTGATTCATTTTGAGGAATGAATCTCAACTTGCAGTTGGCATTATCACATGGTAACTATTTTTCTTCCTTTTTACTTACCCATCATACGTAGTATAGGGTAAGTCTTGTAATCGTTTTGAAAATCGAAAAAAAAATTTTTAACGGATTTACACGTTTCAGACACTGGAGATTCCGAAAAACATATTTTTAGAAAAAAAATTTGCCGTCCGTCTGTGTGTCTGTAAACGCTCTATCTCCCGAAAAAATTGAGATAGAGACTTGCAATTTGGTATCTACTTAGTATGCAATAATGGGAAGAAGCCTATTTCATTTCAACAACCTCGGTTAACCGGAACTATTTTTTTCGGACTCTCGAAATATTCGTTCTGATAAAAGGTACATAAAAATTTTCGAAATTGGTTATTTTAAGAAATGAATATAAAAGACAATAAAAAACATAAATTTTGCATACAGCATGAAGTCGATCGGATAATTAGTTGCCGAAATATTTGTAATCCGATTTTCCCCACTCTTCGATTTTTCATGACCCTGTATTTCATCCAAATTTCACTTCAAAGATATATTTTGATTGTAAATTTGACGCTTAATCAGATGCAATAAACTGCTAGTTAATAGGATTATTATTTTTGGAGTTATAAGGATGTTTCTTTCAAGCAATTCAGTAATCGAGCCTTTAAAGTTTGTGACGTCATCAAGCCACGATTTTATTTGAATTGCAATGCATTTTATAAGCAGTTTACACATTTTTATTTTAATATTTTACATTATGCATATCCATAATGGGTAAGTATTACGGTGGTCCCCAACGATTATTTTTAAATGATCGTTGGATTTTTGGATTATTTTAATGATTTTTGGTTAGTAGCATAACTTTTTACTTAGTTTCGATATTTTCTCCATTTTTTTCTTAATCGATTCTTATCTTTGCCTTCGTTTGTATATACGATCACTTGTTCTTCTTGTGTTATGGAATTATCGGGAACAGGAAGTGCCATGTAAACTTATCTGACATTTCGTCGAAATAATATACCATATCATCTTGTTACGATGTGTATACTTATTGTTTAGATTGTCTAAGAGACTAAATTACAATCATAGATATTTCCTTTGTTTTATTTTACTCTTATTGTTATATGAATTCTGCTATTTCAGGTCTTCATTTCATGAATATTGTGTATCTATGTCCTACGCACTGAATGTGGGGTAAAAGAGTGTATATATTTTATTATTAAAATTATCTTGAATTATACTTTCATACTTTGGTGATTAATTGAAACTTCATGTTTGTTTATACACGGGGTTATATATTTGGATTAGCTATTATTCTGATTTTGCCTTTAAATGTTGATTTTCACATGTTTAATTCATTATCCAGGATCCGCCAAAAATCCCCCCATCTCCCACCTCTTTATCTCGGGAACACGTCGGAGTTTCAGAAAACTGTAAAACACCTGCCCATTCAATTTAAAGAGGACCTCATTTGGTTAAAAATTTTAAGGGCAGGCAGCATAGAGGACCACTGAGAGAGTTTAACTTTGAAATTTCAAATGGGAAGCGGAGTCTTGTGACATATCGTTGTAGAGGTCTTCTAAAGACAAACAATTTATAAAAAAACTAGCTGTTACCCGTGACTTCGTTCACGTATCATTAAAAGAATAATAAATGCATTAATTAAGCAAAATATTTCATTCCCGATAGTTAGAAACGTAAATAATTAACTAACTCTTTATCACATTCCATAGGAGACAATACAGTATTTCTATGTTATAGAGGCCTTGACATAACAAAGTTTTAAAAAAGTGAAATTTTGTGACAAATAATCACGAAAAGGAAACTGCAACCAATGAAAAAAGGCGGGCCAAATAAAATCGTGGAAATCGGCTGATTGTGCAAAAACATATGTCAAGTTTACCTGGTAAACCATTTTACTTTTAACGCCTTTGTGAAACGTTTTAATAAACCTTCAAAGATAATGGAAATAGTATATTCTTTTTCATTAAATTCAATTCTTGTAAATAGGGAGCAATAATTGTAGACCGAAATGCAAGGAGCTAAAATTTGCCTCCTTGATTTAATTTATAACTGAAAAAAATCTTTATTTCTAAATGAAAATATGTTGTCTCTAGAATAAATTGATTTATGAAGTTTGAATATGTGAAAATACGTTTTTATTTTTCAAAAATTTTACTGTAATCAAGATTTTTTTGTTCTTTCACCATCTATTCAAATTGAAAATAATTTTTTTTTTCAGTTTTAATGAGAAAAAATATATTAATCCGTTTTATTTCTTCTTTTTTATCCACAAAAATGGAATAATTTAGTCACCATTTTTAGAGAAACTTCGTTAAAATTTACAATATATATATATATATATATATATCGTAATTTAAATCTTTTTTTAAATTCTCAGAGTTTATGACATCCTCGGATCAATGATAACCGGTGTTAAGTAAATCGCTTTGCGTTGGACAATCTGAAAGGAGTAGTTGCGAAATACAAACAGGCGGTCAGAATTTAATATAATAGATTCGTATTTATTTTTCTTTTCCTAATAATCATGGTGTGGTTTTTGGCAAAAATCTCTCATCTGTATGTAACTGATAGTCATGTTTAATAATCGGTATAGTTAAAAATATATATATTTAAATTTTTTGTTTTAAACATGGCTTGAAACTCATCTACTATCTAAACTTACCTATCCTTGTATTATCAATGCAAGGAATTGATTCACGCTCCTTGTAAAACACATTTGAAAATTCCCGTTTTATTTAAAAAATGAACTCCCTTTTTCCTCAAAGAAATCTCTTTTTAATGGCATAATTCTTGTTAATTTTCTTTTTCTGGCAATCAGGACGTAAATTTTAGCGGAAAACTCACATTTGTATGGAACTGATATTCAAGCTAATTATTAATCAGTATCGATAAAAAATATTTCAGTTTTTCATCTTAAATATTACGTTCATTATCTATCTACTTTCATTATACATTGATATTCATGCTCCTTGTATTATTACGAATATTTGAAAATACATGTTTTGTTTATGACGTCATATTTGTCTAAGCTGAGGAGGATCCTTTTCATATTTCCATGGTCCAAGCGAAATCTATTTTTAATGTTATAATTATTGTTCATTTTTCCTTCTAATTATAACGCAGTTTTTGACAGAAAAAGATCTTTTTAATGTAACCGATATTTATACTTCATGTATAATAACAAATACTCCATATTTTTGTTTCAAATATCACGGAAATTCATCTTCTTTTGAATTCTTTTGAATTTTCATTTTTCTATTGAAAATTAATTGTTGAGGAAAAATTATTTTTCCGTGTTTTTATTTATTGACAACGATCAAAGCCCTAGCAACGATAAAGTAAAATGGTTAAATTTTATGGAAAAAATGTCCATTTATTCTTTATGAAAATAATGAAATTTTTAATTATTAAAGAAAATAGTTGAATAAAATAAACAAAAACCAGCCTATGTTCTTTTGAGGGTTATAATCACCTTATATGCAAAGGTACATGATCATTAAATGCTCCATTTTGACGCTGGCTTCAGCCTAACATTTGCACACAATCAGATTTATAATATTAATTAGGATTATCCTACAACGCTTTTTAAGGAAGTTGTGACTAATAAAAGTTTTAAATCTAATTTCAATAAAAAAATTTGTTTTATTATGACTTATATTAACTCAAAGGATGTTCATATCGACTGTCTTCCACTTCTTGGCAGTAATGAAATTGACCCAACTTTCTTCAAACATTTATTGATTATTTTTAGTACGATGCGTCCGGTATTCAATTAATTTCATTTTTTCCTTTATGTGTGAATTCGTGTTTGAATTGGTTCGTTATAATTTGTGATTGATTCCTTCCTTCAATAAGTTATTTCGTTCCAAACATATTCTGCTATTTATTTCAAACTCACAGATCCAATTCCGGAGTCCAACCAACAAGAAGTCAGCCAAAAATTTTATTGCGAGTGTAAATTTCAGACTTCACATTTGTGCTGCTAATAAGTACCTTGATCCAGAAGTCTCAAGACTTTTAAAAACTTAATAATTAGAAACTGTATACAATAGAAAGATGTGGCTTTCACAGAAATACTCAAAAACGCGGGATTTTTGTTTATAGTGGAAAAAATAAAAGTTATAGTAGTTACATTTTTGACCAACAGGTGGCGCTAATGAACAATGGTATTATTCTGAGTATCTAAACCATTCGTTATATAAGCAGGTGTGTTCATTGGGCAACATCTTTCTTAAGATACTGCTCAGATTTTGCTTTAAGGGTTGTTTCTCTTCAAACATTTTATCGGAAATCAAACAAATTGCATTTTAAAGGAAGTTTGATTGAATTTGATCTGTAACATTCATGCAGAATGGAGTACCTACACGCATCACTGCTCCTGTCACAACAATGTTGTGGTCTACATTTGGCGGGGAACGCGTCTTGAGTCGTTCTTTCCTGCACGAATGGCCTTCAAAGTCTCCAAATCTTACACCTTGTGACTTTTGTTTATCTACTTTAATTCACATGTGCACAGAGATAGGTTTGTGTCACTGGCCCAGTTGGAAGATGCTACACGCCATCATGTTTTAAGATACCCCCTGAAATGCTCTTCAATTCTGTGCAGGCTGTTTTTCATCGTGTGATGGCTGTACTTATAAGTGATGGGCGTTACATTGAAACGTTACGTTGTAACATTTAGATACTGATTAGTTCTTTTGAATGAACTGTACTGTACTACATCAAAACTATATTCTCAAATGAAACGCCACCTGTTAATCAAAAATGTAACTATTATGACTTTTTTTTACATTAAAAACTAAGATCCCACGTGTTTCTAAGAATTTCTGTGAAAACCGCAATTTTCCACTCTACATAGTTTACTAATTATTCAGTTTTCCAAAATCTTGAGATTTCTATCTGGATCTATATCGGGAACACTGGTATAATTTTCGGAAATTCAAATATGGCTACTAATTGAACCCATGGCGTATGACAATAACAAGTGATGCCTGGAGCTCACTTTAATAAATAGTTTTTGCAGGAAGAAACAAAAAATACGCCATCTTTTATAAGCTCTGTCTTAAAATGTTAAGCAGCTAAACCTCCATCTCGCGAAGAAAAATAACCTGTGAAATAAAGGCAGAAAGGAGCCGTTTCCATTCTCACGGATTGTCAAAAAGCTTCTCACAAAACAATGAAAAAAGCTTTGCATGACAATAATTGAACATAAATTAATGAAAAACTTAAGAGCTTAACTTAATGAAGAACTTGTGAGCTTAATTTACTGAAGAGCTTAAGAACTTAATAAAGTAACATAGCGGTCAATTGCTAAGTTATTAATATTGAATTTAACCTTCTCATGGTAAAGGGGTGTTGTGTCACCCCTTTCCCAGTTACCTAACTAAGGTACCATAAATCATGTTACCAGCGGAAGGTTAAGAGCTCATTGAAGAACTTAACGTGAGGAAGAACTTAAAAAAATAATGAAGAACTTTAGAACTTAACTTGCATGAAAATTACTGAACTTGATTAGTTGAATTTAGCATAAAAGCCAAAAATTGAAATTAACTGAACATATAATAATCAAATTATAAGCTATTCACAAAACAGCTTTAAATAAATAATTTTTGCAGAAAAAAAAGGGGTTAAAAAAAACCGACAATCTTAAGAACTAATTTAATGAAGAACGTAATAACTAACTACGTGAAGAGAATCAGAATTTAACATGCATGAAAATAATTGAACTTAGCATAAAATCCAACTATGCGAATTAATTGAACCAGTGGCATAGAAACTTTAAGCTTTGCACAAAACGCATTTTAATAAATATTTTTTACAAAAAAAAAGAGAGAGAGAGAGAGAGAGAGAGAAAACTAACAGCGAGTACGACATCATTTACAACTACAACCTCTATCTTTAGAACGTTTTAAGCAGACAAAACTGAAATGACAATAAGTCACAAGTAAATGAATTTCGTTTTATCAAGAAACGATTCGAAATGCACCAAATCGAAAGTGTAATCCTATCTGCCAATTCTATTCACTTTTTTAAATCTCGATGTTCCATGCCAATAACCTCAAGAGGTAATTCACCTATCGCTTCAGTCTCATCTCGCGAAGAAAAAGAACCTACGAAATAACGGAAGAAAGGGAAGCCGTTGCCATTCTCACGGATTGTCACATGGAAAAAGCTTTGCATGAAAATAAAAACACAAATGAAAATCTTGCTAGGATTAGAATGTCTCCTTAAGATTCTTGGCAATATGTCAGAGCAAAATAAAATCTCAGATTGTATTTATAAAAGAATAAAATTCGAGAGCAAGTAATCCAGGAGATAATGACAAAGCCCGTGCTCTCTTCCCTGGGAATTTATTTAACACGGTTGAATTTTCGAACAAGATTGAAAACAAGAAATGTGACTAGGCACCGGATAAAAAAATCAGAAAATTAATGATTTGTAATAAAGCGAATGTTTCAATAAAGGACTTTTCTTTTCCCGTTATGCCTAAGATGACAACAATGAAATCTAATCATATGCAAATGCATCTGTGATTCTCTCAAAAACATTTCCCCAGAGAGGGGCTATCTAAAAATTCCGCTAAGCAGTAATTAACTCCTACTTTTTTCACTATTTATATAAGATAAACATGAATTTGTTTCTCTTTCATGTTTAAGTTGCATGACAAACATATTGATCGAATATATATATCGAATATCAAAATACTTTTTATTTTTCCCTAAGGAGTAAGGGAAGAAAACTCGGTTAGGTGGGTGATACGCACGGAGTTGTTTCCGCACCGTGGAATTTCCTTTCATCCCCTTCCCTCTCATAAGAGGATAGCTGACCACTCAACTCTTGAAATGTTAAATTGTGCCCTTAAAATGGATTAAAAATAATAACGTAATCAACATATTATTTAAAAAAATTAAGTTTTTAAAGTAATGCTATGTAAGTCCTAAACAAACAAAAAAAAAAATCACCTTTTCCCCTTATATGTTTTATTTTTTTTTTTTTTTTCAAATATCTTGGTAACAAAATAAAGCAAAAATTTTCAGAGTAACATAAAATATACAACACGGTAATTAAAATGCTGTAAATCAATCAACCGGATTTACAGACAAAAAAAAAATAGTAAAACTTTGCAACTTTTAAAACGTCAAAGCAGAGAAAAATATGTTTTGCCAAATCCCATACGTGCAATAAAATTAAGAGGAAAAGATTTTAAAAATATCATGTAAAATCAATTGAAATTGGAATATCAAGATTTAGTTTTATAGGGGGGGGGGGGGGGTGAAGTATGTCCGTTGGCTGCTTGCCTATGGTTGCTACGGTCATTTTTTGCACACGGGGGAGACAGACCGGGACCTCCGTTTAAAATGGAATCCTACCCACTGTAAACATACTTGTCTAAGTTGGGATTCGAACCCAGCAACTCTTGTCCAGCAGCTAACGCCCTAACCACTAGACAAACAGGATATGTCGGCTAAATAAGTATTCAAAACAATATGCTTGTGTGAAAATCCCACGGATACCATTGTTATGCTGAAATATCACAATACCGAAAAATCAAGCTTTCAACAAGATTTTACGATGAGGTACTGGGATTTTTTATATAGATTTTTCTAATAATTTTATTTTTAATAGACTACAAAATTCATCTGGGTAGCTCAGTGGCACAGCATTGGCGAGTATAGCCAAGATCCCAGGTTCGAATCCTGACCTAGATACTTTTCACTCTGGTGGGAAAATTTGTTCAACTTTGATCTCCACCAACAAAGAACATGGTATTCCTTGTTGAAATATCATATATATAATTATTATCCATGGAGTAATGGAGTTCCATGTGTAGCGTAAAGCTGCGTGTTGCAGATCGGATAATATCAACAAGTGATAATCTGGGTAGCTCAGTGGCAGAGCATTGGTGCGTATGGCCAAAGTCACAAGTTCGAATCCTGGCGTAGATACTTTTCACTCTGTTGGGAAAATTTGTTCAACTTTAACCTCCACCAACAAAGAACATATTATTTCGGGTTGAAATTTCATAATATAATTATTATCCATGGAGTAATGAAGTTCCATGTGTAGCGTAATTTCATCACGCAAAGCTGCCGTGTTGTAGATCGAATGGTATCAACAAGTGAGTGAATTGTATCATGCTGGATATCATCTGGGTAGCTCAGTGGCAGAGCATTGGTGCGTATAGCCAAGGTCCCAGATTCGATTCCTGGGCTAGATACTTTTCATTCTGTTGGAAAAATTTGTTCAGATTTGACCTCTACTAACAAAGAATATCATATAAACATGTCAAACATAAAATCCGTTGTGAAATCCGTTCGGCAAAAATTAAGTAATAAGTTATCCCTTTTCCATTAACGCGTTACAATATATAACAACACTTTTTTAAATAAATGAAATTCATGAGTGACCTTTGAGGAAATCTCCAAAAGTCTATTTTCTCCGCGCAGCAATCGTCATAACCGTGCTTTCTTTCCATGATCGAAATGCTTTTTTGCAAATGATCCAACATTTCTCTCGCCAGTTTAAATGAATAAGCAATTCTGTCGCTTAAAACAAACATTTTTAGCATTTACCAAGTACAGCTGAGGAGCCTTTTGATTTCAATGTGTCTGCCTCTATATGCCTTCCATCGGTATCTTTATGTTAGCGTTATAACTATTTGTAAAAACGCTCGAGTAACCAAAAAATTTGAGTATGCTGTTGAAAGCAACTACAGCACATTTTATTTAAACCGGTATGTACAACATTTATAGTTTTTTCACAGGGCTGCATAAAAGAATTGAAATACATTGATGTCTTTAATAAATTGTTTGAAGTTCAAACACATTATTCTCGATTTTTTTTTATTTAAGCTAATTTTAATGAAGTTATATTATTTTCAAAATTAACGAAACTTTAATGCTATAATGATCTCGAAGCCGCCGGGGCCCGATGTCTTAAACTTATTGAGTTTAGCTTTTAAATATTTCCGGTGGCATCTTCCTTAATCGGTTTTGCTACCGTTCCGCTTTGTGTTTAAATGAAGGGGAAGGGACCGCACGTTGCCTGTTCCTCGAAGTAGCAGCGACCGTCAATATATCGCTTATTCGTATATATTGCTCTTTTTTTCCTTGTCTGGAGGAATTTTACATTAAATGCATTTTTTGTGTAACGTTATATTTAGGAAAACACCAAAAAGTGTGATTTTCTATCGTTAATTTTCTTAACACATCATGATAAAATGACAATTTTTTAAAGTTTTACATTAAACGTACTTTTTGTGTAACGTTATATGAAGGTCAACAACAAGAAGTGTAATTTTCTATCGTTAGTTTTTTTAACCCATTATGGTAAAATGACGAATTTTTAAAGTCTTACATTAACCGCACTTTTTGTGTACCGTTAGATGAAGATCAACAACAAGAAGTGTAATTTTCTATCGTTAGTTTTTTTAACCTATTATGGTAAAATGATGAATTTCTAAAGTTTTACATTAAACGCATTTTTTGTGTAACGTTATATGTAAATCAACAATAAGTTAATCTTAACCCATTATGGTGAAATAACGAATTTAATCTCGTAATGAGTTTTTCGTACCAAACGGTAAAATGACAAGTTATATTCGCCATGCGACTAAATTTGTTTAAAATGTTTTTTTACTACCACAAAATTTGTATAATTCCTAATCAACCTTCGTGTAGTTAGTTCATCTGTAGCTTTATACTACCCTTAAACTTAATTTTTCAATGGCTCCTTATTGTCTCGGCAAGTCACTTACATATATCCTGGATGTAAAGTTTTCACCACAACTATATAGGAAGTCCATCAAAGAGCTTGGCATTGTTCCATTATTCCTTTTTTTTTAATCCGCGAGCGCGTGATGTATTTTTTGCGAACAGTAATTACGCTATTACAAATATAAAATGTTTGATAATAGTAATAAGAACTGTTAGAATACCAATTATACATATTAGTAGTGAAATTAAAATTTTAGTTTCGGTGACGTTTGTGAGAAATAAGTTTCGGTGACGTTTGTGAGAAATAAGTTTCGGGAAAATCACGTTTGTCGTAAAATTTGCGACAGCGCAACTGCTGGAATGTTAAATTTAATTACAGTTCTATTCAAATCAGTAATACGCTTTTGATTAATAAAATGCAATGAATTATAAAATGAAACATGATGTTTTTTTTTATAATGAAAAACAAATTGTTTCTTTCAAGCACATTTTTTTACGCTCAAATCATATCAGAATGCTTTAAGGAAATTATAATATGTGTATAAATTAACGTTTTAGAAACAAATAAAAAATCATTTTCTTGAATTGTATAAATTAACGTTTTAGAAGCTAATATAAAAATATTTACTTAAACGTTATAATCCTTCTTATTTATTATTATTATTATTATGTTTTTAATGTCTTCGGTTACATTGATCTTTCAGGTATATATCGCGCTTTTTTCTTGTGTGTTGTGTCCCAATTTTCGCGATGTAATGAAGGGCTCTGTAGTACTGCAGTATTATATTACATGAGAAGTGTAATTCTTTTAATTTATTTTCTCATTCTAGCTGTCATCACACCGAAGCTTTAAGTTTCGTAAAAAATACTTAGATCACTACTATATTAAAGTATGTCTATATTAATTAAACGAAAAATGTTTGTCTGTGTATATGTTTGTTGACGATGGCTAGGGAAATCTATCGCACGTAGAGGTCTGCAAATTTTGGGATAAGGATAGGTAAAGACAGGTCCGAATGAACCTAAATATTCAGATATTTCTTTTCTTTATTTTTTTAATTAGCCAAGATATTAATTAAAAACCCTAATAAACGAGCTTCAATTTTTGGTAGTTTGCCGGTATTAAGGGTACAGTGGATGTCTAAATCAACTTTTTCATTTAACAATAAATATTTTCGAAAATTACAGTAAATGTTTAAAGTGTTATTGGATATCAGTTTGCAAATTTTGGTTAAAATATCTTTCATGATTCTTGAGGCAGTCAAAATTTTACATTTAAAATCCCGAATAATTAACATTCTACAAAATGCCCCATGCACATTCCATATTTACATAAAACTCCAAAATTCTTCCCCAGTAATCATGAATCTTACTAAAAATGTTTTCCTTATTTCATAAATATATTTTTTTAATGAACTTTATTTGAATTTTATTGATTTTAATAATAAAATTATCGATATTTTTATTTCGCTTATTTTTTTTAATTCAATTACCTTTAAACGATATTATTTTTAGTAGAGTATATTTATACACGTATAGAGAGCATCTGTGTGAAATTTCAATAAAATTAGAAAAAATTAAATGTGAATAAAACATTTTAAAATCATGAAAACGATGAAAATTTCAATCTGTAAAAAACAGGTTTTAATGAATAAATGAGTTATAAATACTCAATATCTTTTTTCTTAAGCAATTTTAATTTTAAGTAGCAGCTTTAATATTATTTATGACTAATTTTCTAGATTTCTGTGCATTTATGATAAATATAGCCATTTTTTAGGTCCACTAATAAATCTTTCTGTTAATACTTGAAATATCTAGATTTTGATGTGTAACATATCAAAATTTATCATAGTATTACTCAAAAATATGCTTTTAATATATTGCAAACACCCAAATTTTATTTCCAGTAATTTAAAATTATATATCTATACTAATAAAAGAAAGTTTCTGTCTGTGCGTGTATTTATTGGCGATGGCTATCGAAATCTACAGCTCGCACAAGTCTGAGAATTTCGATTTAGGTAATCCAAGACATGTCCTGATGCACCGGAGCCTCAGATTTTTAATATTTTGAAAAATAGCCAAGATATTAATTAAAAACTAATCAAAAACTCATCCAGGAGCGCGCCAGCATTATCCAGCGCCTGTGTGCAGAACTTCAGTTGGCGCTCTATATCCCTATTCCCCCTCCCTTAATATATATATATATATATATATATATATATATATATTATATATATATATATATATATATATATATATATAAAGTTTTTCAATGAGTATAAATACATAGTTGCAAACCTTTCGTTTTTTTTTCTAAGTCAAATAAACGTATTTTGAACAAGAAAATTTATTTAATATAAAACGCGTCTTGCTTCTATAGGATTCTTATCCGATTTCATTTATTAAATAAAATTTCATGTTCAAAATATTGGTATTTGACTAAAAAAATAAGAAAGCTTGGCAGCTATGTCAATAAAATTCGAAATACAGTAAAACTTGTGAAAATGGAACCTGTTTGTATCAGAGTCCTGCATAAAACGGAAAAATTTCAGTGTCCTGAAGAAAATAATACAATACAATAGATTGCATATTTGAATAAAGTTTAAAACGGATTGTATGTGCGTACTAATACATATTACAACTACATACTTGCCAACTTTTACACTTTAGGTGTAAAATTTACACTTTTGGAGCATTTTTTGCACTTTTACACTTAGGGCACATATTTTTACACTTTTTTACAAAGTTTCTTCCAAGTTTCATTTTTCATTCCTTAATTTATGAATTACTTTCTAGTTGCTTATATAGTAACGGTAAATGATGAATATGACGGGAATATTTAGTATTGTCAAATAATGAGTTCAGGTTTCATTGTCAAAAATCATCAGGAAGATTTTTAAAATTTGTATTGCATGTAAGAAGTCGTGTTTTAAATAAATTTGCTCAGACGTAAAGCCAGATAAGAAAAGTTGTGTATATGTCTTTAAAATAAGTTTCTTAATGAGTGTTGCAGTGTTTTTCATATTTTTCTCATCAAACTATCTTTATAATGGTCAGCACTGTATTATTTAATGCTATTCATCTATTATGTACTTAAAATTTTTTGAAAAAGGCTGTGTATGTGTTTCTTAAAAATGGGTTACATGGGTTTTATGTTTAAAAAAAATGGTGTGAATGACTCTTCACGCGTCATTTTACACTTTGCCATTTTCAAAAGTTGACAGGTATGCAACTAAACATAATGGATGTCAAGGAGTTGTAATAGTATAATTAAATTAAGGATTTTTTTTTTTCTTTTTGAAGTATTTTCTCTTCAACTGAAATCTTTGGTGCCTTTACTACTTCGGCGCCTGTGTGCGCTGCACACATTGCACACTGGGACGGCGCGCCCCTTAACTCATCTATTTCTTTGCGTGCCGGCAAAAGCATTCTCGCATGCCCATAACCCGATTTACGCCTCGGGAAGAATTAAAAAAGCAAACACGCGTTTTTTTTTTTTTTCTTTGTTTTTTTTTTTTTTTTTTTTTTTTTTTTTTTTTTATCATTATTATTTATTTATTTATTTCGTAGTTTAAATCGGTCTAAATCGGTAAAAACATTCGGTACAATTAAAATTGGATGACATATTCAGAAAGATCGCACTCATACGTCTCAAATGCTGCAACAATTAGAAAAAATATCGTTGTTAACCTTTTGTACCGTATTTACCCGCGTATACGTCGATCCCGCGTATAAGTCGACACCCACTTTCCCGATCAAGAAATTTGAATTTTTATAAATCCCGCGTATAAGTCGACCCCCCCCCCCCCCCACTTTTCCGATCAATAAATTTGATTTTTTTTTTTCAAAATACATTATTCAAAATCACCTGGAAAAAAAAGAAAGTATACTAAATATACAATAATAAAGGAACTTTATTATTATTATTTTTTTTTTTTTGTACATTTATTCGAAATCATCTGAAAGAAAAAGTACTAAATATACAATAATGAAGTTAATAATATACAAAGTTAAACTGATTCGAGGTCCGATTAAATATCGGACTCGCCAAACCCTTCACATAAGTCCTTCGTCGTCATCGGCTCATCATGATACACGTTTTCAATCTCTGTATCGCAACATTCTTCCTCGTCGTTATTACTTTCTTAAATGGCATCATCTTCTGTGCCGTCTAGTTCGTTGCTTATGCAGCAATTCTTGAACGATTTTATAATCATTTCGGAAGGAATTTGATTCCACGCATCTTTAAACCACTGGGCAATTAATGCAATGTCGGACTTTCTAATATTACCGCCCTTTGTTAATGTTGGACAACCGGAGGAAATCCACTCTGAAAAAAAAAAAATTAAGGACCCTCGCATAAGTCGACCCCCCCACCTTTAAAGTCTCTTTTTGTCCAAAATTTCTCGACCTATACGCGGGTAAATACGGTAATTTTTTTTTTCAAAAATGGTAGTTTTCCCGAAGGACGTTTTCTCCCTTATTTTAACGCTCCTCCAGGGCGCAATTTTAAAGGTATCAACAAACCAAAAATAAGCTCTAAAAGCTAAAACCTTCTTCTATTTAAATGTGAAATCGGTTTTTAAATATACAAATTTTAACCCCTTCAACAACACCGGCTAACGCAGGTCACTTTGCGCCTCACGGAGATGATCTTTTTTCTACGCTAAAAGTAACTAACCGTCCGTATTTCAACACAATCTTTCTAGAGTATCTCGGTAGACAAGATTTATACCACCTACAAAATTTTCGAAACATTCGGACGTGCAGAAGTTTTTTTTTTTTTTTTTAAACAAATTCTGAAAAATTTTCGAAATAAAAAAAACGCGAAAAAGCGGTGTGTTTCGGCGTCGTTCGCTTTGGTTTAACTCATGTTTTCACTACTAAAAATGAATATTTTTTCATAAAATTTTAAAGAGAGCTTGGATACATTTATATTTATAACCGATTGAAATTTTAGAGAATTTAGAAGAACTATATTTTTATTGTTATGTTAAAGAAGCCGACAAAAAAAAAAAAAAAAACACGAGAAGAAAACATATTTTTTTTCCCGAATTTTTTAAACGGGCTGTAAAATATTTTTATTTATAGCCGATAAAAACCTGTTTTTTTTTTTCTTTTTTTTTTACGAGCACTTTTATCACTAATTATCAGTACTTTTTCGCGAATTTGTCATTAAAAATATAAATTCATACAAAATCGGATTAAAGATATAAAATAGAGTTATTATCTCGGCCCGGGCAACGCCGGGCGATAGTATTTTAATAATGGGTAGTATTTTAATAATGTACTCTGTGACAAAACGAAAAAAAACTTAGTGAGTATACAAAAATAACACTTCGCATCAGGGAGAATAAAAAATAAATCATCATCGATCTGTCAAAGACATAGCTGCCAATTTTTATGCTTTATTGTTAACACTAAAATTGAACAGAAATTTCTAGCTTATTTAATCGCATATTTTGACGATTAAATAAAGCAAAATTTACTATTCAATTGTAGAGGTAAGAAGAAAGAGTAAAAGTTGACAATTGTACAAAGGTATTTTAAATAGGCGTGGCTGAAACAGCTGTTGCTTGTAGCTGCACGAAAATACGCATAACTAGTTAAAAATGACCGTAATCAGTTTTTTCCTCCAATCAGAAACAGTTCTAATAAATATTATTATTAAGCAAAAAAAAAAAAAAAAAATCGATATTTTGAAGTTTTTTACGAATTTGAAAGTTTACTACCCTTAAAACCGCTTCCGTACATGTCCGGGAATCATCTATAAGCAGGCGAAAGTAAAAAGGTTCAGTTTTTTCTGCATTTTGAAATCACAATCGCCTGGTCCCCTAATGGAGTAACATTACACACCTTTTTTAAGGTTGAATTCGTATTAGTTTTCATGTTTTCTGTTTTTCCTGCAGTTTTAAACTGCCATTCCGCGTGTCCCGGATAGAAATATAAAATAATAATAAGAATAATAAAAAAATTAATTAATTAATTAATATCCAGTTATTCACATTACCTTCCCGGTTGTTAGGATATTTTTCGTTTAAATAATAAGTAATATTTACTATTTAAAAAATATATTTCTTTTTTCTAAAGGTTGATTCCTATGTTCGTTTTTTTTTTTTTCCTGCAGTTTTAAACTGTTATCTGCGTGTCTCGTACAGAGATTTAAATACATATATATATATTAATATTTGCTATTTCAAAGAAAATATGTTTTTTAAAAGATCGATTTTATAAATGTTTTTATGTTTTATTTTTTTCTTAATTTTTTTTTTCAGTTTTAAATTGCTATCCCCGCTTGCCGGATGGAAATACGAGATGATACCCTCTTATTCAGGGCACGCTTCCTTGTTGTAATTGTATATTTTGTTTAAAAATATATTAATATTTACCATTTCAAAAAAAAATTCCTGGAGGTCTACTTCATAAAAAATCATCATCGAACGCTTATGAACGAAGTTGCTAGTGTGCTGGCGATCACTTCTGGGCATGTAAAGGAAATCCTTCTGAGATATCATTTCGTATTTTAAACAAGAACGAAAAATCATGCCTCGAGTATAGATTATGAAACACTTTCCAACACATCCAGGAAACTGAAACGAAACTTCACCGTTAAATAAGGTGAAAGAAAATATGTAGTAAATAGTTTAGGAAACATAACGCATTTTAAAATCTATTTTTAACATTTACCTTCCATAATCAGAAAAGTAGTCGAATCATTTTGTGCAGCCCTGTATATGATCAATGGATTTGAACATATACTATATAGCATGATAAAATTTAGTTCAATTAGAAAATTCACATCTACACTGCAAAAAATAATTGTTGATTTTACAGTATAAAACTGGCCCCCAGCTGCCAGTATTATACCGTAAAATTAACAGTATTAAACAGTAAAATAAGCAGTAATATTGTTAATTTTACGGTATAATACTGGCAGCTGGGCCAGTTTTATACTGTAAAATCAACAATTATTTTTTGCAGTGTAGCAATTTTCGCCAATTGATGGAAATGCATTCGAAAACTTTTGTACAACCCTGTATGTTATCTAAAGACTTTTGTACACACGACATACAAAGCTAAAAATTTAATTCAGGTAAAAAATGCATAAGGTAACTTAAAACTTATTTCCAGCAATTACCAGCCAAAACGACAATATATCTTGTTCTTTGCGTGTATATGAATTTATTTACGTTCCACGAACTTCTATAAGTCTACTGAATAGTTCAGCAGGAAAATTCGTAACACAATTAAAAATACGAGGGTGGTTTGATAAATTCTGATAAGCCTGACAGTGAAAACACAAGTTTTTTAACATAATATCATATTATTTTTCAATGTCGTCGCAAGTTAATACATTTAAGACACACTCTTGTGTGCGAATTCTTTAGTGCAGCCTTGTACGAGGGTGGTTCGAAGAGTTATCGGCTTCACAAAGAAAATACAAGTTTTCGACAATATTTCATTTTATTTTTTAATTTGCAACATAATACATTTCAGAAGACTCTTGAGAAATGTTCATTCTTTGGCGCTTTTGGTCGACGTTCAACAAAAGCGTCACGGATCGAGTGGAAAGCTCTTTCATACCCAAAACATCGTGTAAAATGAAATGGACACGGTCTATCGAGATGTTTGCAATGTCAGCAAGTTCACGTATCTTCAATCGACGATCATTCAATACGGGATTGTGAATTTTGTAGACGATTTCGTCGGTCGTGCGGTTTTTGGCCGTCCTGAGTTTTCATCATCGTGAATTGATTTCCTACCATGTTTAAATTCAGCAGCCCACTTTTTTATCGTCGAATATGAAGGACAAGAATCCTTTAAGGTGGAATGTAGCTCTTTTTGTATGTCCGTGGGGGTTAAACCTTTTTTAACAAAGTATTCTAGGACACCTCGAAATTCAACTTTTCCATTTTTAGAAAATGTCAAAACTTGTTTAATTTACTTTATCGCCAAGCAATAACCAATAAACTCACGCGTCTGAAACTCGGCAGCATGTCATCTAAAGTATCATACTTTATAAACATCATTGTCATTTGGTCATACTTGTTCCATCTTTGTGTCAGGCCAAGAACTTATCAAACTACCCTCGTATCCTTAAGCAATTCAATCCCACATAGTCAGCAATACTTACGAATTCCTTTGTATAGCCCTGTATATGATCAACAAAATTTATACACACCCTGTATTGTGCAAAAATTTTGTTAAACTTAAAAACTTAAACCAAAGTTGAAAACGCACTTATCACACATAGACCGTAATTATCGCACTAAGATTTTAATCGAATTATTTTGTGTGTCCCTGTAAATGAACGATAAAAGCAATGCACACCATACTTTTCAGTGAGCAATTTATATTGCACCTCAGTAATGTCTATAAATTTCATTACATTTGAACTAGTGAAATATCCTTAACCTACGCTGCAAACATTTTTTTCTCCATAGAGCATTGTGTAACAAAATTCTTTTGTGTGACCCTGTAAATGAATAATAAAGGCTTTGCACCCCATATTTTACAAAAAGCATGTTTTAGTGGGCTTCCTAATTGTATATCAATTTCATTATGTTTTAAATGGCGTAATATCATCAAAATGCACTTGAAAACATTTTTTTCCCATTTACTGTAATCTAACGGAATACCTTTGATTGACCCTGTAAATAAACTATAAGTGCTACACACTTTATTTTCAATAAGGACCATGCTATAATAAACATCAATAACATACAAAATTTTCAGGGAAATCCGAGTACATTTATTAGAATTAGAGTACGGACGGAGGGCAGGCAAACCGAAGTCATAAATACTTTTCAACTAGGTTAGAAAGTGTTAAAAAGAGCGAGAGATTGAGTGAGATTTGTTTTTTCCTACAACGTGTCAAAAATGTCATAATTTAATGATTTTACAGCTAATTGCCGAATTTCGATGGGGATTTTTGCCAATTTTCTTTATTTAAAGAGAGGAAAATAACAAGATAGATTTACATGAAGATCACTAAGAGATAGATGTTACACTCTAAATAAGAAAGAGTGACTATTCACTCCGGAGGAGTGGATATTCACTCTATCGCAGAGTCAAAATTTGCCCAACCTCTTTAGAGTGACTATTCACTCTAGGAAAAAGTGAAATTCTTCACTCCCTGAAAGAGTGAATACTCACTCTTTCAGGAGTGAGTTTTTTCACCCCTGATAGGAGTAAATAGTCACTCTTTCAGGAGTGACTAAAATTCTTGAATAAAAAAGAGAAACTCATTTTTACACACGCTTGTTCGTAGGCGGTCACCCTCCCCAACTAGTAACCGAGCTCGCTGCTGCTTGACTTCTGCGATCGGACGAGAACTGGTACCTACAGCTTGCTACAGCCGCTTACAATTAAAAAAGCTCTTATTACATTATTTTAGCTTTGTTTCTTTTGTGATATTCGAACACACTTATTAAATTTGTGTAAAAATCATAAATATTTACGGTGTTTCTCAACTGTGTAAATAAGAAACTAAAACCTTCTTTTTGTATCATATAATACAGAGACTGTTCGCACATTTTTTAGACAAATTTGATAAATGATTTAAAAAAATGGAATTCTTTTAGAGGAAAAAATTCTGACAACTTATTATGTGTAATTTATATTATCGTCTGATACTTTCAAATTTATTCTTATTTCAAGATTGCGCATGCTAAAAAAGCTGTGAATGGGAAGATGCGTTTGCGTTTTTTTTTTTTTCTTCTTCCGATTTTTCTTCTTCTAATTCCACAGTCTAAAATGATTGCAAAGCGCATAATATAAAAACTTTTTAGTGCGAAATAAACATAACAATTGATTGGAAAGTGCTATTCCAAAAATCAGTACATATACATAGTAAAAAGATACCAGATGAAAAAAAAAAAAAAAACAGGGAAAAAAAGAGCCCATTTCAAGGCGGAAAACGAAGTTTCAAGTAAGGATTTATGACTATCGCAAATTTATCTTACATCGAAAACATCCATCGATATCCATCGAAAGCATTATGCAGAATTAGAATCAAGAAACAAGATTATCATACAGATTATTTCAGAAAGCAATCCATATATTTAAAGCTGTTTGGTAATTCTGTCAAATCTATTCCATCGAAATTCGATCGAATACGCATGCGTCAAAAAATCACCGGCCAATGAGGTGAGGGTCTATGACTGTCTCTACAAACGTGTTTGGGATCGTATCATCTGTTGTTTTTTTTCTGTTGTCACGTTGCGTTAAACCTAGGAAGATATTTATCTAGAACTCACTGTGGAGTGTTTAGAAGGTATTTATTTTATTTATTGTAATTTGTATGAATACTTAGATGTCCATTTCGGATTTACTGTTTAAAAATGAATTTAGGCTCATAAGTTGGCGAAATCCCGATGGAAATTTTTTTTTTAGATCTCTATCATTTTGTTTATATAGTACAGAAAATAATTATTCAAACGTGTAGAACACGTAATACAAAATTGGACCACTTATGGTCTGTTTATTATCGGGAATGAATCTTATGGTGTTCCGATTGATAATGAATTCGATTATGTAAATATAATGTCAAAAGACAGTACGCACAGTAGTAATATTTTTATTATTATGTGTTCGAAAAAAGCGAATCTGAGCGCCTGAATATAAATTATAAAATATTATTTCTATATTTAGCAACTAAATATTTAATAAATATGCAGGAATGTGACTAGCTTTATGTGAATGTATAATATATGTAAGTCTGAACTTTAGCATTATTTTTTAACAGAAATATATTATCTCTATTCGATTTAAAAGTTTTGTCATTACATAAGTGTGCTATTTAATTTGTAAAGAGTATGTATGCATTATATTGTTTGTATGTATACAAATGTTTAGAATGTTTTGATTTGTAAACTCTTAATATTTGAATAATGTTTACATTATATTTGTTTGTATGTATACAAACAATATATGTATACAAAGAAGTATATATACAAACAATATTAATATTTACATTGTATTGTTTGTATGTATACAAATCTTGAATGTTTTAATTTATTACATTCATTTTTTACCAGTTTGCATGTCCGTTCATGGGCGATTCATATGAAACTCATAATTTGTCACAAATTGGTGATTTTATTGATTTAGTGCTTTGCCCAAGAATGTGGAAAACAAAACTATTTTTGACATCGGGTGAAATGAATGAGGTTATTTCGGTTTTTATTTTGTATATAAAAAATGTTATATGTAAAAAAATCCTGGCCATTAATCACATTGTTTTTTGTATATTTAAAGACGATTACTTATTCTTTGTAATTATTTTTTTGCTGGGGGTTTTTGAGCAAAATAATATTACTTCATAGCTAGAACCAGTTCCGCTAATCATTAATATTTTCTTAATCCTTTGACCGCTGAGCAAATGGGCAAATTTGTAATGTTTTTTCTGTTATTTTTTTTAAATGTCAAAAAAAGATAAATTTTCAAAATTGGTATAAAAAACTTAGGTACTTCTCTATTATCCCATCGTCCACTTTTCATAACAAAATACTATTGCCAAAATGTATGATTAAATGCCAAAAATGCAATCCCATTTACTTGATGTCGGAAGCATTATACGTGTTTGTTATGTCGTCAAGTGGTTTTTAATTCAACATTTGCGCGTATTAATGACAACGTTCTCCCGTTTATTTGGCGTTACAGTTTGGCGATAGTTTTTTGTTATGAAAAGTGGTCGATGAGATAATAGAGAAGTACCAAAACTTAATTACGTATATGAGTAGATTCCTTGACTATATTAATCATTACTCAATATTTTAAAACTGCATCATATTTGTAGAATTATATTAATTTAAACAATGCGTCTATTGAAGTGTGAAGAAGCACATACTTCTATGAAGAACCATATATTTACATAATCTTTTTCATTAGCAATCGGAACACCATAAGATTCATCCCCGATAATAAACGGACTATAAGTGGTCCAATTTTGTATTACGTGTTCTACGATATTTTACGTACGTTTGAATAATTATTTTCTGTACTATATACACAAAATGATAGAGATCTAAAAACACAATTTCCATCGGGATTGATTTTGCGAATGTTAAATGAGCCTAAATTCATTTTTAAACAGTAAATCCGAAATGGACACCTAAGTATTCATACAAATTATAATAAATAAAATAAATACCTTCTAAACACTCCACAGTGAGTTCTATATAAATACCTTCCTAGGTTTAATGCAATGTGCAAGAAAAAAAAAAACAGGAGATGATCCCAAACACGTTAATAGAGACAGTAATAGACTCTCACCTCATTGGCCGGCGATTTTTTTGACGCATGCGTATTGGGTCGAATATTGTTGAAAAATGATTTTGAAGAAAAAATCGGGAAATTCACAAAATGGTTTCGGGAAAAACTTCACCAAATGGTTTAAAAATTCTTTGAGTGACAGCGGGAAAAAAATTTCGTTTTACATTCAATCATCGCAATTGGCGAGTGTGACTATTAAGTTTAGCCAGTACTGGCAATAACATCAATTACCAATTTTCAGTATTACTCGCCGATTGGTGAGTGTTAATTTTGTCTTATATCACAAACTGTATTTACATATACTACTAGATATAATGATTATGAACCATGATTTTTCTATTATTGGGCGAGATTCATGTTTTTTCAGCAATTCTTTGACGAAATTCATGTTTTTTCAGCGATCCTTTGAAGAATTTCGCATTTTTCTCATGATCCTTAACGAAATTCGCATTTTCCAGCGATTCTTTGATAAAATACATTTTATTCCGCAATTTTTAGACGAAATTTAGTAAAAAAGCATGACCTTTTGGTGAACTTTCCTTTTTTGCGATTCTTTGACAAAATTTGCTTATCTTTCACGATCCTTTTGCATAATTAATGTTTTTTCTGATGTCTTTTAACGAAAGTCATGTTTCCCCATGATCCTTTGATGAATTTAGTGTTTTTTCCTCAATCATTTGACGAAATCTGTGATTCCCCCCCCCCCCCCCCCGCGAAGATTGGTTAGATGTTTTTAGTCTGCAGGTGCCCTAAAAAGTCTGTGACGCCCGTTGCTGCATTGCACACATTCTTTCTTCCATGGTGCATCGAACGAAGAAAATTCATCCTAAAGAATCATTGTTTCATTCTTGACATTTCTGGAAAGAAACAACGTTCAACTCATTGGCTGAATTGTAAAGGGCGAAATGTGTCAAACATTAGCGGAAAGAAAGTGCGCAATTTGTTCGTTCATGGATAAAATCATGAAATTCATTAATCAATAGTTGATAAATTCGTCAATCGATAGCGGAAAAATCGCAAAATTCATTAATTGACAGTGGAAAAATCGCAAAATTCATCAACTGGTTTCGGGGGAAAAAGTTTTCGAATATCGTCAAATGGCTTCGAGAAAAAAAATCACAATCTGTCAATTTCGGAGAAAAAATCGTGAAATTCGCCAAATGGTTTCGAAATTTGTCGAGCGACAGCGGAGAAAAAAAATCTTTTTCCATTCAATCATCGCAATTGGTGAGTGTGACTATTATGTTTGACCAGTGGTGGCAATAAAGTCCATTGCCAAATTTTCAGGATTACTCGCTGTTTGGCAAGTGCTAATTTTGTCCTATACTTCAAAACCCTTTTGATCATATCATCAGTGTGCAGGACAATTTTTTTTACGTGAACCATTTGATGAATTTTGTGATTTTTCCATTATCGATTGACCGATTTTACTGCTATCGATTGTTGAATTTTATAATTTATCAACTATTGATTAGCGAATTTCATGATTTTTTCCATGAACGTTTGACGAATTACGCAAAAAAATTAAGAATATCGTTAAATTGTCTTGGGTAAAAAAAAATTTAATATTGTCAAATGCCTTCGAGAAAAAGTTGCAAGTTGGAACGCCTGTGACCTCTTTTTCATGTTATGCATCTCGGGTCTATCCCCCCAAGTGGGACACTTTTCTAAATTTTGCAGACACCTCTCATGTGATATATCGCTGGAAAATTCTTTGACCGCTTATTCATGTTATGCATCTCCGGGGTCCATCCCGCCACCCCCCCCTCCCCCCCAAAGGGTACTTTATAAATTTTGCACACAACCCTCATGTTATATATCATTGGAAAGGTCTGTGACTGCTTAATCATATTATGCATCTCGGGTCTATCCCCCCCCCCCCCCCAAGTGGGACACTTTTCTAAATTTTGCAGACACCTCTCATGTGGTATATCGCTGGAAAAGTCTTTGACCGCTTATTCATGTTATGCATCTCCAGGGTCCATCCAGCCACCCCCCCTCCCCCTAAGGAAGGCACTTTTATAAATTTTGTTGACACATCTCATGTGATATATCGCTGGAAAAGTCTTTGACCACTTATTCATGTTATGCATCTCCGGGGTCCATCCCGCCACCCCCCCTCCCCCCCCCAAAGGGTACTTTATAAATTTTGCACACAACCCTCATGTTATATATCATTGGAAAGGTCTGTGACTGCTTAATCATATTATGCATCTCGGGTCCATCCCCCCCCCCAAGTGGGACACTTTTCTAAATTTTGCAGACACCTCTCATGTGATATATCGCTGGAAAAGTCTTTGACCGCTTATTCATGTTATGCATCTCCGGGGTCCATCCCGCCACCCCCCCCCCCCCTAAGGAAGGAACTTTTATAAATTTTGTTGACACCCCTCATGTTATATATTGTTGGAAAGGTCTGTGACTGCTTAATCATATTATGCATCTCCGATGTCCATCTCCCCACTTTGCCCCCCCCCCCCCTCCAAAGGGTACTTTATAAATTTTGCACACAACCCTCATATTATATATCATTGGAAAGGTCTGTGACTGCTTAATCATATTATGCATCTCTGATGTCCATCTCCCCACTTTGCCCCCCCCACCCCCCCAAAGGGTACTTTATAAATTTTGCACACAACCCTCATGTTATATATCATTGGAAAGGTCTGTGACCACTTAATCATATTATGCATCTCAAATGTCCAACTCCCGACTTTGCCCCCCCCCCACCCCCCAAGGGATACTTTTCTAAATTTTGTTGACACCCCTCATGTCATATATTGTTGGAAAGGTCTGTGACTGCTTAATCATATTATGCATCTCCGATGTTCATCTCCCCACTTTGCCCCCCCCCCCCCCAAAGGGTACTTTATAAATTTTGCACACAACCCTCATGTTATATATCATTGGAAAGGTCTGTGACTGCTTAATCGTATTATGCATCTCTGATGTCCATCTCCCCACTTTGCCCCCCCACCCCCCCAAAGGGTACTTTATAAATTTTGCACACAACCCTCATGTTATATATCATTTTAAAGGTCTGTGACCACTTAATCATATTATGCATCTCAAATGTCCAACTCCCCACTTTGCCCCCCCCCACCCCCCCAAGGGATACTTTTCTAAATTTTGTTGACACCCCTCATGTCATATATTGTTGGAAAGGTCTGTGACTGCTTAATCATATTATGCATCTCCGATGTTCATCTCCCCACTTTGCCCCCCCCCCCCTCCCCAAGGGGTACTTTCTAAATTTTGCACAAAACCCTCATGTTATATATCATTGGAAAGGCCTGTGACCACTTATATCATATTATGCATCTCCGATGCCCATCTCCCCACTTTGCCCCCCCCCCCCACCCCCAAGGGGTACTTTCTAAATTTTGCACACAACCCTCATGTTATATATCATTGGAAAGGTCTGTGACCACTTAATCATATTATCCTCCCCACTATGAAATTTGTCAAGTTAAAGCAACTATAAATTTTATTTTTATGGTACTATCAAGTTGTTTGCCGTCAAATTTTGACGGGTTCCATCTAGTATTCATATTTTAAACGTTAAAAACAACAACGCCGAAATCGTCTAAAAAATGTGCGAACACCCGTCTGTACATTTCCGCTATGACAAAAATTCCGTTACAACAAAGCAGTTATTTATTTATTCATTCATTTTTTTCTTGCTAATAATGTTTTCATAATTAGAGCCCGATTAAGATTGTCCGAGGCCCAGGGCCTGTTTACCAAATAGGCCCGTGAAGCCGAAGTTTACTCACTGAAATACAAAGGGGCCCCCAAATTTACTTTTCAAAACTAATTTTTAGGGGGGAAATTTCAGTCAGGGTAAAAAACGTTTTTTTTTTCCATTAAATTATAGCTGTTAAATTTTTCGTAAGATTATTTCTGACACATTTATACTCTTTTTTTTTTCTATAATAAATGTTATAAAATCAGTGATTAAATGCAACGTTTTTCATTTCTCTTATGTTTAATTTCAAACGTGCTAAAAATAACAGAAAATTTAATCTGTATAGTTATATTTTGTTTATATTCATAAAGAGGTTAGAAATGATATAAAATATGTAGAATAGGTTATTTAAATAAAGAGGAAAATAATTAGCATTCAGAGATATTAAATTTCTGTTTATAAAATAGAAGCAAAATTGTGTTGCAGCTAAGCATAAATTTACTTCAAATGTTTGTTTTCCCTGCACTTTTCTTAGCATTGGCAAATCCTGCAATTTGTAAAGCATAAAATATATTTCCAGTCCATAATTCTATCGATTCATTTATTATTTCAATGCCTTTTTCAGTTTTTTTTTTTTAAATCGTGCTACTATATATAAAGGATTTCATTTTAGGTGTTTCGTTTCGATAACGGAGATTACTCGGATTCTCATCCGTGAGCTGGCGCCATCTTGTGATTTTATTGGAAAAAACTGTTTTTCCTCACTCTTCAACGGAGTGAAATATCTCACTCTTGTCAACGGAGTGAACAGTCACTCTCGACAACGGAGTGAGATATTTCACTCTTTTCTAGAGAGTGGAAAGTTCCACTCTTTAAAGAGTGCATATTTATAAAATTCACTCCTAAAAGAGTGAAAATGCCTCTCGCTCTTCCAAAGAGTCAACTTCTCACTCCTTCCAATTTTAGAGTGTATATTATTATTATTTTTTTTTTTTTAGGTTTTCCTCAGGAACTTTTGGTTAGAATTGAAAGTTTAATGTATATAAATGTCATAAATTCAATCGGTAATCACTAAAACGGGAGCCTCTTAGTTCGTTTGGAAAGATTTTCATTTAAAAATACATACAAATTCGGTGTTCGTTTGCAAAAACAAACCGGAGCATGCGTAGCACGCCCAGGCGTACGCTGCCGAGGACAGTAGTGCTCCCAACTGTAGGTTTGTTTGGATAGTTTTTCATTTAAAAATATAAAAATCATACAAATTCGAGGGTCGTTTGCAAAAACAGAATGGAACGTGCATAGCACGCACGGATGCACGCCGCGATGAAAGTGGAATCCCTTACACCAAGTTTGTTCGGATAGATTTTCGTTTATACGAATTGCCATTTTTCCAATTATAATATCACACAAATTCGGGGATGTATCGTTGTCGAAAGCAATGGTCCGTTTAAAAATATAATATCATACAAATTCGAGGGTGCACGCCGCCGAAGACAGTCCAGACCTCCAACACTAAATCCATCCCGGAAAAAAAAAAATGTCCGAAATCAATACTGATTTTAGGTATATTTTAAGTTATTATCCCGGGACAGTGCAACGCCGGGTGGTTCAGCTATAGTTATTGAAATATCGTAAAGCATGCTTCTCTTTTAAAATGATCCTTTTAACACATACATCCTTTACGTAGATACAATATTTTTTAAGCATTACTATCGGGCTTATTGTTTGAACTTTGTTAGAGACCTATGTTTAATTTATGTAACTCTTTTAAAAATGACTGGCATTTTTTTTAAATTTTATTCTCAGTTTTACTGATGGCAAATCAAATTGAAGCAAAAAATTATAATAGTCCAGCGCAAACTTTGAGAAGATCTTTCTTAAAATAAAGGTTTGTTCTGCAAGTGCCTAAGGTATAGGGAAATATTTAAAAGTAATGGAAAAATTTCCTTGATCATCAAATTTATAACTGTAACAGAATAATTCTTCAGGAAATACATTCTTATAAAAATTGTAATGATAATTGAATAACAGAAATTATGCAGAAATCTGTTAGAAAATAACTCACAAAAATCATAAATGTGATATTCTCTGACTTCTTTAAAAAGACTCAAATCTTACAGAAGAAAATATCATCAACTTTTTAAAATTTATTTTTGATTACTATTAAATTAATAACTAATAAAATAAATAAATAAAACAATAATTCCAAGTAAAAAATAATAATATTGAATTTTTTTCTCAGAAAATTTAGAAAAATCAAATTTTTGTTACAAATTTTAAAATGCAACTTCTTTTTCATTATTATGCGACAGAGTTATTTTTCGCTTTCAAACGCAGGGGAAAATTGAATTTCATTTTGAATTACCATCACTCCGATTATGGACAAAATCATTGTCCTTGCTATCTATCGCTGCGTTGTGGAGCAGAATCATTTTTTATTCATTTCTGTATGTTATTATCTCTCTCTATATATATAATATAACGCTGAGGTATGTAGCGGCGAAAAAACGGCTATTTCTCTTTTGCCGATGGCAACGAGTGGATTATTCAGAAAATCAAATCTGCTAAATCGAACTTTAGACGGCTTTGTTATTTGTTGTATTAAGAAAACTATTGAAAGTATCGATTCGAAACTCAAAGCATATACGTACGTTATTCTTCTGATTCCGAAAATGCGAATTTTGTAGAAATCGGACGGTAACTTTTCTTAATTTTGGCGAAAAACTAAAAGGTTTGTTAACAAACTATATTGTTGCCACTTTAACAACTAGCTTTATAGATAGATAACTGCATGAAACAATGACAATAAATGTTACTTGCAACAATCGACGAGAATCTTGCACGTGAAAGTATAAACAAATCAAAATATGCAGTTTATCGCACAAAAAATATATTTTTTTAATAAGGAAAATAAATAATCGATATTGGAAACAATACAATTAAAAATGAATATTGACATGGTGTACCGGTATGCCAAAAGTTCGTTAAAACTTTAAAAATTCATTAATAAGCAACAAGTGATGTTAAAAAACTGCGGTTTTCAGGAATGGGATTAGAGGGAGATCGGATTTTTTTTTTAATAACGAAAATATTTTGGTTAAAATATTATTAATAGATGGCGCTGCATGCAATATATGAAGCCGCTTTATGCAAATCAGGCTGTCCATAAAACCCCTCAACGCACGCAAATTATTTATTCGATGCCAGGAGTATGTTATAGTTAACAGATCAAGCGTTGTTGGTTAAACTCTTTTACAAGAACGAGGAATCGGCAACTGGCACAAATTCTGCACGGCAATATGACTAAAGATGAGAAAAGGACCTGTTTCATGGCAGGGATACTGAAGCTTGTCAGACACTTCGCTGAAATTGGACTTTTACGCATAGATATAGGAATAACTAGATTACGCACACGGGGAGAAAAGTTGATTCTGCGCGCGCGAACGAACTACTCCGTTAGAGTGGCAAGTGAACGGCGATTCCTTAATTGGTATAAGAAAATGATGCAACTATGCGTTCTTAAAATGCGCCTACTTTTTTTTAGTTCAGTTTAAGCATTTTTGAATATATAAAAATTTATAATCTGGATTATTTTTAATCAATTAGCCGTTTGTACCTTTAAAGAAATTTTATAATAGAAATGAATCAATCAGAAGTATTTGTGTTCTATCACAAAACAAAAATTATGTAATTTTTATTTATTTTTTCAAGGAGGTTGGGGGGGGGGGGGGGGTAGCTTATATTGAAGACTAAAATTCTTCCGCGGATTTCCATCTTTTATCGACGCAACCCCCCCCCCCCCCCCCAACAATTTAAAATCTTTTTTGCACATTAGTTTCTTTGCAAAGAAAATAGTCATGTAAAATTTTTCTTGCCCACAAAACTAAAACATTTCAAATGTTTTCTTTTCTTATTCCGATTGTTATTCAGTAGCAAAAGTAAATAAATTAACTTTGTTTAAAATTAGGCATTTATTAATTTTTTTTTACATGCTTTCAAATCTGCAAATATGTGACCAATTTTTGCTTATTATCTGTGTGAGATTTAAATAGCAAGAATTTTGTTTTCCAATTTAAAAAAAAAAAAAAAAAAAAAATTGCATTTTTAATGCACATTCTTTAGATTTTTTTAAACTATGCATTATTCAGCAAAGAATGATGAAAACAATTTATTAACCAAAATTTATTTATTTAATTAATTTCATTTAATAAATTTTATTTATTTAAAAATATATATTCAATTATTCTTTATATTTTAAACAAATCTTAATTGCATTTTATTTTAATATATTTTTAATAAGAATATAATGCAAATAATAATGCAAAAAATAATGCAAAATGAATATAACAGCTTTTCGTTTTATTTAACACTTTGCATTTCATTGTTGAATCTGCATTAACTAACATTTTTGTATTTTTTTCATGTTATCTTATAATGCTTTGATTTAATATTACATTCGGGTTTATTTAATTATTTTTAGTATTCCTAAATATTTCAGTTTTTTTTATTTATAAAGTACTTGATTTAATCCATTACACACATTTTACAATGACTCCATTACTATGAAATAAATTTCATTGATTTTTCATTTTGCTGGTATAATTTTTTTAACACTTTCCAACAAAGTTGAAAAGTGTTTATGTATTTGGTTTGTCTGTCTGTGCTCTTACTTGCGTATATATGCACGAATTGCCACACAATATGTTATTAAGGTTTAGTGTGGCATGTTCCTTATTGAAAATGGAGTATTTAATGCTTATAGTTTTTTTACAGGGACACTCAAAAGAATTCCGTCACATGGTCTATGGGGGAAAATAATTTGAGGTTTATTTTAATGATGTTACACAATTTCAAACATATTGAAATTGATATATGTCATTGAGGTGCACTGCAAGAGGCTTATGGTAGAATATGTTGTGCATAGCACTTACTGCTCTTTTACAGGACCACTCAAAAAAATTCCATTATATTACGGTCTATGGAGGAAAATAGGGTACTTACGTATTATCCGTGCCAGGAGATTGATCGCCAAAAATGGTTGCCAAGTACCAATCTTGTTTATCATTGCCAATCATATTTTCAAACGCAGTAATTTAACATTATCAATTAACATTGTTAAAAATGGTAATTAATATAAAATAAATAAAATGTAATATATGTTTATTAAACTTATAACATTGTTAAAAATAGTAAATAACATTATTTTAGTAAAATTAATAAATGGTAAATAGCATCGTAAATAAGAAAGAATAATATTATAGATTATTCCCAGGCATGCACCACGTAGCAAGAAAAAAAATATAAGGGTTACTATAATTACTAATATTGGCTCCATGCTTGGCGCAGTTGGCTTAAAACTGGCACGGATAATATGTAAGTACCGAAAATAGTTTGTGGTTTGTTTTAGTAGTTCAAACATATTGAAGTTTATATTTATCTCTAAGGTGCATCACAAGACGCATATTGTGTGCAGAACATTCATCATTCATTTACAGGGTCACACCAAAAACTCGGTACTGTCTATTAATAATAAATTGCTGGAAAAGCATCTTTAGTTTCTGAATTAATTTTTAAATTTAACTCATTTTGTGTTTATTATTTGATGTGTATAGATTATATAAATCATATACAGGGTAGCACAAAAGTTCTCAACTACATTTCTGTTTCTTGACGAAAATTCCAGAAGGTAAATTTTAAACTGTGCTACACGTTTTCTAACTGAACTAAAATTTAGCATTCAATGTAGTATATAAACAAATCTATAGATCATATACAGGGCTACATAAAAGAATTCGGATATGTGTTGGAAAGTGTTACATAATCTATGTTTGACGCATGATTTTTCGTTCTTGTTTTTCTTAAGTGATAATCTATTCCCCATCTTTCCCACATAACCCCATCATACATATGAATCCAACACATGCGTGGTCTTTTTAAATGTCAGGGAGATTAAAAAAAAAAAAGAAAGAAAGAATCCACAGAGGCTGTTTTTCTTTAACCCTGGTTTGTACGCATAGATATAGTAAATATAACTATTATTACTATATCTATGCTTGTATTAAGGTTGACCACTTAACAGTTTTGTCCGAATGCCATTCGGGCAAGAAGAGTTTGCTTGCTTTGTTACGCTTTTGGATACCAGTAATTTTTAACTGTTATCTTCTCTTTATTAATTGGCTGACATTTTTTCCATCATATAAGCAAACATTTTAGTGCAGAAAAAATGGTGTTTTGTCCTTATTTTGAGTTTATTATTATTTGAATTTATTTAGTTTATTATTTTAATCACAGTATACACTAATTTCTTATAATTACAAGAAATTAGTACAATTTTCATAGTACTTTTAATTCTATGTGTACCAGAACCACAGAGAAAAGGAAAGGAGACTTAAAAAAAAAAATAACGGTTAATGTGGTTCTCAAATGCTCAACAGCGCAAAACTTTTGGACACATTTTTAAATACAAAGACATAAAATTGGCAGGCCTGACTATTACAGTGATTTGGAATTGAAATGAATTTCCCATTTTTTTAATAAATTATTCATAGAGTTATGTGTTATTTGTGTCACATGATGACATGTTTTTCCACATTATCGTAAGAATTTTGTTCAAAACGCAGACTTGATAGATCTTCTGCCATTATCAAAACTAGATGTATAAGAAAAGAAGAACTGTCAATTTCATGAGTGTCTAAACAGAAATGAATTTAAAAATGTCAAAGTATTCAGTTTGGATTTGAGAACCGCCTTAAAGTCAAAAGTTTGTACAATGAATGTGTAAACAAAATGCTAAGAAAAAGGAATTACAACAGAAATTTCCATCCGATAATAAATACTGGTCAATTATAGAGTGCTTAAGCTGGTGGAAGTTCAGGGACATCAAACTTCATAGGACTCATCAACTAAAAATGACTGATTATTTAATATTAAACAAATGATAAAAGAATATTTTTTAAAAATATACATTACACTCTTTATTTTTAAATTAAATTTTCTTCATTTTAAGATTCAAGATATTTCATTGTTGCACTTTCATATGCAGTTAGCATATTTTGATGATTGCTGTAATTCATAAATAGTTCTAACCACAAAGCTTTTTTTTTTTTTAATAGCAGGATGGCTACAGAAATTGTGAAAAAATGTTTCTGGATTTCCATTATTAATGATATGTATATGATATTTTTTTATATATACACCACTTCCTCGTATAACACACTTACTCAGTTTCCTGAGTAATTTTCAAGAAAAAAAAAAAAAGAGAGAAAATTATAAAAATTGTACATTATTCAAAAAGTACTTGTTCACAGTTTCATATATGTGCATATTTTTTAAAAATATAAAAATTATACTTTTCTTTATCACATACTATTATTGGCTTAAATATCACCTGTTTATCGACGAATCAGTCTTGTGTGAAAACACAAATATTTTTGCATTTTTTCCTAATTTTTTAGTACATTTACAAATTCTCTGATTTCTCCAGATTGATAAACCTTCAAGATTTCCAGAACTGTAGTCACCCTGAATAAACACCTTATAGAGTGCTTAAGCTCATATTTCTCTCATATATCTTGAAAGATTGTATTTATAAGGTATATCTTTTTTAACCAATATAGAGTATTTTCAAATGCTACACACAAATTCTAAACTACAATAGATAAAACAAATAATAATGCTATAAAAATTTTTAAGTAACTTACCTGAATAAGTAATTTGTGTGACCAGTGATTTAAACAAAAACAAGATTTCTCAACAAAATTTTATTTAAAAAAAAAGAAAAAAGTTTTATATTAATTCAGTATATATTTATTTTCAGTGGCTCTCAGATATTTTGATATATGCATAGTACAATTTCACTTTAATACATTACACAAATGCTACACCAATTACAAGTTTGACATAATGATTCAATCACATTTAAAAATATGTTTATTTTAAAATATATACAAAATCAGCAAACAAACATTTTAAACATTAATTTAATATTAACTGCTAATAACAAGAACAAAAAACATATTCTGTTGCAGTTTAAAATTAACCTACTGTAACTTGCTCCTCAGATGTATGCAAAATACAAAGTTATTAATTCTGTCCCTTAAATTAAAAAAGGCCTTAGGATCAAATAGAATGTTTCTGAAATCGAATAATGAGTTCAAATGAAAGAGCAAACAAGGTTCATAAGTAATATTTTTTAAAATATCAGATATTTTCAAAATAGTCAACTTGCTGATGATTATAAATGTTTTTGTTTTCCAGACTTTATACAATTAGAAACTACTATATATTGCACTTAACATGAAAACTTAATAAAACAATATTATAAATGTCTTCAGCCCTCACATTTACAACAAAACTGAAGATCAACTAATTGAAAGCAGAAATAATTTGCTTTTTATACTTATTGATAAACAAAATATAGAATGCAGAATATCAAGTACAGTGAAACTTTTATATTTTGTACAGCAAAACTATTAAAATATTCTTTTTTAATTCAAAATTTGAACATAAATTTCAGTTTGTGTGCTTCTACAAAATGTCATAGTTCATAAAAGTTGGAAAATTAATTTACACCCATTTCGCATGAAAATATATGATACATAATATCCATTGATATTTATCACTGAACACTGAAAGCAAGTTATGAGCCATCAAGACCATTGAAATTTAAGAGGAAACTAAAAGAAATATATTTTAAGATGCAAAATAGTAATTTAACTTGAGAACAGTTTTAGAATAATTTAAAATATGTTACATGTATACAAATATACTTTAGAATTTTGGCACAGATATACATAAATCCACCATATTCATAAATATCATTACCTTAAGGAAACTGCAATTAATTAGTCAAGCTTAGAGATTCTAGATATTTTCAATTATAGGACATTAATATTAGATAAGTACATTTTTTCTAGTAAATATCATACAACATAATAGAGAAGACATGACACAGAAGAATACAAAAATATGACTAAATATGTTACTGATTTTTAAATAAAACTAACTTATTACATTTCTGTCGTATATTTTTCCCTTTTAAGCTAATGTTAGTTAATTTACATAAATGATGGAATCTTAAATTTAAAAAACAATCTGCTATAGCTTTTATTAATGCATGGATATGGTTGTCAGGAAATACACTTTCTAATGAATGGGGTATTAGACCACTAAAATAATCTTTATCTATTGTGGATTTTAACACTTTAGACATAATTCTAACTTTCACATTCCCATAAGGCATTTTCCCATGATTAATTAAAACTTCTTCTCTAATACACTTCTCAGTAAATAAACAAACTGCTACAACATCATGTGATGGCTTTTTTAAGCCTCCAAAATCTCTTAGAGCTAAAAAATCACCATGCTCTAGAATTCCATTATGATGCAATAAATAATTACTGCATTCGGGACACTTAATTTTTTTTAGCAATTTTTTTACGACAAATCCAGCAATATAAACAATTATTTTATTTCTATATTCCGAAAGTTGTGGGAGTGTCAGCAACGAAGCATTTTCATCACTTGCTACATCTATAATATTACAATTTTTTTCTGGTGAAGATATATTTATTTCCTTTTCACCAGTCAAATCAAATAACCTCTCAGCAGTAACATTGTTGAAAATACTTTCTGTGACACTAGGAGTGACAGACAGACAAGATAAAAGAGGTGTTTCGCACTGGCTTATAACATTTGCATTTTTGCTGACTTTGATATCATTCTGAACAAGCAGTTGTTTATAAGCAGTGCGAAACTGTACTGCTGAGGGGTTATTGTTCCAACCTCCACGCTGTCTAACACGAGAAAAAAACATCTCCAAGTGGTCTTGACTCATTTTATACAGAGTTATGTATTTCAGCTTATCACTTAGTACTAAATCCTGAAAAAGACCACGTACACTTCGCCCTAAACAAATAAACCCAATAATTGGAGTTTTACGTTGAATCTGGTACAAAAATTTGCCACTTTGTGAATCTTTTAACTTCAAGAGGTAGTCTTCCATGTTTTTCAAAAATGGCTCCCAATAATCTCGATTGCTTACCTTTATAGCAGCCTTTGGACCTTTAGCTAGACAATTTTTAGAGTTAAGCAAATCAAAGAATGAATTAAATCGTGAAATAAAGTCTATAGTGTTTTCACATCCCTTGAATTGGGGAAACTTTGGGGAATTTTTAAGTGTTAATAGAGCTTTAGCTACAGAATTACTGAAAACTTGTACAGCCAAAGATACTTTCATTTTATTTTGAATAAAATTAACATGAGAGTCTCTTAACTTATTTGAAAGGTGCAAGCCCTCAGAATTCTGCAAATCATTAAGTTCCCTAATGTACTTCCAGCTAATACTTTTATTTTCATAAGTTAAATTAAAATCAGCAAATACATTTCTCATTAATTTGATCATATGACATGCATCAGGCATGATGTAAACCCTTTTTTCTTTATCTGCAGGGTTTTCAAAGTAGGGCTTTATCTGCAGAGGATGATCATGTACTTTACACCCCAAGATTTCTGCTGCTGCTAAATTTACAGAAGTGCCATCGAACGTCACAGATACTGTAGTTACTTTCATGTCATGTAAGATCAAAATTGCCTGTTTAACAATACTGGCTTTCTCATTAGCAGTAACTTTATCAGTTAAAAAGTATGCAATTGGTATGGACCATGGTACATTTAAGCCAACCACCATAAAAACTAATACTTCCTTTGCTTCTGAACGCCGTTCAGTACAGACATTCGAGCCAAAACTTATATATCCAAAAAATTCTGCACCATTCCATTCGATGTGCTTTCGGATGGACATTTCATCAAACATAAGTGCCATGTGCACTTCATAATTACAGTCATTAACTCTTTTCTGTAAGGCAGTCAATGCTTCACCTGTAAAACCTGGTGAACCATTGATTACATTGTACCATCTTCTTAGGGATGATGGGCTGGGAAGGGACTCAAAAGATCTTCTTACATGATCATAAGCTTTTGCAGAATAAAAAAAAAGTGAAAGAGCAAAGGACTTTAGTTGATCACTGTAATCTTTTTTAGACTTTGACTGTTTTTTTAAGATTTCAACACTTAGATCACTGAAGTTCTTTTCTAAAAGCTGTGCAAGATTGGAATCAACTATCTTTTTTTCTTTCAGATCTTTAACTACATCAGACATAGATGCTATTTTCTTATTTTTTCGTGTGACTTGCATGTTGGCCATTTTCAGCTTTTTGCGCAGCTCATTTATTTCTGCATCTTTCTCTTCTATAATCATCTCATACTTTCTTTTAAGCTTACGTGGGCTATCTTGAATGAAATAGGTATGATCAGTGCTACTTGTTCCTTGAATCCTTTGATTTATGTTGTTTTGTGATGTACTTTGCAGCGGCAAAACACCATCATTACGTACTTTGGGTGGTTTTCTTGACTTCAGCTCCTGAAAAAATATACAAAAACAATAAGTTTACTATTTACTTATATTTTATGTATCCATTGTCAAAAGTACTGTTTTAGGACATTTAAGTTTTTAATATTTTAATTACAAATGGTTTCAAATTTCTACATAACCGATTATAATTATTTAATTTGAATTATTTTCAAAAAGAGTTATATTACGCATATACAATATCCAACAATGTTTATTTTTGTGAATAAATATACATCTATATGTAATAGGAAAAGATACATTTTTGAAAAAACAAAAAGCCCTAGTTTAAGTTTAAAAGAAGATTGGTTTATTTTATTTTTAACTGATTTTTTGACTGAAAAAAGAAATATTTTTGTTAAGCAGTAAATTTAATGCACATTTGTAAAGGTTTGCCAAAATAATTTAACAATATTTAATATGGCATTTAGAAGTATTAGGTAGCTTTCAATACAAAAAAGTACAAAGCTACCTATTGCAGCCGTTCGGAGGAAAGCAATTCCGGAAAATTTCGGTATATTTTCGATCATGACCCCCAGACCCCAGCTACTCAAATTCAAACCAGGCATTTAATATTAATAACTTCTTTAAACCTGAATATTTCCTTATGCCTAAATATTTTACATACCTTTTTAAGGTGTACAGGAAAATCAAAGATAGATGGCACTGCGTCTTCCTTTAATATTCTTCTTGATACACGATTTTCATAAAAACAATCTGGAGTAAAATGATTGGAGCAGATGAATGTGTGACTATTTGGGACAAAATTTTCTCGTCTAATTGATGATATCCATTTCTTCAAAAGTTCCTTTCTAGCAAATGGAAATCTTAAAAAAATAATAATATTTTAAAAAGAGCAAAAATATATTATATGAGACATAATTAAAGAAAATGAAACAATTATATGCATATTTATATATGATATTTACATACATTTATATGAACATGTACTGTGTTTTTCCTCCAAAATAATCCCATGTCTGAATATTTTTTTTATTTCTCATTTTTCTAATGGATAAGTTGATACAGTAATCGACACACTGTGTTTTATTATATTTAGATACACACATATAATATATATACAGTAGATGCTCGATTTTACGAACTGATGTACTGGTCCCGACCCACAATACACACACACACATACATACATATATATAGTGTGTGTGTATCAATTTCAAAATATTAAATGTCAATTATGATGAATGTTGATGAATTTTATAACCATATCTGGGAAATGGATTTCATAAATACAATTGCACAGAAATAAATATTATGAATACTTTCAAAATATTACATAACATTAAATTGTACTTTTATATTAGCCAGGCACCAGATATATACATATATATGCACATATAATATATATACACACACATATATTTTATATATACCTATGTGTGTGTGTGTATAAATTTCAAAATATTAAATATCAATTTTGAAGAATGTTGATGTTTGTTTTTGTAACAAACATATTTTGTTACATTCATTAACAACACTTTGTAACATGTTTGTTTTTTGATAAAAGTAATAATTACATATACAAGATCAACAAACCTTTAAAACTTAACTAAATGATTACATTGAAACTGCATAAAACAGTTTAAACAAAATTTAACAAGGAAAAAAATAGTGAAAAATCAGTATGTAAAATGGTATCAGAATGTAAATCAAGATGTAAAAAAAAACATCAATTGTGAAATAAAATTACAGTTTCAGTAAAGATGTTACAATTTCTAACTATAGAAATATGGATATGTACCTATGAAACGATATTCCACTGCCTTTCTGAAATCTTTTTGTACAGTTGTAAGCACAGCAAGATTTAGTCATGGTGAAAACACCTATAACATTCACAATACTCTTGTCTTATCAAACACCTTAAAAGAAAAAAACCTTAAATTAAATAAGTGGAATGCACTTTTTAAAGGAGGATATTTGCAAATGTGCAATAAATAAATAAACATGTGTGTACAGTTTATATATCTAGTAGCAGAACTTTCTGAGTCAATCGGCTCAAATCAAAATTTATTTGCAATTCAACAATGTTGAACCAAGCTTCCTATCTTAAGAAATAAGGTACTTTTCGGTTAGCCGGGCACGCCAGTGATATATGTACATATATAAATACATATGATATACACACATACATATATGTATATGTAGATTTGTGTATATATATATGTGTGTGTGTATATATGCATGTATATATATCACTGGCGCCCGGCTAACCGAAGAGTACCAGAAATAATTTTAAAAATTTCCAAATATTAAAATTATCAAAATCAGAATTTTCAGTTTAATTTTTTTTCTGAAAAATAACACATTACTAAATTAAGCTCCATACTTGTTTTATTGCACCTTTACAAATGAAAAAACACAAGGAATAAAATTTTTATTCGCATATATGTAGGGGAGACTGGTACACAGTGGACCACTTTCTCAGTTAAAATTTTTTTTCTCTTTAACTGACAAACTGATATTCATGAAAATATTTTTTAATATTCCTTAAACCTTTATACATTCATCATAATTTTCTCAGAACATAGTTTTCAATACATTTTTCAAAAAAAAAAAAAAAAAAAAATTATATGCACCCGTAAAGTGGACCAGTGTGCCCCAGAAGTGGGTCACACTGGTCCACCCACCGGGGCACAGTGGACCGCTATTAGGTATTATCTGAAATACAATATAAATCTATTTTTCATTAATCTAATTCTTTTTTATTTCCCCTTTACCCACAAAATAACATAGTAATATAAATTTACAAGTAACATTTTGAAACAGAAACAAAATAAAAAATAATTAATTATAATTTGAAAATAATAACAGATTATTACAGAAACAAATGCAATTTAGTTGAAGTTCTTACTTAAGTACAAAAAAAAAAAAAAAAAAAAATCAGCGCACATTAAAATTTTCAAATGAAATTCCAAAATACTTATGAGTAAGATTGCACCTGGAATTTTCTTGAAATACTTTTGGGTCTGGGAGCAACATTATGAAATCATTGACATCAACAACAGATTCATCTACAGTTTCGGGGAAAATAAACTGATCTCCATTAAATTTGCATCTCATGAATCTTACTTGAATAGAATCATCACCAATTAGACTACAGTTATATTTATCAAAGGCAGTATACAAAACAAAATATTTCTTACTATGTGAAATAAATTGTTATTTTTCTTTATTTACTTTATTTTACAGTTAAATAACTACTTTAAAATAATATTTCTTTATAGAAAAAAAGAAATTATTAAATATTTTGAACATTCTGCATTACAGGAGCAGAGTGGATTGTGGACCACTGTGCCCTATGTTGAAGTTTAATAAATAATATTAATATTGTTCATAGCTTTCTTTTAAACATATTAACTTTAAAGTTAAATAAAAACAGTATCTTAGCTTTGCAAAAAAGCTGTTTTATCTTATTTATCTACAACCTTTAATTACTAAAAAAATAAAATATGATCAAGAAAAATTTTACTTTTAGAAGCTCAAAACAACCAATTGGGATAAAATAGTTCAATCTGAGCTAAACATATTTTCTGAAGGCCGTAAATAATCAGTGCAGTGCTGTTGTCCATTAGGATATAAGAGAAGCTTAAAAAAAAAATTAATAAATAAAATATTAGGGGGTGGTCCACTGTGCCCATAGGTCCAGTGTGTACCGGTCTCCCCTACATTATTTCGAGTAATCAACTGCATCACAATTGTAGCAACAACAAAAAAAAATACATATTAAAATCGGTGATAAAAACTCTTATAGTTATAAAAACATATTAATTGTTTCAGAAACTTTATGAATCCCATTATTCAAAATGAAAGTTCTTAAAATTTAAATAGCTATTTAACTAATCACAATAAAATATGTAAACAAAGACAAATTAATATATAAATAACATTTGATCTTTCTTAATTGGATCCCTTTTTTAAAATAATATAAATAACATCTAATTAAAGAACTCAAAGCATGAAAAATATATAGCTATATATATATATTATACTTATTTTTTCGATCACAATAAAATACGTAAACAAGGTTATATTAATATGTAAATAACATTGGTCTTCCTTAATTGGATCTCCTTATTTTTTAAATTATAATATAACATCTATGTAGAGAACTCAAAGCATGGGAAAAAAATTAATATATTTATTTTTTCGATCATAATAAAATACGTAAACAAGGATATATTAATATGTAAATAACATTGGTCTTCCTTTATTGGATCCCTTTTTTTAAAATTATAATATAAATAACATCTAAGTAAAGAACTCAAAGCATGGGGGAAAAAAAATATATATATATATATTATACTATTGCGTGTTATGCGCTGAACATTTTAAAACATAACATAAATGCTCCAAAATCACACACACACACAAAAAAAAAACTTTAGTAACTAACTGAACTAAACGTTACATCGAAATTGTACTAAAAAGTGTCTAACAAATCACAAATACTAATAATACACATATCGATATTTACCTCTGATAGGGTATTCTACTGTCTTTGCAAACAATTACAAAATATCTTCTGAAAACATTTAATTAAAAGGCAAACAATGACAAGATCATAATGTTTTCATATCTACTTCAGGAAAACCAGGGTATTTAACACAAGTTCCACTCGCTTTCTGCCACTCTAATGGATGTTGCCACCGAGCCGCTGCAGAATCAAGAAGTATTGGGAGAATAACATTGAGTGCGGAATCTAGTTATATTACTATATCTATGCTTTTACGATAAGCGTAATTTGCATACATCTGCTTCATATTATGAATGCTAGCGCCATCTATCAGTAATTTTTTTAACCACAAGTTATTTGTTATTGAAAAAAATCCGATCACCCTCTAATCCCATTCCTGCAAACCGCTATTTTTTTTTTTGCATCATTTGTTTCTTTTTAAGGATTTTTTAAAGTTTTAACGAACTTTTGGTGCACCCGGTACAAGGCTTGACAAATGCAGTCGACACTGGCGACCAAGTTTTTTTATCTGGCAACCAAATTTTTTAGTCCCCCCCCCCTTTTTTTAACATAAATTGACCTAAGAAATAAGTACAAACGGTGTTTTTTCTCTCACCCCTACTCGTGCGCAGCAAGCAGTGGTCTTCCTCTTCTCTTGTACTTTTAATGAAAGAACCAAAAATAAAAGGCATTTACCATCTCATGCGTTGAAAATGCTATTATTTTCCGCTCTAGCCAACTAGGATGCCATTTGATTATAGAATTGGAGGGAGGGGTCAATAAAACAGTAATAAATAGTGTCAATCCAGCCTCTGTGGTATCTAAAATTGGAATATAGAATACTAAAAAAGTTTCTTTTTTAAGTTTTAAATCAGATTTTTGTGTTCAGAATTAAAACTGATTAATCTATCACATCATTTTAAAGAATAATAAAATATAAGTGATTGTAAGTAATTCATTTGAAGTAAATCTATAAAATTTAATTAAAATTTTCAAGAATATAACATAATACTAGTTTAGTACAAGTATAATTTAGTATTCTAAACTATCTAACTGATAATTTTGAACTATACTTGTAATATTTTTTTCTCAATTAATTCATAAAAAAAGTTTTTTTTTTTTTTCTTATCATTGGCATATAGGGGGCGTTGTGAATTTTTTACTTTTTCGATTTTGGTTCCAGTTTTTTAATATAAGGGTACTTTCACTTTCAGAACCAGTCCAACCGGTTCCAAAATCGAAAATGTCCGCTTATAAAAATACTGGAACGAAAATCGAAAAAGTAAAAACTAACAATATTAAGAGCCTACATCAGTCATGCAAAAAAGCGCGCAAGCTAATGTTAAGTCTAAGGGAAGGTTCTTGGCAGATTTCTCGCTTGCATTTTAATATTTTTAAATGATGTTTTTTGCACAGGATATGGTCGATCTCTAACGTTAGTTTTTACTTTTTTGATTTTGGTTCTAGTTTTTTTTTTATATAAGGGTACTTTCAAACCGGTTCCAAAATTGAAAATGTCCATTTATAAAAAAACTGCAACCAAAATCAAACAAGTGGGTAAATGTGATCGAAGATCGCTCAAAGGGTTTCGTTTAATATTCCTTTCAAAACACTTTATTCTTTCTTTAATAAATCCAAATAAATTTCATTTAGCAGTAAAAAAAAAAAAAAAAAAAAAAAAAAGTCATGTTTTTTATAAAGTAAAAATTTACCGGTCTATTTTTTCGTTTTTTCAAATATCTAAACCAGCTCGCTATTATATTGTCATAATGATATCTGTCATGCGGACTAAATGCGATATTTAAAAAAAAATAATTTCAAAATTAAACATATTGTACACTTTCAAAATGCTAAAATATTCGAATATTTCCATAATCGGATTTTTATCATGATTCAATATGTTTCTCAAACTCATATACAGGGTGTTTTTTTTTAACTGACACTATTCAGAGCAGCCGGTAGCTCGTTCCAATAACTGGATTGACACAAAATTTTATAAATAAACTAAGAAAACCATTGGGAAAAAATGTTCCAATCACCGCCAATAGGGGAAAATTTGGCGCTGTACATTGAAAGAAAACATCAGAAACAGAGAAATTAATAATTTGGATAAAATGCCATGTTTTATTCATCACTAGCAAGCTACGCCCGCTACGCTGGTCAATTTCTTTTAACGAACCTCTAATCAAACAAAATATTGACATTTCATAAATAACTTTTATATTTTAACAGAATAATAAGGCTACTATAATTTTTGACTCGTACTATAGCCAATATACACGTCAGGACACGTCGCCCTTATCATTATCTTTTTACGCATCAAGGTTTCGCTATGGTACTCCATTGGAAAATTTGGTAATTTTTGAAATTAAATATTTGAAATACGGCATAATCATTAGATTTGAAATTTATATCAAGAAAAATACAATTTTTTACCTTTCAAACGCAGTTTGTCTAACAATTTTCTGACAAATACTTTTTGAGCTATCATTTTTTTCAGTAACTTCAAATGTTTCATTTTCCGAGATTAATCTGGTGCAACAATTAGCGAAAAACCCAGTCGTCAGCAACGCATAGTTTTTTATTAAAGAGGCTGTTGGAGCAGGGATTGTCACCACCAATTTGCCACCATCACTTTTGAAATCGGTTCCGTGGTTCCAGAGATTCCATAGAAATTGTAATTTAGAATGACTTCAGAACGCTTTTCGCTCATTTCATCCGTTTAAATTTCGATTTTTTTTAAAATTTATTCTTAGAGAGCATTTACATCTTATAAGTAACTACAATGCTAAATTTCCAATTTCTTGCCCCTTCAGTATAAAAAAGTCGCAATTTTCGAACATTTTTCGATCCTGCACCCCATTGATGTTAGTGGCACCGACATAAAATATAGCCTATGTTGGAGTAGGGATTGTCCCCATCAATTTGCCACCATTACTTTTGAAATCGGTTCTGTAGTTCCAGAGATTTCATAGAAATTGTAATTTAGACTGTTTTTAGAACGCTTTTCGCTCATTTCACCCTTTTAAATTTCAATTTCTTTTTTATTTTGTTCTTAGAGAGCATTTACATCTTATAAGTAACGACAATGACAAATTTCAAATTTCTAGCTCCTTCAGTATAAAAAATAAAAATAAAAATGCCCAGTTAAACTGAGGGCATTGAGTTCACAGGCTATTCACACTAATTGTATATTATACTCTTATTTCAAAGAATTTGAAATAAGCCCATCGAAAAATAAAGAAATAAACAATATATTAAGGGGGAGTCATCCCACCGTTACCCCCCCCCCATAGTTAACTAATGAACCCCTTAAACTAATCAGGTAAATCTCTAATTACAATGAATATACATACAAAATTTGAAGAAAATCGGATAATTCTGCATGAAAAACCCATTTATATAAATTAAGGCGGGATTAGTCCACTCCGTTCCCCCCACCCCTTTATACTTAACCAATCAATCCCGAAAACTAATCAGGGAAGCGTCTTAACCCAATGAACCTATAAACAAATTTTGAAGCAAATGGGATAATTCTGCATGAAACACCCATTTATATAAATTAAGGGGGGGGATTAGCCCTCCCCCCGTTCCCCCCCCCCTTTATACTTAACCAATCAACCCCGAAAACTAATCAGGGAAGTGCCTTAACACAGTGAACCTATAAACAAAATTTGAAGGAAAACGGAATAATTCTGCCTGAAAAACCCATTTATATAAAATAAGGGGGGATTAGCCCTCCGTTCCCCCCTTTATACTTAACCAATCAATCCCGAAAACTAATCAGGGATGCGCCTTAACACAGTGAACCTACAAATAAAATTTGAAGGAAATGGGATAATTCTGCATGAAAAACCCATTTATATAAATTAAGGGGGGTATTGGCCCCCCGTTCCCCCCCTTTATACTTAATCAATCAATCCCGAAAACTAATCAGGGAAGCGTCTTAACCCAATGCACCTATAAACAAATTTTGAAGCAAATAGAATAATTCTGCATGAAAAACCCATTTATATAAATTAAGGGGGATTATCCCCCCGTTCCCCCCTTTATACTTAACCAATCAATCCCGAAAAACGAATCAGGGAAGCGCCTTAACACAGTGAACCTATAAACAAAATGTGAAGGAAAACGGAATAATTCTGCATGAAAAATCCATTTATATAAAATAAGGGGGTATTAGCCCTCCGTTCCCCCCTTTATACTTAACCAATCGATCCCGAAAACTAATCAGGGATGCGCCTTAACACAGTGAACCTATAAATAAAATTTGAAGGAAATGGGATAATTCTGCATGAAAAATCCATTTATATAAATTAAGGGGGGTATTAGCCCCCCGTTCCCCCCCCCCCTTTATACTTAATCAATCAATCCCGAAAACTAATCAGGAAAGCGTCTTAACCCAATGAACCTATAAACAAATTTTGAAGCAAATAGAATAATTCTGCATGAAAAACCCATTTATATAAAATAAGGGGGGATATCCCCCCCGTTCCCTCCTTTATACTTAACCAATCAATCCCGAAAACTAATCAGGGATGCGCCTTAACACAGTGAACCTATAAACAAAATTTGAAGGAAATGGGATAATTCTGCATGAAAAACCCATTTATATAAATTAAAGGGGGGGGGGATTATCCCCCCGTTCCCCCCCCCCCTTTATACTTAACCAATCAATCCCGAAAAGTAATCAGGGAAGCGTCTTAACCCAATGAACCTATAAACAAAATTTGAAGGAAAACGGAATAATTCTGCATGAAAAACCCATTTATATAAATTAAGGGGGGGATTAGCCCCCCGATCCCCCCTTTATACTTAACTAATCAATCCCGAAAACTAATCAGGGATGCGCCTTAACACAGTGAACCTATAAATAAAATTTGAAGGAAATGGGATAATTCTGCATGAAAAATCCATTTATATAAATTAAGGGGGGTATTAGCCCCCCGTTCCCCCCCCCCCCCTTTATACTTAATCAATCAATCCCGAAAACTAATCAGGGAAGCGTCTTAACCCAATGAACCTATAAACAAATTTTGAAGCAAATAGAATAATTCTGCATGAAAAACCCATTTATATAAAATAAGGGGGGATATCCCCCCCCGTTCCCTCCTTTATACTTAACCAATCAATCCCGAAAACTAATCAGGGATGCGCCTTAACACAGTGAACCTATAAACAAAATTTGAAGGAAATGGGATAATTCTGCATGAAAAACCCATTTATATAAATTAAAGGGGGGGGGGGGATTATCCCCCCGTTCCCCCCCCCCTTTATACTTAACCAATCAATCCCGAAAAGTAATCAGGGAAGCGTCTTAACCCAATGAACCTATAAACAAAATTTGAAGGAAAACGGAATAATTCTGCATGAAAAACCCATTTATATAAATTAAGGGGGGGATTAGCCCCCCGATCCCCCCTTTATACTTAACTAATCAATCCCGAAAACTAATCAGGGAAGCGCCTTAACTCAGTGAACCTATAAACAAAATTTGAAAGAAAACGGAATAATTCTGCATGAAAAACCCATTTATATAAATTAAGGGGGGGGGGGGGGGGAATTAGCCCCTTGTTCCCCCCCTTTATATTTAACCAATCAATCCCGAAAACTAATCAGGGACGCGCCTTAACACAGTGAACCTATAAACAAAATTTGAAGGAAAACGGATATTTCTATGAAGAGTTATCGCATTACGTACGTACATACATACATACAGAACCGGCTGGCAAGCTCTCAGGGCTTGATAGCCAGTTTGATAGCTAAAAAATCGCAATTTTAGAACGTTGTTTGCTCCTGCACCCCCTGGGGATAGTGGCACCGACATAAAATATAGCCTATGTTGGAGCAGGGGTTGTCACCATCAATTTGCCACCATCACTTTTGAAATCGGTTCGGTAGTTCCAGAGATTATCCCCTACAAACAAACAAACAAACAAACAATCTTTACTCCTTTATAATATTAGTATAGATATACACTTTTCCGACGAGGAATTCGACCACATTGAATGTGACCACCATTCTTTTACACCACACCTTGCATTCTTTGTACAACATTTTTGACGGCCGAGCGTAACATGTCACATGGAATAGCCCTTACTGCATATATTATGTTGTCTTTTAAGATACTCAGATTTGTTACTCTACACAAGATAGACTTTCGATTTCAAATAACCCCAGAGCAAAAAATCGCAAGGAGTTAAATCAACACATCCTACAAGGCTCGTAAGAGCCTACGCTAGTCACGCGAAGAAACGCTCAAGCTAATGTTAAGTCTATGGGAAGGTTCTTGCGCGATTTCATGCTCGCATTTTAAAATTTTAAATGATTTTTTTTTTGCACAGGATAGCTGACGCTAATCCCTAACGTTGTTAGTTTCTACTTTTTCAATTTTGGTTTCAGTTTTTTATATAAAGGTACTTTTACTTTCAGAACCGGTTCTGAAATTGAAAATGTCCGCTTATAAAAAAACAGTAACTAAAGTCAAAAAAGTAAAAACTAACAACGATAGGGATTGGCCTCAGCTGTCCTATGCAAAAAAATCATTTAAAAATATTAAAATGCGAGAGAGAAATCGCGCAAGAACCTTCCCATAGACTTAACATTAGCTTGCACGTTTTTTCGCATGACTGATGTAGGCTCTTAAGAGCTTACACTAGTCACGGGAAGAAACACTCAAGCTAATGTTAAGTCTATGGGAAGGTTCTTGACATATTTTCGCTAGCATTTTAATATTTTTAAATGACTTTTTTGACATAGGATAGCTAAGGTCGATCTCTAATGTTGTTAGTTTTTACTTTTTAGATTTTGGTTCCAGTTATTTTATATAAGGGCACTTTCACTTTCAGAACCGGTTCCAAAATTTGAAATGTCCGCTTATAAAAAAAACTGAAACCAAAATCGAAAAAGTAAAAACTACAACGATACAGATCGACCTATGCCAAATCTCTAATAATCTATCCTATGCCAAAAAAATCATTTAAAAATATTAAAATGTGAGCGAGAGATCTGTCAAGAACCTTCCCATAGACTTAACATTAGCGTTCGAGTTTCTGCGGATGACTAGCGTAGGCTCTTAAGAGGCTATTTCAGTCCCGTGAACGTACTCGAAAGCTAATGTTACACCTATGAGAGCGTTTATTTTTTTTTAATATCTCATTTGCATTTTGGTATTTTTAATCTTTTTTTGCATTGGATAGCTAAGATCGGTCTCTGCAAAGGCCTTTTTTTCACTTTTTGAATTTTGGTTGCAGGTTAGTTTTTAGATACTTTCATTTTCAGAACAGATTTTGAAAGTGAACATGTCCTCATGAAAAAAACAGAAAAAAAGAAAAAAAAATGTTTTGGTCCAATCAGGGTGGAAAATTCAGTGGAGAAGTTTTGCAATTACATAAAAGATAATTTTTTGAGCATCTAATCTACATTAACTCGTTGTGGTTCGCATAATTTGAATGACGCCATTGACCGAAAATAGTTTTCTCAGACTACCTTCTTCCATAGCATATGCGACACACGCTATGAAAACAGTAATAAAATCTTTCTTTATATGAAACAGAATAGGATTTATATTTAAAGACATACAAGGGAATTTGTATGCCAAAATTTAGCTCAGTTAGTCAGTCATTTGAAAATTTCTCTTCAGCAATTTCTGTCAATAAGCAGAAATGTAAATATTTTTATGCAGCCTTGTATATGATCTATAGAATATATACACAAAATTAATATCCAAAAAAATAGTTAAAAAGGCATTCCACATTTTAAAATGCAATTCCAGCAATTATTATTCATATACAGTACTGTAACTGAATTCTTTGTGTATCCCTGTAAATGAACGATAAATGCTGTGCACGCACACCCTATCCTATAGTAAGCATCTTATAGTGATCCTCCCAGTAATGTACATCAATTTCAATACGTTTCAAATAGCATAACATCATTAAAATACACTACAAATGATTTTTTCTCACAGACTCCCAATGTAACGACATTATTTTGAGTGCTGCTGTAAATGAACTATAAATGCTGCACATTTCATTTCCAATACCGAACATGCCATAGTAAACCTCAATCACATATATCAATTACATGCTATTCAACAATATTTATGCGAGTTAGAGCAGACAGACAGACAAATTGAATTTGTATACACAATTATGTTCGAAAGTGTTATAAATAATAGTTTATTAGTTAGAAATCGATATTGAAAGTGCAGTGGCAGTTTCGGAGTTATAGAAATATAGCGTGCCACAGCAAGTAACAAGTTCTTTAAGTACCCCCACCCTCTCCCCTCCCAAAAAAACAGCATATTCAAAATGGGTGGACACCCTAGCTCCGCCACTTTTCAATAAATCAACTTGGTACTTCTTTTAAATAATAATTGTCACATATAAATAGATAGGATTTTTTCGAAATATTTCACGTTTTTCGTAAATTTAAGTAAGGAAACTTTTGGGGCTGAAATTTTGCATTTTACTTTGAATTAATGCAGTTTTACTAAAAATACATATATTTTAAAATGGCTACATATTTCACTAGCTTTTGGACTTAAAAAAAAAAAAAAGACTATTTTTCTTGTTGTTCTAAATTATGTCTACGGTGAGTTATCGTGTCTGCCCATCAACTGTCGAGCCACAATTTTTTAATATATCCATTAAAAAATTACAGTTTTCTACTTTAGTGTAATGAATAACAATCTGGAGTAAATGGATTTTTGTAAACACTTCAGATTTCATTTCTCTTAAAAAATCCCGAAAATGTCTTAAATTTCAGGATTGTGAAAGCGGTGTTAACCCTTATATGAAAATCCAGTATAACCATTAAATTAAGAGGTACTTTCCTTTTAAAGAAGTCTTAATGCAGGGGTTGGGTTTCTTCCAGGACAGTGGAAGAAACTGGAAAAAAACAGAAGAAACTGGAAGAAATAGAAAAAACTGGAAGAAATGGAAAAAAACAACAGAAAACAAAACAGATGCTCAAAATTAAAGTATATTAACTATATAAAAGCATTAAATTCAAAACCTGATTATATGAAATTTAAATTGGAAACTTTAATTAATATTAAAAATATTATTTTTGGAAAAATAAGGTATTTTTTAATAAACTTCAAGTTTAGCAGGTATTTACAGGTTATGTTTTTTACAACGTTAGAGGTAGGGGGATGGGATATTTTTTCATTGTTTATGTCATTTCTGTTAAAAAAAAAAAACTACCTACCAATTCTTTATTTATCATATAAAAATGCAATATTTCAAAAACTATTTTGCAACACTTAAAATAAACAAATTTGTAATTATGTATACTAGCATGCGTATCTCAATTCTGATTTTAAAAGATAAATGTTCTAAAAATAAACTCTACAGGTATGCCAAAATTCTTTAAAACTCTCCAAGTTCTGCAAGACTTGAAAGAATGTATTCATCGTTTTCATTCATCCATTTTAACCCCTTGGGGACGAGCGACACGTATACGTGACGCATAAGATGCTCAGAATTTTCGATTATTCCCACCAGTTATTTTTTAGTGTAAGCTTTGCCTTATTTAATGGCAGCATTTCTGCATTCAATTAGGCGAAAATTTTTGTTTTAAAAAACCGGTGGTAAAAGATTAAAAATTCCGTAAAAGACGCTGGTCGCGAAGGGGTTAAGTTGAGAAATTGATTGCAGCATCCTACTGCTAAAATACTTTTGTTTTGTTATATCATGTTGCACTGTAGTATAGAAAATGGAGATTTTAATGGAATATTTCAATGCAGTAATTATTGTATATTAGTTCCCTTAATAAAATGGATGTAAATTAAAAGTACCGTCTTTTATTTAAAGGAGTTTCATTCTACAGTAGGTAAATGATGCACATTCTGTTTCTTACTGGTTACAGAAGTTTAAATAATAAAAAAAAATGTGCCTGTTTTGAATTGAATCACTTTTTATTGATTTTGGATAAATTTATTTGGTAAATTTCCATTATACCAACACCATTGTCGTTGCCAAGCATAATAATTGGAATAAAATGAAATTCATGTATAATAATTCATTTAAAAGAAAAAAAAAACATTGTTGGCACAAAATTGAGCAATTAAAATATAACATTTGAAAATTACAGACTTTCACGAACTATTTTATTAAATCAATACAAATCTAGACTTAAAATAAAAGAACAAGTAAATATTATACAATAAAATAATAAAATAAAGCTCAATTTAAACTACAGGCATGGGATTGTATTTGTCTCTTAGCATTGCAGTGAACATTTCACTTTTTGAACAAAGACACTCATGTTTTGTTTTGTTTTTTAAATAAAAGTTTTGTTATGTATTTAAAGTCCTGAAACAATTTATTGCAGCTTCCTCATCATCTGGTAACTGCCAAATGGTAAAATCCTTATCAGTGTCAACAATAAATATAAGTTACAACTTAATATTAAATATTTTCTATTTGAAAAATAGCAAATTAAGATGTTTTGCGAGGTTATGATTAACTAATAATAATTTTAAAAATTCATGTTCAATAAATAGCAAATCACAATGTTTGATGCGATATGCAATAAAAATTCCTTGCATGTTCAAGGTTGAAATAAATGGCACATTAACATACATTTTGGTATGGTGTTAGTATAACAGAAAAGTACCATTTATTTTATTCACGTATGCAATGATTGGATAGCTTTAGACAGGTGCGTTATCTTGGCTAAAAAACTGATGTAATTATCAATTTATCATATTTAATTAAATTTTTATAGGTCTAATTAAATTTACTTAAGGTTATATATTAGAAAATGAATTTATTTTTATTGTATCTTACAAAATTGCAACTTATATGGTAAATTCCTAAAGAAAAACAGTTTCTTCCATTTCTTCCAGCCAGTTTTTTCCATGTTTTTTTCGCGGTTTTTTCCACTTTGGAAGAAACTTGCCAACCCTGTCTTAATGAGATTGAGAAAATGACCTAGGCAAGAGAAGACAAGTTGGAAATTTATGTCAAACGTAACCAATCAGGTGCGTTTGTACTGTTATTATTTCAATAAAATGAATTATATCGTCTGTTATTATATGATATGATTAATTTCCATAGTAAAATAAGTACATTTTAAGGTGGCAACATTTTATCTTTTGTTGGCATTTACTGAAAATTCCAATGGGCTTTGAAAATTTCAGAACGTGAAATCCATATTTAGACTCTTTTTCCAATTAATATTTATTTCTCTGGAAACATCTATCCAAAAAATTGTCGGTAGATTATAGGATTGCTATAATTAAACAATTTTAGTACACAAATTCGGTTTTTAAATTCAGTAATACGGAAATAATAGCACTCCATCTTAAATAGCACATAATCACCATGGCAACCTAGAATCATTACATGTCGTGGAATATCACTGAATTAATTATGTATGATAGGATTTAATAGAATGAAGAACATGACTATAACTTGGTCATGTATGACTATAACATCATATGTGTCAGATAACTTGGCAATACATCTCAGTCACTTGACGATTAATCCTCGGAAACTGCAATAACATAGTACCGATTTTTAAAGAATTCAAATTACTTAATAAATATTTTATTAATATCTTTTTAAGTTTTGATTCGATTTTCATAAAATTTGAAATGACTCAACAAAATTCTGCAACGATATATATATTAAATTTCAAAACCATTCGGTTGGGTAGTTTTTGCACTGTTATATGCAGACAGACGGATGGACCAGACAATGACTGTAGGTGCTACACATTTATATAATTATGAACACACCTAAAAAACCTTCACACCTACTTTCTGTTAAGCTATTCTCTATTTCATACAGTGTTGAATTCAGACATTTTTCTCCGGGTGAGATGAAGGGATTTCTGCAGTTCTGGAAGGGTGACACTGTGGAGTTCTAGGGTTGTGTGGTTTGCACTTCTTGACCATTGATAAGCATTAAATCCCAAATCTTCTAGGGAAGGGGACATTTCGATGCTCCAGGAAGGAATGTCATCAAAATGTAAATCAAAATATCTTGTTATAATTTGAGAAGTAATGAGAGTAAAATCTATTTCAATAACTTACCAGTCACTTATCATTTTTATGATTGTTTCATGGAGACAGAAAAAGTAAAATTGCATTCTTCATGTAACTTAGCATAAGTAATTTATTATCAAATGCAATTTTAAATAAGAGAGATTGGTATTTTCAATGATGTGTGACAGCAAATTAAATAGAAATACTCTAAACTATTTTTAAAATTTTTACAATTTTTTTTTTTTTTTGTATGCTAGAGTGTGTGATTAAATAACTTTGTATGGGATAAAAAATTGTTGATAAATATCAATGGTATAAATAACTATGAAAAATTGCATCTTTACATTAAAAAATAATTTGGATAATGGTATATTTAAAAAGTCAGAGAAATAAGAAAACAAAAATTAATATAAAAAATTATACATTACAAAAATATATACACTTCATCATCGCTACTTCTCATTTTTTTTTTTTTTTTAAACAATCAATAATAAACAATAATGTTTGTGATAACTTAAAACACATGAAAACTTTTACCAGTAAATTTATTCTAAACTAATTTAAAGTAAAAAATAATAATATATCTTACAAACTTTTGGTAAGATAAATTTATCACACTCTCACCTTTCTAAAATAAAGCACAACATAAGTACATTAATATATTTATTGCAAAATAATATACATTGAAAGCATTGTTCTAACTGCTAATATAATGAGTTACAAGATCACAGTCCATTCATATGTAAAGCTAACATTTTAGAAAATATAGATGGATTGTAATCTGTCACAGACGGATTATAAGTAGTCAGTAGTATTTCATTGACGTCGCAAACTTTACTATAAAGATTATCAGGTTTATCAATCCATGCTTGGTTTTTGATTCCCTCGTTGTTATCCATTTCTAAAGTATTAAGCTGGTAAGCCAAGAAGTTGGCAGACTGAGGATCCATAAACATACATTGTATGCTGATTGGTTCTGGCAGTATTTTAACATCATTCTGTAAAATACAGGACATTATTTAAATAATTTTGTAGGAACAAAGAAAAGATCACTCAAGTTATGAAATAAGAATTATTAATTGAATGTTTAGATTGCAAATAGATAATCTAACTTATAAAGTATACAGCCATATTAATGATATTTCAATTAGTATTACATTACACTGGAGTGAAGATTACCCAAAGACACAATTGTCTAAACAATGCTCATTTTTCTTTTCTTTTTTTTTATTAGATATTTTTGAAAAAAAAATCTACTAATAAATCAAAGGATCTTATTATCAATGCTTAAGATTGAATGTTTGTTGCAATGGGAATTTCTGCAATGATTTCCACAAATTTTTCCTCTATTACTGGAAATTTTGCAAAATGGCATAATTTTCGCATTTGACATAAACAAATTGTTTAAGATATCGATATTTTCAAAATTTTTGTTCACAAAGAGTAGTTTTAATATTTTTTTATGACAACTGAAGTCTAATAAATGAAAGTAAATAGATTAGGAATTTAGATTTATTGCGCACAATTAGCAAAAAATGATGGTTATATGAAGGTAATATGAAGGCTACTACATCAAGATACATGATGTGGTAATATGAAGGTTATATGAAGGCAAAAAATGAAGGTATATAAGCCTTTTTATCTTTCCCAAAATTCCACGAATTTTTTTAAAGTTAATGCAAATTTTCCCAAACTTTTGGAATATTTTTTCTGTGACAAACATTCAACCCTACCAATGCTCAGACGAATAATCATGCTCCAGAAAAAGTGTGGTACTGCTATCATATATTCCTGTCTAATTTACTAGTTATCTTGTATTGCAACATTTAACTTAAAAAAGGAATAATTTTTATTAATAATGCTTAATAAATTTTTAAATCTATTCATATTTTCCACTGACCAAGTTAATCTCTTCCTTCATATATTATTCTTTTAGATTCCCACATGCATTAAAAAATATAACACATTTTTATGTTTAATGAATGAGAAAATAAGTTACATCTGCCTTTCGAATTTTAACTCTGTTAGATACTGAATCCTTTATCTGAAACAGATCTGCCATTTTAATTCTGGTTTAAAGATGCAACTTAACTCATGTCTCTTGTAAATGTATATAATATGCCTCTTTCCCCTTACTTATTGGATCGCAATCCCATTAATTATGCAAGTAATTACAAAAAAAAATAAATAAATAAATAAAAACAGCATTTTTACTCCGTGTTGCTACCACTTTTGATATATCTTATTATTTGCTCATTAAAAAATTACATTAAGTTCTTTTAAGACTTTATTTACTAAGCAAAAAATTAATTAACTGAAAAATTCATCACCCACATTTTTGATTGTCCCAAGATGAAATTTCATTGAAATATATTCATTATTTAATACTATAGGATTCTCATTCTCATGTGTAAGCTTTTTTCTATAATAAGATAATTTTTTTTATAAAATATTACATAAATTAATCCTTCAACTCCATGTTTAGTTATATTTTTCCGTAAAAAATATAGTCCTTGGTTTATGCAACATCTGTTACCAAATATAATTTATTTATATTTCTGTTCTTGTCAAAAGAGTGAATCCCAGGACAAAAAATGGAGTTTATAAGTGACCAAGTTGTCACAATCGTCATTTTAGAATATTTTTTTATGAATATCAGATACAGGAGACTGATTTGCATTTTTCTTAGGAGAGTGTTTTCTCTCTCTCTCTAACCTCTGTTAGCAATTATTCACCACCTTTATTTGGGATTTTAAAATAGTTACAAATAAAATCAATTTAGGCTTGGTAACTATCAAATTATTAGACTAATTGGTAAACCAAATAAAGTGAGTTCTCAGGATAGATTTTTTTTTTTTTTTTTTTTTTTTTTTTCTGGGGGTAACTTTTGTTACGAGGTTACAGATGTTATTCTTCAAAATTAGCTATTAATTCATTTAATTAAAGAATTTTTTATTAGTAAACTATAAACATCACTCCTAACACACGAGGAAACAATATCACAAAATAAATAACTTCTGTCTTACGTAACCTCTGTTATCAGATAACAGAGGTTACAGATGTTATTTTTCAAAATTAACTATTAATTCATTTAATTAAGAAAATTCTTGATGTAGTGAACTATGAACCTCATTCCTAACATATAAGAAGAAAAATCTCTAAATTAAGTTGGTGTTGGCAACTTTTCTGTTACTTATGTAATCTCTGTTGCCTATAAATTATATGCAGACCTGCCAACCTTTGAAAATGAGAAATAGTAGCACACCAAATTCAATTTTATCTGAAGGTTGGTTGCTTGGTGGCTGTTTTTTACGCTGTAAATTTTAAGCTAGCAAATACTAATCAATTAAACGCATGTGTATATCCATAAGCACACAAAGTAGGAGACTCTTTTGTTTTTGTTAATTTTTTTGTTGCGGGTGGGATTGATTAAACATAATTATTCCTATTCAATTAATGCTCTGTCCACTCCTAAGCCAAATTTCTGAACTTCACAGTGAATTTTCTGAAAGATTCCAAGGCAGTTGGGGGGAGGGGGTGATGGAACTACGGGTATATCTTCCAGAGAAAAATGTCTGAGTTAGAGTCCTTCATCAGGTCGAGTAAGCTGATACAACCGGGAGTGGGGCTGTCCACTCCCGCCACTTTTTTTTTGCATCCCTTTGACGAAATTTGCTTTTTTTCGCGATCTTTTGACGAAATTTGCAGTTTTTTTCAAGATCTGTTGATAAAATTTGCGTTTTTTCGATATTTTTCAACGAAATTTGCCGTTTTTCGCAATGTTTTTGACGGAATTTGCCGTTTTTACGCGATTCTCTGACGAAAGTCACGTTTTTCCTGTGATCTGTTGACAAAATTTGTCGTTTTATCGCGATCTTTTGACGAAATTTGCCATTTTTCGCAATGTTTTTCAAGAAATTTGTCGTTTTTTCGCGATATTTTGACGAAATTTGCCGTTTTTTGCAATGTTTTTGACGAAATTGGCCGTTTTTACGCGATTCTCTGACGAAAGTCACGTTTTTCCTGCGATCTGTTGACAAAAATTTGCCGTTTTTTCGCGTTCTTTTGACGAAATTTGCCGTTTTCTGCAATGTTTATGACGAAATTTGCCGTTTTTCGCAATCTTTTGACGAAATTTGTCGTTTTTCGCAATGTTTTTGTCAAAATTTGCCGTTTTTTCCTGATTTTCTGACGAAAGTCACGTTTTTCCCGCGATCTGTTGACAAAATTTGCTGTTTTTTCGTGATGTTTTAACGAAATTTGCCGCTTTTCGCAATGTTTTTGTCGAAATTGGCCGTTTTTACACGATTCTCTGACGAAAGTCACATTTTTCCCGCGATCTGTTGACAAAAATTTGTCGTTTTTTCGCGTTCTTTTGACGAAATTTGCCGTTTTTCACAATGTTTATGATGAAATTTGCCGTTTTTTCACGATCTTTTGACAAAATTTGTTGTTTTTCGCAATGTTTTTGGCGAAATTTGCCGTTTTTTCGTGATTTTCTGACGAAAGTCACGTTTTTCCCGCGATCTGTTGACAAAATTTGCTGTTTTTTCGCGATGTTTCTAACGAAATTTGCCGCTTTTCGCAATGTTTTTGACGAAATTTGCCATTTTTTTGCGATTCTCTGATGAAGGTCACGTTTTTCCCGCGATCCTTTGACAAAATTGGCGACTTTTCTTCGAACGAAAGACGAGATTGATTTTTTTCGGCGATCATTTGCCGAAATACCGATACATTTAATGTCCGAATTTTCGGATTTATGACCGATATTTTTTTTTTCGGAAATCATTGCCTTAATTTTTCGGAAAATTAATTCGCACCAGAATCACCCCTGAACGATCTTTTGACGAAATTCGCATTTTTTCAGCAATCAGTTGAATGAAATTCACATTTTTTCGGCGATACTTTGGCGAAATTTGCTTTTTCCCGCCAATTTTTTGACGAAATTCGCGTTTTTTCAGTGATCCTGTAACGAAATTCGCATTTCTTAGATCGATCCTGTGACGAAATTCGTGATTTTTCAAGTGATCCTGTGACAATTTTTTCTTTCTTTTTTTGTTGCAGAAAATCATAGTTTTAGACAGATTTTCGTAGCATCGTAGTTTGTGGTTCAAAATCGTAGCAACTACGATTTTTTCGTAGCAGATGGCAGCTCTGTATATGGCAATATGAGTATAATTACAAGAGTTAGAGAATAGACAGATAGATAAACAAAAAGAAGTCATAAACACTTTTCAACTACATGGAAAGTGTTATAAAAGAACATTAGCAACAAACACAAAAGTAAAAATTTTCCTCTTTCTTGCAGTTTGGTTGTTTCCATTCTCAGTAATATGGTCATACAATAGGTTTTACCAGTGAAGTGACTGATTGTAGTAAATTTAATTTTTACTTTTGCTACAGATTATAGTGATTGAGATGAAAGCAGAGAACCTCAAATATTGGGTAGTCAGTACAAATGTACAGGTGGAGAGAGAAAAATGATCAACTTTGAAAGATGTGTATTTCATGAAAGTATACTTCTGATTTTAATTAAATTATGATCATAAACCAGAATTGTGACAGATTAATGATAATTTATTTTTAAATTATCATTTTAGATTAAATAAAGTTAAAAGATCAGAAAATATTCTTACGCCATATTTTAATCGGGCTTCAGCAGCAGTAAAAGCAAAGCAAGTAGCAACAGCTTTTGCTAACTGTTGAGTAGGGAGCCATCGATCTTGTGTCTTTTGGCCCAAAAATAAGGTATGTATGCTGCCAAAAGAAGGATCATATTGCACTGAAAAAGAAGGGGAAATATTAAAAGTAAAAGATGATGGCAATTTCATGAATTTAATAATCTCACTGCAATAATAATACAGAAAGTTAACAAGATTTATTCTAGATCAGTGGTTTTCAACATTTATTACATGCAATAGGTCTTTATAGAAACAATTTGGATTGCAGAGCCCCTTAGACCTACTGCATCCTGTATCTTAAAAATTAATAGTATTTAAAAGTAATGTTAAGAAAGTGGATGAAGAGGAGATAAATAGTAATGAAATGAAAATTAAAGAAATATCTAAACAGCTGTGCAATGCCTATGCAATAAAATTATATATTAAAAATTTTGAAAATTACTATAACACTTAATTTATTCTCAATTACCATCAATGCACAAGGTATTGTCAAAATTTAGTTATGTTATGTATAAGATTTCTTTCAAAGTTCAAAAAATCAAAATTTTTGTAACTATACAATGTATTTTAAATTGTGGGTGAGAGCAACAATAAGATCTATAAGATAATGTACACATTTAATATGACACCTATCATTGCTTTTTTTTTTCTTCTTTGCACAAGTTTCTTACTATAAGAAAAATAAACAAGTTAGATTCAATTTGATGATAATTGCAAATAAATGTCTAGTTTTGCATTTAAGCAGCCTAGCTTCCATTAAAAATGCAATTTCTGGTTTTCCTATATTTATTCTACTTTTTGTTTCTCAATCATTTCATTCAAATTTTATTAATTTTCCCGATGCTGCAACAAAGCCTATTGGAAAGTACACATGGAGTCATTAGGACTCCATGGAGTACTGGTTGGAACTGCTGCTTTAAATATTGGAAAAAAGCTGTTTTCTTATATTTGGCCGTTAATAAGAACTAATAATTGGAATATTCTTATCAATGAATAAATTTATACTCAATAATTTTCTGAATATCATGAATGAAGAAATGAGGCTATATGTAAAGAACTGAAAAAATGAAAAAAAAAAAAAGCACTATGAGATGAAGAGAAGTAGAAGTAAAATCTGCGTTTGCACATGTATAATTTTCTTCTCCGTTACTTTTTTTTTTTTTCAATTATAAATATTATATACTTCTATTCATAAATGCATTCAAGAAATAAAAGAGCAATTGTATGACAGCAACTTTATTTAATATTTAATGCAACAATAATTATAGAAACAGAAAATATCATCATAAAAAACATGTGATTAACAGAACAACATAAACCTGTTTAATAGCAAAAACAACCAGAATATCAATTATATTTATTTTAAAAAGCTAAGATATAAATGAAAAAAAAAGTTTACTTTCTTGATTATGAAGTGGATTTTTCTGGCATTTATCAAGATCAAGAGTAGGTTTAATTGGATAGATATTAGGAACAGTCTGATTCTCAGTTTCTTTGACTTCTGCAAGTGATGCAAATCTTTCTAAAGGTTCCTTGGATTTCAACAAAATATCACAATCCATCTGAAAGGCCACATTACTGCCATCTGGAAAACAAAATGTGTAACAAATATTTTAAAAGAAATATTTACAGGCTTATTTTAGCAGATAATTATATTTTGCACAATCATTTATGATTTTAATATATTAGATATTTCACTAAACAATGTACAATGTACTGAGGAGTATTTCTCTGATCTGGCTGGCCAAAACTAGATTTCATAATTTACAACATATGGATAAAAAAAAAGGGAGATACATGATGACGATTAATCATTGTGGATCCATGTGATATCCTTTATTCTCACATAAACAAATAATGTCTTTTTATCAATCAAAACTAGAGTGTTTTGTTCAGTGCATGGACTTTGAATTATTTTTCACTCTGATAATGATTTTTTTTTTCAAAGTTAAAACCTTTATTTTGGGAAACACATGAGATCTAATTGTTATAGTGAAGAGGGTGGTAAGTGTGTATAGTTTTTGACAAAGGACAAAATAATTTTTAGTAATTGTAAAAATTATTTAAAATAATGAATTTTTTTCAAATATTTTTTTTTTTCATATATTTCTACAACTTGAAGGATTTAGTTATATTTCCCAGCAATAAATTTAGACTTTGACATTTATGTTTTTGTTTAAAATTGCTGCTAATTCGCTTAAGTTTTCAAATTAACGCTATACAAATCTTGAAATTCGAAACTATCATGTAAGCAATAAGTATTCCAAACTACTAAATATTGTTTTTAAATTTATATTTATAATATGAACAGTAACCAGAAGCAAAAATTGTTATGAATAGTAACAAAGCAATCACACATGTGTATTTTTCAGTCACTGTGATTGGAATAAAAGTCATTTTTAATTGTTGATAAAAGTGTTTAGAAATGACAGGTTTAATCCATCTTATATTCTCTTTAGATTTTTTTTTATTTCAAGTAATTAATTATATTTGAAGTAATTAATTATATTTTAAGAAAATTTATTGTTCTAAGATTATGGTGAGTTACATATGCTTAAGTTTTTCTTAAAAATGGTTGCAAATTTTGATCTAATTTGATCTAAAAGTTGATTTTTGATCTAAGAGCTACAGAAATTTTATTGATTCAATATGCATTTATTTATTATGCAATCATTTTTATTTATATTTTGTTCTGGAACCATCGAATGTCAAAATAATGATTCAAAGAAGTAATTCAACATCATGCAGCAGTAAAATTTACCAAATATAACTAAAAATTACATTTTCTTGAAAATTACCTTTTCAAAATTAAATTTTTATGAAGATCTGAACTGAGGAACATACAGGTTGCAGCCCAAAAAAGCAAATATATTCATAAAGAAGAACAATGATTTAAATGAAGGGACATTTGAGATTCCAGGGAATATGAATCTATGTAGTAAATTCCATTGAATTATGCAAAAGATCTAAGAAAAGAAAAGATGGAAAGTCTAAGAACTAAGAAGTTCAACAAATGTTGAAGTATCCAAATGTTCTGCTCAATTTAAGTTAGAAAATCTTTGGAAAGAGGGGTGCTGTCTGTAAATTACAAAACTTATTCATCAAAGTGAGCAACAATGGAAAACTAGTCGTTGGGGGCCACCGTAATACTTACCCATCATGGATATGCATATTGTAAAATATTAAAATAAAAATGTGTAAACTACTTATAAAATGCATTGCAATTCAAATAAAATCGTGGCTTGATGATGTCACAAACATTAAAGGCTCGATTACTGAATTGCTTGAAAGAAACAATCTTATAACTCCAAAAATAATAATCCTAACTAGCGGTTTATTGCATCTGATTAAGCATCAAATTTCTAATTAAAATATATCTTTGAAGTGAAATTTGGATGAAATACAGGGTCATGAAAAATCGAAGAGTGTGGAAAATAGGATTCCAAATATCTCGGCAACTAATGATCCGATCGACTTCCTGCTTTATGCAAAATTTATGTTTTTTTATTGTCTTTTATATTCATTTCTTAAAATAAACAATTTCGAAAATTTTTATATACCTTTTATCAGAATGAATATTTCGAGAGTCCGAAAAAATTAGTTCCGGTTAATCGAGGTTACTGAAATTAAATAGGCTTCTTCCCATTATTACATACTAGGTACATACCAAATTGCAAGTCTCTATCTCAATTTTTTCGGGAGATTGAGCGTTTACAGACACACAGACGGATGGCAAAATTTTTTTTCTAAAAATATGTTTTTCGGAATCTCCAGTGTCTGAAACGTGTAAATCTGTCAAAAAAAAAATTTCGATTTTCAAAACGATTACAAGACTTACCCTATACTACGTATGATGGGTAAGTAAAAGGAATTTCAAAAATTAAGCAAAATGAAAATATAAATCAAATATCACTGGTTGTGAACATTAGCATTATTTATTGAAGCTAGCCTTTTCAAAATCTATTAGAATTTTTAAGGAAAACTCAAAATTAGAATAGCTTTCCTTAAATATTTTACAATGGACAAAAATGGACTCCTACCTAGAGAGAGAGTAATACAGAAACTTGCATGGAAAAAAGTATCCAAGACTTTCTTCATCTTACAATAACACAGTCATTAACTCTTTGCACTCTAGACAATTAAAAAACATATGTTGAATGAAGTGCAGAGGGTTAATTTATTTGGATCAAATTTTAGAAAATTCAAGTAAAGGTGTGCTTTCTTAAATTTAAAGGGATTTATGATAAATTCCCAACAAGCATCAACTTTATTTATATATTATTACTAGCAGGCTATGCAGGGTTGTTAAATGCCCGGGTTTTTTCAGAAAAAACTCAACCCACTGGGTTTTATCAGTGTTTTTTGGGTTTTATCAATGTTTTTGGGGGTTTATCAGGGTTGTTGGGGTTTTATCAGGATTTTGGGGGGTTTTATCAGGGTTTTTTAGTTAGAGGTGGTTCAGAATGTTTGAAAAAAATTTACTTACTACTAAATACAATTTAAAGTAACTAATTGATTACAAAAATGTATAAATCAATGACAATAACCAAAATTATGCTTTGCTTTTAGATAAATTGATTATTAGTAATAGTTTTAACAATGAAATTATCATTAAAGTACTATACTAATACTATGATGTATCAGAACTTTTAAACTAATATTTAGTTAAGGATAAAGTATCTTTATTCATTTTAATTGAAGTGATTTGCTATATATAGTAAATATTTTCTCTAAAAAAAATTCATTCTAAAACATATTGATTAATGATGGATTGCAAGATTTTTTTTTTTTTTTTTTTTTTTTTTTTGAGTTGTTTGCATTTCAAAATGTGTTGCTATATTCTTTCTTAGGCACAGTAAGTAACATTTCCTCAGCCCGAGGTAAATAGGAAATTTCGATTTCCCTTAGTTTATGTTGTTATTGAATTAAGTTGGGTGGTAGTTTATATTTAATTCAGCAAAATTTTTTGCAACTGAAACTGGATATAACAAAATTCGCAGAACTTGGAAAAAAATATTTGCTGTAAAGTATTTTTTATTATAACTAATTAATAGAATAAACCAAATAATTCTACATGTCTACATCATTAAATTAGGATTCTCAGCATATGTGATATTTTGTTACAAGTTTCAACTTCAGGATTATATAAAGTATTTTTTTTTTAATAGGAAAAAAATTAGTTTTTGTGTTTGTGATAGTTACACATACTTATAGAAAATTAAGTTACAATTATTTGTTTTTAAAATTGTCATTGGAAGAATTAAGACTTTTTTCCCTTGGGGTGGGGGGTGATAAACTTTACGACTGGTGTACTGACATTAAGAAATATATTACTTATGTAATTTAAAGTTGAAATCTTGAAAAAACCCAGTTGGGTTCTTTCAGAAAAAACCCACCCGGGTTTTTTGGGTTGGGCTAAATCATAACAACATTGAGGCTATGCCCACTTCGCTGATAGATTTTTCCAAACAAACCTTGAATGATTAAAATGTCTTAATTCCACCTTTCACTGTCAGGGGACTCATTCTGTTCTGAACAAACTTCTTTCCAAACGAACCTCCGGAACAGGTCCCTGCTGCCTACGGCACCATATAGCAGGCATGCTGGGCATGTGCTGCAAAAATTAATTAATTCTATCGTCCACCACCAGGAGTGCCAGATCTATAAAGAGCTTGAAGGCGCAGCAGTTGTTGAAGTATTCAGAGCCCCAGTCCCAACCCTTCACGCATTTGAATGCATTAAAATTGTGGAATTTAAATTTTTCGGATATTGAATTTAGCTTTTAAATATTTACTGATCCGGTCGGTAATTGACACGATATTTAAATTACGACCAAACTCCTCCAACTCTCAAAATTTAACCAATGACCTTTAACATTCACAATTATCAGTAACTTTTGAAACAGAAACAAAATGATGTGCTTTTTGGTTTAACTTTGCACTTTATTTTCTTTCTTTTTCTGAAAGTATCTAGACTCTAAAGTATAAATAGAAAGTAGTATTCAGAGTAGTCTTATCCGTTGGCATGCGGTGAATACAGAAGAACCCAAATTCATATTAGATTTCTTTCCCTTTTTTAAAATATAAAATCCAAACCAAATTACATCAATTTGGAAGTTACAAAGAATGTAAAGTCTAATTTGGCTACATATCAGTTCACAGTAGTGCAGAGTTCACGGGTTAAAATTTTTTTTTTAGCTCTTATGAAATTGTCATCCACCATAATGAAAATTTACTCAAAATTGATAAAATTCTATTTGAATTTTTTATACAGAATATTTAATAAATAAACATGATTTTACAATCAGTAATAGAGCATCAGAGTGCCTGATCACTTATCCATCGTGACAGTTGACAGCTTGTTCTACAGAATGAAAAAATAGAGAGAGAAGGGAATACTACTACGCTAGTATAACACAAACTTTAAATTATGCCAATTTTACTCAAATCTTGATTCTTTGGATTTTATTTTTAAAAACCTTCTTTTTAACTTTAATTATTATTTTATTTTTTAAGTGAAAATTTCTACACTTTTTTATTGTGTAGTGAATTAAAAGTTCATCAGCCACACATGGAAATGAAGTGTTTATTTATGCAACAAAACACAAATCAATCAGATATTTTTCCTGGTCAGTAAAATAAAGCTCATCCATTACATTGGAAGGGAAGCACAACAAAACCTCTGACTGCAACTAAAAGTCTATTTTCACAGATTTTATTTATGTACTTATGTGTTGACAAAAAATCACATACAATGAGTGTCTTCCTGTACAAGATTGTCATGTTCACGAGATTTGTCAAGTTTGGCGATATTTGGCAAAATATCACCAAATTTGGTGACAAAAATAAGTTGCCATAAACATGTCCAAATTGCTGATAGCTGGCTAATTTGGCAATATTCTCATTAAAACCATTTTTGACCATAATTAAGAATCTTTCATAATTGAGATATATGTCAAAGTAATATATTTTTTATTTATGGTACAGTAATACTTATAACTAAGATATAATCATATACACACACACATGAGTGACCTCCTGTGCCGAATTGTCACAGAGCTTGGCAATATTTGGTGACAAAAAATAAGTTGGCATAAACATGTCCAAATTTGCAATAACTAGCTTATGTCGCAAAATTGTCATTCAAATTCAATTTTATATTTTTTTAACCATTTATGATCGGCATAAAATTTTTCACTTCGGCCATGCAGACAATGCAGTCCAGAGTAAAAGGAAAATGCACATGCATTTTACTTTTTTTTTTTGTAGGGGGGGGGGTGAAAGAGAAAAAAAACTTTGATTTTTTTTTTCATAGACAATGTAAAAACATGTATCCATGCTGAATTGCACATTTGAAAATATACACAAAATAAATTTAACAAACAAAGACTGCTTTAAATCTCTCCTCCTCAAATTTGAATATTGAAGGGAAAATCAAAAACACTCTAAAAGGCAAATTTATGAAATTAACAAAAAAGGAACTTACTTCGATTAATGCCAACTTCACAAAAAGCATTTGAAAGTTTATTTCTTTGGAAACTTTTAGAGTACTTTCCAGTTGCTGCATCGCATAAATATGACAGTTTTTCAAGTAAACCTGATCTGTAAATAGGAATAAAAGTAAAAAAATTTTTTTCAAAGATACGTCTCTTTTTTATTTTAAATTAATAGATGTTGAAATGCATAACATACAATTGCTCAAATTGATTTTTAAGACAAAAATACAAATTATACATTATTTTTCTATTATATTGAAATAACTTTTATATGTTATATTAATTATTTCTTATATTGATAATCTATGATGTTGTTAAATTTTTAAGCAAAATCTCAAATGAGTTCTGCTAAATCAAAGGATTAACTTCTAAATCTAATAGTATGAAATTAAAAAACTTTAAAATATGTAGGAATGTTTCTTTTATATATTCATAGACATTCACTTTCCTCTTCTTCATTTTCCTCATTATCAACTTTGTGTACCTCATGAATTTTTTCGTACGCTTTCTAAAATACCTGCTTCATTTGGATGTTCAGCGACACATCATTGTCGATTTCTAGATAGTGTTCAAGTTTTGCATCTTCACAATATTTTTCATATTATTTTAGTTTTCTTCATTTTTCTTTTAAATTCAGAAAATAGCAATTTGTCTTCCTCATCACAATCTTTGGCCGATGGATTGCACCTGACTCCAGTTTTAGAAAACCAATTTTTTAATGTTGTTTCATTAACATTATGCCATGATCTACTCAATTAAAAAATTTAGTCTTGCAAATTTACAAATTTCACGTTCTTTAGCCATATGTTTATCTAAGTTAAGAATCCACTTTTCATAAATATGAGCAGTCATCTAAGAAATTTGATTAAAATCAGATTCAATCTCTCATTATTTTACACCTTTAAAACACCTGGGTTTCTTATTTTTTCCAATAACTAGAAATTTCAATTTTGCTTTACCCATCATATTAGATGCTACCATAACTGTAATTCTTACATTACTGTGTTTTCCCAAAAACATTTATCATTTTTAAAAGTTGGTGTTTTAGTGGAAAGGCACATAAAAAACAATGTGGTTTCATCTGCATTGAAAATGTATCAGGAGTATAGTCGTCCAAGATTATTTTCAAATCCCTTTGTTTCCACTAATCACAATCTTTATCGCTCACATTTGCACTTTCTATGCATATTACCTTTTCCTTTATTCTATGACTTTTTAAAATTTATCCAGGCAGCCATTACTTGTGTTGAATTCAATAAGACTCATAGATTTTGCATATTCGACAGCTTTTGCCTTAATTATTTGTCCAGATACCAGATGGAGGCACATTGTTATCGTGTGCCAATAAAATCCACTTCAAAACAGCTTCATCCACATCTTCATACAAACATGATTTAAACATTTTTCTATGAGTGTTACAGTTAACTAGTACTTCACTTTGTTTTAAAATTGCTTCAAGATTTTTTATAATTGTTCATAAACTGTTTGTAGGAATACCATTAATTTTAATGCCACATCTTTTTTCTTGATTCTGCTATTCATTGCATATGTTCTCGCTGTGCATACAGCCTTTGCAAATTAATTTTAAGAGTAGTAAAACAATTTATCCATCAAGATTTTATTTCCTATCCATTATCCAAGAATTTATAGAAACCTGTATGCACAGTGAGAACATATACAATGAATCAGCCTCCTTTGAGTTAACTAAAAATTTGGCATGAGATGCTTTACAGATCTTAAAAGCAATAAGATAAAATAACTTTGACATTTATAGTTGATCATTTCAAAGCACCTGCTTTTAATATACAGGGTGATTTTTTTAAAGTTGTGAAAGTAAAACACTATAACAAAAGAACCACTGATCCAAATGACTTGAAATTTCACCAGTATGCTCCCAAAGCAATGGGAATTTTTTAGGCATGGTTAAAAAAAACTTAAAATCGCACCGACAGATGGCGCTGTAAGGTAGCAGAAACAAAGAATATCGTTTGTTGGAGGAAAACAATGGACGGTACTTTGAGAAACCATCTTCCGTAGGCCCTCTGTCGTCATTGGACCTTTTCTAAAATTCTTAAGTGTCCTAAATTTCCTAAGAGCAGTTGCTGCGCTGTCATTATTCTGATAATACAGTTTCACTAACAATGCGCGTTCCGTCAATTGCGCAGTCATTGCGAGGATTTCCGTAGAATAATGAACACGAGGTGTGCGTACTTCACGTTTTTATTGCCAATGTGCGCGTGCCGGGCGCAAGTTTGTCTCTCGACTTTACTGCATGTACAGCGCCATCTGTCGGTGCAATTTTAAGGTTTTTTTAACCACGCCTAAAAATTTCCCATTGCTTTGGGAGCATACTGGTGAAATTTTTCGTCATTTGGATCAGTGGTTCTTCTGTTATAGGGTTTTACTTTCACAACTTTAAAAAAAAATCACCCTGTACATATGATCTTGTGTTTTTTGTTTATCAAGTTCATTTTCAAAAACTTTTGAGACAATAGTTTATCATTAGTGATCTTGAAAATGTCACCAATTGAGCATACGAAATTTGTTATCTGTTTATTAAAAGGTATTTATAAGCCTTTATGTGTATTATTATCACTTTAAGCCTATACATTTTTACCTCAAATATTTTAACAAATACTCTTATCATTTGCATCTTAAAGTTACTACCACCAAATCAAATTTCATGTTTATAGCCTCAACAGATACAAAGAAATCAAATTTTTAGAATATTTTTTGCTCTTGCACTCCATTGAGGGCAGTTTGCAGAAATAAAATATAGGCAATTTTTAAGCAGAGACTGTCATCATCATTATCCTGCACGAAGATTTCTGAGCAGTAGTTCAATAATAATTGTGATTTTAGAACAATTTCCGCTCATTTCACTCTTTTAAATTTCAAAATTTTTTAGAAACCAATTTTTAGAAAATGTACATCTTAAAAGTAATTACCATGTCAAATTTCATGTTACTAACCCTAACAATTCCAAAGAAATCATAATTTAGAATTATTTTTAGAACATTTTCACACTTAAATTCTTAAATTTGGGGGGGGTTTTTTCTTCTTTTTTTTTTTTAGAAGTGTTCTTACAATTTAAGCTAATTACAGTGTCTTTAACAATATGTGAAAAACTTATATTTCCCCACTTTCACTAAGAGAAAAAAATTATTCATAGATATAAATCACTTGCTCCCTCCAAATAATACAAAAATTTGATACAACAACAATATATTTGAGATAATAAATATGTGATTAAGTTTTTCACATATTCTTAAAATATTTAGTGATTCCTTTTTATCCAAAATTTATAAATTAAAATAATTAATTGTATATTTTAAAATTCTTGTAGCTTTCTGAAGTTTAATTCCCTCCCCCCTTTTTTCTCATCATGTTCAAACCAATTCTTTATTTAATCTTTGCTTTATCAGTTAAAATTACTCCCAAGTCATGTAGGTGTCATAAAAAAATAATAATAAATAATTTTCCTCTTGCTATGTTACTAAGGGTAGCTGCAAAAATTAATTCCATATGGCAGTTAGCTAACTTGGGAATAATTTTAACTGAAAATGCAAAGATTAAAGGCCTGTGATAATGAAATACAGTATGTGAAAAACTTCAGCACACATCATCTGAAAACATCATCAATGAAAATGACACAACTTAAATTTTGGAGTATGATGAAAATGCACCTTATGCACCCATATATCAATTGATGTTGAAATTTGTAGTATAGTCTTGAATTAAAAAACTATCCCTATACAAAGTGTAAACTGGAGCATGACAAGGAAATTATGGAAAGTAACGATTGTGTTGGATAATTTTGTATAAGTACTTGATAATAGCAATTATAGGACTAGAAGAAAAGGACCTTATACATTGAAGACATCAAGTCTCAGTATAAAATTATGGAAATAATAGTCTCAAAAATCGAAAATGAAACAACCCATTTTAATAGCAATGTTTATTAAATAAAGATAATTTTTTCAGTCTGAATTCGATTTAGTATGGTAAGCAGTTTATATTCTATAATCTTTCTCATTTGTGCAGATAATTAATGGCTCATGATCCAAAATTTGCAATTATCGAAGTCACAATGTTTTCAGATATCTGTCTTTTCACTGCTCTAAAATATATACAGACAACTGTATAAATAATTACAAATACATTAATAAAATAAATGCCTTAAAACTTAAAACATATGATCATTTCCTAAAAAAATCTATATTGGAAATAAGTGATGGAAAAATGGAAAGATAAAATGTTAACATAACTTACACTTTCCTTTCAGCCAGAATACCAAACACTCTCTTAAATCCAAAACAGGGTTTTTCTGGATTAAACTGTTTAGGAAGTTTATCTTGTGCTGCATCCCATACAAGAGCTTGAAGAATATTTATTTTAACCAATTCATCCTGATTTGGCAAACTGTCACGACCTACTAATAAACTAATTTTAGTTGGTAAGCCTTCATATGGAACTGTTTTGGTAAGAGCCATGGCTTGATTTTCTCCTAGAAGAAAAAATGTTGTTTTATTATAAAATATTTATACATATCATAATATATATATTATAATGCATATATTATATTTATACATATACACTGCTATCCAAAAATTAAGAAGCAGTGACCGGACACTTTCGTTTTTTACACGGTTTGTCGAATATCTACTGAAATTTTTTACTAACTGTTCTTGAAATTCAAGAACGTAAAGCACATGTTTGACTTCAAGAACAGTAGAAACAGTATATTGCAATCAAACAGTATATTTGATGAGATATGGGCAATTGTATGAAATAATTTATTACTGCACATGCACAAACTATACCAAAGATTTTTTTTTTCATGATTTGGTAGTCAATTCTGTAGAGTAACTCATATAAAAAGACAAGTCAAATATCGTGAAAACTCAGAAAGATGCCAGCAATACAGTGAGCTAATTGACTAATTCGGGGAGGGGGGGGGGGGGGGGAATGCCATTTGATTATATGGGGATATATTATATAAATTATAATCAGGGGAGCAAGTCTGAAACAAGTAATTATTTTGGAAAATAGAAACCTCTTAAAAATAAATAAAATTTCATTTGTTAGGCATGAATCCAAATTTTTGAAAAATAAAAATTCTTGGACATATAGAAAAAGAAAAACATTTGTGATTTTAGTGGAGTATGTTTCTCCTTTTTTTAAATCGCAAATAATGGAAAAATATTGCTTAAGCAAATTTTTATGATTTTCTTTAATGGAGAATCTTTCTTGAAAACGAACTTTGCTTTCATCTTTCTTGATAAGCTGACGTATGGTCACATGAATGCTACTATGCCAATGTGAAACAGTATGCATATTTAAAACGAACTGAAGAGGAGAAAAAAAATATCTTTATGTCTTTGCAAGTTGCTTACTTGTCGTATGGATGTTAAGTTGCACTGCACTCAAAATATTTAGGGGTTTATGCTTATTAAGGATTCTAAGCTTAAAGTTCTAGTTCTGTAACCTCCCCTATCCACCTCGCAGCTACAGAAAATCTTGCCGAAGAAAAAAGTCGGAATTCAATATTGAGCTTGAGGAACCCTGGCGGTAAGCTCACAGACCACAGTTTAAGAAACACTGCTCTAGACTAAAGGTGTCATTATAAAAATTACTCTGTATTAGGGTGGGCCGAAAAAATTCAAAAAAAAAATTTCAAGACGTAATACTGCAGAATGGGTAAAAAAAGAAATAATTTCGGTTTATATCTTTCAGTCTCGCATATGCTGTAAAATTTGCTGAAATGTGGAAAAATTCACATTTTTACAAAAAAATTTTTAATTTTTCAATCAGCCTCTTCATGAATGTAATAGCTGAAATTCTTATGTATTAGAATAACAAAACATAATGTTTAAATATTATTTAAATCCATCAACATCTTCCGGTCGCACATTGCCTTCAAAATTAATGAAATTTTGAAAAAAAAAAATTACAAATAAAGGTAGATCGCAGTTCAAGGGAAAAAAATAACAAAACTTACCTTTTTTTTTGTTGTTGGTTTCCTTTATTGAATACAAGTTTAAATGTTTAAAAACAAATTATGTTAAAGCATTAGTATTATTTATAAACATATTTTCTTAATAGAAAAACTAAGTTTCATGTGAACAGAGTCGTAAGTCCAAGAAACTCATGTGGAACAATTGAACATCACCGTTTTCACTCATTCTTAGCTAAAGATATGACCTTGACAACAGAGTCGTTTTAATAAAACCATCCCTAAACTCAGCTCCACAAACTTTTCCTGAGGCTTTTGTTACAAGTCTGACATATCATTCAACTACTTGTGTGTAAACAGTGAATGTCTGGAATGTTATATCCCAATTAGGGACTGAGCCACCTTGAATATGTGATTTAATCTCATCTTTACTGATATCCTTTAATAATGGGGGAGAAGATAAATCACAGTCCATCCAGTTAATTATATCCAAGTAGTCTTGAGCCTTGAAATTGAGTTTTGGCGGCATGACTGTTCTGATAGTTGTTTTCTTTAGACCTAACTGTCTCGGTTTTAGAATTCGTCAAAGTCCAAGCTCTCTTATGTGTTTTGAAGTGTCTTGTATCATGGCTAACATTAAATGTTCTGGATGAGTGAAAAATTCATATCGTTTGATCACAGGGTCGACAATATTACATAAATCTTTAGGCAGGTACCTTGAAGATTCTATTGCTTGGTACACAAGTTTTGGTCCTTCTGTAAAGTATTCACTTGTTTTAATTCTAAACCACATTGGCATGTATGACTTCAAAATAAATATAACTATTTCTTGAAGTTCAGGTGTGAAGGCTTTCTTCACTTAAGGCTCTGCATCAGTAAATTTTTCTTTGGGATTTCTGTCCTCAACCAGCTTCTTCATTCCCCCTTTCTAAACACGCCCATCTCTTTCTTCGGCTGTCAACGCAGTAAGGGGTAGAAACAGGGGTTCTAGAATCCAGGAAGGGCTGTAAATAGCTTGTGGTCAGCGTCATTCCCATCTCGTAGGAGATAGATTTACCGGTTCAACGCATAAAATGCTTATCCCAAAACCAATTCCACTGTTGGTCATTTAGAACTTTGTTGTTTTGCTATAATTGTTTTATAAAACAATTTCCAATAAATATTTTCCAAATTTCCAATAAATCTTTTATTTGATTATGTATTTCTTTTATTATCATAAATATAAAATATGTAAATACAAAAAATATGTAAGACGAAAAAAATTACACAGGAATGATTTACCGTACATACTCCTGTATAGGTCGACTCGTGTATAAGTCAACCCCCCAATTCTTACACAAAATTTTGAGAAAAAAAAATAATTTTGGTGTATAAGTCGAACTACATATTTGGTAGTATGCTGAAAAATGATTTGTAATCGAGGATAAAAAAAAATATTAATAAATTTTCATTAAATTAGTAAACATTTTTTACGTTTCTAATCAGATTTTTTTTTTTAAATTCAATGTTTTAAAACTGAAGAAGCTTAAACTATTTTGAATTCTATTCACATCAATTTAATGATACTTAAAACGAAAAAAAATCTTTGAAAAATCTATTCAAGCCTTATTTACAAAGGTAAACAACTTCTTAGAACTGCTAAAATATACATCTTTGTATTGTAGGACTTTTAGGAGAGAAATCTAGAAGCATTTTCAAGTTGAACTCTTTTTAAAAAGGGGGTTAAAATGCTGAAAGGAATGCCCCTGTATTGAAGGGAATTCTATCCCAAGAGAAAATGGGTGTAAAACAATTGTTGAGTTTTTTTTTATCAATCACAGGGAAATGACCATTGTCCGCTTTTTGCTTTCTCTCTAACCTAATATTTCACACTTCTTCCAGAGTGTGACATTTTTTTTTTTTTTTTTTTTTTTACTAACTCGTATATAAGTCGACCCCCCCCCCCCTTTTCAACTCCCAAATTTTGTCTAAAATTCTTCGAATTATACATGAGTATATACGGTATGTATAAAGCCTAAAATATATTTTATTTCCGTATAACTAAATACACTATTTCAAATTTATACGGCAGCATCAAGCGACTGTAATACCAAGAAAATTGTCACTGAATATACTATAAGCATAACATAGATTTTTACATCGATGGGGCAAAGAATAACAATAGTCATGTCATAATTATGAAAGTATAAGTTAGAATATAACATATAGCTACAGTAACATATAAATATAATAAATTGTATTAAATTATTGTAAAATATTTATAATTAAAAACATATTATAAATAATTTATAACCTGATAACCTCTTTATTCAAAACATATTTTTTACTATGCTTCTGTATTTTTTATATTTATTTTAAACGATATTTAATTTAAACGTCAATAAAAATGGCACCAATCTTTAAAGTTTTTTGTTGATGATATTTTTTGTACTTTTTAATAAAGAAGTGAACCCTGTACAGTAAATATTAAACCAATTTATGAATCAGTTTTAAATGAAGCCTTCAAAATTAGAAAAAAAAGGTATTTATTTTGTCAGTTGATCAAAATGATTTAATCTTCACTATATCAGTTTCTGTTTTTATGAAAAATTACAAAGGCGATTAGAAACTGAAAACTGCAATACATTTATTGACATAACAGATTAAATATCGTTTAAAAGACATATTTTTTTTCTCAAAATCCATTAAATCAATCTTATGATCGTCTCCAATTCTACCATCTTGCAATATTAGATTTAATATTTTTATTGATATTATGGAGCATTTTGCATATTTTGGACTGAATTTGTCTTCTAGCGCTCAAAGAGGATTGCGGTCAGATTTAAATTTTTTGCACTTTTTGTACATAACTTGGAATTTTGTTTCCATTGATGCTCAATCTCTTTGGACAACTTTGATACATGTTGGTACATATATAATAATATGTATTTCAAATATTCGCATATCCTTCTTTCAAATTGTTTAACATTTGTTGCTTATAATCAAATCAAGATGGAAGGCACAATTTGAATAATGAAAACAGATGTAAAAAATTCTCTCCTGGATAAATTCTTAGAAAAGTTAATGAACATATTTTAACTTTTTTTGTTTATTGATTTTTATTTGCTTCACCTTATTTTAATTTTATACATATGTTGTTTATCCAAATTTTACCCGATGCACAAATAGTCAAATTATGAAACAGCCTTTATTTATTATTACATAAAAAGAGACGCAGTATAGGCTAATATCAAAATAGTGCATATTAAAAATTTTAAACAATTCAGAAAGACAAGTTCATGATACGCATAATAATCAAATTAAATATTTTGCATCAAAAATGCATTGCATCAAATCCCCCATAAAAAAGTATCACTATACCAGAAATACCGTAGAGAGAGAGGGGGGAGGAGGGGGGGGAAGAGAAAGGGGGGAGAGAGAGAGAGAGAGGGAGAGAGAGTTACATGAAAAAATATCCTAGTTGCAAATAAATAGCATATTGAATGAATCCCTATTCATTATGAATATTTCTAATTTATTCTTCAGAAATGTTTATACATTTTAAAACTTTTTAGTGAAATATTCAAATGGATTCCAGAACAGTAAGATTAAACTATTCGAAATACGTGAGTAATATTTCAAAAAGTACTCTTAATAAGCAAACAAAATTTCATTTAAACTGTAAATGACATAACGATTTTTTTTTTGCGGGGGGGGGGGGGGGGGGGGGGGGGGGCTTTTACGAGCTACAAATCCCCGTCCAGACCCCACAGATTCTAAATACGTACTAATTTGCTTTGTTTTAAAAGTATCACCCGATTACATAAGATTGAATGACCAGTGGTGATCTTCTGTAATCGGGTTGCCATTCATTTCCATTTAACTGAAGATTTTTCGGTTCTCAAGACTGCATTCATCACGGTCATGACAGTATTGACGCCTTATTTCGTGACTGATTAAGTAAGTTCTATCACACATTTAAAAATCAGCAAAATTGAAAATAAAACATGTCGCTGCCTCCGGACTTTTATAATAACGTCTAGAAGAAAAGTTTTATTTTCAGACGCTATAAGAAAATCATTTTAAATATGACATAATTTTTCTTATTTAATGCATTTTGCTTGTAATAATTTACTTATTTTAAAGTTTTTTTTTTCTCTCGTTTATTATTCACGAGTATTAATTTAATGTTACTCAGTTGAAAGTGTTTGGCAATATTATTATTTGGGCTTTTTAAATATAGCATAATTTTCTCCATTTAATGCTTTTCACATGTAATAATTTAATAATTTTAAAGTTTTCTTGTATTGCATACATTTTTAAACAGACAAAATATTTGTAAATAGCAATTACATGTAAGTAAATATGAATATGAGGAAAAACTTGAACTTATATGAACAAATCTACTACTTATCACATTTATATATAACTAACAGATCAAATAAAAAACTATCTTAATAATTTAACAGTAAAATATTGCTAATTAGTTATAGGATAATAATTTAAAACATTTTATGAAATTCTATTGAATAACAAAAATCTCATAAAGCAAAACTATATAATTAACTATTTATTATTATTAATTGTTATTTTTTTAAAAGAAAGAAAAACAAAATTTTTTTAAATATTAATTTTTTTTAACTTTTCAAAAAAAAAAAACTTATGTTTATTTTAACTTAAAAAAAAAAAAAAAAACCCAAATCCGGGTTTTTGCTATAACTCTGCCAGTAGGCGATTAAATTTTGAAATAAGATTTTGGCTTTTAAAAAATATTTAGTTTAAGAAAAAAGTTTTTGAAAGTAGGGGGTGGCTGTACATTTCTTTATAGTGAAAATGAGGGGGTCAGGGTAAAAAAGTGCCAAGCCACAGTTTTTGGTGAAACAAATCTAACACTGTAATCTGTTGCCTAATATTGTAAATTACAAAATCTAACATATATTTTTTTTTCTAATGTCACTTGATGGCAGCCGTATGTGACAGGTTTCGTTTTTGCCCCAGATGTTTATGCCCCCAATGAAGATAGCTAATTTACAAAAAACGTAATAGTAATATCATGAAAGTAATGCCATATTGTTACTCAGAATATCTCAAATGTTACTAAGACATTGGCGAAGAAACTTTATGTTATATATCTTGATTTGAGTATTTCATCAAATTTTCAAATTGAAATATCTCAGAAGTTCACAAATGTGGCTTGGCACCCTCTTGCCTCGATATCCTCAAATAAATTTCGAAAGTGTTACATAGGTAATCATGCTTTTAAATTTCATCATAATTTAATATATAATTTTGCGATCTGTGAAGAGAAGCCGGTTGAACGAAATCCAGGAAAGAGCAAGAGTTTAAAATTGGTGTGTCTGTGGGAAAAAGTAAAAAAAAAAAAAAAAAAAAAAAAAAAAAAAAAACGTATTAAAAGTACCATGTCATAAATTATTAAATAGCCCGTAGCAGAGTCCTGCATCGGGTCGGGTAAGTAGATTTTACGACCCGTGGTTCGGGTCGAATTGACGCTAATTTGTGTCGTTTCGGATTGGTTTGGGGTTGACTTTAAATGTTTCGGGTTCAAGTCTAGTTGATCCGATTTATTTTTCAATATATATATATATACAGTCAAAGCACCTTATAACGAAATCGAAAGTACTCCGACGATTTGCTCGTTATAACGTGCTTTCGTTAAAACATTATAACGAATTACTTCGTTATATAGTAAGAACGCCAATTATCCCAACTATTATGGTCTGAACGTAATCTGAGTATGCAGAATTCCATATAATGGAGACAATCATAAAAAAGGACTTTTTATTACATAAAGATATGTCTTAAAATAACGTTTGTTTAATAAAAAAAGCCAGGCCTTATGTATTCATATTATATTAAGCCTCCATAGTAAGGAACATTTTTACTACAAACAGAACAATACACAGTCATAACACAGAATTTTTATTTTGAGATGATAGATCTGGATGACTGAATTTCAGATATTATATATATATATATCTTATATATATCAGATATTATATATCTTACTATGCTACACATAAAAAAACGGGCAAATTTAAATGTAAAAAAAAATATTATAGATTTAATTCTTTTAAAGGGCCGTTTTACAGTTTTACATACCTATAGGTTTGAAGAATGGAGTTAATAAGCTCTGCTTTCTTTTCTTAATAGCATTGACTAATATTGTACACCCTATTTTAACAACATACATGTTAATTTCATTCGTTAACAAGTTTCCATTGTACATGTAACGCACAATTATATGTAAATACTCAACTGCATCAGATGGTAAAATCTTCTCGAAGGATGTTTTTTTCAGGAAGAGGAATTCATTCCTCATCCTCACTGACAGTGCCAACGCACGCCTCATCTTCTCTACTTTTTTATGATATTCTCTTCATTGAATTCTTCATTTCACATTGTATTTGAATCAACATTAACATATTGATCAAATTTAAACTCGGAAATCAGATTTAAAAGCATGAAATCAGTTCATCTGTATTTTCCAATTTAGGTAAAGAAACAGTTTCATTATTATCTGAAGGTGATGGGGAAAATATCGAAACTGAAAAAGCGTTAACAACAGAACATCGCACCAAGCTTTATTTATCAGATAAATTGCTTTCAGTTAGTCTATTTTTGTTTATTTCGTGTCTTCTGAATTCACGATTATTTTTTCACAAACACCTTCCAGTATTTAGCTTTAAACGAATGAATAACACCTTGGTCTCATGGTTGCACTTTAGATGTAGTGTTAGGTAGTAAAAAAAGTAATTTAATAAATTAAATACGAACAGAACTCGCATGCGAAGAAACGTTGAAACGGTGTCTAAAATAAGCAGAACGTTTGGCTTTTTGCATCTATTCGTCAAAATTTAAAATCCATTCTTTAAAAAGGTATTTCATCATGCAAGCTTTTCAATTATGCATGTACATTAATGTACATGCATCGCTTATTTTAACATTATTTTCGACACATTTTATAATTTCAACTTTCTTTTCTAAACTCAAACATTTTTTTTTTTTTTTTTTTTTTTGACAGACATAGCCAGCTTACAAAAAGTTTTAAAAATTAACACGCAATAAATTTACAGGAAAAGAAAATGTCAATGAAATAAGTCATCAAATAAAAAATAACATAATTCCAGTTCAGCTAAGCTGTCGCCCCTCTGTCTGTCTTAAAACGCCCCTCCCCCAAATCTATCTTGGAAGTATTGAAAATATGTGATTGGTCGTAGAGAAAAAGATTGAAGTTTATCTCATGAAAAAAATATCTGGTATCTAAGAAATAAAATTATATTTCCCGGCCATTTTTTAGGTAAAAAAAAGTAAAAAATTCGCTATATCGTTTTTTTTCTCACTTTGCATGCTCGAATTATTTTCGTTATATCGTGCTTTTCGTTATAAATATTTCGTTATATCGTTTCGAATTCAGTATTCTTTAACATACAGACCAACTAAATGGTTATCAGCATTTCGTTATATCGTGCTTTTCGTTATATCGTAGTTCGTTATAAAGTGATTCAACTGTATATATATATATATATATATATATTCCCAAATGAAAAATAGCCCCACCAGTGGCTGAGAGGTTCTGCTCTCGAAGCTGGTAGACGGGAGGTGCTGGGTTCGATCCCAATCGCGCCCGTCGGCCTAATCGTTCGGAGTTTTCGTGGTTTTCTTCGAGCCGTGGATTTATCCATGCGTAAATACGGGTTAGGTTCCCTTAGAAAGACCCCCACGAATGGCACTCTCCCCGGGCCTATATCCCAAGTGTAGATAATTGGCCGTCAATAATCAACCCAACCCAACCCAAATGAAAAATACTAAGTAGAATATTAATGAGTGTATATATGTCTATTTTTATACAAATAGGATAATATTGATATTAGAGGCATAACTTCAGACTACTTTTCCATTACTGTATTCCAATGTGTATTAATTTTCTTTCACTTCCGGCTCGGATCGGATAAGTTTCGGGTCAAATTGTGTTGAGTTTTGGGTTGATGATTTTTTTTTTTTTTTTTTTGGGTTGGGGTTGACTTGCAGAGGTCAGATGTCAGGCACAACCCTACTCGTGGTGTACTCTAGCCTGTAACTCATAATTGTATTTTTTCTTTTCTCATTAAAAAATATTCTTGTTATAAATTTTCATTATTTTATTATTAGTTAAAACATGTTTTAACGAAATGTGAGTGTACTATGCCAGAAACCGCTTCAAAAACCTTTCGAATGATACCCCATCGTAATTTGTGTATAACTGCAATTTGTGTATAACTAAATATGCTATTTCAAATTTATGCTGCAGCATCAAGCGACAGTATACCAAGAAAATTGACACTGAATATATAACCAACATAGGTTTTTACATCAATGTGGCAGAGAATTATAATAATCATGTCATAATTGGGAAGTATAAATTATAATATAACATATAAATATAATAAATAATAATTTATATTAAATTATTGTAAAATATTTATAATTATAAATATATTATAAATAATTTATAATCTGATAAACCCTTTATTCAAACATATTTTTTACTATGCAAGATACCTTCTCTCTGTACTTTTATCTTTATTTTAAAAAGATATTTAATTTATTACGTCAATTAAAATGTTGCCGATCTTTAAAGTTTTCAGTTGAGATTTTTTATACTTTTTAATAAAGAAGGGAATCCTATACAATAAAGATTAAACTTATATATGAATCAGTTTTAAATAAAGCACTCGCGAAAAAAGAAAATATATATAATCATACTTGTGTGTATATATATATATATATATATATATATATATATATATGTATATTTCTCTTAGTTTGTCAAAATAATTTGATCTTCACTATATCAGACTCTGTTCTGTATTAACAATTACAAGCATACTGAAAGCCCATGCGTTTCCAATATCTCACCCTTCTCCTGACCTGTGTGATGTCAAAGGTCAAATGTGGTCCTCCTCCTGCCTTGATTTATTGCTTAGTGGGGGAATGAAATTTTCAACAATTTTCAGCTTATTTGTCTATTATCTAGAGTTTAAATAAACTTAAACGATTTTTTTTTTATTTATATGAATAGATGAGACCATGCACTTTATTTCAGTGTTTTCCAGTTTTTAAAACTCCAAATAGTTTTGGAGTTATTTAGTTTTATTCACATCTCGCTGACTTCTTAAGACTTTAGCAATAAATTAAAAATATATATATGTAATTTAGAAATATTTTGTCCACACAGAAAGTAAGACACATCCTTTAAGAAGAGGATACTAAAAAAATAAGTCAAAAATATTAATTTCCTAAAGAGATTTTCGACAAAAACGAATGGAATCCGCGACCATTGGTTTAACATGGCAGGGGGAAATTTCAAATCTTACTGATGCAGAGCCTTAAGTACAATCTGAGAATTCGATTGACTGTTGTCAACCATCTCGAGTGTGACAAAGGACCAGGATCTCATACAGCCAAATCCTCTTTACAGTTTCCCAACTTTACTGCCATGGAAATATTGAGTAGATATTGCTATTCCTTACTTAATATACTTCTTTCTATTGAGGGGATCTGACAGTCAATATTCTTGAAGCTAATTACTGGACGCTTTTCGCAGCCCCTCCAATTTTTCCTATTCCGTATACTTGTAATAAGTAAACAAACCTTCGCTCAATAGCAGGTATTTGATTTGATTTTGCACAATTACAGCTGATAGTTATATTTACATAAATCAGGGGTTTTGTTACAAATGCAATTAACAATAATGGGGCATTTACGGGAGTACGCAGTTGACAAATTTCATCAAAACATTTCACTTCTGGATACCAGTATGAAATTTTAAACAGTGCTTATATATATATATATATATATATATACTAAGAAACAAAAATGTTGGAATTACATGTAACCCTGTTCTTATCACTGCACACATGTTTATATTTTTTTACATTCATAGTCTAACTTTTATCCTTATTTAAGTACTTTATGTTAAAGCTTACTTACCTCTCTTTAAGATCTATGTAATCTATATGAATATCTCCTTCTTCACTTGCTTTATTCTTTATTTATCTTTCCCATCTCCTTAAGTTCAGTTCAGTTTTACTTTTATTTACAGTTTCTAAATATTGTTTTACTGTTCACACAAACAACACATTTTTGATTTCAAGCTCTTCAGAATTTGTTTCACCAACCAACCCTTCAATGACGTCATCAGCTGGAGACAATTACGTCTCACTTGGATCATTTGCATCACACCCCTTTTTCAGCGAATCAGACTGCGGCTGTTGGAGGTGTGTCTCTGGTGTGCCGTAGTGAACGCATTTTAGTTCTCTTTGCCATATATAACCACTCAACTTTCATTCAAATCGGCAGTATCTTGGATTGTTTTAATATTGTCTTTTCGCTTGACGAAGTCAGTGTGTTTGTTACTGGAACAATGTTTGTTTTAACGCAGCCTTCTTTTACAAGCTGTTTTTAATTAATCAAGATCTTTTAGTCCAAGTTCCTCTCCTTGAGATGTCTACCTAGTATTTAGCCTCCTGTCTCTTTTATCAGCGTTGGATTGCGATGTCTCTATCATAACTCTAAGCAAGAATGAGCATTTAAATAGACAAAGCTCCTCTGGGAACAAGCATCATTTGTTGACAATTTTTCTTTAGCGAAAGTCTCTGGAGGGAGGAATGGGAAAGTTTACTTTCATAAACTTTGGTAAAGATATTTTCGTTTAAGCTGTTTCACAAACATTTCGTCGTACGTTTTTTAATCTTGCTATAAAATTTTGTGTTTTATCTAATGTTGCTAAAGATATTGTCTCCTGTGTATATTGAGAAGAGGAAGGTGATTGATTATTCATTTTGGCTGGATGACTTTATGCAAAACTGAAACGATGTTGCTTTGATGCATCGGTAGTTTTTCTATAGTAATGCTTCAGTAAATATCATAACATTCTGTTGCTTTATATAGTTTTTTCTTTATGAAGTTTAAATCGCTTTTATAGCCATTCATAAAAGCTCCTTTGCATCCATAAATAAGACCTGTTTATTTAAAAATATTTATTGTTTTATTAAGTTGTTTAAAGTGCCGTTTCTCATTTAAAGCTTCTGTTCTGGGTAAATAAGTTGTTATATTTCAAAGGTTTATTTAATTTATGTTTTTATCTATTAAGTTATTAATAAATGTTTATGTTTTTAAACTAGTTTTTTTTTCTGCTTCCACCAAGTACAACTATTTAAATCATTTAATTTTACTTAAGATATTAATGAAAGTTCTAATTTAAAGTTTATATTACTTTGGGGTTCATAAATACAGCTATACGTTTCTACTTGCATTTGACACTCTACTTAAATTATTCAACCCCATTAACATTTCTTTTGTAATGTTAACAGAAAACACCATAGGGATACAATCGATCAGAGGTTCAGATACCCGTCCGCAGTTGCAAGTCATGTTTTTTTATTATTTTTGTACTAAAGCTTTAAAAATTTTGTATATTATATAAAATATGTATACGATGTCCATGTATAATTTTGGTGCAGAAATATTGATATTTATAGTATAAAAAGCCTTGCAGAAAAAAAAAATCTTCACTTTTTTCTCTTTTTTATTCGACAACCATATTTTTGTTTTCAAATAATTTGAAATTGTGGTACATTTTTGAAATTTTTATATGTTATATAAATCATTCTTACGTACAGTGTTAAATTTTCATGGTTGTGCCTTTGCTTTTTTCATTTTTGCTCTTTCTCATGGGAATTTGATTTTCAGGCAACATATTCATAATGAATAATTAGATAAACATGCATTGTACCAAGAGAGGGATAGGGAATAAAGTTATAAGTTCAATAGGTTAAAAAAAATTCTACGGTTGCACTTAGTGCAAAATGAGTACTGGAATACGTTGTAACGCTGTAAGAGTCAGTAGAGAGTTACGCTGACGCCCCAAGAACTTCTAAACTATTTGCAGCAGAGAAAGTTATGAGAACCTTATTTGTAGCTTTCTTTAAGAGCTTTCAAATGATGTATATAATAATTCCAATCATAATATCTCAGTATTATGAATGGAAATAGAGATATGAGCATTTTACCAAACCTATCTTGACGGGGGGCCATTTTAATGATGTCATCATGGAGGGGGAGGGGGGGTGCAACCTCTGATTGAGTATCTCCCGGCGGTTTTCTGTTTCTTAACATGTATATAAGAACTGCGCAAAATAGCAAACTTAACTGGTATCCGGAAGTGAAATATTTTGACACTAACTCCACAGACTTAATTTTTTTTTTTTTTTTTTTTTTGCTAAATTAGAGCAATTTTTTTTTTATGGAGCCTGCGATGTCCGATTGGGGGTTAGCGAGCATAGTTCATAGGGGCCAGAGCTTCTCCTACTATTAAATAAAATAATTTGCAACCAGGTACGTGTAAATTTTCAAAAGTGAAAAAAAAAATTAAAATATTCAACTGAGCCTTTTACATCCTAGAAATCATTGCAAAGACAAAATTTAACACTGTACTTCAGAATGATTTATACAGTCGAACCTCGTTAACACGAAATCGCTTAACGCGAAATTTCACTTAACATGAAATAATTTTCAAGTCCCGTCAGATGAGTCTGAAAATCAATGTTAATTAATTCGTTTAACACGAAATAGAATTTCAGAAAATCCCGCTTAAGGCGAATTTTTTTTTTTCGCTTCAAAGTCAAAACATGATTCCTTATGCAATGTTTTCAATATTTCAAACTGAAATGTCACATACTCTTATTAAAAGTGGAATTTTCTCATGATTTGAAAACGATTTAAAGTGATAAAGGGTTTCAGAAAATTCTGAAATACTGAATTCCTGAATAATCCCTGCTTTTCTTTGATCTCTGATATGCGCAAGTGTTCCCACATTAACCATATGAGCAATAGATTAGTCACAATGAAAGTTTGGGGAAGGAATTTCTTTTTTTGACAGTGATTGTTCCATTACTCGGTTGACTGTATTCACAGTAAGTGAAAGAAGTGAATTGTGAGTGAAAGAAGTGACTATCTCTACTTCACTACCTAACTAACATAATGGAAACGCTGTTCACAGTTGATCTGTAGAATTCTGTGAAAGATGAGTCGAAAACAGCAAGCAGTATCTTAAGAAACCAAGCAAAAAAATTAAACGAAGTGCTGAAAAAAGTCACAAAATGCGGCGAAATATGGGATACCTACAATTCTTCTACAATTGTAAAGAATCGCAAAAAGATTGAAGCGGTTTATGCTGTGAGTTAATTCAAACCAATAAGAAAACGAATGTGTAGAAGAAAGAATGAATAAATTGAAATTGCTCTCTTGCGGTGGATAAAAGAGGCAATAAGCCAGAACATTGTTTTAACTTTTGCAGTTTTGCAAGATGAAGCAGAGGATTTTGCTGATGCTCTCGGTGAGAGCGATTTCATATTTTCTAACGGATGACTGACAAGATTTAAATAGCGTCATAGACTTGTCTGCAGAAAGATATGTAGCCAAAATCGGTAAATTCTTTCTTAGACATTGTTTTTTCCAAGTACATTTGCATAGATGAAGATGTGCTGACTTCGGATGTGACGACAGATGAAGAAATAATTGCTGAAAAATAAAGATGACAACATTGAAGTGTCAGACGAGGAAGAAGAAATTGACACAGAACGGAAAAGTTTAGGATCAATAAATGAATCTACCGCAGCATTGAAAACTGTACAACGTTTCCTTATGGATACTTCCCGAAGAGGATACTTCCCGAGCTTTGGACAAATTAGATTAGGTCCATACGTTCCTAAAAAAAGTACCAGGGCTCGGAAGTAGCGCGCTACAAGTAGCGAAACTACAGTAGCCGCTACTTTTTCCAGTAGTTTGTAGTGTAGCGCGCTACATTAAAAAAGTGTAGTGTAGCGAGTAGCGCGATACAAAATATCAGTAGTTTGTAGCGAGCATCGACGCTACTTTTGATGCTACTTTAGGAGGGAGAAAAAAGTGCCAATCTTCAAATTACGTGATCATCATAACTCGTTTCTTTTATGCGAAATATGTTCTCTGCAACAATTTGCGAACGTTAGCGACAAATCTCAGTTGCAGTAGTTACAACGTAAAGTTTCAGCATGCCCGTGATCTAATATTTGCTGTATTTACTGATAAAACCTCAAAGTACTCACTCATCAAAAAAAGTAATTTTCTTGCTGGGAACCCTTTGTCTTCTTTCTCATTATTAGATCTTGTGTTTTAATGGGGGGATGCTTCTTTTGAGATTAATGTAATAGAATGACAGACAAAAATAGTATAGAACTGCCCTGCTCGGCATATAATGAATATTTTGAAATTATAGAACAACAAGAAATTGGTAATTATTCTGTAACATGTAAACTTTGTACAATTAAAAAGAATTTATCGGTATCAAAATCATCTTCTTACAACTTGAAGTGGAATATAGAGGTGAGTTAGCATTTTCTTTATTAATAATAATTACTGGATCGCATCTCGCACTGAATATCTAAATCGTTATTCACTAAAATTCATAAATCATTAAAAAGAGTATTTTCGAATTAAGATCCCTGGTTCAGAAAATAATCTTATCAAACTGTTTATTATCGCAAAAAAATATTTTATTATTCTTTTGATCGTTGTGAAATATTTGTCCAATATATGCATACAAATTAATTTATTGCATATTTCCTTTTGAAGATTCCAATAGATAAAACAAAGGTGGTTGAAAATAAAAATATATTATTTAAAAAAATGTCTAAGAATGCTCAATTTGATTTTTATGGCTATTTATTTTTACTTTAGCTGCACAGGTTTTTTATCGCTAAAATAATGTACTTATAATGTTTTATATTTGATTTGATATTGGATAGCTTGGTGTTTTAATGAAATGTCTTTATCTTTGTCTCCAGAATGAATCTAAAGCCCAGTATGTTGAAATTCGGGTTTTCAAAGGGACAAAAACAAAAAGAGATAGAAAGGAAAAGAAAAGCTAGGCTTTAATTTATGCAAGTCTGTATGATCGTGTTCAATTTTTAAATTGCTTTCAGGAACTATATTTAAAATGTAACGAAATGGGACTATTTAGCTCTATTTAAAAAAATATATATATATTCAAATTTACCAAGAGCTATCCGCTCTTAAGGTTGTTCTCAAATTCAAAATGGCTACTTTATGACATATTCTTTAATTCACTTTTGTTCGGAAACGTATGAAAATGCAGGTGTCCTTATTCAGAAAATTTGTAACTGAAAGACATTTTCCGCTATTCTTTATTTTATTTAATTTTTTGGTAAGACAGAAGATTTTTCAGAAAACACTGACAAAGTCGGCGTTTTCAACTGAATTTCCAATGCCGCAGCAGGGGAAACGGAAAAAATGCGACACGAATCGCTTATAACCCGATAAGTAATTTATTTATCAAAAAAAGAAAAACTCATTTCGATTCCAATTCGCTTCAATAGTCAGACCTGCCAATTTTATGCCTTTGTGTTTAAAAATAAGTCAGATAACGTATCAGAAAGTTTCGCGTTGTTGAGTAAGGAATTTGAGAACCACCTTAAGCATTACTGGACTATATCACTATCATACATTTGTAAGATTATTACAATATTGTTTTCAAATTTGATCTTTTTAACACTTTTCAACATAATTAAAAAGTATCTATGAATTCGCTTTGTCTGTCTGTCCATGCTCTAACTCTCGTAAATATACTCAGATTGCCATGAAAGTTTTATATGTATTTGAAGTTTACCATTGAATGTTCAGTATTGAAAATGAAGTGTGTAGCATTTATTTCTCGCTTACAGGGACATTCAAAAGAATTCTGTTACAATATGGTCTATAGGGAAAAATCGTTTGCGGTGTATTTAATTAGCGATGATAATTAAAGTAGCGAAAAGTAGCAAAGTAGTGACTACTTTTGAAAAGTAGTTTGTAGTCGCTACTTTTAAAAACAAGTAGTTGTAGTTAACTACATTTTTTATAAAGTAGTTGTAGTTCGCTACAAACAAAAAGTAGTTTTTCAGACCCCTGAAAAGTACTCTACAAAAATTAAAGTCAATAACGGACTATTTAAAAATATGATTAGCATGTAAATAAAATTATTATTGCCTAAAAAACAATAATTTGTTAATGAAATTTACTATTTCTTATTAATTTATGATTTTTTGAGCAGGGATATATTTGTAGGTTAATTTATTTAGTTTTTATATCTAACATAGATGGCGCCACTATTATGACGGTTAACACGAAATTTCGGATAACACGAAAAAAATTCCCAGTCCCTTCAATTTCGTGTTAACAAGGTTCGACTGTATAACATATAAAAATTAAAAAATGTACCAGAATTTCAAATTATTTGAAAACAAAAAATATGATTGTCGAATGAAAGAGAGAAAAAGAGTGTGGATTTTTTTTTTTTCAGTCAGGCTTTTTATACTATAAATATTAATATTCCTGCACCAAAATTATACACGGACATTGTATACATATATTATATAATATACAAAATATGTAAAGCTTTAATACAAAAATTAACAATTAAAAAAATAATTTTAAAAAATGACTTGCAGCTGCAGACAACCCCCCCCCCCCCCCCCCCCAGTGTGATCTGAATCTCTGATTGATTGTCTTCTGGTGGTTTGTTAATTAATATATACATAAGCTCTGTTTAAAATTTCATACTGGTATCCGGAAGTGAATTGTTTTTACACTAACTCCACCAACTAGTTGCCGTTTTTGAGCCGAGCGAGTTACAACATGTGTGTGAATTTCTTAGTTTTGACAGCTGTTGCACAATCTGAATACCTTAACAGAATTGAACAATTTTTTATTTTAATTTTTACTAAATTTTTAATTTTTTAAATCGTTATCGGTTTGAGTAAGAGTCAATTAAAGCTATTACACTTAAATATATATAAGCTAAGTAAAATAAAAAATTATCATAGAAATGTGATTTTTGCCAAATTTTGGCAAACTTTAGAACACATGTGCGACCGGAAGATGTTGATGGATTTAAATAATATTTAAACATTTTGTTTCGTTATTCAAATACATAAGAATTTCAGATATTACATTTGTGAAGAGGCTAATTTAAAAATTAAATTTTTTTTATAAAAATTTGAATTTTTCCACATTTTGGCAAATTTTGCAGCATTTGTACAACCGGGAGATATAAACTAATTTTATTTATTTTTTTACCCATTTTTAGTCCCCCCAATTCGCAACTTTTCCACAGTATTACATATTGAAAAACAATTCTTTAATTTTTTTGGCCCAACCAATTCTGTAAAAAAAAAGTAAAATGTTACCTAAATAATTTCACTTTCAAATTTGTCTCAATTTGTAAAAAAAAACACTCTCTAAAAGTCACACACGTAACAGTCAAATTGCCCTATTTATTCTTAATATACAAATGTCATTAATATATTCTGAAATAAAATTAATTAAAAACTCACCTTCAGTTACTTTAACACCACTATGCATTTTATAAAATGGCACTTCTGTAGAGAAAACACTTGGAGGAAGGGGATAAGGAAGGCCAGTTTTTTTTTCAGGTGATTTAAATCTAAATAAATAAATGGAATGAATCAAATTTGTTAAGCCCATTTTTCTTGTACAGTCAAATCTCGTTAACACGAACACGCTTAACGTGAATTACTTTTAGCACGAACTGTTTCCGATTGCCCCGTCCAGTTGTATGTAATGTATTTAAGTTCGGATAACATGAACTACTTTTAACACGAACAAAAAAAGTTTCCCCTTCAGTGTTCGCGTTAACGAGGTTCGACTGTATATCATTCATTTTACAAAAAACTTAAAGAAATTAATTCATTGGAAAACTCATTTTTTTATAAATTGTTATGTATGAAATAATTTTTTTAACCCTTGCTCTTTTTCTTTTATTTTTGTAAAATATTATAGTAATTTTTTATTTATTATTTAGATACAAAGTTAACTTAGAATATCTTTAGACTAAACTATTACTTAAATTTGAGATATGTATTAACATAACTTTAAACGTATATCTTACATATTAAATTTGGTGAAATAATTGTCCCTTAGATGCTGAGATCACAAAAATCATGGAAAGCACAGCACGACAGTGCCATCTGTTGAACAAGATACATCCAATCCTAACAAGTGCCAATGTAAGTCATTGTTTAACTGAATATGAAATATGACAAAATCCATCCCACAGATGCTGTCACAGAACTATCACAGAAATCAAGAATAATGGAACATAGCTGTGCCACCGAATGAGCTATATCAGACCTGCCAACCTTTAAAAATGAGAAATAATAGCAAACAAAATTCAAATTAATCTGGAGGGTTTTTTTTTTTTTTTTTTGTTATTGTTGTTTTCTTTTACACTGCAAATTTTAAGTGAACAATTAATCAATTGAACGTATGTGTCATGCACAAGCACACAATGTAGGAGACTCTTTTATTTTCATATATGTATATGTACATATAAACACCTATTTCCAGGGATGCCGCTCAGAAAATAAAAAACAGGAAATTAAAAAGCATCAAAACACAATTTATGACATTTTTCACAACGTTTATGTGTGAATTTTGTAAACTTATATTGAATTATCTATAAAATAAATGCATTGGAAATTCTCTTATATTAAAATGTTTTATAGTAGAGTTGAAAAATAGGACTACCTGTCAACTTTCAGTTTTATACTACAATATGCAAGAAATACGGGGAGATTTTATTTTATTTTAGGTTTTAGATTTTAATAGAATAAGTTCTGACAGTCATATTGTGGATGGAGAGAAATCGAACACTGTAAGCCTCGTTACAACTTTTGTTGGCAAAAAATCATAATTTTTTCTTTTATCCCTATGGAAGAACAAAACTGCACACTCCATGACCGACTGAGTAAATTTACGACCAATTGCTGAATTTAACGATTTTTTTATGTGACCACTTGACGAAATTCGTGATTTTTTTCACAATCGTTCAACAAAATTCGCAAATTACAGATATTATATAAAAGTACACACTCCTGACACTAAAATAATTGACTTTTTTTCTTTATTAGAATATTAGCACACCACTGAACATTGAAGCATAAACAGTAAACTTTAGAGACTGGACTGAAACACGGAAAATAATAATTTCGAAGACTTCACTGGGGTATACAGATGGGTTTACACACAAAAAAGCAAAAAAATTTTCACCAACGCTGATGATATAATAAATGAACTCTTTACGACATCCAGAGCACTGCAAAGAAAGTAATTATGTTTTCTTGAAAAACACTGATGGAACACCAAAAAGATGCCATTTTTACTGCTTGATGATGGGACAATCCAAGTGTGTTAACATTAGAGACGAAGCGGAAAAATCCAACAAAATACACAGCATCTGCACCATCAGGAAGACCTTTCCTGGAAAAAGATCCATACTCATCTTTACTCCAGTATTTTATTCCTCATCTGCCTCTCAATTTCCTCCAGTAGTAGGATCTTAATTTTTCAAAAAACATTAACAAAAACACTGTCCATTATTCTGGCTCAATGGCTAGGCCGTTAGAAAATCCTTTTTAAACTACATTTTGCTATTGTTCATTAGGAGAGCCACAACGTATCTGAGAAATACATTAAGAACACATTGAAAATGTACGTTAGTTGCATTAGCTTGGCCTTGAGTGACTTGGAAAGATTTAATATTAGCTTAATTTATGATAGGTTAAAGTAATCATTGCTGAAAAAATGATTTGATATATAAACAGACTTTATTTATTTCATACTATAGTTTGAGTTATCCCTTAATTTTAATGAAATAATGAAATGCGATGTAAACAGATTGATTTGAGTTATTGCTTAATCTTGCTGATATAATGAAATGAGATAAAAATAGATTCTGTTTAATTTCATATAACTGATTTATTTATTATTGCCAGCTGCAAAAAATTATCTTGAAGGGTTGAATCATTTTCTATGATTTATTTATTGAATTACTTATTATTATAGGTAACCATTAAATACACCTCATAAAAGACTTGAGCATATGAATAAAAATGGATTGTTTTTTTTTATGATTACCCATAATAAATAAATGTAATTTTTAAAAGGAAATTTATTAAACAATTTTGATACATTAAATGGGGAAAAAAAAGAATTAAATGCTACAACATGTCATACTTTATGACAACTATTATATAAAGAGAGAATGCCTAACTGACTGACTGGGTAACTCATAAACACCCAGCAGAAAGGATTAAAGTTAGGATAACGAAATATGGACAATAGATTGCTGTTATGATCTAGGCAAGCAATAAGAAAGGATGTTTGAAAATTAACTCCCTCCTCCTGAAGGGTGTTAAAAGGGTGGTCGAACATTTTAGGTGATTTCACCATACCTCGACAGCAGTTTTAGGTAGGACCTCGAAATTCAGGAAAACAAATCTACTAAAAAAATTATTAAACATACATTTCAGCAATTTTAGAAATTCACCACTTAAGGGGCTTAAATGGAGGGAGTGAACGTTTTAAGTCATTTCGCCATATCTTAGCTGCAGTTTTAGGTAGGAGCAGGAAATTCAGGATAACACATCTACTAAAAAAAATTGGTTAAACATGTATTTCAGCGATTTTAGAAATTCACCCTCTAAAGGAGGCTTAAAAGGAAGAAGAGGGGGGGGGGGTCAAACGTTTTAAGTCATTTCACGATATCTCAGCAACAGTTTTAGGTAGGAGAATGAAATTCAGGATAACAAATCTATTGAAAAAGGGTTAAACACATATTTCAGCGATTTTAGAAATTCACCCCCTAAGGGGGTTAAACAGGATGGTAAAACATTTTAGGTCATTTCACTATATCTCAGCAGCAGTTTTAGGTAGGAGCATGAAATTATGGATAACAAATCTACTGAAAAATGGTTAAACACGTATTTCAACGATTTTAGAAATTCACACACTAAGGGGGTTAAAGAGGAGTTTGAACGTTTTAGGTCATTTAACGATATCTCAGCAGCAATTTTAGGTAGTATCATGAAATTCAGGTTAAAAATCTACTAAAACATGTTTAAACATGTATTTCAGCGATTTTAGAAATTCACTCCCTAAGGGAGTTAAATGGGGTGGTAGAACGTTTTAGGTCATTTCGTAATACCTCAATAGCAGTTTTAGGTAGGAGCATGAAATTCAGGATAAAAAAGCTACTATAAATATGGTTAAACACGTATTTCAGCAATTTTAGAAATTAACCCTCTAAGGGTGTTTGATGGGGAAGGGGGGGGGGAGATCAAACATTTTAGGTCATTATGCCTATCTTAGTAGCAGTTTTAGGTATGAGCAAGAAATCCAGGATAAGAAATCTACTAAAAAATGGTTAAATATGTATTCCAGTAACATTAGAAATTCACCCCCTAAGGGGGTCGAACGTTTTAGGTCTTTTCGTCATATCTCAGCAGCAGTTTTAGGGAGGAGCATGAAATTCAGGATAACGAATCTACTAAAAAAATAGTTAAACACATACTTCAGCGATTTTAGAAATTCACTAATTGGGTTAAACATCAGATATGAACCCGATTATGTAAGATTAGACGAATAAAATACAACTATTGCTGATTTTTCATTATATATTTTACGTAAGACATTTTTAAAAGAAAAATACACTGTACAGCCACGCGAAGCCGGGACGAACCGCTAGTAACTTATAAAATCATTTGAAACCATTGTTACTTTATTTTTCATACTAAAAAATTGCATATGTTTCTTTTTATCTTGACTAAACACAATAAAACTTTTACTTATGAAATAACACTCTTTTTTTACTGAACTAGTGCCCCTTTTAAATGACTAGCATCTGTCTTCTTTCTTTCTAGAGTAAACTGAGCATTATATACATGATTATTATAATTTTTTTACAGTCAATATCACAAATTATTATAAATAAATGAGATTGTCAAATTTAGCTAATGTATAGAACAATAACTTAAAACTGGTTTAAAGTTTAATAAGCATTAATAATAAAGTTAATAATTACAGTTTTGCTTCTTTTAAAATATCTTTTGCTTCTTTTATTTCTACTCCCATAGCTTGCAATTCTGGAGGAATAACAAGTTCCTTGATATCCATTTTTCCTTGTTTTTTCCATATTCTTTTAAAATGCCTATGGTAGTTTACTTGACATAAAATGTTGGTCAAACGCATTCTTCAAAGAATCGACCTAATGAATAACAATAGAAATGTAAGGAATGCATGAAACATTTTAAACATTAGAAAATAAATTGTACATTTGTTTTACTGCATATCAGGGGTGATTGTAATTTCATGAAAAAATACCTGAAATTTTAGCGAGAAAACGTATCTGTACGAAGAGAGGGGTGAGGAAACATATAATACACTGGTGTACAACATTAAGAGAATTTGCATATTTCGTTGAATTTCATGAAAAGAACTGAACTGAGATGTAAATCCACGGCTTCGGAAGAAAGATGCAAATATTGTGTGTTGAATACATAAGCATAAACATGTGTGTGGGAGGAGATAGTAGAGGTAGAGGCTTTATAATAGCATGTGGCAAAATCCACATTTCGTATGGTATGCTTGCACACCTCGGCGAATTTCTGGGGGGGGGGGGGGGGGGGGGGTTGGTTGCAGCAATCGGTTGAATTCAAATTCAAGCAGTCAAACTGAGCAACCACCCAGAATTAGATGATGGAATGAGGGGGCGAATCGTGGGGAGGTTAGAAGCAGGCCAGTCAAGTCTAGATTTGTAGAGAGTTCAATGTAATACACAGCATCATGTCCAACTTATGGAAACAATTTCAGGATATTGATCTATCGAGAGAATGCCTGGCCAAAGTCATCCAAGAGCCACGACGGTCAATGAAGATCTTTATTTGTCAATTACAAGGAGGCATAACAGGTATGCTACAGCTTCTCAGCACTCTCGTGACCTCTATGAGCCACAGGAAGCAGAGTTTCAAGGGTTACTGTTTCCAGAAGGCTTCATTGAGAGGCCCGTTTGCAAGAAGACCTGCTGTTTGCTCACTTCTGCAAACAGAAGAGTCCATTTAGCATGGTGCAAAGATCATACAGATTGGTGCAGGGATCAATGGGTAACCGTTCTCTTCACTGATGAGTCTCGGCTCAGCCTAACAACTGATTCTTGCCGTATTTTCATATGGAGAGAACTGTTGTGTTGCAAAACACAACTAAAATAAAAACATAAATTAAATTATTTCAAATCAATTTGTATAATAACTAACTTTTAAAATTTAAAGTAATTATGGGATGTTTTGTTTATTAGATATGGTCTGTTGTTATTCACAGTTAAAGTTAGTTACGGTTGAAGGCTAAAGTTATTTAAAAATTAAATTATTTTCTGGCACAGAATTTTTATTTAAAATTCTCACACTGTCCGCCGAAACTGATTCTGAAATAAATATATATTGACCATTTGGGTTTAATGGGAAAACGATTGTATTGATAAAATTTATATTTTATTAATTGACTCTTGGGAAGATGAAAAATGCACGCTGCTTCTTCTCAATTGTGAATTTCTTATGTATTTTATATTTAACTCTGATTCTATTTCCAAATGTATATTTGATGAAATATTAATTATGCAATAATTTAGGAGCTACTGGAGTTTAATGTTTGATTATGGAGTTAATTGAGGTTAATTAATATCTCTGGAGCTACTGAGGTTATTTAAAAATTTTGGAGTCTATTAATATTTTTAGTCTATTAATATTTTTATTAACGTTTGTTATATGTTTTTCCCATCCTTATCTATTTTCTTAAGTTTTTCTGTTTTTTTAATGGCAATGGCAATAACATCATGGTGATCTGCAATTGCTGCAAAAATTAGAACGACCCCACGTGACCACGCTACAGCATAGTGTCACCACATGACCACGCTACAAACATAGTGTCACCACATGACCATGCGGCACAAGGCTTTCAAATGTGAATTGATAAAATTTATAAGATCAAAAATGAAGAGAACTAACGGCACTATCCATCAGATAATTTAATTGTTCTTGTGCAATTTTCCATCTTTTTAATTTTACATAGTGCCATTATGTGAGGCACTAATTTTCGGCGCGCCTGCGTCACAGATAGAAGGTGGTCAAGGAGGTAGCGTGGAAGAGCAGAGAAGTTCAGTTGGATGCCGGAAGCAATGATGTGAAGTATAAATAAATTCAGCTCTACAGCATGCCCTGTGCGATGTTTTTTTTTCTATCCTTTTTCTCACTCTTAATTTTCATCATGCATACATTAACCTGTTTATTTAATTCACTTTTTTTTGTTTTCTCTGATAATAATTTAAGATTTTTTTGAAAAGATGACTCCCTTAAGTAACGATTTTTGGTAAGTCTTTCAGTAGCTCTGCAAACAACTAATATGACTGTAATTTGGTAAATGAGTAATAATGAATTTATTAAGTTAAGATGGAAATAATGAAATAAAATTGTATCAAGAAAAACTCTTGAATCAATAAGAATGTTAAACCAATGCTTACTGTAGAATTTATGATACATTTTGTAAATTGAAACCAAGTCACTCGAACTAATAATGTCAATTAAATAGATTAATTTACAAACAAAAACAAGTGCCTTATTATTGTGATGATCCTGCACCCTACATTGTTGTTTTATTTCAGCAATTAGAGGAGATGAATTTTTTTATTTCAGGGAATACAGACAATTTCTGAAAGGGCCAAATTTTGTTAATCTTTAAATAGTAAAATTTAATATTAGTGCTGTGAGTTTTGATATGTCTGTTTTAAATTAATTCTCGCGTGATTTTCATTTGTGAAGTTGTCTGTGTTCATTAATTCTGATTCGAAGAGTAATCTGTTGGAACTGGTTGATTTAAGATAAAAGATTAAAATAGGCAAACAGAGTTTAAAATAAATTGGGTTTTTATTATATTAAAATCATTAAAATTACAGACATTACATTACAATAAAACATTAAAAACATATTTAAATTGGACATTTCGGATTTACAAGAAAATCTCTCATCAGCAAAAATTCTTAAACGTAAGACAAAATAAGTTCTAAGATCATTTTTTTTTTTTAGTACAATAGACCTCTGGTCGCAGTGCTAGGTTCTTTAAGTCTAAGTCTAAGATCATTTTTACTGTTGGTAGAATTTTATGAGGTGCTGTGTTTTAGTGATGAGGAGAAATTAATGTTGATGGTTGGTATAGGTGAAAACTGGGAAATTTAATTAGTTGCCAGTGGCCGGTAGACTCAGTTTGATTAGTGGCCACTTTTTAAAGTTAGTGGCCACTATTATGTTTCAAACTTTCTTGACATCTAGATAAATTATAATCGTTGTATATAAACATATTTTTATATAAGAGTTTTATACCTATTGTATAAGTGTATTTCGCATTTTTAAACTGTATCTCTTGAAGAAAAACAAGTAATATAAAAAAAAAATTAAGTAAATTCCTACTTTTTAAACATAAATATATAAAATAAACCCGTGCAGCATTAATGTCCCTCGTTATCTTTATTGAACATTATTTTATAATCACCGTTGCAGTATTTTATTTCTGTGGCATCACTAATTTGAGATAAATCTTTCATTTCATTTATGAAAACAATGGGAAGAATTTATTTCTCCCATTTAAAACTAAAATTAATTAATTAAATTTAATTAATTAATTAATATTTGAAAAATCTGTATTAACATAAAGTGTCATTCACTACAAGTTTAAAAAAATTTATTTGAACTTGAGTGGATGAATAGAAAATATTTTATTAACGATTGAAAATTTGAACAAGATATATATAGAGAGAGTGTGAGCTAATAGTAGAAATTTAATAATCCAACTGGTGAGCATGTGGCAGTCGTCGAAATATTGAAGATACTGAAATGTCCTTAAAATCTGCTTGCATCCGGTGGGAAAAAAGGAATAAATTACTTGAAATGCATGTGGAATCAAAGCTAATTAATATATTTTGAAGAATAAAACTTCATTTCTTGAAAAAATAATCCAGCTAAAGAGTAATCATAACATGCATGTAAGAGCAAATGAGAAAAAGCCAAAATATTGAAAATACAGCTAAGTTGTTGAAATCTGTTTGCATCTGGTAAGAAAAAGAATTAACCATTTCTCTAATTAGATGTAATTAATGTAGAGATGCATATTTCCATGAAAAATAGTGTATTTCATTTGGCAATCGATAATAGATTTTTTTTAATCGCCACTTGGCGAGTGACGATTAGGGTGGCGATCGATGGCTGATTTTTTAGTCGCCACTTTTTAAACTTTAATCGCCATGTGGCGAGTGGTGACCGCTAATTTTCACCTATAATGGTTGGTTGGTTTATGACGGCCAATTATCTACTCTTGGCATATAGGCCGTAGGGGTCTTTCTAAGGGATCCTAACCCGTATTTACGGCAAGGTTCGAAGAAAACCACGGAAAACTCCAAACGGTTAGGTCAACGAGCGCAACAGGGGTTTGAATCCAGCACCTCCTGTCTACCAGCTTTGAGAGCAGAACCTCTCAGCCACTGGTGGGGCGAAATTATTGTAGAATTTAGGATTTGCTTTTGTTAATTATGTTTATAAGTCAACTAGTTCCATCTGGTTATTTATATTGAAGTTCTCAGATATGGTTCATTTTCAGATATGAAGAAGAAATTAGGGAACGGAATTGAGTTTACTAATGAAATGAGACCATTGAAGTTCGTTTAGAGATTAATTTACATTTTTGGCTTAATTATCTTATATTTGGAATTCTTGTTTAATTAATTTGTCAAAATTATTGTTTTTTAAGTTTGTAATTCCTAGAACAGAAATTGTCTCATTTCTTAGTAGTTTTGAATATCAGATGAGAGAGAAAGTAGATTTTCAATATTTTCAGATTAAGAAATGAAGAATTCAATATTTTATTATAGATTTTTATGATAAGAAAAGGATCGTATATAGGGGAGACCGGTACACACTGGACCTATGGGCACAGTGGACCACCCCCTAATATTTTATTTTTTTTTTTTTTTAAGTTTCTCTTCTATCCTAATAGACAACAGCACTGCACTGATTATTTATAGCCTTCAGAAAATATGTTTAGCTGAGATTGAACTATTTTATCCTGATTGTTTGTTTTGAGCTTCTAAAAGTAAAATTTTTCATCATCATACTTTTATTTTTTTATTTTTTAGTAATTAAAGATTGTAGATAAATAAGATAAAACAGCTTTTTTGCAAAGCTAAGATACTTGTTTTTATTTAACTTTAAAGTTAATATGTTAAAAAAGAAAGCTATAAACAATATTAATATGATTACTTATTGAACTTCAACATAGGGCACAGTGGACCACCCACTCCTGGGGCACAGTTGGCCAGCTAGATCTCCAGACTTCAACCCTATAGAGCATGTGTGGGATGCTCTGGTGAGAGCAATTGCAACTCACTACCCCCTTCCAAGAATTATCCGGGGCCTGAAAACAGTGTTGCTGAACGAGTGAGAACAATTGCCACATGAATTCATAAACTGCCTTATTTCCAGTTATGAAATCACAATGTGAGGCCTTTGTATCTGTAAGAGGGAACCATATACTAACCCATTTTTTTGTTTGATTCTTTAACTGCTGTTTCACACCTTCTGTTTCCAATAAGTGTTATGTACAATCATGCAATTGTATTCTAATTGTTGAATGGTTATTTTATTTGCATTATATCAACCTACATTAATACCAAATTTCATTAAAATCTGTCTACTAGTTCTGGAGATAATTGAACAAATCTAAAAATTCTTTTAATTTTGTACACCAATGTAGATTATTACAAGGAAATCAAATTATGAAAAATATGAATTTTAATTATGTTCAGCAATCATGTGATTTTTTTTATTTTTATTTTATGAATTTAACTATGAGAAAACCCGAATTTATGTGTTAAAAATGAAAAAAAAAAAAAACCTGAATTCAGGTATATAACCTGAACACAATCACCCCTGTTGTATATACATGTATTTTACTGTATACAATATTATTTATTCATTTTAAAAGAAAAAAATATGCTTTATCATCTCAATGATATATAAACCAATATTAAGTCAAAGTAAAAATGGCATTAGTAATGACTCAGAAAATATTACAGATATTATCATCTATTTAAATATAGGCATGGTGAAAGTCAGAAATTTTCACAGACTGAAATATAGTAATATGCCCAGTAGCAAAATTTTCTGTGTCAATTTTAAACAATCCAACATTTATCTGCAACCCAAAACTGTTGGACCAAGTCCACTATTATAAGAAATAGTAACTTATAAAATAAGCAAAATTTGTATTTACAAAGAAAAACAATAAAAAGATTTTTAAAAGTAGTACAATAAATCTAGAGGTGCACAAAGTACTCGGTATGTACGTGGTCAATTTGCATTCGGCCAAATTTTGACTATGTACTCTGCCATTACCCAGTAGTTGTAAAATATGCTTTCTATTTGTTTTAAACATCCTTAAAGTAAAAAAAAAAAAAAAAAAAATCATACCCAAGTGATCTGTAAAAACTGATTCAAATATAAATATCAAAATATAATACAATATATATGCAATATTTCATAAAAACTATTACTGGATACATAAAAAAGTGTTTATACTAAAGTTTAAAAAAATAATGAAATAATATAGTGCTGTCCTCTAAAAAAACCTCACAATGAAATGTTTCCTAAAAAAAAACCACTCTAGTAACTACATCAAATATTTCACTAAAGTCATTTTCTTTTTTTTTTTTGTTCTGTTTTTATGCATTAATTAGAATAATAAAAAATGTTTAAAATACCTCAGGAGGGCTTATTTAATTTTAAAATAATTTAAACTAACAATTGCAGAATTCTGGCAAACACGAGCTTCATTTTTATAGATTTTCTTGTTATAATAGAAATTTAGAATGATTTACATAACTTTTTATTTTTTTTTTATGTTACACCATTAATATGTAATAAAATGCTTCATTTTCAGCTGATTATGTCAGGAGTAGGTGTTTTTCAGGTAACATAGGTTATTTTTTGGAAAAGTGGAATTTTTTTTATTATTCTCGCTTAAATGGCTGCCATTTTGTAATAAAGTGATAAAATGAAAAATGCTCAACATTAAAATCTTGGTCAGAACAAGCTGTGAAAATGTAGCCATGCTTAATTTTTTTTTTTAATTCTTTACTAGACTTTATATAGAGAAAATTAAAAAAAATATGGGGTTTTTTTAGAGGACAGCACAATATATAAATAACAAAATTTTAATAAGTCATTATTTTTTAAACAATAGAAAAAAGATGGAAAATTTTGGATAAAGAATAATTCATAGAAATAGAAAATACATTAATTTAAATGTTTCTTAAAAGTAATTAAATTTATAATATTTTAAATTGTTGATGCAAAAATACCAAGCATTCTACATTTTCAGATGATTTTTAACACTTCCCAACATAGTTGAAAAGCAACATATTGAGTATTCTAGAAGAAGAACCTTTTTCTGGTACGTTTGATGGTGAAACATTTATACAGATTATTTAAGATATTTTCACAGCAGTTTGCTGAAATCCTCAATGCTTAGAGCAAGAATCAACAAAATCTTCTAAAGTTATTTTAATATTGAATAAAACCACACTATAACTTTCATGCATATGAATAAGTAACACATAAAATATTAAATGGTGTCTTTGGATGTTATAGTAATAAAACATATCTATATTTAACTGAAATTTTAGAGGTAAACAATAGGTTTTGCTAAATAACATAAGCTACAGTAAAAAAAAAAGAAAAGAAAAAAAAACTGCATTACAATTTTGAAATTACTTGAAGAAATTCATTAAAAAACTAAAATAAGATTAATTTCGAGAGAAAATAACTTTTTTGAAGTTAATGAAAATTTTTGGCCTTTCCTCTTATTAATTTAAGAAATATCGATATTTTAAATTTATTAGTAAGACATGATTGAAAATGACATTCCTTAACATATTTTTCAACTAACACATTACAATAATTAACGGGAAAATGTTTAATACAATACCTCAATGCAATAATTAAACTTGTAATAAAAATAAATTCAACTTGTTATGATCACTGAATGATTCAAGTTCCCAATGAATTGAATCATTAAATCGAGTCTGAATCAAAAGTCAAAACCATGGAACTAATAAGAGCTCGTTCACGTCCGACAATCAAGTCGCCCACTTGCAAAGGAGAAAATATATATAATAGAGAGAGAAGCTAGACCAACATATGATACTGAAGATCTAACCATTCGCCGACTTTCCATTCATAAAAACGTGCCCGTTTCTCCATTGGGACTTAAAACGGCCGTCTGTACATTGCAGCCGTCGGTACAGGAAAATTGACCCTTTTTAACTAATGCTAAAGTGCCATTGAAACCATTATTTATTGTAAATGCGTTTAAAAGTGTTAGATATTCAAATTCGGATAATTTTTACTCTGCCATATAAACACAAAACACAAATAGCACAGGAAATCTGAAATTGTGCATAAAAATAATCATTATGAACAAATTAAAAATGCATACGTCACTGTTGGTTAAATTACTGTTGGTTTGGGAGAAAAACCTGTTCGTTCTTTACGACTCTTACAGTACACATGAGATGGAGCGATTTGATTGGTCTACGTTAAACTGGTCTGTGATATGATTGGCCTACGTCGCCATGACGATTCCTGCAATGATAGCTGCGACAAAAAATGCAGTGGTAGATTGGTTGATGGAACTGTTTGTTTGTAAACATGCCCTTTCCTTATGGGATTGCAAGGGATTTTCCTGAAGGGAGCAGTTATATCTTTTTTCCACCAGATGGCGTATTTGATCACTTGAATTCCCAATCGTCTGCTAGCAGATAGCGTAGAATAATAGAACAATATTCCGGGGTTTTCCCTTTAAATACGTTAATAATGTTTTTAATATACGTTAATATAGTTTATTAATACGTTAATATAGTTTATTAATATTTTTAGCATACATTTCTATTCAGTATGGATGAAACTGGTGAAAAGAACATATTTAAAGTCGAGAATTAAAGTCTCATCGCAAAAAAGTGTTTATTTACGAATGAAATTTTCATATTCTGTAAAAAGAATATCTGATTAGTAAACTACTAGATATGATGTAAGAGCTCGATTAAGATAAGTTTTTAAATATTTCAACAATATTTAAGATTTTTATTTTTGAGACAAATACAGAAATTGCGTTTTGGCGTGGCTCTACTAATATCCTTTTATAATTTTCTCCTTTATTTTAGGATAAAAGTAATTTCAAGACTATTCTATTATTGTTATTATTCCAATACAGCACAATAACGTCCTGAGGACATACGATGAACGTCATATGTAGAATAACGCCTCGTCCGTTGGACGTCCTACAAAATCCCATCCATGTCCTGAGGACATCCAGTGGGGAGCAAAAAGACACTCCTATACTCGTCCTGTGGACGTCATTTTCAGCCATGTATAGGATGACAATAGGACGCTCATAGGACGAGATAAAATGAATAGATTGCGCATCCCCTGCTCGTCCAGCAATTTTAGACATTCATAGGATGCTCATAGGATCAGTAGCGGACGCTTTATATAAAAAGGAAAATTATTTTAAAAATCGGGTGTTGGGGGGGAGGAATTGCCCCTCCCTGACTTTCCCAAATGATTCCTTGAATTTCTATTAATTTTATCTTAACTTGTGCAGAAATGCAGAGCAAAATATTTTTACTAAAAAATACTGGTAACTTGTACAATTTATCACTATTTTTAATTGAAATGTTTTAGTATGCACCACTGCACAAGTTAAGATAAAATTAATAGAAATTCGAGACATCATTTGAGAAGGGCAGGGTAGGTCAATCACCCCCCCCCCTGATTTTTAAAAATAATTTTCTTTTTTTTAAGTTGCCCCACCCTGCCCTTCCCAAATGATGTCTCGAATTTCTATTAATTTTATTTTAACTTGTGCAGAGGTGCACAGTAAAACATTTTTATTAAAAAATAGTGGTAACCTGTCCAAGCTACCACTAGTTTTAATTAAAATGTTTTAGTATGCATCACTGCACAAGTTAGGATAAAATTAATAGAAATCAAAAGCGTCATTTAGGAAGGACAGCCTGGGGCAATTGCAACCCCCACCTCTTCTGATTTTTAAATATCATCTGTTGTTTTTCTTTTTATTAGTTTAATGTTTTCAATTGTTTTTGCAAATACTGGGCTGGGCTAGTTGAGCTAAAGCCGAAAGGTAGGCCTCCCTGCCTGGTTTGACTTTGTTTTTGCAAATACAGTAATAATTCTTTATTAATAAATTATAATAAAATATTCATTTGTTACACATAAAAAATGATGTAAGAAAAATAGAAAATATACTAGTTCGTTTCAAGTGAAAAATCTGCATTTAACATAATATTTTTCTATCAGGTGAATTTTACCCTTTCCAAGCAAATCTGTATCACATTTGTGATGATAACGATTTAGAAAATAACTTAATTAAATATTGTAGGTAATTTGTGTATGAAATAAATTCAATTTACTTTCTTTCATATTCCTCATGAATTTTTATTTAATACTGTTTTCAAATCTAAACTGGCTACTTTTGATACATTTTTAAAGTCATTTTCACTTATAAATACATAAAATTTGCAGTTTTTAATTTAATTTTGATAAAAATAAGGTCAAATAGCACTTTTTATTTTTCTATGAAAAAAGCTATGGTCTTTGTTTTTTCTACACTGTCAAAATTTAAATTTTAATCTGATTTTTGAGATACAACAGCTTGAAAAGAAGAAAAATGTAGTATAATTCTTTGGCATTTATATAGTTATGCCTGAAAATTTTAGGTGTTTCGGTTCAAAAATGAGTGTATGAATGTGCAAGAAGGTTTCATTTAAAATTAAATATCTGAGTATGCCCTAAATGAAATATCAACAAAATAAGTCCTCTCATAACAAAGTTTTTATTAGGTTATTTTACAGTTATTATCAATACCAATTTGCTCACTTTTTTTTAAGATGATATTCTATAAAAACAAAAAGCGATAAAGAACCTATACCTACTAAGTGGCAAATAAATAAGGATAGCTCGGAAAGAAAATATACTTCTTTCTCAAATAATTTTTGTATTTCTTATAAATGTCTTTGTTTCTGAACTAATTACATTTCAGTAAAAGAAAAACAAATCACAAGAAATACATTTTTTTAAGTATGTAAATATTTAGCTTAATATTTACTGTTAATAATTATCATTACTATTGATAATACATTAATAAGTTCTATTAATAATCAATTATATACATATTACATTCAATTTAAATAAACCAAAATTTTTAACTTTATTCTTTTCAGATTCTTTGGTGGAAAATACTCATGCTGATCAATTACCATGATACATGAATTTTAGCATATAATTTTTACCATAAATCGAAGGAAAATAATGGTAACATGTTATACGTCACATCTGAAATATGAAAGCAATTAGGTAGACATTATTTTCAAGTACTATAATATAGTTCGTTAAAAATTTGTATTTTTATTCAGGTAGAGTTGGGTATATTTTCTCCTCTCTTTAAATTTTGATAGCTTGAAGTAAAAACACACAAGATCATAAGAATTTAACAATATTTATATCAATAACTTATAGATCATATATAAATTTTTGCATAAAATTAGTTCCAAATTACTAGTTTCAGAAAATGCGACGTCACGACAGGAGAAACGAAAAAAACCCACAAAATTTGTGTTGCATAATTAGTGGATGATGGTAGAAAAAAAATATTAAGACTTGGACTATATGTTAAAGAAAAAAGGTTACATATCAGATTTATAAAGTACCCAAATTCCATCGTATTCAACATCTCTTACCTGATAACTTATTCTGTTCTTGATGATGGTATTTTGAATCACTTAAAGTTATTGTTTCAATGAAATGATAAATATATACCTCAAATCTAGTTATTCTATTTATGAAATTCTACTGAATTCTTTAATCATTTTTTATAGTAAATGTATGAAAATAGTATTAAAATACTTTTGCAACATAAATTATTTTTCATAAAATACTTAATGAACTTCTTAAATTGAATCTATTTACTTATATTCAAATATGGATGTAATATTTTTAAATAACTACACAATTATATTATTCACTACTTTAGAATGCAATAATTTTAAGTTTTAAACAATTAAATTCAGCTTCCTAAGTGTATACATTTTTAAAAATTGTTAGAAAAATAAAACATACATTACTGTAAAATAACAACAAACAAATATATTTAATATTTAATGCACTTTAATTTACATTTTTAAACTTTATTACAAAACATTTAGATTTTTTGCATGACATTAAATGTCTTTAAAACTTCTTCAATGTGTGCACTTGATATATTATTTTCTTTCTCAACAGCATCTGGAACAAATAATTTGTAAAAACTGATTAAAATTCAGAGTAAAATATCATTATGAATACAGAAATTAAAAGAAAATAAGAAAAAAATTAAAAAATCTTTTCACATAAATTAAAATATTTCTCGCTAACATTTTAATATTTTTAAATGATTTTTTTTTTCATATGATAGCTGAAATCGATCTCTAACTTGGCTATTTTTTATTTTGGAAGTTACTTACACTTTCAAAACTGGTTCATAAAAAAAAACTGCAATCAAAATTGAAAAAGTAAAAAATACCCTGGTTAGAAATCTATCTCAGCTATCCTATGCAAAAAAAAATGTTAAAATGCAAGAGAGAAATTTGAAAAAAAATGCTCCCATAGGTTTAACATTGGCGTGTCAGTTTCTCTGTGTCTCCAGTGTAGACTCTTAATGTGCTTCTCCTACATTTAATTATCCACATCATTTTTATTTTCTGAATAAATTTCCCCCTTGTAACAAAACTGAAGATCAACTGAAAATAGAAACAATTTCATGGAAATTTAAATAATTTGCTGTTTACGTATCAAAAAACAAAACTACAGAAAATTTTATGTTTTATACAACAAAATATTAATTTATTTTTGTTTTTGTTGAAAATTTTGAACATAAATGTATGTTGTCTGCTATGTCATTCCCCAACTTATTGTGCATTTTAAAACTAAAACACACACACAGAAAAGATTCATTCTAATCAAGCTGTAAATAACTTTCTAAATTAGACAGTTTATCTTTCAATGGCTGTTCTAAATAAATTTTATCTCAAGTAATTATTGGTTCTATATTTAAAAACTTAATTTCAAATATAAAGCTTACTTTTTTTTTTTTTTTGCTAGAACAGCCAAAGCAAAAGTTCTTTATCAACAGAATGACAAAATCTAACACATTTGAAAAATTCATTTACATTTGTTCTGGCTGAAAATATTATACTTATCATAACAATATTTTGAAAGTAAGTATTAAATATGTAAAAATATCAAACTTCATGATATTTTGAAAATAAACATCAGATTATATGACTATATCTGCATGAACTTGAAAAAGTTATTTTAACAAACTGTTTGATAAATGGCTTGATATAAAAATTTAAAAGCATAAAACCAAGCCGATAAAATATAAACAATTTTCAATGGACATGACTGTGGTGATAATAAATATAAATGTGTTGCACGAATCAACATCAAGGTTCGTAAATATAATATTTTGATATACAGTAGACTCCCTCAAATCCGCCCCCCTAAAATCTGCAAATTCTTTAAATCCGCAAATTCTTTTCGATGTAAACAATTAAACTTACAGTTAAGATGTAGGTGTAAAATTCTAGTTTTTTTTTTTAAATTTTTATATCATTCTGTACACATTTTAATATGTAATTCTTTTTGATATGATTCAACTCATGGTTTCTCATGAAGGAGTAATAAATTTATTTCTGAAAAAATTCTCTAGGTAGTACTGATATCAGTGACGATCACAATATGGAACAGCTTTGGGATTAGCCTGCTGTCCGCCATCTTGTTTTTTTAAATCAAAACATATTTGTTTTGTTTCTCATTTCCAAAATAATTTTCATCCATATTTACTTATAAACACGTTATTTAATTTTATCGACTAATTTATTTATATTTAATAAGAAAAGTTAAAATGTTTTGATTAAAAAAATGAGATGGCTGACTGCGGGTGATAAATCAAAACATGTGTTTTGTTTCTGACATAATCAAGTTAAATAGAAAACAGAATACTAATTTATTTATATTTAATAATAAAAATTTAAATGTTTTGATTTAAAAAATGAGATGGCTGACCGTGGGCGATAAATAAAAACATTTGTTTTGTTTCTGACATAATCAAGTTAGAAACAGAATACTAATTTATTTATATTTAATAATAAAAATTAAAATGGTTTGATTTAAAAAATGAGATGGCTGACTGCGGGCGATACATCAAAACATTTGCTTTGTTTCTGTTATAATCAAGTTAAATCAAACCTTTTAAACTTTTATTATTAAAATATAAATAAATTAGTCAATAAAATTAAATAACGTGTTTATAATAAGTAAATATGGATGAAAATTATTTTGGAAATGAGAAACAAAACAAATATATTTTGGATTTAAAAAAAAAAGATGGCGGACAGCAGGCTAATCCCAAAGCTGTTCCCACAATATTTTTACCAAATAATTTATGCATTAATCAAGCTTTTTTTGGTTATTAAGTATGGCTAAACATGAATGAAAACTTTGTTATTTTAAGATTTTGAAGTGAATTATCAATGTATATTTATAAGATGAGTTTCACTGAATAATTCAGGAAAAAAATCTCATCATTATACATATTCAGTTATGCATTATTAATTATTTACTTGACCTTTACTTTTAATATTTATTTTTTTTTCTTTTAATTAACTATTTTACTTTATTGTAAGCATTCATTATAATTTTGAATTTGAATGCATTATTAAATTCAAATTGTTTAAAAAATGTAAACAAAACAGTGACCAGAAAATTCTAAAATCTGCATAACCCCTAGTTTTAAGCTATGCGGATTTAAGGAAGTCTACTGTATATCCAATACTTTCAAAATAATCAACTTACTGCTAATTAAAAATGTTTTCAGACTTATAAATTAAAAACTACAATATATTGCACTTATCATGAAAATAAAACAATATCCTAACTGTGTTTTTATTTTTTTCCCCCCGCATTTATAACAAAACTGAAGATCAACTAATTGGAAGCGGAAACAATTGAATTTACTTTTAACACTCAATCGAAAAACAAAATATAGGATTCAGTATCAAATATCGTGAAAATTTTGTTTTATTCAATAAAATTATAAAGACAAAATATTTTTTTAAATTCTAAGTTACGAAAACCAAAAAAATTCTTTCTAATATAGCTGTAAATAAATAATTACTTAATTAGACAGTGTATTTTTTGATGGCTGATTTTATGTTGATATTATCTCGCATAATTATTGGTTCTACATATATAAAAATTCAGCTTTAAATATAAAGCTTAGAATTTATTTTTATTTTTCATTTTATTTTATTTTTTTATTTTTTTTGGGGGGGGGGGGAGGGGGGGTCTAAAAAAAGTCACTGACAGAGGAAAAAGTTTATCTACAAAACAACATAGTCAATAAAAGTTGAAAAATTCATTTACACTTATTTTGACTGAAAATATCAAACAGAAAGATATTTTGCAAGCAAATATCAAATATATGAAAACATCAAATATGATATTTTGAAAAGAAATATCAGATATAAATAACCCTGATCAACACAGAAATAGAACATGTTCAATGTAGAGATCAGCATCGGACAATTACACAGTGTCTGAGTCGTGCCATGCCTGGAAATTTCGGCTCGTGCAGACCTGTAAATTTATGTCATATCTATGTCCAAGACAAAAGATAGCACTTCTCAAAGAATACTGATAATGAACATCCAATATCAAATATTTTCATAAAGTATAATTTTATTGCAGGAAAGTATATTAAAAATATATATAACAAGGACATACAATATATGTATAATTTTTATATAAATTGATATTTTCTTATGCATTAAGAAATAGTTAAAGAAAACTTACCAATTTTAGAATTTAATTTCTTGCAGTATTTTATGTAGAACTTGACCCTGTCTCGACCCTCCTCCATGTTGTTTGCGGTATCTTTTTAACTTTAAATTATCCATGCTGGGACTGTTTGAATCCTACAATTTGTGCATACGAAAAAGAAAAAAATTAATATGCAAAAAACAAATCTCTCATAAAAGTTACATTTTATGATTATCTTATTTACTAGTTTATATTTAAAAATAAAACTTAATATGGACAATCACATGTAACATTAGGATGCTTCTATTATCATTACATTTGATCTAAGCAAATTAGTACGAGTTTGATCATCCAATTCCCATTGCAATAGAAAATAATAATCACTATAAAAAGTACAAAATAAAACTGATATGCCTGAAATATCGCATTGTTTTATTTATTTTTGGTCTTAAGATCAAGGAAACTTGCTGGACAAAATAAAGGGTAGGGAGCAAGAATTGATAAACGTTTTATAAAAGATCTTTTTGTGCAGAAATAGGAGTACATTTCACTACGCTAAAAAGAGGCTGGGTACATTTTACTGATTTTAAAAAGGGCAGAATACTGCACGTTTAAATAATGACTAGAGGGAACACTAGCCAAAGCTATGTTATTTAAAATGGAGAACATTAATATGAAATAAACTAAACTAAAAATCTTTTGTCAGAACACCTCATGCAAGACAGATTTTAAATACATTAAATATAAAAAATAACATTGAAATGTAACATAAAAATCAAAAAGGAAGTTTCTACTGACTTTTTTTTCAACATTAAGAAATGAAACAGTGTGTTAATCTTTTTTTTTTTTTCAGAGGTACTCTGACACCTAAACCCACCGCCCTCTAAAAAAAAACAGGTAGTATTTTTTAAAAATAAAAATTAGTACAAATTGCAAGAGTGTTATAGGAGGTAGTCCTCAACTGGATCTTTACCCTTGGGCTCCACATATAGTGTTAGGATTTGAAAATCCTAATTTTACAGAATTATTTTTTATAAATATGTTATTCTTGAAGTAAAAAGATACTTCATTATAATTTTTATGAACTTTTGTTCAGCTAAATAATTTTATTGTGTAAATTATTTTATTAGTTGAATTTAAAGCTTTATGAATATTTTTACATGTTCTTCAACAATAAAATTGTTAATGTATTTTTATATCTAACACAACGGTTCCCAAACTATGGGTCGCAAGCGATGTTTTGGCAAGCCACTGCTGGGCTACAGTTGTTTATATTTTTATTTAATTACTTCATTTAATCGGATAATTGAAGTTATCTTTATTGGCAAGAGTTAAATATTATTATTATTAATTTATAGTTATTTATGAAGTATAAGGCCGTATAGTTTGCGAAGTTAAACCCGAGAGTCCATGCATAGCCCGCCTCCTGTAGCAAATTAAATTATAGACAAATAAAACAGAAATATAAATGTCTAAGTTACAAGTATATTTATTAAGGAATCAATATGAATAAATAGCACAATTACAATATAAAGCAGTACAACTCTGTTATAAATATATAATATTAATTTAAAGGATGCCTATCTGTACGCCTAACATTAGTGATTTGGATATCTTTAAACTAAAATCAAAGAACATCAAAATATGATATAAATAACGAAATGTTTACCTGTTAATCCTAGGTAAAGCAGCGAAGTCATCATTCCAGGCACTTAGATCTTTTAGACTCCCAGAAAGGTCCAAATCTTTCTCACTAACCACTATATTTTTATTCAAAACTACTCGATGCTCATTCACTCATCATATTCAATCTTTTTCCGAACTCCCCAAAACTCCATCTCATAATAATCCTTTTTTTTTCCTCTTCATCCCTTTTTTACCTTTTTTTCCCCTTTTCTCAAACGCCCCATAGAAACCGTTGAGATCCAATCGGTGTCTTTCTACGCCCTCTCTTAGCCCCCCTAATTTTGTGTTAGTGGAAAGCTTAGCTTTCTTTTGTTAAAATCCCCGCCTTGGGACAAAATCATTGGACATCATCTAAAATGCTATAACTTCTTTAATATTATAATATATATTCCCCTTTCCGTGCTGGCGTCGCCCCGGTCTGGACACGTGCGCCTTTGGGGAAGAAAGGGGGACACCCCTATCTATAAATTATTAGTCCCCACTTTCGGTGAGATCGCGTTATGTATTCTTGCATCCCTTATCAATTGTAATTTCTTGGAACGTTGTTATGCCTATCCTTTTACAGGGGCTTGTTATGCACACCTGAGATTTCATACACCTGGGCTTATTTCAATTGAAGTGGCTTTCCTAAGAATTTTGCATTATATCTTTATATTTGTCCGTGCTGCACGTTGAAAAGCTATTCTTATATCTTTCTAAAACTCCCTTTTCTTTAAATTCAGACACCTATATGTGAGGTACGAATGCAGGTGTTATGCGTGCAAGAATTTCGATACATTTTTGCCCAATAACTATTTGGCAATATACGAAATGCCAATTAAAGAAAAAAAAACAAATAAAAAAAAAGAAAATTCGAAAACTCCGCATTTTTAGCTATAGGCATCCTTTAAACATAGAAATAAAAGTAGATAATAACAAATGTTAGACAACATAAAGAAATAGGGTAATGATTAAATAAATAAATTGACATTAACGAATTTGATGAAGCATCATCTCCGCTCTACTAATCAAGAGACATATAGCTAGCTTCGGAGAAAATTTAAAATAAAACATAAAAGTCGATTTTTTTTTTTTTTTGGAAGTAATGTCTCTTGTTTAGCTAACAAACAAAAATAATTAGTGAATATTTATCTTGACCTACAGCAGCACGTAATTACAGTAGCTAATGTGGTTATAGTTAGACAAATTATGAATAGTGCTGCTCCTATGAATTTTAATATGAAAAATGCGTTCCCAAGATTGGGAATTTGAAGCCAGTCCCACAAATTCGAAGAAGTGTCTGAGCTAACAGTTCTTGTATAGTTCATATTAAGATCTAAGAGATCCACTGATGGTTCATCGAGACAGTATTTAAAAGTCCTACAATGGGAAAGTGTCGATGACTTAAGACATATTTTGTCTGTGTCGCATTTTCTTTCTGCCTGAAATTTAATAGTATGTTCTGTGTCCTCTAATTGAAGGTAGATTGCTTTTGTGTGAACAGCAATTTGTTGTAATTGTATTGTTACAAGTCCTGATTGACATGAAGAATGAGCTATAAGCTTAATCCGCGCTAATAATTTACACCCATAACATCCTTCAACAATTAAACTAGCTTCATTCAATTGCGGGCATATAGTGTTAGTTTGTACCGTAATTCTAAAGTTTGTGAAATGTAGTTGAATTCTGACAGCCGAGGAAAGTAATTGAGTAGATTGTAATTTTCCTTCATTCATTTTAAACAGGTGAATGTTCCTCTGAAGGGGCAAGGCGTGCTCTTGTGTAGCCCTAAGGCGCTCGATATTGTCAGGTGCAGTACTACAGCGGAGCGTGTCCTCAAAATAATCGCATTGTGTTAGATCGGGGGAAAAAATGAAGTCCGTCGTAAAAGAAGTATTAGCCTGAATGGCTCCGATCAATTGCGATTGAGGGATATTTCTATCGCTGGCAGGTGCTAAATACGCCTCGTCGGAATTACCGACTCGTTGAATAAGCTTTTCTGTAATATGAATGTGAGGTTGGTCGTATGCCCCTAGGACTGTTATCTTTATTCCTGAGTCAGTAAATGCTGTATCAGAAGTTATCAGTCGAGAGATTGTATTATTCTCAACATGTGTCACTGATATCTGGTATTTGCAGGTGTGACCAGTGATCTTTGATACTTCGAAACTCTGTAGCAGGTTTGGCTCATACCAGATTCGGTAGAAGTTACAACTTGGACGAGTTAATACAACGCACCCATTTCCATTCTCTCCTGCAAGACAGGCAGAGAAACCCGGAAATTGGCGACTTTCTTCAGTTTCAGCCTCAAAGTGAATGCCGTCTTTTCCCACTTCACGAGAAATACAATGGTGGCCACGCCCACAGAACTTGTTATAAATACAGGAAATCTGACTTATTTTTTTCGCGGTAACTGGGAAAGTGAAGTATAAACGTTCTTTACTAAACGTGCATAATACTTCTTCAAGTTTCAATTTCAGCGAAAAAAGGTGATTCTCGTTAGGATCAGAAAACCAAAGGCAATTTTCGGCAGAGAGGGATTGTAAAGAGATTTCCGCAGTTGTAAAAATTTTGCAGTTTCTCGATCCATCATGCACTGTAGTACAGGACTTAAGATCCGATTTAACGATAGTATTTGTACTACAATCTGCTGAAACTGTGGATATGTAACAAACACAGGCCATAATCACTAGGGGCAATGTACTTATATTGGCACGTCTCATTGCGTTTCGTTCTAATGCTGTATGACATGTATGGAATATTTCCCGTATTGTTGAACCAATGAATGCTCCTAATAGTAGGGAGCATCTGGCAATAAATTTAAACACTTTACAGACAGCACAACCACATAAAATTAAGGAAACAACGACGAATTTTAGGCTTTTAGCAATAAGTTTCACACATAGTAATAGAATTAGTATAAGTATGGCAAATATAAAATATACACAATATTGAATAACCCGAGGATAGCATTTGAAATGAGTAACTATATCTCTGCATAAAAAACAATGACGAATTTGACAAATATTTTTCCCACTAACGTGAATCACTCCAGACACCACTTTTCCGCTAATATGGAGGTAAGTAACTTGTATGTCTGTCTTGTATGCAAGAAATTCAAAGGGTATTTTAATAATACCGTCCTGAGGTACAACCAACACATGTTCAAAATCTGGACTGCGTATAATAACCCGGCCTTGTCCAGAAAGGTGCAAAAGCGGGTCTTCGAATGAAAAGGATAAATTTCTATTATAGTAAATGTTGCCTTTTCACCTTCCATTAATTTTCTGTGAATGCTGTTTGAGGCATGTTTTTGGCGTGAATCATAGTAACATATGTCGAGAATTAACAAGTCCGGATTTGTAATATAAGCATCAGAAGAGACAGCGATTAAGTCTAATTTCTGAAAAGTCATGGTGCATTGACAAGTGCTGTTACTACGACAATTTCTGATTTTACAAAAGTCTGGTGTACCATCGCAGTTGTCATTCGTACAATCACAATTTTCATTGTTTCTAGTGGCACAAGCGTATGTCGTGGAGAATTCATCAGTCTGTTGTAGGCTATCGCGCAATAAGAATGCAGACGGTTCTAGAAGTTCGAATTCAGCGGTCATAATAAACGTTCTTTTTACAATAATACAGTTTTTACATGAGTGCAAAAAGCATGCATTGGATGGAACGTCAATCTTGTTCCAGATTTGTTTTGGAATCCGTGTGCAGTTGAAGTTATTTCGTAGACTGCAGAGCTTTCCATGGCGTGATCGAGATAAGGTGTCTGCGTCCTGGCACAACGTCAAAATTACTGCAATAAACAAATCCTTATTCACACCATATTCCGAACAGTAGTTGATTTTAGTTTAAGTTAAAGTATTTAAATTGAATAAATAATTAGTAGGGATTTCATATTAATTTAATTATAAGAACACAAATAAGTAGTAAGTACCAAACCCTGGTGAAATGATGCAATTCGAATAACATTTTGTCTTTGTGATACATATATTTTGTTTGATTAATGACAATATGGAATTAGTGATTGTTAAGAAAGAGAATTTCAACCTTGTCTGTGCGGTGGAAGAATTATTGAATTCAATCGAACAGTGATAATTAAGTTCTATGAAAGTCTTTAAAATTAAATTTTGAGTAAATTAACCTGCTAACAATATGATCAGTGCAATTGGCCATTTTGCAAAGAAAATCGTTATGCGATATCAAATTACTCATGAAATAACTAAAATGTATTTTATCGACGAAATTCATTAATGAGTAACTAAAATATATTTATAATAACTTTTAATTGTTTAATGATTAGAGCTAAGAGAGAGAAGGGTGGAATTATTAGTATAAAATGGATTACATTCTTTCTCTCTCTCTCTTTTTTTTTTTTTTTTTAATTAAATATGTGACATGAAATGCCCTTTAATAGAAGCAAATTTAAATTTAAATGCTAACTGAAATTAGCATAATTAATTTTAACTCACCAACTACCATTTCTAAAGAATGAGAGAGCAAAATTAAGAATTTCGGAAAAATGATTTTTTTTTTTTTTTTTTTTTTTTTTTTTTTTTTTTTATGTCGAATACGTTGATAAAGTCTGCTTCGCATTAAGAAATAAGGTTTAATATCTACATATATTTATATACTCGCTAATAACAGTCCTCACGTATAAGAAATTTTATACGATCATATTCTATTGAATTAACAGTTAGTTAATTCGTAAATAAGATAATATATAAATAATGACAAGAAATAATCTAAAAACAGAGAAATTATAGATCTATACGAAAAGATAAATTTATAAAGAATATACTGTACATTCAATGCTTAATTTTTTTCCTTTTCTTTTCTTTTCCTTTTTTTTTTTTTTTTTTTTAATACTAGTTTCAATCTAGAAAATAATGATAAGAAATAAAACAATAGAATAATAAGGAGAAAATTTTGAAAACCAATAATAAATTTCTCTGCCAATTCACACATACTATAAAATAAGAAATAGTTTATAACTAACCTACAATGTTAAAACCAATTGATAATAAAAATATAATATTCGCACATAATCTATCTCTCTTAAATTGATTTGTGAGCATAAGCAAAGCCCTCTTTACCAGAAATATAAATTTTAAATAAACACCATTTTTTTTTTTTTTTTAATAATAGTTGTAAGAAATATGTAGCTATAAAGTACGATTTTCTTTCCAATATTTACAAATCTTGAGAAAGCAGAGGACAGTATTTACAATACATTATATTTTATCTTGTAGGTACTTTCTGCTTGAGGCAATGAGGGGTAGTGAAAGGATTCCTTTCAGAGCACCAACAGGTGTGTCTCCTTTTCTTCTCTCGTTTATGCTATTAGTTAGTAACCTCGAAAGCCCATTCCAAAAATCTGTCAGCTAAATACCGCGGCTGAATATCCCTGAGGTCATAGTGATGTGTTTGAGGGCATGAAGCGCTTGCATCATAGACAATGGTCTTTTGTGAATCGTCCGAACTTACAGGTGAAGCTTGAAGATTGTCAATGTTTGTTGGTGAGGGAGGGGACGCATTTGTGTCTGTGGGTAATTGATCTGGACTCGGGCTTAAAGCAGATGATGAGGGAGGACTCCGGGGTGTTTTTGGGGTAGCATTTCTAACCTCTTGCTGTAAGGGACATTTTGAATGCATTATCCAGGAAATTCCTTCAGGAGGTGTGTCATCGAATTGACCATAAGGCTTTTTGTAATTGTCTGGAAGTGTAGGAATTCTTTGTGACTGTTTAACCATAGATTCGAATAAGTTTAAATGCGGTCTCCTGTCCGCTATTGGAATTAATCGTTGCGCGTGTACTTTGATACCTTTGCTATTGATTTTGTGAGGGTCAACGATTGTAAAATTGACATCATTGTGTTTTTCTTTTATTTTATATGGCCCAACATTGTAACGCCTCTTCGTAGTAACTTTAAACCTGTCACAGTCCCGATTATTTAAGAATACGTTTTGCCCTGGGAAAAATGTTCTACTTTTTGCAAACCGGTGTTAATAATCCCGCATTTTCTCGCTAGCTTTTATAATATTTTCTCGTACTTTTCTATTAACATATTTAAGCTGCATAGCTCTTTTTTCAACGTAATTTTGATGTGAAACATGTTCAACTGAGTGATGTTCGTTCAGAATATCTGTTGGAAGTACTTGGTCGTACCCAAATTGCAGAAATGCCGGTTTTTCGCCTGTGGTTACATGAACACTATTATTATAAATTAATGCATAATATGAAATAAATTCGTCAAAATTGGAAGTTTGGTCTGCAAATATAGCGAGCGACTTTTTTATATTAGTGTTCACATTCTCAGCCTGACCGTTACAACTTGGGTGTTGAGGCGTGGTTACTAATTTAGTAACGCCAAATCTATCACATAAGTATTTAAATACTTCAGCTGTGAAACAACTTGCCTTGTCAGTTAAATATTTATTTGGGACACCGAAAGTGCTAATATAGTCCATAAAACATTCAGCAGTATAATATGTCGTGGTATTAGGTACTGCATACAATTTAATGAATTTAGAAAAATGGTCCACAAAAGTAAGAATATATTTATTTCCTTTATCAGTTTTATGAAACGGACCGATGTAATCCCCCGATATAAATTCTCCTACTTTAGAAGGAACGTAATGAGGTTGAATCGGTGCAGGGGCGATTTTATTAGGTGATTTAAAGGAAACGCATATTTTACATGATTCAACAAAATTCTTTGTATCGGAATACAAATTTTTCCAATAGTATTGTTCACGGATAGCATGATAAGTCTTAATTACACCAAAATGAGAAATATGCTTTGCGGTAAGCACGTGCGATACAAAAACTCTTGGAATGACTAGTTGTTCGACCATAGTGGATTTTCTTATGCGTGGAATAAAAGCTTTATGCAATAACAATCCATCTTTCAATAGATAATCTGGATATTTTTGCGATAATTGTTTGGGGCTACTTTCTAATTCAAGAATAATTTTTGATAATTCTGTATCTTTACGTTGTTCCACTTTAATTTCTTGTACTGTGGGTAAATCAATTTGAATCGCATTTACTATGATATCATTTAAATTTGTTATTTGATTATTTGTATCCGCCTTAGAATACATTAAAATGTATGCTTCGTCTTTAAGTATTTCTTGGGGTGATATCTGTTGAATCTCGGAGTCATTTATTAAGTACCAATTTTCCTTCGAATCTTTTACATAACAATAATAATGTCCGTTATCCGTATTTGTTCCTGAATGAACAATAATAGCACTTAAGCTGTATTGCAACATGTCGTTATCAATTACGTTAGTTACATATGAGCGAAGGTTTAAATTTATGGGATATGAGATAAAATTAGTTAGTTTATGATTGTTTTGGTTTGAAAATTCGAATCTCTTTAAATGAAAAGTAATTATTTCTGGACATTTAGAGATTGATATCTGTTTGATTGCTTTAGAATAGTTTTTACAGTTACAGCATCGATAACTGTCGTTGAGATGTTCGAATTTTGTAAAATTCTGTAATGCATCTTCTAAACTATGGATATTTTGCGTTAATGCTAAAGAAATATCCATGAATGGTTCAAATGTGAAGCTTTTCTTGTTACATGTTAAACATTGTATTTGATTTCGAAAATTACCCTCGAATATTGATTTAATAGGATTAAAAGCATTTTCTTTGATAAGATTAAATTCATTTCTGTGATTCAGAGTCGATTGATCTAGTTTTTGTATTATTTGACCAAGAAATTCATGAGCGTCCTCTTGGAGCAATTTGCGAAATTGTTTAGCAATATTCTCTAAATTATCGTGAAATTCTACTGGTCGAATAACTTGATCCGTGTTGGTATGTATTGAATTTAAATGCTTTTTATACAAGCATATCATGCAAAATGTACTATTATTACAATTTAAGGTTTCATTAGTTAAGTAGTGTGTCAAGGGTTGTAAGGAGTTTAAACTTTGTAAAACAGCATTCATAAAGCATGAATTTCCGAGATTTTCAAAACCGGTGATTTTACATGTTTGCAAATAATTCTTTTTCGTGTCATTTTTATTCATATCGGTGTTAATTTTGGAAAGCTCATTTTTCGCCGAATGAATTTCTAATGAATTTTTACTCCGCCCTTGTTGATAAATGGTTGTATCATTATTTGTTTTACTTGTGGAGTTCACAAAGAAATCTCTTGACAATGCGTCCGCAACTATATTTTCTGACGACGGTATATGATCGAAAGAGTAATTATAATCTGCTAAAAATGCAAACCATCGTGTGACGCGATTTCCAGGTGACTCAAGGCGTGACATTTCAGTTAAAGCTTTATTGTCGCATTTAATAATGAAATTCCGACCATACAAATAATGTTTGAAGGTAGAAATGCCACACACGATAGCCATTAATTCCTTTTCTAAGATAGTGTACCGTTTTTGTGTATCGTTAAGTTTTTTTGAGAAGTAAGCAATGGGGCGAATTATACCTTCGTTATCCTTTTGTCCTAGTATTCCTCCAAGCGCTTTATCCGAAGCATCCGAAGCCAAAATAAAGTCTTTTTGGAAATCAGGATGTATGAGAATCGGAGGTTTAGAAAGGCATTCTTTTAGAGTATCAAACGAAATCTGGGCCTGCTTTGTCCAGCGAAATCGCGCGTTTTTTCGAGTCAAGTCGGTAAGTGGTGCAGATAATTCGGAGAAGTTTTTAATAAATTTTCTATAATAGGATAATAAACCGACAAACCGGCGAATCTTTCGGACTGTATTTGGTGTCGGAAAATCTCGAATTTTAATAATATTATCGTCTATAGGTCGGATTCCGTTTGAATTCAATTTATGGCCTAGGAAGTCAATTTCAGGTTTAATAAAAGAGCATTTTTCGGGATTGATGGTAATACCGAAAAGTCGAAATCTCTCTAAAAGTTGTCTGAGTTTGTAAAGCATCTCCTCTACCGTTCGGGAACCAACTGCGAAATCGTCAATATAATTTGAAATTCCTAAATCTGCTAAAGGGGCAAGTATTTGATCTGCTAGTTTTGCAAAAGACTCTGCACTTGCATTTAGACCTTGTGGCAACGAAACAAAGCGGTAATTTCCATTTGATGTACAAAAAGTTGTGTAATCGCGGTCTTCAAGCCTCAACGCTATTTGAAAGAAAGAACTACTTAAATCGAGCGTTGAAAACATAAGATTTCCCCTTAATTTATCTAATAAGTGTTGGGTAATAGGTAAGCGGTGTCGAGGGTACTTCACATGGGCATTTAATTTCCTATAATCTACTACTAAACGATACTTCTGTTTGGTAGGGTCGCGTGTCGTATTTTTCTTTTTTATAAGAATGAGCGGAGAACTAATATGTGAATTAGAACGTTCAATAATGTTCGCTTCCTCTAATTCCTTAAGCTGACGATTGACTTCGTCTTGTAATGCCTCTGGTACGCGATAAGGTCTAGTCGATGGTAAATTATTCGTATCCACTCGCAAATTAGGTTGTATAGCTTCAGTTCGCCCTATTGTGTATAACCTCTTACTAAAAATATCTGCAAATTCCATCAATAAGTCTAACAGTTTGTTTTTCGTAAATGTATCCAAATGATCTAATTGAAAATCCGATCGTTTAAGCTCACTCCGTCTAAGTTGCTTAATTAACTCTATATTTCTTGAGTCAAAATTACTACTAATTGTGCAAAATTTTATGTTTTTATTGATAGGAATCGTTTCATTAGAAATATTAGACACGTCTAAATTTATATGTCTTTCATTTTCTAGGGAACACACGTTATTAACAATTTTGATATTTGGATTTTTCAAGTTAGAAAAAATCTTAACTACTTCCCCTTTCTGTAATGTTTTATCTAAAGAAAGCTCAATATTTCTTGTTTCGTTTGGCTCTAAAACGATGTTTTTCGGTAAATATGCATATGTTGTTTGGTTTATTTCTGGCGCTTTTGTCAAAGCATCTCTAATAGTAATTGCGGCGTTTTTTGAATTTAACGTGTCGGTATCAAAACAAACATTGAATTTTCCTGATTTCAAAAAATCGTAACCAATTATGGCATCATAGAACTTAGATAATTCATTTTTAACAACATAAAATTTTTGTTGATATTGTTTATTTCCGATATGTATAGGTAAAGAGACACAATTTGTGATTTCTAGATTCCCTCCAGTAACTGACATAATTTTCGCGTCGATTCTCAATATCTTCATTCTATCATCTGTCTTAAATTGTTGAAAAGATGTATCTCTAATTAAACAGACACTTGATCCTGAATCAAGTAAACAACTAATTGTAATTCCCGCAATTTTTAAATCAATCACTGGTAATGAATTTTTTCTCTCAATAATCCTAGAATCACATGTAATGGTCTGTGTGTTTACCTTTTCTATTCGCATAGTTTTTTTCTCTTTAAATTCACTGTCAGAGGGGGAGTCAACTGGCTTCGAGCTATGAAAGTAGTTGCTCCCCTTTACCGGTTTCCCGAACCTTGATTGCCATTAAATCGAGGACCTCGAGTAGAATTTCCTCTGAAATTCCGAGCGGTATTTTGGTATGAATAGTTGCTTCTTCCATTTCCCCTGAAACTAGAATTTCGGCCTCCGGAATTCTGTCTGTTATTCGAATTGTAAAAGCACTCTGAAGTGGGATGGGATGGTCGATTGCAGATGTTGCAGGTGGGGTGATTACGCTGACCAAAGGATCTATTTTGGTAAAAGCGTGAAGGTTCCGTGCCTTGCCTGCCGGGGTTACGAAATGTATTATACGTTTGTTGCGGTGTTCGTGTTCGTAATTTTAAATCCTCTATTTGTTTAGTTAGACTATTTATCATTTCATGGGTGTTAGATGCATGAGCAGCTAACATCGCTTTGATTTCATCGTTAGCGGCATTTGAGGATATATTATTGACCATTTGAGTGTTATCAATAGGTGAAAATTCACTGGCTTGTAATGTCTGGGCAAAATCTACAGCTTCCTGAAATGTTTTTGGTACCTTTAATATTAAGGAGTTTTTATAACAAGGAAGTAGGCCATCTAGGAATTTTGCTAATTTAGTTTCTTCAAAAATGGTCTTGATTGCGTCGTTTGTTAAATCAGGCGAGTTAAAAAAATTTTGTGTGGCTAGTGCCACCTTCGCAGCGTAAGTTTTGACTTGTTCATTTGGAGTCATGATGCAATTTGAAAATTGTTTTTGTCTTGCGCCGAGACTGTATTGCGTGTCAAAATATGACAAAAACTTCCTTTTGAATTCCTTGAAGTTCTTTTCTTGGTTCAAGTCCGGCGAATTAATAACATTTGTTAAAGCGTCTCCTCTAATTCGCGATCGCATAATCAATAATTTTTCTTCATCCGTGCATTTTATTAATTCTGTAATTGTTTCCAAATTTTCAATAAAGAACTGTGGGGAAATAGCTGAGATATTGTCGAATTGGGGTATCACGTTTTGAAATCCTGATAATTTTCTAATTAGTGCTTCGTTATCGGTAGCCATTTTAAAATAAAATATTATACCAAAAATTAATAATGAAAGAGAATATAGAAACAAATTATCTCCGGTAAGTTTTACTTAGCTAACGATAGTCATAAATTAAATATCCTACTCGAACAGTACACTCAATCAATTAAAAGTAATAATAAAATAATAATCAGTAAACATAACACAGAGCAAAATAGTAGTGAAGTATATATAATAAGGAAAATGTATGTTAATAAATTAATCCTTTGATAAATATATAGAAAGCATATAGTGACTGTATTTATATTAATTTAGAGAAAATAAAGAAAAAATATATTCTGAAACATGTGAGCAATTGGATAATGTATCACAAAGAGGTGCAATGTCACTAGAATAACCTTTTGAAGAGAATAATTTAACTTCCCCGTTATATAACCAAACATCAAGATTGATGCTTTTATTAATTTTACAAAACATGATAGAAATAGAATCGAAGTTTTATTTGTGTTCTTATGTATAAGTTGAAATAATATATAAAGTAGAAGGCATTAAATTCAATTTTGATTTGGTGGAAAACAGAGTTGTATACAAATTATTATTATCTTTTTATTTATTTATTTAATTTATTATTATCATTATTATTATTATTATTACTATTTTAAATTTACGAAAAAATTTGTAGTGCTACAGGAAAGAAATTAAGAAACAGATTAATACCTGAAAAGGTATTATTAGCCAAAGGCACCATTGCTGGGCTACAGTTGTTTATATTTTTATTTAATTACTTCATTTAATCGGATAATTGAAGTTATCTTTATTGGCAAGAGTTAAATATTATTATTATTAATTTATAGTTATTTATGAAGTATAAGGCCGTATAGTTTGCGAAGTTAAACCCGAGAGTCCATGCATAGCCCGCCTCCTGTAGCAAATTAAATTATAGACAAATAAAACAGAAATATAAATGTCTAAGTTACAAGTATATTTATTAAGGAATCAATATGAATAAATAGCACAATTACAATATAAAGCAGTACAACTCTGTTATAAATATATAATATTAATTTAAAGGATGCCTATCTGTACGCCTAACATTAGTGATTTGGATTCGTACCTCACATATAGGTGTCTGACCTGGGCTTATTTCAATTGAAGTGGCTTTCCTAAGAATTTTGCATTATATCTTTATATTTGTCCGTGCTGCACGTTGAAAAGCTATTCTTATATCTTTCTAAAACTCCCTTTTCTTTAAATTCAGACACCTATATGTGAGGTACGAATGCAGGTGTTATGCGTGCAAGAATTTCGATACATTTTTGCCCAATGACTATTTGGCACCACGTAACGATCTTTCTTTAAAAATATACCGTTAACTTCGGTGAAAATAAAATAAACAAAGGTTTGTTTTGTGATTATACCACATTATGCTTACAATTTACAATTACTTACATTAAAAATGCCTGTAACAGTTTCCGTGTGGTGTACATGCTTGTTTGAATGTTTGCTTTATTCATGATATAAATTGAGAAAATACCCTTACAATTCAGAACAAAACTCAAAAGTTAACTTTAAAAACTTAAAATTCGGAAGTTTACTTACCTTAGAAACTAAAATGCAAGCTTTAATTCTATAAAATATAATAGTAATATTATATAAGCGATGTGATAAATAGAATAATCAAAACGACAATATAAAACACAGAAGACGAAGAGTTTCTTTTCTGATTTTCCGAAACGTGACAACTTGAGATTTGGGGCATGCGCACTGATAATTCCGCTGCTACGGATGTCCCCTGGACGCTAATTTCCAAACCCTCAACCTTTGGACACCCTTGGCGAAAAGGGAATATAGCCAAATAATTTGGCGCAGCGCGCATACGCGTTGCTTGTTTGGAGTTGGCGTTGGGAGTGCTCGCTCAAATCTCAAATGTTGAGTTTTTGTAAATGTAAATTGATTCGGTTCGGTAGTCGTTCATATTGTGAATTTCAGATGCGCTTGAAGATGTTTGCTTTTTGTTTTTCCTCAATAAATACTCCTCGGAGTGGTATGTATTACACTTTTATTATTATTGAATATAAATTTTATTCGGATTTTTTAAAAATAACGTACTTTTAAAGTTGTTTAATTTCCTGAGTGCTGCTGTGATTCGGATTAGGCCTAAAATGTTTTTTAAATAAAGTCCTAAAAACTTATTTGGATTGTAAAATGCACTTCCCGTAATGAAACATTACTCTAAATACATCAAACTGTTACAATGATTAAACATAAAAATACTTTTTTTTTTAATTTACTGTATTTCCAATTTAACATTTAAACACTTTAAAATAAATATAAAAAAGATTGTGTTCGACCATATCACTATTTGTTACATCTCTAGGTTTTATATAAGTATAAAGTACTTTTTAAAAAGCTATCTTACAGCCTTGTCTGATTCCCACCCCTTCCTCAGAAACAAAATCTTGGTTATACCTACAACTTAATTTAATTAAAACATTCAGATCTATGTAAAATATGCCTAATTGTTTCTATAATTTGTCTGCCTTTAATGTGTATATATGCATGATTTGTGTTTTTGTGAATTGTTTGTCTCCAGTTTGTATGTTCATGACTTTGCATATTTCGTAATTTCTTTTTCAGTTTAAAAACTGTTGAAAAATAAATGAAAGGAAATAATCGGCCATGATCCAGATTAAATAATTATATTAACAAATAATGACATATCACACTAACATAGCTTTCAGATACAAGCGCCAGCAAACGCGGCAGGCATCAACAACTACTGACCGTTGCCAAAATTGAGTTGCCAATCTTGTACTCAAAGGCTGTTGCCACTTCACAAATTTAATACAGTGTACAAGTTAGAAACAGTTAAGTTACACATTAATAACATTTAAAATATTAGAATTAACATATTTTAACACGCCCCCTTGCTAATTATACTATTTTAAATGATTAGAGTTCTTCAATTTTAAGAATTTGTAAGTGAGGGCATAATAATATACAACATAATACTTCTACAATGCACGATATAGAACATACTTCTACGATACACAATATGGTGCATAAATTAACACCTTACCTGTTACACTGGTATAAAAGAGAAAATAAAAAATATATACGTGCAAAAGGAAAGAGTTCCAATGTTTAAAGTTCAACACTGTGTCCTTATGTATTACAGTTCATGTTCATACCATAATTGAACTTCGACAATATCTTCTTAGACACTGTTTTTGTCAATAAATCAGCGTAGTTATTTTGGGACGACACATGCTCAAACTGTATCACTTTGTTAATCACCAAGTCTCTTAAGAAAAAATACTTGATACTGATGTGCTTGCTTCTTTCGGATGTAACAGGATTCTTTGAAATAAAAATAGCACCTTGATTATCAACATGGACCTTTTGAGGAGTATTCAGAAACTCCACACAAATCTCTGCGAGCAAGTTCTTCATCCATATTACTTCTTTCGCTACATGGCACATTGCAACATATTCCGCTTCAGTAGATGATAGGGCAGTGACAGTTTGCTTCTTGCTTGACCAGGAAATGGGTGCACTAGAGAGAAAGATCACGTATCCGCTAAAGGATTTCCTGTCATTTTTGTCACTACCCCAGTCAGCATCTGAAAAAACTTGCAGGCCCCGGCCATTCTTCTTGAACCTAAGTTTCTTGAACATGGTTCCTTTGAGGTATCTCAACATGTGTTTGATCCCCCTCCAATGTTCTTCGTTTGGCCTTTCGTTGAATTGACTCATATATGTAACTGCATATGCTAAGTCAGGGCGGGTGCCACATACTAAGTGCAAGAAACTTCCAATTGCTTGTCTGTACGGTATCCTTTTGCTTTCTTCTTTAATTTTCTCCCATTGATAGTCATCGACATGCTTGTACTTAATATTCGGATCTAAAGGTGTTGCTGCGGGTTTGGCTTCTGACATTTTAAATGTGTCGAGAATTTCAGTAATGTAGGAAATCTGATCTAGAGTGATGGAACCATCAATATCTTTGTCTATCTTCATTGACAAGATTTGGCTAGCTGGTCCAAGATCCTTAGCAATGAATTTTCTCTTGATGTTTTGCTTAAATTCTTCTATATCCTTCAAATTTCCAACAATAAGGAGATCATCTACATAAACACCAATGATAAGATTCCTTTCAGCATTGTAATAAATACAGGGATCTGCATCAGATCTTTTAAGACCACATTCAGTCAAGAATTTGTCCAAACATGAATTCCAAACTCTGCCAGATTGTTTAAGACCATACAAACTTTTCTTTAAGTGACACACTAGGTGTTCTTTACCTTTCTCCACACAACCTACTGGTTGGGCCATGTAGATGTCTTCTTCCAATGTTCCGTTAAGGTATGCGGCTGTCACATCCATTTGATGAACTTCAAAATCCTTTTCTGCAGCTATGGCGAGTAGTAAACGTATGGATTTGAGCTTGATAACTGGTGAAAACGTGTCTTTGAAATCTACACCAGGCACCTGGAGATAGCCCCTTGCCACTAACCTGGCCTTAAACTTTACTCTTTTTCCAGTTTCGTCCTTCTTTTTGCGGAACAGCCATCTGGAAGATATTATCTTTACACCAGGAGGTTTGGTAGTAAGCTCCCATGTTTGGGCTTGAGTGAGGTTTGCTATTTCTTCATTCATGGCCTTTTGCCACATGTCTGCTTCGGGGGATTCCAGAGCTTCCTTTACTGTCACTGGGTTTCTCTCATCATGCCAGCATATCTCTTGGGCATTGTAGAGATAGAAATCTTCAAGATGTTTGGGAGGCTTGACAGGTCTTGCTCCTTCACTTCTCTTGATTGTACGAGTAGGGTTATCTGTCATCACTTCAGCTTCAGTGTCATATTTGTCGGGCATTTCTATTATTTCTATAGCTGATTTTGGAACATCTTCAAGCTGTTGGTAAGAATACTCTTCAGGACTTGGGTCATCTAATTCTTGAAATGAGTCAGGCAATCGATTTGAATCATCTGTGTCAAGGTTTGATTGCTCTTGAAAGGTATCTTCAACTTCTGCTTCAGGTGTATACAAGTAGTCCTCTTCAAAGTTTTCAATACGGAGTGAGACTTCTGTGGCATTATGACAACTGACAGTCTTCAATGGAAAAACATTTTCCTCAAAGATAACATCTCTGCTCACAAAGAACTGTTTTCTCTTCATGTCATATAACTTGTATCCCTTGGTTCCAGTGGGATAACCAACAAAAATGCATTCTGTTGCCTTAGGATCAAGTTTGCTTTTTCTTGAATATGAGCGCACATGGCTCCAAGCTCTACATCCGAATACCTTGAGATGATCTATTTTGCCTTCAGAATTTGACCACATTTCTTCAGGAATATTGCCATTTATTGCGCAAGATGGTCTCTTATTATGTAAGTATGCTGCAGTGGCTATTGCTTCTGCCCAAAATCTGTAGTCCGCTCCTGATTCAATAAGTAGGCATCTTGTTGTGTTTACTAGAGTCTGGTTTAGCCTCTCCGATTTACCATTCTGCTGCGGTGTTTCAGGTACACTTAGCTGCCTTTGGATTCCATGTGTGGTGAGATACTTGTCAAAATTTTCATTCCTGAATTCTCGACCATTGTCGCTTCTTAAAAATTTTATCTTCTTGTTATGGAGATTTTCAACCATGCTTCTGTACTCATCAAATTTTTTCAATACTTCACTTTTGGCCTTCATGGTATACAATGTAGTATAGTTTGAAAAATCATCAGTAAATGTCACAAAATATTTTGAGTCTCCAAAGGATGATGGGGAAATTTTGCCGACGACATCCGAGTGTATGATTTCAAGGAGATCCTTAGCTCGAGTGTTGGATGATTTTGGAAATTTCTTCCGCTTCATTTTTCCCTGAATGCAGATAGAGCATGGTGCATTTGGTAACACTGGTAATTCTTTGTCAATAGACTCTAAGTTTTTGATTGCATTATAATGCGGGTGACCAAGCCTGCGATGCATCAGTTCAATGCTTTCAGTTCTTGTTACACAAGCCATTGATGCCTGCTCTTCAATAATGTACAGCCTTCCTTTCTTCTTGGCTGACAGGAGTGTTTTGCCCTTGTTGTCAATCACTCTGGCCTTGCCATCTGCGAATTCGACCTTCAAGCCCTTCTCCTCAATCCTTCCAATTGACAGCAGGTTTCCTCCTAGTTTTGGGACAAATAAAACATTTTGAATTGTAATGTCTCTCTCTTCACTTTCTTCATATATCTTGAATGATATATTACCTATTCCACTGACATTTATTCTTTCTGAATTTGCAACTTCAACTTCAGATGAATATGGTCTAAGGCTTGAAAATTTCCTTCTATTAGAGGTCATATGTTCAGTTGCTCCACTATCAAGAATCCAGAGATTTTTCCTCTTTGATTCATCTTCATCTGCTAATAGTGCAACACTGGTCTTGCGGTCAACTGCTGTTTTGGCACTGTTTTGATATTGTTGTCTGGCTTCTTCACAGTTTCTTGATATGTGTCCCCATTGGCCACAGCAAAAGCATTTAGTGTTTTTTCTTCTGTTAAATTCAGCTTCTTCAGTAGTTTTTCTTGGCATAAATTTCTTAATTGATTTTGCTGCTGCAGGTCTTCTCTGATTTGATGGGAAACTTCTAGTGTGGAGGGCTTGTTCTTCATGGCATGCATTGGGTAAACTGCCGTTTCTTGCTATCCTTTTTTCTTCAACCAGCAGTCTGGACTTGACAAATGTGGTTGTCAAGTTTGCTTCATCTTTTTCAAGATTCAGGATCAGCGATTCATAGGCCTTGGGTAGTCCTAACAGCATCACTAGGGCAACTTCCCTATCTGTGAATGCATAGCCTCCGTCGGATAACTTCCTGTGTAAATCCATTAATCTTGCTAGGTAGGCTTGCACAGATTCATTAGGCTTCATTACAATGTTAAAAAATTCTCTCATGAGTTGTAGAACATGTAATAAACCGAACTTCGTATGCATTTCTTTAAGAGAGTTCCAGGCGTCTCTGGCTCTTATACAGTCCCCAATGTCGTCTAGATAAGTATCTTCAACAATAAGAAATAATAGGGTAAGTGCTTCGTCATTTTTCTTTCGCTCGGCATCATTCATGTCAGTTCCATATCCCGGTTCAATCGCTTCCCAACACCGCTTCTGGACTAGGATAGCGCGGGAACGAATACGCCAAGTGTGATAATTGTCGCCGTTTAATTTCGGCATTTTATATTCTTCAGAGGTCATTTTTTTTTTTTTTCTTTATACGTTAAAATTTGAATTAAAAAATCCACCAGCAAATTATCTTCTTCAAGCGGTAAGGAAATTCATTCACTTCGTCTTTCAACGTGGTTAGGCTTAAGATCGACCTCGTGCTACAACATCAAATACTTTTCCATTCTGGATCGCAATCAGCTTTCTAAGCAGAGCTTCGTGCTGATAACGTGTTGAAAAATAAATGAAAGGAAATAATCGGCCATGATCCAGATTAAATAATTATATTAACAAATAATGACATATCACACTAACATAGCTTTCAGATACAAGCGCCAGCAAACGCGGCAGGCATCAACAACTACTGACCGTTGCCAAAATTGAGTTGCCAATCTTGTACTCAAAGGCTGTTGCCACTTCACAAATTTAATACAGTGTACAAGTTAGAAACAGTTAAGTTACACATTAATAACATTTAAAATATTAGAATTAACATATTTTAACAAAAACTATGGAATTTAGACTAGGTGCTGCTGACTGTTATATTTAGCCAGCAGAAAGCATTCAAATGGCCTGAAATGCAATTGTTTTTCTTGCCTTTAAATGTCTTTCTGCTAGCGCTTAGAAGACCGTATAGATGTGGTGTTTCAGTTAGAAAGCTATTTTGAGGATTTTATGGACTGAATCAAGCCCAGCTAAATATTCTTTCACATGTATCCTTACTTTTTAAATTTTGTAGTGTTTTAAGTACTCAGTTGTTATAGTCAGACATGGAAAATAACGTTTCCATGTATGACATACATCTTATTTAACCTTTGCACCTTAATCTCTTAAAATTTGTCAACTATTTTTTAAATATTTTCTGCATTTAATATTACTATGCGTGAACTTCGAAATACATAGTATGTATACATATACGTGATTCATATATATCAATTACGTTATCAAATTTGACAACATTTCTTTTCTCATGAATATTTGTTTCAGATTATCTCAGGTTTTTTTTTTTTTTTTTTTTTTACAAAATGGTTACCTGTTTGTTATCTTGATCTTTGAATGACTGTTTTAAAATTTTCAAAGAAATTCAGTTTTGATACTGGTAGGAAGGTGTATTACTTTATAATTAATAAAGTGTTTATGGGTTTCGTTTTCAAATATTTCATTATTAGATTGTTTTAGTTATCAAATTGCATATATTTGTGTCCCAAATCAAAGCACACCTAATCCAACAATATCCAGTCCAAAGCTGTTAACTAGGCCAGTTTTTGTATATAAATTTAAAAGAAATTAGTATATTATACCCTATGAAAATGTAAGTATTCCTTCTAAAATATTTCAATAATAGTTCTAAATTAAATTTTAATATTTGTTTGCACCTGATGAATGTGACTGTAGTTATTTTAAATAAGTTTTGACATTTGCAGTTCACAACAAAGCTAAAGGTAGACTTGTTTGTCCCTTCTTATTTATTGTAAACAAAAAATTAATTTATTTTGAAAAGCTCCTCTATTAAGTATTTATATTATTTCTCATGAATACCATCTCTGTATATTTTATTACTTATTTATTCCATTTTTTAAATGTTTTTTGCTTAAGAATTGTATTTTTTAAATGAAGCATTATTAGGCCTAGGCCTATATTTTTGTTTATTTTTTTAAAATGGCTACTTGTTTGTCTTAATCTTTTGAATGAGTGTTTTATATTATTTGAAAGAAATTCTGTTTATATATTGATAGGAGGATATATTACTTAATGAAAAAGAAAGTAGATATCTTAAAGTATAGGTTTTCAAATATTTCAGTATTAGATTATTTTAGTTATCAAACTGTATAACGTTTGTGTCCCTAATCAAAGCATACCTAATTCAACAATATCTTGTCCAAAGCTATGAACTAGACTAGTTTTTGTATATATATTTAAAAGTATAGTACAGTATATCCTGTGAAAATTTAAGTATTCCTTTTTAGAATATTTTAATAATAGTTCTAAATTAAATTTTAATATTTCTCTGTACCTGAAAAATTTTACTGTAGTTATTTTAAATAAGTTTTGACATTTGCTGTTCACAACAAAGCTAAAGGTAGCCATGTTTGTCCCTTATTTATTTTAAACAAAATATTAAAATTTTTTATTGAAAAGCTCTTATTAACATAAGTATTTGTTATTTTTCAGGAATACTATCTCTATACATTTTATTGCTTTATTATTATTATTAATACTATTTAAATGTTCTTTTGCTTAAAAAAAATTATTTTTTAAGTCAAGCATTTTTAGGCCTAACTTTTTATCATTTATCTTCATAAGGATAACATTTTATAAATCACAGTTCATTTGAAATTGAAAGAGATCTTTTATTTTATGGTATGTTTATGTTCATTTTTTGCTTGTATAATATAGAAATGAATAACATGTAATGTTCATATATTCTCTCAATCTTCGAATAATTTTGTTGATAAAATGTTTTCTGCTTAAATATTTTTTGTTTTCCATTTTTAAAGTTTACTTGCTTTAGAAAATTAAGTTTTTATGTACAGCAGACAACTTATTTAAACTTGGCATTTTGATCTCTTAAAATTTTTGTACTTTTGTTGACTCTTTTTTAAATGTTTTTCGCATTTAATATTACGATGCATAAACTTTGAAATAAATAGTCTTAATACACTTCATTCAAACAGACCAATTATGTTATCAAATTTGACAACACTATATAATTTTTTCTGGTAGAAATTTCTTTTTTCATGAATGTTGGTCTCAGATTATTTCAAGTATTGTTATTTATCTGAATTTTGTTTATTTTTTCAAAATGGCTACCTGTCTTAATCTTTGAATGAGTATTTTATAATTTTTAAAAGAGATTCAGTTTTGATGCTGGTATGAGGATATATTACTTAATTAGAAAGTGTATGTCTTAAAGTGTTATAGGTTCAATTCTTGTGAATATGGAGCTTAAATGTGCCTCCTTGGTTTAATCTCTATCTGAAACAAATCTTGATTTCTAAATGACAATATATTGACAGGCGATTTTTGTTCTGCAGAATACCTTGATTCATAAAGTTTGAATATGTGGAAATATGTTTCGGCACTTTTCTGTTATACATACACCATTGTCGCCAAGAATACATATTTACATAAATTTAATACATACATTATGCAGAGTTTCCCCCAGGTTTAAAAAAGGGCAGGGTGCTGCTGATGAGGAAAGGGCACTTTTACATTCTTCAGGGCACTTTTTTTAATTTTTAAGGGCACCTTTAATATTTAAAGGATAACACTCTTTCAACTATATAAGTACATTTAAAAAATATATATATTTGTCTAGAATTAAGGTCTTACAATAATAAAATAGGTATGTTTATGCACTAAATAACCCACAACATGATATGCATTACACATGCACAATCTGTGGCCAGCGGGTCAAGATCTCTAGAAATTCAGGAACTGCTTATTTTGCCAATTAGTTTTGGAAAAAAATGACAATTTCGTCGATCGGACGCGTAAAAATTATGAATATCGTCGATCGGGCGCGTAAAAATCATGAATATCGTCGATCGGGTGCGTAAAAATCATGAATATCGTCGATCGGGTGCGTAAAAATCATGAATATCGTCGATAGAGCGCGTAAAAATCATGAATTTCGCCGATCAGGCGCGTAAAAATCATGAATTTCGCCGATCAGGCTCGTAAAAATAATGAATTTCGCCGATCAGGCGCGAAAAAATCATGAATTTCGTCATTCGGGAGCGCAAAAATCATAAATTTTGTCGCTCGGGCGCGTAAAAATCACGAATTTCGTCGATCGGGCGCATAACAATCATGAATTTCGTCGATCGGGCACTTAAAAATCATGAATTTTGAGATTAGGTTAGTAAAAATCATGAATTTCGTCGATCGGGTTCATAAAAATCGTGTATTTCGTTGATCGGGCGCATAAAAATCATGAATTTCGTCGATCGGGCGCATAAAAATCATGAATTTTGAGATTAGGGTGCGTAAAAATCATGAATTTCGTCATTCAGGAGCACAAAAATCATGAATTTCGTCGATCGGGTTCATAAAAATCATGAATTTTGTCGATCGGACGCGTAAAAATCGTGAATTTTGTCGAACGGGAGCGATAAAATCATTAATTTTTTCAAACGGGCACGTAAAAATCATGAATTTTGTCGATCAGGCGCATAAAAATCACGATTGTCGTCGAACAGGCGCGTAAAAATAATTTATGAAATTCGCGATTTTTTAATGGATCTCTTGACGAAATCTCGTTTTTTTTTACTCTGCAATCGTTTAACGATTTTTTCCCCATGAATTGATCTGGCGGAATTCCGCCATAAATTAATAATTCACGGACGAATTACATGTCCATAATCCCGTGTCTCCCTCTAAGAATATCTCTCAATATTTCACGACCTACAAATTTAACCTGTTAACTGGGTATGACGAAATATTTCGCCATACACGAACTACTACTGCAATATTTTGAACGCATTACTTCCACCAATAAAATAAAATAGTCTTATTAAAACAGCTTATTTATGCATCATGACAAAATTTTCAGATATAGAAAAAAAAAAAACAATATGTGAAAGAACGAAAAATTGGGAGACTTGGCAAGTCTGATTTTACCATTCTATTTTGATTTAATAGAATAAAAAACGAAAGTCACGCACACACACACACGAAAAAAAAAAAAACAGAAAATATTTAAAAAGAAATAAAAGTTAAATGACAAGAAGTCGGAAAATCGCGGATCAGCGGAAGAATCTCACGCCTGCCTGAAACTCATGATTTTTTTTGTTCTATGAGAGATAGACGAAATACATCATTTTCCCCGCAACCGATTAGCAAAATTCACCATGTTTATCGTACTCAATTGACTAAATTCGCATTTTTTTCTTTCTTTTTTTAATGATAAACAGATATTATTTAGTATTTGGCTAGTAAATGGTTTCCTTTGCATCTATTAATTGCATTCACCATCATTTTACTACCAGTATAATTATATACCATAATTTCGCGCGTATGCGCCGCGCCTTAGTTAAGCCTTTTTCAAACCGGGAATTTTATTGAAAATAAGAAGTCAAATAAGTGTTAAGCAGAAGTAAGTCACATTTTATTTAAAATAAATTCTGCTAGGAAATCGGATTGTCTGAGGTGCGGCGTATACGCGCGAAATTACGGTACTACATTTGGCTTTATTTAATCTTTGAACGGTATGAATTAAAGGCGGAAAAAAATTTAGTACATAAAAATACTGGTAGTAAAGTGATCCTGCCCCCCTTGACGCTACGCCTCTGATTATAGTACCTTCAACAGTTCTTTATACATTTCTAAATCTACCGCGATCGCGGACTTTGAACAGATGGGAGACGAACGTGCGATCCTATGTGTGTAAATGAGAAAACAACTTGCAGGCGCGCGCTCAGGGCAGGCACAACAAAAGGCAGTACGGGCGTCATTTTTTAAAACGAGGGGCAGAAGGGCGCTATTTTTTGGATGAGGGGCAAGAAGGGCGCTATTTGTTTAACCAAAGGGCAGGCAGGGCGCAGCGCCCTCCTGAAACTGTCTGGGGAAACTCTGCATTATGCATACATTTATTTTGACATGGTGTCTGTATAGCAGAAAAGTACCATGACTTCTCACCATCTGTTAAAATTGAAAATGAATTCTTTTTTCACTTTTAATGAGAAAATGGCATGAAAAATATATTAATCCATATTTCTTCTTTTTATACACAAAAATGGAGTAATTTAGTTGTTGTTTTTAGAGAAATTTCGTTACCATTTACAAAAAAATAATATATTGGAAATTAATTCAAAATTTTAAATTTTGAAAGTTTATATGACATTCTCCGATCAATAATAACTGGTGTTAACTAAATAGCTTTGTGTTCGATAATCTAAGAGGAGTAGTTGCGAAATACAATCAGATTTTAATATAGATTCATGTTTTTTTTTTCTAATAATTATTATGTGAATTTTGGCAGAAAACTCATCTGTATGTAACTGATATTTTCATGCTTAATAATCAGTATAGTTAAACAAATATTTCAATTTTTCGTTATAAATATGGCATGAAACTCATCATCATACTTTCTATACTTACTGATCCTTGTATTATCAATGCATAAAATTGGTTCACGCTCCTTTAAAAACATATTTGAAAATTCCCGTTTCATTTGAAATATATTTCTTTGCTCCTACAGAAATCTCTTTTTAATGGTATAATTCTTGTTAATTTTCTTTTCCTGGGAATCATAATGTGGATTTTGGCAGAAAACTCACATCTGTATCTAACTGACATTCAAGATTCAAGCTTATTAATCAGTAGTGATAAAAAATATTTCAGTTTTATGTTTTAAATATGACATCATTATCAATCTGCTTTCATTATTTACTGATTTTCATGCTCCTTGTATTATTATGGAAATTTGAAAATGCAAGTTTTATTTCCAATATGACATTATACTATGACATACAATATGACATATACAATATAACATATATTCAAGGAGGATCCTTTTCATAGTTTCGTGGACCAGAAATCTTTTCTTAATATAATTATTGTTATTAAAACACAATTTTTGCTAGAAAACTTCTTCTCAATGTAACTGACATTCATACTTCATGCATAATAGCAAACACTAGATTAATTTTAACACAATTATTTTTCGAATTGGTAAAGAAATCATACGAGTTATAATTTTCCAACTGGATGAAAAATGTCCGGGCCAGGATTCGAACCTGGGATCTCTTGGCTGAAGCCGCCACACTCTACCAAATGAGCCATCCCGGTCGAATCTGGAGGGCATAATTCATCCAGTTAACCTTATTGATCATAGCATCTGGTCTGATATTTTAATCAGCTCAACAGAATAAGCAATTGGTAGAGCGTGGCGGCTGTTCAAAAGTTAATTACACACAAACACTGCATGTGGCAATTTGGATAAAAAATTATTGTAGATGTTCATATAACAATAATAAATGGTTTTCCTAATTAATTGAAATTTATTATGATAAGTGAGCCCTTTTCAAAATTCAATATTTAAGAGTAGTGATCACAATCAATTTTAAACCTTCAAAAAAAGTCCATTTCTTTTCTTCTGATATACTATTTGTTTCGAATAAAACATCAGCATGAAAATATTCTAATTGAAATTGTTAATGTATACTTTAACACTGACTCAAATTTATTTTCAACTTTGCATGCGTTTTTCTCAAATCAGGGATTTTACTACTTGTGCACACTTAAAATTTTTTTGCATTGCTTTGCATAGATGCCCCCCCCCCCCCAACTTTCTGAACATCAATTTCTAAAATATGATACAGTCAATTAAGACTTGTCTTGTATTGACCCAAAATAGAAATGAAATAACTATTTAATTTTCATTTTATATTTCTTCATTTTTTTTACTTAATCAGATGTGAGATTAGTATAGGTAGCTCAGCTCTTTTTCTTTGAAGTAATGAATTTGGTAGCAAAAATTGTGTTGTGCAGTACAAACCCTGATACGAACATTCATTAAACAAAAGTTTGAACTATCACTCTCTTACAGTTGTGGACAATTTGAATGTGTCAGCTGTTTTTTCCTCTGTTTGCGGTTAATATCTACATGTACTTTTCCCCCTTTCTCATTCCGTCTGTAGACTTTAGAAAATGTAGTTGAGTTTATTAGAGCGGGAGTTCTGTTTCTCCGCATACATATATATTTCATTTAATTTGTTGTAATTTTAATTAAAAACGTTAAAAAGTACGTTATTTTTAAAAAATCCGAATAAAATTTATATTCAATAATAATAAAAGTTTAATACATACCATTCCGAGGAGTAGTTATTCAAGAAAAGCAAACATCTTCAAGCGCATCTGAAATTCACAATACGAATGAATACATTTACATTTACAAAAACTCAACATTTGAGCGAGCCGAGCCCTCCCAAAGCCAACTCCAAACAAGTAGCGCGCATGCGCGCTGCAATCTCCTCTGGCCAAATTATTTGGCGACATTCCCTTTTCGCCAAGGGTGCCCAAAGGTTGAGGGTTTGGAAATTAGCCCCCTGGACGATCATGGACAGTTCGTCCTGATTCTGACGTTCTCTGAACGTCTGAATTATGGCGTGTACAGGATCTGACGGTTGTAGGACCACTGGGATCTGTATGGGACGTCCAGAGGATACTTTTGGTTGTATGGGATTGCTTCGATTTTACATATTTAAATTATTGCTATTGATATGTTATTTTATCAAAAATTTCCCTGATTTAAAGATCGTTTATATCATTTTTACCAACTCACCCTCCCCCCCCCCCATCTATTAAGGCGTTTCAATATATGCACCTTATTTAAGTCATTTTTTAAATGATGTGCAATTGCGTATTCTCTCCAAAAACTAATGGCAGTGGATATGAGACAATTATTAGAATTCTTTGCAGATGTGCTGTATCTTAAATGTCTTTGGATGTGCTATTTTAATAAACAGGTTTATTATTTTCTAGTGCATATGAAATGTAAATGAACTGTTACTGATGCTCATCAATTTATAAAAATATGATAATTTAAAAAAAGGCTGAAAAGAAAATAAAACACAATGAATTGAGAGTTAATTTTGTTGGGGACAAATACTGAAAAATATGAGCACCGGCAAATTAAAATCTAGGGAGGGGCAAATTTTTTTAACAGGTGTGCCTATGGCCCAGTCTAGAATATAAACATAAAATAAACTAAAAGCTTTCTTTTTTTTTTTGAGGGGGAAGGTGTTTTTATTAGTGTTCAATTAACCTAAAAGCACACACACAAACATAAAAAAAATGTTTTTTGAAGATACGTTTTGACCTACTCCATTTTCCAATCTCCTTTGCTCAAGGGCGACCTGATCGTTGTTCTTGAACAAGCTCTGTTGAGATTGCGGTGCTGTGTTGTGTTTCATTTCAATTAGGGGTTCTCTCCATAGCCCCAGTCTGCTTTGTGAGCGGGTGGCCCGATCGCCGTTCGTGAACATACCCATGAGGACGAGGAGCGGCTTTCATTTGATGTCTGTTGTTACCGGTTCCGGTATTTTGGATTTTGCCATTTGTTTATATGTGTAATGGCAGTATCACGAAAAATTTATTATGCTAATAGTGCTTTCGGTTAAGTGTTTATTGAAATTAAATCTCAGTATTTTACTTTTTTCTTATCGGTTTTCTTCAAAAAAGCATTTATATTATTGCAATGTAATTTACACTGCTATTTTGAGAGGATTATCACATGTTCAGTAATCTCATGTGGATTATCTTAAATGAATTATTTATAATTTGTGTTTTTATTGCATAGTGACAAATTAATGTAATTTAAATTATTAGGAAAGATTTTGTTTGTACTAGACAGAAAATAATAAATTTGAACTGTGTTCATGTTCAACTCTTCATACAATTATTTTAGAAAAATGAGCATATAAATACTTATTTTGGTCACATTGTTGTTCAATGTAATTTCGCCAACTTTTTCCAAAATATTCTTGCATGTTTTCCTGATAATTGCTATTTAAAGCATAACATATAAACTGACCTATTATATTAGGTTTTTGTTTCATTTGAAATATTAGTATTTCTTTTTTAAGTTCTTCGTTTATCCTGATATTTCTATTCTAAAAGTTCTTGTCAGATCTTTGTTCAAGATTGGTCCAATATATCAGCTATCAAAATCATCAAACACTATAGTCTATTTTGTTTTGCTTTTCATGAAGATATATGCTATTTTTTTTTGTTTTTTTTTCAAAAGCGCAAAAAAATGTCCATTTTCATGAAATGCTTGATAAGAAGTATGTAATAAAGGGTATGCTAACTAGTTATCAAAGACATCATATACACATTGAATGTATTTATGTGCAATTCAGTTGTCAGTTAATATAACCTAAATAGAATCCATTTTGTTTGATGTTATTTATACTTGATATATGCTGTATAATTTCAGTCTAATCTTCCATTATCAAATTGGTAGCTGGTAGCCAAGAGTTGGCATGAAACATAAGTTATGTTATGTTGGCAACTATATGGTTTAAAATTGCTGTGAATGCCATTAAGGGATTGCACTGTTGCACTAAATCACACTCTCTAAAATATAACAGTTGGATTTGATGATGGAAGATTAGCCTAATTTGTAATGAAAGTCAGGGCCGTGCGAAGAGGGGGGCCTTCGCCCCGGGCGCGGAAATTGAGGGGGCGCCAAATTTATACCACCAACCACAGTTTTATTTATTTATTTATTCATTTTTTGGCCGTCCATCATTTTTCGGGGAATTTCAGTTTCTCTCTTAATCATTCTGTTATTTTCTGTCGCAAAACATCATGATTTCTCTAGGAAATAAGTGCAATTGTCTTATGTTATTTAGTTATTTGGAATTTCTGAATTAAAATTAAATATTTTAAATTTCTAAAACAAACGCGAAATATTTATTTAATAGAATTTATTTCTGTTTCTGCACTTTGTCAATTTCTTTGACACCTGTCACAAAGAGAAATGGGGGGGGGGTGCTGCTGCCAAATTGAAACTTTGCCCCGGGCGCAGTTTTCTCTTCGTACGGTCCTGATGAAAGTTATAAGAAAAGTTGATGCTTGGGTATTATTTGTGACAAGAAAATACACTGTGCCATATATAATAACAGCCCCCGAGGATGGATTGCCAAGTGACCAAGATTTATTGTCAAATGCCACCTTTTAAAGTTTTAATTTATTTTACTTGTAATTTTCAAAGCTAATAAGTATAAAAGTTACATGCATAAGTATAAAAATTAGCCTTATGCATTAAATTGACTTGTGATTGTTTTAATCTAAAAATTAGAATACAATATAACTATAAATAGAAATCTTTTAAAAAGTGTCATTTGACATCAGTATAAATAGCGTTAATATCAATAAAGAATAAGCTAATTGTATGAACATATATTTCTTTGGTATTATAATACACTATTTTTTTTTTCTTTCAGATGTGTGAATTGAATAGTAAATAAAATGTCATCAAACAGTGAGAAGATTTAACTCAAATGATGACAGAAGTTTACATTGCATTGCCAATCTGTTTTTAGATAAGATCTTTTATAGTGCCTATTAATGCATACCTTTTTTATGGCAAAATTCTGAAAATTTTATAACACTTTACCACATTCTGTTCAGTATATAGAAATTCCCATTTATTTATTTTAAAGGCAGAGAAATAGCAGTTAACCTATAACCTTAATGGAACAGATGTTTTATTGGTCTGCAGATAAACTTGGCGATTTTTTTTTCACGCCAAAATGCCGTTTTAAAAATTATTGCCAAACTGAAATCCGGAAGAACCACTTTGTTTTCCAATATGGCGGTCACTTTCAAAACTCGCGGAAATCCTTTTTTTTTTTTTTTTTGACAAAGAGCACTTAAAAAGTTAATGCTAAAAGTTTTAGTTTTGAAAGTGATGTCTTATTGGAAAAAGTAATTTCCTCGGCATTTCAGAATTGCGATCAATTTCGAAAAAGGCATTTTTATGCGCATTATCATAAGGAAAACAATAGAAAGTGAACTAAATTAGTACTTACCTCGTGCAGAGAAATCCTTCTAATAAATTGTGTACAAGGCACAAAAAAAAAAAACACACATTTTCGATTGTAAACAGAAAATAAAGATAAACATTTCCATAGATACGATGCGGAAAAAGCAAATATTAAAAAAAATGTTTGTTCTTTTGCATTGTATTTATTATGAATATCACAAACATTTGATAAAAAAAATCCGAAAGTGCTTTGACTGCGCCTCGAAACACAAAATGCCGACATTAAAATAAATATATTCCGTATAATTTCGAGAAAATGCACAAATGGATCCGATCCACGTCAAAATAAAAAAATAATTAACTGTAAACATAATCTTAAATGGATTCCACGTCAAAATTACCAAAAATTAAATCCAACTTAGAAAATATAAAAAAAAAATCAAAGAATGATGCTGGATGCTCGCAAAAGTAGGCCAGCGGCAGGTGACGTCGCTAAAAGAAATGAAAGACGCCGAGCCGACCCAACGTGGGAAAACGGTACCGTTATAATTTCAAGAAACAGGTTTATCTGCACAGAAAAGTCAAAAAGTGTACGCTGCGCAAGTCTGTGATAAAAACAACATCAAAGGTGCAAAAGATGACTCTCCCCCTTCTCCCTCCCCACAAAACCAGAAGAATGGGTATGGTTGCCAGTAAATAGGGGTTTGGGAAAGTTCAGAATAGGGTTACCAGAAATGCACGTTTATCGCCAAAGTTGGCGAGATTTTTTTGCGTGTATATTTTGCAGACCAACAAAACATCTATACCACCTTAATTATGAAGCTAAAATGGTTTTTACACAAAATGAAAGTAAAATATGTATTTTTATGCCTTCTAAAAACAGCCCAAAGTAAAATGTTTCCTCATAAAACCCCACCCTAGTACTTTATCAAATATTTCACTGAAGTCAATTTTTTGTTTTGTCTTGTTGATGGTGTCGAATTTGGCGAAGCGATAAATGAGTTTTTCTTGCTACTGGTTTGTTTCTTATGCTTCTTCCACTTCCACGCCTACTGTGGTTGATTGTTGTTTGTCCTGGAAATTGGATTGGGTTTTGAGCTCGCAGCGAAGATAGAAGGAGGTCTTGGTTGGTTTATTGTGTCGTATACTCATATTTGTTGAATTATGTTTGTGGAATGTGTTTTGTGAAGTTTAATGGTTTGACGTTTTGTCATATGTCATAGAAAGATAATTCCTGTAAAAAAAAAAAAAAAAAAAAAAAAAAAAAAATGAAAGATGAGAAATAAAGGTAAGTGAATTTTTGTTTATTTTATTTGATAAGATGTATTTTATGCATTCTAGAGATTGCTGCACCACGAGTTTCATGCCTCCAGGGTTTTTTTCTCCAGTTAATGTATGCGAAGTGTACATATATTATATAAGTTACTAACAGCTGCTTGAATGAGTTTCGTGCATTCTAAAGATTGCTGCTCCGCAAGTTTCCTGCATCCAGGGTTTTTTTTATTTTTTCGGTTAATGTACGTAAAGCGTACATATATATGTTACTAACCAGGGTTAGAAATTAGCGGTCGTTAGTCGCCAAATGCAGCTAAATTATTGCATTTGACGACCACAAAATTATACCTGGTCGTCAAATTTGACGTCTAGCTTTTTTTTTTTTTTCATTTTCTGATGTACTTTCAGTCATACGATTTTTTTTTTTTTTAATTAAGCTTATACCTGGTTGTATCTAAAAGTTCAAATATTCTTTCTATGGATATTATTGCATGATAATCTGTTTTGTATGCATATTAGCTTTATAAAAAGAATTATTTTAAACATTTTTCTAGAATCCAAATATTGTAGCTTAATGCTGTTTTAAAAGTTTATAGAAAGCCAGTTTTTATTTTGTTTTAGGGATTAACACAGAGATAAAATGTTTAATATGTACAGCCCCCTCGCTCATAACATCTAAAGATATTACAATATTATTGTTAACTTGGGTTTGAAAAGAAATGAGAAAATATGATATAAAATAAAATTGCAACCATGAAATGCAGTTTGGCACCTAGGAAAAAAAATTGCAGGCGTCATTTGACGCCTTACTTAGAATTCCCAGTTTCTAACCCTGTTACTAACTGCTGCTCGAATCAGTTTCGTGCATTCGAACAATCAGGAATCTCGAGATTCTTCCCAATCATAAACTGTGTGCTTTGTGGAAGAGAACTCGCTACTTACACAGTTCCTATGAGAATTTCTTTCATGAAGTAAACATTGATTTTATTCCCTTTTGTAACAATTTACAAAGTTTAAGCAAGAAGGAAAAAATAGCTAAAAATTTGTTAAAATAGAAAAATCCAGAGGAAAAAATTTGCTAAATGTTTGTAAAAATCGAAATATTGCTAAAAGTTTGTAAAAATCACGAAAAAAAACTTGCTAAAACTTTGTAAATAGTCACAAAACAGAATAAATTTGATGTTTACTTTGTGAAAAAGCTTGATGTAAGAAGCATGTGTCCTGATTGTGTAGAATTTGGAGGTTGCCGATTTTTTAGTTGACATGCGTAAAAAAATCGCCAAATCGGGTGTCTCGTTTGTTCTAGGGTTTTGGCATTGAATTAGCCAATAAGTAAGCAGCCAATTCATCGGATTGATTTTTTACAATTTTATGTAATTTTTTTAATTCTGAATTTGCGGCAACAAAATTAAAGACATTATCAGAAAAGATGGTGATGGTAGTACAAACAGATGGAAATTGCGACATAAATTATGCTCCTTTATGTTGGTGTTTATATTTGATATAAAATGGGCCAAATAAATCAATGCCTTAATTTGTGAAGGGGTGGATTGATATTTACTCTTTCTTTGAGTAACAAAGCCATAATTTGTTCTGCAATTTTAGGTTTATTTTTAAAACAAACAATACAATTATGCACTATTTTTCTGGCTATGTTTCTGTCATTTAAAGGCCAGAATTCTTGTCTCACAAAATGAAATAATGTTTGAGCATCCACATGCAAATTTTTTAAGTGAAAATACTGAAGTATTAAAAGTGTGAGCCTGTGATCTTTTGGTAAAAGAATTGGATGATTCTTATCGTAAGATAAATTTGATTGGTCTAAACGACCACCAACTGTAATTAGTTCATCCCTATCAAGAAAAGGATTTAAATTACTTACATGACCATCCTTTGGTTTCTCATCCCAAAATATTAAAATCTGATGTGTCAAGGTCTAGACCCGTCATTGATTTTACATGGAACAAGGCAGACTTAATTTCTGTTGCTAATATTACAGACGATTGCGGAACACCACACGTTTTACCTGTAGTTCTGTTCACATGCTTGTTCATCTCTAAAAGTTTTGTTTTATTTATCGTCGATAGGTTCGATAGCTTCTCTTGTTAGCACAACTTAAAAATATAAATTTTCTTGTCAATAATTCGTATAATAGGGTGTCCATAAAGTCTGTTTCCAAATACAGGTATACTGAACAGATACAAACTTGAACATTATTTTATTTTAAGATGCAATTATTAAAGTTTTTTTTTTTTTTTTTTTTTTTTTACAGCAATCAATGAACCTCTATATGCACACCATTAGTTGCGTGAAGCACATCAAGGCGATACTCGATTTCCAACCATGTCCTCCGCTACGAAGTGATGGTGCACCATCTTGCTGGAAAAAGACGTTTGACCAAGATTATCCAACTGTGGTGCCTCAAATTCAGTAAAAAGGTCTAGGTTCACGGCTGCAGTTATTGATTTTTCTGCGAAGAAAAATGGTCCCATGGCTCTGTTGCATGTCAGGCCACACCAAACATTCACTTTCAGACTATCTTCTCTCTCTAGTTCTCTACTCACATGTGGGTTTTCTGAGCACCAGACTCTTGCATTATGTGTATTGATTTTCCCTTAAACATGAAACGTTTCCTCATCACTTTTTCTTGAGGCATAGCCATTTTGATATCTTGGGCCTTGGTTCTTCAAAATGTTATATAAAATATACAAAACAAAGGTTAATAAAACCTTTAATAGTAACCTGAGTATCTATAAAAAATTTCATTTTCATATCTTATCAAATTTTTTTAATCAATTTTTGAAGTTTGAAAGATTTTGTGGACACCCTGTATATCCTTTCTTTCCAGCAGTTGTAGCATCATTTTTGTAACATATATTTTGTTTAACCTATCTGGATGGGGCATACATCCTATATCATTAGGGTTTCGTTCATCTCATGAAACCCTATTGCTCCCGCTCCGTTGTCTGTCTGTCACAGAGCCATTCTCGAAAACTATGTAACTTACAGAGTTGAAACTTCGTGTATAAATCAGAATATCAGCTGTGAAGGGCTGAAAATATTAAAATTTGAAAAATTCGTATTATTTTAATAAATAGAGATAAAAAACCAAAATTCTAACAGCCTTTTCCTATTAAATTGAAACATTTTTCATTATAGCCGATGCCAAAAATTAAAAATCCACGAAGAAATTCTTTCTACAATAATTAATTTTCTATCAGTCGATTTCCACGTGAAAAATGAAATAAAAAGTTTCACCAAATGAAAAAAAAAAAGATTAATATGAAATAAAATTGATTGACGTCATAGTCGCAATAAAACGGAAAATGTCTAAGATTTCTCAATAATACAAGGAGTATGTGTAAGTACACAAAGCAGATTAATTTCACGTCATTAGAGAATTATAACGAAAATCTGATGTCATATAGGAAGTTTAACTAATTTTTCAAATGTTTGAGAATAATACAAAGCGAGTATCAATATAAATAATAGAGAATAGTAAATATATGAGTTTGAGGTTTGAGAAACATATTAAATCGTGATAAAAATCCGATTATGGAAATATTCGCATATTTTAACATTTTGAAGGTGTACAATTTTTTTTAATATTGCATTTAGTCCGACGGATATTAGTATGACAGAATATAATAACGGGCTTGGCCTGCTATCTGGCTGGTTTAGATATTCGAAAAAATAGACCGGTAAATTTTTACTTTATAAAAAACATGACTTTTTTTTTTGTTGTTGTTGCTAAATGAAATTTATTTTAATTTATTAAAGAAAGTATAAAGTGTTTTGAAAGGAATATTAAACGAAACCCTTTGAGCGATCTTCGATCACACTTACCCACTTGTTTTTTTTATTGTATCCACTATTAATTTCCTTAATGTTTTGTTTTATTTATGTCATACTATTTTTTACTTTATTTGCAACAGCATGTCCCAATCCAGATTTTGTGTCAATAAGATCCATATAATCAAAGGACAACATTATCATTATTAAAGTAATGCTGAATATATTGTCTAATATTTAGTGTTACATTTGTTTTCATGAAGTTTTATCTAAAACTCTAACTCTATTTATTAATGGATACCTTTGTATAGCTGCTTCTTTTTATTATTTTCCTCTTTCTTTTTCAGTGTTTGGTCTAACTTCAGGAAGTTTCCTACACCAGGAAATGATAACTGCACAGCCTTTACAAAATCAAAACGTCTCTCACCAAAAAACTTATATGTGCGGATTTTGTGGTAAAAATTGTATTACTCCTTCTAGTTTAGATATGCATTTACTTACTCACACTGGAGAGAGACCATTTACTTGTTCAATTTGCAACACATCATTCCGGCAAAAAGTACATTTAACTAGACATTTAACTATTCACACAGGAGAAAAACCTTATAAATGTGATGCCTGTGGTAAAACTTTTGCTAGAAAAGACAGATGCCAGGAGCACTTTCGTTCTCACCATATAATAAATTAAAATTTTAAAAGAAAAATGTTATATCTGTTTAGCATGGATGCCTGCTGGAAAAAGCTATATCTCCTCCCTGGATTTTGAAATTTATTTATCTCTATTTTCCTTTTCTCTCATGATTTAATAATAATAATAATAATAAAATTTAATCTAAGAATTTTTCGTCAGGGCGGCTTTGTCTCCCTGAACTCTCATTATGGAAGACAATTTTTAGTCCTGTTTTTCTTTTTATGTTCATTTGTTAAAAAAATTCTTTAAATGAAGAAGGGTCAGGAGGGCAAATCATCCCTGATGAAAAAAAAAAAAAGGGTTTCAATACTTCATTTTGAAAAAAAGCCAATAAAAACTTGTTTTCTTAATTATTTATATTTTTGTATTGTTTTTTATGCTGATATGTTAAGAACTGTCTTGCAAATGGGATTCTGACAAAAATTCTTAGTTTAATTTATTAAAATAATAATAAAAATGACCTTGGTACCAGACTATAAGTATATGTGTATATATACATATCCAAAATATTGCCACTGCCTTTGATTTGGTTCTGCAGGTGCCCATGCTGTTTAGTATTGTTTTGCCATTTTTATGTATCAAAACTGTATATAGACAGACAGTGCCTTACTGTTATCTTATTTAATTATGTTCCATAATAAAATTATTTCACAATGAGTTCACATTTGTTCTAATATTGACATTATTTTAATGATGATGAATTTACTTTGTTGTCATACATTTGTTTATCATTTCTATTAAATCGGCACATGTTCTCTCTAGAATTTGAAATTTTAACTTTTTTTTTTTCTAATTTTTGATGGTTTTTTGAAAACAACAGTAAAATTTATTTTTCTCAGCTGATAACATTATTTCGGCTGATATCAAAAATCTATTTTTCAGATTTTAATTTATGTTATTTAACTTATAACTTTTAAATGGATTTTGATTTATAGTTATTTTATTTGTAATTTTATTAAGATAACTCAAATTATTTTTAATAGATTATATGTTTACTCCCATACTTATTAGTTATAAAATATAAATATAAAATTACCATAAATCAAAATCCTAAAAAGTGTCTTATTTGACACTGATAGAAATATTGCTAAAGTAACTAAAGAGTAAAAGTATTATTATGATAGGCTGATGTTTCTCTCTAAAACAGCACAAATAATATCTCCTTTAAATTAAAAAAATGTATTTACACATAAATATTCAAAACAGAAAGAAAACTTTAAATAATAATTAAATTATTATGCATTCAAAGCAGTAAATGAAGAAAATTGTGTCATATTTAAAATACCCAAATAATAATGTTGCCAAACAGTTTCAATTTAGAATTATATTTAAGCGAGAGATTTATTTTACATTTCAAAAGACTGTTTTTACTTATTGTTGCCAAATTTAAAACAGCGCAGATAATATAATTTCCTGTCAATTAAAAAATGTATTTCATAGGTATATTAAAAAGAGAAAGAAAACTTTGAGAGTCATATAAGTGATGCATTTAAAAACGTCTATTATAAAACAGTTTTCTTATAGCGTCATTATGAAATTCAGGGAAGCAGTGACATTGTTTACTTAGTCATTTTATACAAGCTGATTTTCAGATGTTTAATTGATCTTACTTAATCAATCATGAAAACAGCCATTAGCTGCCGCAACAGCAGTTGATTCAACCTTAAGAACCTAAAAATCCTTAAATCATAGGGAATGTATTACACATATTGTACATAGGGAAATGAATCACAACCAGGTAACAGAAGATCATCATTGGTCATTTATCTTCCGTAATCTTTTTAAATTTAGCAAATTAGCATGTTTTTAAGTCTGTGGTGTCTGAAGAGTTGGCGAGCAGAGCCCCCTGGTTATAATAAATCAACACATCCCAAAATTTCCTTAAATTATCTTGTCCCCTTTCTCTCATGGATTCCATTCTGCTGGTACTCTTAGATGCACTGCACATTTATTCCTGAAATGATGAAAATAATTTTTTATCCTGTAAAGGGATCTTTTACAGTTGTTTTAATAAAATGAATTAAAAATAAATAATTTTTTTTAACCCAGGTTCAAAAATATATTTTCGTGTGACACACATTCTTACTGTTTGTTCGAAGATCTGTTAATATTTCTTTGCAATACCAGTTTTTAAAATTGATGAAATTATTGTAAGTCAACTTAAATAAAGATTAAAAGTATGTTTTATTTTTCCTTTTCTTTTTTTAGGGATGGTGGGTTCACTTTTTTAAAAGCATTTTTAGAACAATGTTGATCATTTGATAGTTATGGGTATATACACTTGACATTTGAGGGATAAAAGAATGGAGTTCAAAACCCTTTGAGCTTGTTCTACATCTACACTCTTAGCTACAATAAAAATAATTTACAACTTCTCCATGAAATGTGTCTTCTCTGTAAAATATACAAAGTCTGCATAGCTGATATAAATAGTACTTCTTTTGCTAATTTAATTACTTTTGAAAGTTAACTTGATTTTACTAAATAAAAATGCTTAACCACATGCTTAGTAATTTCTCATCAAAGACAAAAATCTTTTAAAAGAATTTGCATAACTTATTTTAATTAAAAAATTCTTAATATAGCACTAAACCAGAGTTGCTACACTACCTGCAAAAGTCAGGGAATTTGGAAATTCGTCAAATAAGTCATGTAAAAAGTCAGAGAATTTCAGTATTTTATCCAAAATCTGGAAAAGTCATTGAATTTGACAATCGAAATTTTTACTTCACCCCCTTTCCTAAATATATATATATATATATATATATACAGTAGATTCCCTCAAATCCACACATCCTTTCCGATGTAAACAATGAAACTTACAGTTAAGATGTAGATGTAAAATGTAAGTTTTATTTTTATATAATTCTGTACATCTTTTAATATGTAATTATGTTTGATATGATTAAACTCATGTTGTCTCATGAAGGAAATATAAATTTATTTCTGAAAAAATTCTAGATAGTGCTGATATCGCAGTATTTTTACCAAATTTATGTATCAATCAAGCTTTTTTGGTTATTAAGTATGGCTAAACACGAAAGAAAACCGTTATTTAAAGATTTTGATATGAATTATTAGTGTACATTTATAAGACGTTTCACTGAATAATTCAAGAAAATATATCTCATCATTATACATATTTAGTTATGCATTAATTATTTACCTGACCTTTACTTTTAATATTTTAAATGTTTTTTAAATTTTCTTATTTTTTTTTTTATTTAGCTATTTTACTTTATTGTAAGCATTTATTATAATTTTGAGTGCATTATTAAATTCAAATTGTTGTTTAAAAAATGTAAACAAAATAGTGACCAGAAATACACAAAATTCTAAAATCTGCATAACCTCCGGTTTTAAGCTATGCAGATTTAAGGGAGTTTGCTGTATTATCATCAGACAACAGTATCATGAATGAAATCAATAGAAGAATAAGAAATGGATGGAGTGCTTTTGGGAAGAACAACATTATTCTGAAGAGTAACATGCCTCTTTGTTTGAAAAGAAAGGTGTTTAACTAATGTGTTTTGCCTGCACTAACTTATAGAGCAGAAACATGAATGCTAACAAAACAGATGGTACAAAGATTACGAACAACACAGCGAAGTATGGAAAGATGTATGCTAGGCATAACTAGAAAAAACAGAAAGATAATAACCTGGATAAGAAGTCAGATGAAAGTTTTTGACATCATTAAGAGAATTAAACGCCTAAAATGGAAATGGGCTGGAATATATACAATAGATGGAGCTCAAACACCCTACAATGGTATCCCAGAGATGTAAAACAACCAAAAAGACAACCTCAAGCAAGACAGAGTGACGAAATCAGAAAAGTGGCTGGTGTTAATTGGATGACTAAAGCACTAGACAGGAAACAATAGAAAAATCTGGGGGAGACCCGCATCCAGCAGTGCATTGAAACTGGTTGATGATATCAAAGTTTTGAAACTCTGTTATCAAACGAAGAGCGCTATAATTATAGTCATATCTAATCAACAAATCATCATCAAATAATTTATACATGATAAATAAAATATGTAGATTATGACAAAAAAATTAGTATTTCATTTAAAACATTTTAAGTTTGTCAAATTAATTAAATCAAGATTTTTTTATAAAATTAATGACCACTTCCTTTAGTAAAACCTGGTTTTATTAAAAAACAATGTTTATATTTTCTGCCATAATCAAGAATATAAAATAAATGTATAAATAAAAAGTATTTCTGAGGGTTATATATTGAATTAGTTTTAACTCTAAAAATAATGACATGGGACATTTTTAAATATAATTAAAATACTACAAAAAACAACTAAATATCAAAATTTAATCCCCATCCACTATTTTTATTTCAGATCCAGTTATATGTACAATTTAAAAATAAAGAAAAATTCATAACATCTCTATTTTGTTGATAATGCCTTTTTAATTCATTAATTTTTATAAAAAAAAATCTTGATTTCAAAGATGAAAAAAAAAAATTTAGAACACTTAAAATGTTTTAAATGGAACAGTAATTTTTGTTTTCCTAATCCAGTTTCATTTAAATTTGTGGTGGTGGATTACATATTAAATTTTTACTGGATGTTTTGATATGGAATTATATGATAGTTAGAGAATATATATATAATGTGAACACTGTTCCGCAGAAAGTTTTCAAATTTTGAAAAAAAAAATTAATTCAAGAACTAAATAGTATAATCTTTAATTGGTATAAACTTGCAAGGTATTGTATAAAACCAAAATCAATAGTTCTGTTGGTTGATTGGTAAGAATTTTGTTTAAAGAGGTCATAATATTAAGGATTGGTTTAATTCTGAATCAATTGATAATCTAATAGAGAAAGGATGATTCCTTCTATTCTATTCCTTTTATGCATTTGTAGAGTTTTTTAAATTAAATTAATTCATGTTTTGATATGTTATGCAAGTATAGGTACATACAATATATATGACTCAGTAGATTTCTACGTGATTTTTTTATGTATAATTATTTGTGTTGACTAATAGTTTTCAGTTTTATACTTTTGTGCTGATATTTAATTATTAAATTGTGTTATTTCAGTTGAAGTAATATTATTTAAAGAATAAGAATAGTATTCTATAATGAAATATCTAGATAAATAGCTAAAATTGTTATCCAAAAGGGCAACTAGGGAGAAATTAAAGCTCCATTTTTACATTGTTTTAAAATTCCACCTATTCTAAAATAGATATTGTTGTTAATTATAAGTTAAATAAAGGGTTAAAAGTTGAAATTCAATGTTTTATGCGCGTGTGAGAGAGAAAAGTAGATTTACTTCATAAGAAGGTGATGTTTCCAATTAAAAAAAATTAACATTTTACCAGCTTTTTTTTTGTGTGTGCTTTTTATTTTAATGTATCAATTTTTATCCCCTGCAATATTTTATATTATTTTCTGTAATGATACATCATGTAATCTGTAGCTTTCCTAAAAATGCCATCTGTGTTGTCTCAAAAAATAAAATCTAACATTTTTTTTCTCTTGTTATACATATTATTTTATTAATGTTGAATGCAGGGCTAGTCTGAGGGCATTTAAAAAAAAGTGTTGGGTATCCATATGCATCTCTTTCAGCTGTGCAACTTCACATATTGCACATCCCTCACACCAGCCTGGTTCATGATATGCTACATGAATACCAAAAATACATTACTACATATTTCTTTTTCATTCTTTCTATTTGTATTTTAAAGTATCTGTTAATCTTTTCATTCTGAAATCTTTTCTTGCATTTTTAGAGTCTGATCTACATTTTACGAATTTTCAACTAGAAAGTTTACCTAGGCAGTCGGTGCAACAGCAAGAAGATATGTATAATTCAGATACCTATACATGTAAATTCTGTGGGTTAAATTGTGGCAATCCTTCCGGGTTGAAAAAGCATTTGCTTTCACATACTGGAGACAGACCTTTCATATGTTCAGTTTGTGGTGCATCGTTTAGACAAAAATCACATGTAACACAACATTTTGCCATTCATACTGGGAAAAAACCATACATATGTTCTTTTTGTGGCAAGGCATTTGCTAGAAGATATGTTTGCCAAAAGCATGCACTTTCTCACTACAAGAAAAAACAATCTTTGAATGAGAATCAGTCATTAGATTTAGTACAGCAATAAGCTTATTTAAAGCTTCTGGAATTTAGTATGTTGTTTGGACCGAAAAATGTTTAAAAAAAAAAAATTCATTTATTGAATTTGTATATTTCGCGTTAAGTGTATTTTGTATTTTTTTCTTATGAAATCTCTAAGAAATGTATTACAGTTTATTGTATATATATCCTTAATTTATGTTTCAGTCTTAATAAAATGTAACTTTTTTACCATCTTTGTTCTTGCTAAAATTTTAAAAATCATATTTTCTGTTTTGTCAACTTATCTTTTAAAGCTGTACCAACAGTTATAATAATTAGTGTTTTTATCTTTATTTTTCATAATTAACTCTTTAATCATTGTTTATTTTAAGAAAGGTAAAAATATAAAAGACAGGTAAGTTAAAGGTAATATGAGTAATGCTAAAAATACTTGTATTATGTTAATGATTGGTGTAATATATTCCATTTATTCCACTTATATAAAATTTTTGATAACTCTTCAGCATTCTTCTGTTTTTTCTGTTTACTATATTAATGAGAAAATTATAAATAACTTTTAGATGGCACCTCTAGTATTTTAACAATTAGTATAATATATTTGTATTTCTCTCAGGTTTGAAATCTCACATAAATTTACATGCATATATTAACATATATTTGCACTTTTAAAAACAAAGTTTGACTTAAAAAAATATATTATAAAGAAATATTTTTTTAACAGTATATATGATTTGTAAGTATTTAACATTTAAATTAAAAAAAACATGACCTTAAGAAAATTAGAAAATAAGAGCTCTTTAAAAAATCCTATTTAAAAATTTAAAAAAATCATGTTTTACTCTTAATTTATGATAGGTAATTAAATTTATGTAAGAGCTATTTTTCTGACAATGCCGCCATGATGAACGATGATCAGAAAGGACTTTTTATGAGAAAGTAACTACATTCTGCGAACATTTCAGTCATCTTACTTGGGTTACATAGGTTCAAACTTGCAAATTCTGGTTCCAAACAGCTCTATTGATCAGCTGTAATAAATTTAACTAAAGATGAAAAATACATAATTTTTTTTTTTTTTTTTTGCTCCATATTTCATATTTATGCTAAAAAATCAAAAAATTCCATGCAGGATGTTTTTTCTACTGCTAATCACATAATGAAAAGAGCTGTTATTTAAACTATAGCAGCATTTTTTACTCACCACATAGGAGAAAAAAGAATCTTTTTTTTTTCCCTTTGTATGATCAAAATAAGGTTTTTCTACCTGTGAATAAAAATAATTCAAAGCTTATCATATAATTTTCATTATCTGCTATTTATTCTAGTATATTGATACTGTAATAAATTCTTTTCTTTCTATCATTTTCAATGAATTATTCATGCTAGAGATAAAATAAATTGCGATTTTCAGGCCCTAAATGAAATTTTAAGTGGGATGTTCAAAAAGTAGGGCTATTTTTAGTGGGATTTTAAAAAATATTGTTTTCCCGTGCTCTTTTGTGAACCTGATAGCTTTACATCACCTTTTTTTAATTTTTAATATGTATTAATGAAATTTAATTTTTAATTAAAGCTGAAAATAAGAAGTTTTGGCTAGTAGCCACTACTAGATTAATTTTAACACAACACATTAAGGTTAACTGGATGAATTATGCCCTCCAGATTCGACCGGGATAGCTCAGTGGTAGAGCGTGGCGGCTTCAGCCAAGCGATCCCAGGTTCGAATCCTGGCCCGGACATTTTTCGTCCAGTTGGAAAATTACTACTCGTATAGTAGCCACTAGTTTGCAGATGGCATACGTTTAGTTGCCAGTTTTGGCTGGTAGTTATTTTTTACTTAGAAGCTATCTACTGGTCAGTGAAGATATCAATATTATAAAGCAAAAACATGTCCGTGTATAATGCTGATGTCACATTGATGGTGGTAATGCCCTGATCAATAATTTTTGCTTTTATTGCAATTTATTATAAAACTTTTAAACATTGCACAATTTTAATTTACGCCATCTAATTTTTTTTTTTTTTTAAATACTTTCAAATGCAATTTGTTTGAAAACTGCATCTCATTTTACTCATTTTTTATGGTTTTAAAAATAGTTTTCAAGCATGAATTTTTAAAAAATCTCTATCGAGGGCAGCTTGATTATGAAAGATTAACCTGTTTGTACTTAAAAACATATAAATAGTTCAGTTTTTGTTTCCAGCTAATATTCCATAGTAAAATTAAAACTTTATCAATAAATAAATAAATAAATAAATAAAATTAAGCAAAAATTCAACAGATATGTATGTATTGTAATCAAATTACTTCCTTAAACACTAATATATTCATAATCAAAAATGTTGCTATAAATAGTGAAATCTTTGGCTAATACAAAAGTATTTATTGCTTTTATTAAATTTTAACTTTATTTGTATACATAATTGATATTTTTCATATAAAGTTGCTTTTTGTTGGTGTTAGTAGGCAGTCTAGAAAAAAAATATTAAATGTAAAAAATATATTAGTTTCAATAATAAAAAAAAAATGCTTTTCATCTATGTTCTGTACTACAGATGACTTTGGTCTCTTTTCTTTCAGAGCCTGAGCCCAAATAATTTTGCATCATCAAAACCTGAGCCAGATATTGAAAGTACGAGAAGAAAATTGTTAATAACATTTCAAAATTTTTAAAGATTAATTTTCTCATTTAAAAATCTCTTCTTACATAGAAATAAGTATTAATAAAAAAAAAACTCCCTCATGACAATGTTTTGTGATTTTCATGTCCCTTTAAAACCTATTTAAAATAGCAAATTTGTTATTTATCCCCAACCACTGGCAGAAATCTGCAAAAGTTACAACTCTTATTCTTTTAAAAAGTCATTGTGCAACTATGGCAGAAAGTCCTGAGTTCTGTTTTCCAGTAATTTTGGAAAAGGACTTCAAACAGAAAACTGTCATAGACAAGGGATATCTTACAGCTTCTTTATGTTATTAACACTGATTGTGCAAAGGTAACCAGAAAGAATATTTCACCTTATATCTCAACAATAACAATTCATTTCCCTTTCAAGTTGATTTTTAAAGGATTGTAAAATATTTTAAGAAACTTTGACTACATTCTTGTTTCTCAAATAGCAAGTTCTTTTTTCTGAATAAATAAAATTTTTACTTTGAACTTGAGCCTGTTTTGGGTTCAGATTCGGGCTGGGCCTGTCTCATCTGTGTTCTGTACACCGCAGTATGTTCTATAGCCTGAGTTGAATTGCCTGGATTTCATTAATAGGCGAAATGTTGATAAATAGCATTTGAAAAGTAAAAAAGCGATGCATAGAAGTTTTTAAAATTGGTTTTATTTAAACCTAATAGTAAAACAAAATTAATAAAATTTGCAAAATAAGCAGTGCTGATTCGTATGAACTAACATTGTCCTTAAAACTGTTTTCAAATCCAAAAGAGCTTCTTTCTGACATATTTCTGAATTCATTTTTGTTCGGAAATACATGAAATTGTCAGGTGTTCTTATTCAGAAACTATGTAATCGAAAAATGTTTTCCAAGTTTTGGTACAGGCAGAAGATATTCCAGAAAATGCTGTCAAAATCAGTGTTTTAACCGAATTACTGACGCAACAGCAGAAAAGAAGAAAAACTTGTAGTTACAAAAATCGCTTATAACTCGATAAGTTATTTATCAAAAAAGTGAAAAAACAATTAGATTCCAAATAACTTTAATTGTCAGGTCTGCCAATTTTATCCTTTACATTTAAAAATATGTCAAAAATTTTCATGTCGCTGAGCAAGGAATTTGAGAATCAGCTTAAGGTAATATCACCATTAATAATTTAACTGTTCAAACTTTGAGTTTTTTTTTTATGGACTTAGTTTCTTTCTTTCTTCTCTTCTTTAGAAACAACTTTATACAAATAAACAAATATTTAAGAGGACTAAATTTTTAACTAAATTTAAGAATTCTGAGGTTAATGTTAAAAGCAGCTGTTAAACTGACTGTAAAAGAGTGTAGGCTTTTAATTACCTTATAACTACCTTATCTATAAACATTCCTCAATTCAGCTGCATGCATATGTCTTGTCTTTATTTGGCTAATAGTATTGCTCATTGTTATTGTATGATAAAAGCTTGATATAAGAATCAGGTTTAGTAAGATAGTGTTAAAAAATATTCTGTAGTAAGTCACTTTTACTATGCTACATAAGATTTTTAACTGGATTATAACACCATCAAACAAAACGCAAAATCTTTAGATATTATTTGAAATTTTTTTTATTTATATTTTTAAAAGCATCACATCAATATGTACAGATTGTTAAAATTTTTATCCGTATGTTATTGAAGGGATAAAATATGCTCATTAAGGCCATTAAATGAAAATAAAATGTCAATACTGTTTAAATCTTAATCAAGATTACAATTGCATTTAATCTTGATGTTAAGCTTTTATTTCATTTAGATAATCATAAGTATGCCATTGGTTAATTTTAAATATATATTTTACCATAAAAAAAAAAGGCAATGTGTTTAATGGAGCATTTTATGCATTGTGAATGGTTAATACATTTCTTTTATTTACATCTGCAACAATAGTATTCTACATTATTCATATTCCTTTCATGTTTTTAATTGTGCTTCAGTAACAATATTGTAATGCATTACAATTTTTTCTCCCTCTTTTTTTTTGTGTGTGTTTATAGCTTTTAGGCATTCATTTATTGAAAAGATACCTTCTTCTTTATAGGGATTGTTGATGCTTCAATGAGTCCACAAGCAGATTTGTTATGTATGAAACAAAATCAAAGGGATATATCACATCCAAAAACTAATACTTGTGGATTCTGTGGAAAAAGTTTTACTGCTCCTTGTCATTTAGATACACATTTACTTATACATACTGGAGAAAGGCCATTTACTTGTACAATTTGTCCCTCATCTTTCAGACAAAAATCGCAGCTAAAACAGCATTATTCAGTTCATTCTGGTGAAAAACCTTTTATGTGTTCAGCATGTGGAAAAACATTTACAAGAAAATTCAAATGTCAGCAGCATTTTCGTACTTTTCATATAATAAAGCAATCTGTCTAGTGGTTATTAACGGATTTTAACTGAAAGTATTTCTAGGTAATCATTATATCAGTATTTTGTAAATTGATTATCAAGCATGTTTTTAGAGGTGATATTAAGGATTGGGTTAATTCTGCATCAATTCAAAACTGTAATATAAAAATGAATTTATTCTGATATAAAATTACTTTATAACAACTAATCCTAAAAAAAAAATTGTGATCCTCTATTCCAAATTTAAGAGATCACAATTAATTTAAAATGTACACATTCTTCAAAACCTCTGTAGTAAGAAAAAAAATATATACCCAAAGATGCCCCAGATGCTATCACCTTGGATGTATGCATAAGTATCTTCTTACTTGTATAAGTTTTACATTCTGTTTGGAAAGAGCGTATGATCAATATAGTAGAAGTTTATTATAGTGTGTTCAGTATGTCAAGTATTCACATATAAGGAGGGTAGTGTTATCAGAGGGTGTTTATTCATAGAAATTTCTCCTGATTCTAGAAATTTTTGTCATAATTTTCTAATTTCAGCAATTTCAATTTATTTTTCAATGAATTTGATAAATCTATAATGTAATGGAAATTTTGGAAGTATTTTCAATAATTTAATAGCATTTTTAATATTTCCGAGAATTATTAGTATGCTTTATTGATTACAGTGAGTACTCCCCTTTTTTTTAACTCTTTATTTAACTATTTATGTATTATATTTATTTAATGTAATCTTTAGAAACTTATTTTGTTTTAATAAATTACAGAGATACAGTACTTGTCAAAAATCTGAGCATGTCAGTGTATATTATGCATTTTCAATTGCACTGTACAATAACAAAATAAAACCTGTTTCATTGGCTTTGTTACAATATAAACAATCTTTTTCACAATAAATAAACAAAAAAGTACTTGTTTTGACTTTTAGGCAAGTTTAGTTAGGTAATTTTAGATAGTCTGCTTTCATTGAAGTGACGGACGATTACTACACGACACATTACTACAGGTTTAAACAACTGTTCTTAAGCAAACAACTAATGTAAAACTTTAGATGAAATGTCTACTATTATATGGCAATGTAGAGGTGCAACTCCAGGGAAAGCAGGCAAAGTACAATGCTAAAATTATGTCTCCAAGCATAAAAATATTTTTTTTTTACATATTTTTATCGCTTTCCTGGGTTGAATCAGTACAGAAACAATATATTTTGTTATTTTTATCCTACTCCATTCATACACAAGTTTTAAAAAGTACGATTGATAAACTTCTTTTCGGGATGTGCTCAGATTTTTGACACATATACTGTTATATTATTAAAAATTACTTTTTATTTCTTTTTGAATTATAATTTTCTTTAAAAAAAAATTTCTTTCATTACAAACAATTTTTTTTTAAATTTTCATGTATGTAATTGTCTAAGTCATCATTAATTTTGTTATTTCTTGGCCTGTACAGACCCCTAAATTATATCTTCAAATAAAAATGTAATTTGCACTGATGTTGTTATTATTTATGAAAGAGTAAATATCCATAATGTCATTGTACCATCTTCAAATTTTACTAGAATGTAGGTCTTGAATTTTATGCATAAAAATTACTTGTTAAATGGGGATTCAAATTATTTGCTAACTTTGAATTACTCACCAAATCTTCACAATTATTTTTAAAATAAATTTCTTAATCAAAATAGCTACAAGTTGATATCTTATGAAAGTGTAAGACTTCATCCTAATAAAGGTTCATTCTTTAATACTTCATTAATAAATTGTTGCTGATTTTTTAGATTTTTACTGACAGTTTTTCAGCAAATTTTTCGGCATATAGTAAAACATTTATTTATTTTTCATTTTGTATATACAGTAATCCCTTAACATTCGCGAGTTTTGATTATTCGCGAAATATAAAATGAAGAACATTTTAACATTCGCGAATACTTAACTTGGTTATTCGTGGATTTCGTTTTATAAAGAATATATTTTTTTAAAAGTAAACTTCCTTTGTTTTACACTAAACATGATTTTATGCTAAAAATAGATTATTCCTCTTTGTTTGTTCGAGCTTGGCATTTCTCCAATTTATATTGATAGACCAAAATGCAAATTTTCTCTTCGAAGTATGTAATGCGCATGCTCTTTCGAAGTTTTGTTTATCGTTTGAATTACATAGGATACATTTGTTCTTTCTATTCGCCTGCCTATTTTTTCTTCTCAGTGTTTAGAAAAGCTAAAAAAGAGAAACTTCATCATGTCGCCTACAGCTAAAAGAGTGAGCAACAACATTGACAATGCTCCTGGACGTCCACTTAGTTTAAAAGATGCCCATCCCGATGTGGAAGTGGTTTTTTTACCCCCTAATACGACTTCACTGATCCAACCGTTAGACCAAGAAATCATAGCTGCGTTCAAAGCTTACTACACAAGAAGATCTTTCAAAAGAATTTTAGAATCGATTGAAGTAAATTCAGAAGGCACTGTCACATCGAGCCGAAATTGATGCAGTATGGATGGAACTTAATGAAAGTTCAATCAATTCTTGTTGGTGAAATATTTGGCCCCAAGTGGTATAAAAAGAAAATCAAATGCCTACAATTTGCCAACCTCTTGAATAAATTGTGGAACTGGCTCATCAGGTCGGAGGTAATGGTTTCGACAACATGAGGAGAGAAGATCTGATAATATCCCATGATGATGGACTTACTGAAGAAGAACTTCTAGAAATCCTTGAAGAAAAAATCACAGAACCAGACAATGACGCAAACGATGAGAGCAGGAATTGTGAAACTGGAGGTAAATGTCTTTTATTATGTAATTTTTTTTTACTAAATTTTTTATTGCCGGTGAAATATTTTCTGCAAAAAATGTCACGAAATTTTAAAATTACAACAACAACTTGTTGATAAAGTGACAGAATGGGATCCCTTGCTAGTGAGGAGTCTTAAATTTAAATGATAAATTGAGGCTGCAACTTTTCCTTACATGGAAATCCAAAAACAAAAGATCTCTTCTGCCAAGCAATCGCATATTACTATTTTTTTTTTCAGCCATCAACCAGCAAATAATCTTTTTTCAATATGTTTATAATTGTTCAAACTTATTTAGAGTATGTATTTTTAATATTTAATTAATATAGTATTTGCATTTTAATTGTTTTTTCCATTAAAAAAAATCGTAAAACCTAACCCCCTTTTATGCATGGGAGGATAGTCTTATTCGCGATTTTGACATTCGCGGAGATTTCCGTGAACCTAGCCCTCGCGAATGTTAAGGGATTACTGTATATAAAGAACTTAAATTTCTGTAATTTGTGCTACAACAGAATAATTTATACACTCTACATTTGTGAATGTGTTTTTCTTTTGTTACAATATTCACATTTCAATGTATCTTATTTAAGTTCTATCAGGATTGTCATGAGACCTGGAAGACACAGGAAATTCTAAAAAACAGGGAAAATGCATCAAATTTTCAAGTATTCTCCTTGAAATTACAGGGAATTTTAATTTTCTTACTTTTTTTTTTCTCTCCCATCCTACAATTACAGTTTTTGATACAACTCTTTAACCCTTATAAGCAAAAAATGATCATAACCATTTTGCCAGAAATTTGAAAGTATATTTTGTATTTTAATAGAACATAATTTTGTATTTTAATAATATTTACAAGAACTTTCAGCATATTTTATTGTATAAAATTGAAATAATTAAAAATAAAATTATCTCCAATACCTTTTTTTCTTCATATAATTTGTTGAATTTTTTAAAATTAGGGCTGCAATTTTCCCTATAAGAATGTCTCCATATTGTTCTACTAAATGACATGTCTGTAAAAAGGTCATAATTATTTCTCACTATTGCTTATTTATTCCAGTAAGAGTCCAGAAATGTTTTAATGCAACTAGCACATGTGTCTGTTGTCCCACTATATTTTATTACCTTACAAGCAAACACGGCTGGCGTTGTCCGGGGCCCATCTGAAACAAAAGGTACCATCTATCCATGGATAAAATTTGATTATTTCCAAAATTTCGAAGCTACATGGATGGCAGTTTTAAACTGCATACAAGAAAGGCAAAATATGAAAATGGACTTCCAGGAAGTATTTTTTTTTTTAAATAGCAAATATTTATGTTTTTTAATGAAAAATACTATTTATATCAAGAAGGTACTGTTATTCGCAGATGAGATGTCCTTATTATTATTTTTAATTTCCTTCAGGCGCTGAAGGATCATGATTGTAAACTCTAGGAAAAACAGAACATTTTCCTCCTATCTGTGAGCTATGTTCTTGAAAAACAACGTGTTATCCTGGATATGCATGGAAATAATCATGAGACCGGCAAACTGTGAAAAATTAAAGCTTGTTCATTAGCATTCAATGAGAGTTTTTAATTAATATCTCAGCTAATTATCAAAAATCCGAATCAAGTGCATTGGGTCTTTGTGTCTTGGGGGGAAAAAAAAAAAAATTGCATATTTATATGCGATAAATTTCCCTAGCCATCACCAACAAACAGAACACATACACAGACAAAACTTTCTTTTGTTAATATAAATATAAAGAAAGGAATAGTTATCTTCTTGTGAATTTTTTAGGTCTTGGAATATTCTTTCCTATATTTTATTTACAAAATTGCATCCTAATTTTTCACTGAAAGTATTGAATTTGCCAGTGTATTTTTTCAATGCAACTTTGCAATAATGCATAAAAAGCTGTAAATAAAAGAAAATTTTATCAAGTCTCAATTTTATCGGTCTATCAAGTGTCTACAGGGAGTTTCCTCTAAGTTATGGGAACCTCTGTGTAATTGCTTCGACCTCTGTCGTCTCTCACTTGGGTAATGGGTTAGAAGGTCTGCAGGTGGCGGTCTTCCAGTCCGGCCGAAGCATACCTGGAGAGACAGAGCCGGTGTGCGTGCTGGAAGTCCTGGAGGACTTGTGTTTAGTGGTCGTAGATGTGCCGGGCGCCTGGCGGTGCAACCTAGTTTTATCATTTTTGGAGTTATAAGGATGTTTCTTTTATGCAATTCAGCAATAGAGCATTTAAAGTTTATGACATCATCAAGTCACGATTTTATTCGAATTGCAATGCATTTTATAAATAGTTTACACATGTTTTATTTTCATATTTTATATTATGCATATCCATGATGGGTAAGTATTACGGTGACCCCCAACGACTAGTTTAATTTGCAGTCAAACAAATTTTTGTTAACAATGTTCAAATATTGTTCAAAATAAAATGCAGATTAGGAATTATTAATGAGTTAATGCTTTATGATTCTATTTTATAATTTTTAATTTAAATTGTTTATTGTATTATTTAACCTGTCTTATTTAATTTTAGTGAGTACTGCCACAATTTTTTAAGATGTTGTTACAACATATATATTTTTATATTTATGCTTATAATAATTTTAAATTTTGATTATTCATTTTTTTTTATTTCTAGGGTTTCAACAATCCTCATTGGATTCTCTGCAAATAATACCTTTACAGTATGGAGCACATGTAATAGATGTGGCAAGTCCAAAAGTGTATACGTGTGTTTATTGCGGGAGAAATTGTACTAAGCCTTCTGAATTAGATAAGCATTTACTTATACATACTGGCGAGAAACCTTTCACATGCTCAATTTGTAATACATCTTTTAGACAAAAATCACAGTTAACTCGTCATTACTCTGTTCATACAGGAGAAAAACCACATGCATGTTCTGTTTGTGGTAAAACATTTGCAAGGAAAGACAAGTGCCAAGAACATTATTTCTCTATTCATACTGGAGAAAAACCTCATATGTGTTCTGTTTGTGGTAAATCATTTTCCAGAAGAGACAGGTTAACAGAACATTTTCGCACTCATCACACGGTAAATTAATGTTTAACTAAAAGAACAGTCCTTAAACTTATTTATTATTCTATTTTAACAATCTATTGCACAGTGTCTTTGCATCCTGTATGATATAGATATTGACAGTTATAATGTGATTTTATTATTATTTAGATCTAAATATTTTAAGATGGACCATACACAGTGTATCCCTAAAAGATTGAAACATACTTTACTTTTTACTTGTTGGCGGTAAGTAAGCAATGTAAATTGTAAAAGTAACAAAATTAAGTTAAAAAATAGATTGTATTAATAAAATAGCTTGTTATTAATTTTTGAAAAATTACACTTTTTAAATTTTTATGATCTCACACCTTCCTGCAAAATTGATCAATTAGTTTTTTTCCCTTTGATTTAATAAAGTCATTACAAAAAACTACATACCTGTATCTTTAAAATTGAACAAATTATGCTTAATTGAAAAATGTCCTTTGTGTATATGATAGGGAGCATATATCAAATTAGAAATGTGTTTCTGTGAGATAGTGTGAGAAACAGGAAGCACAGGCATATGTGTACGGTTTATATACGGCTGCTATTTTTTCAAATGATATTCATGCTAGTGTCTATTTCTCTTTGTATTTATTCTTTGAATTGTTCGCATAATCTAGTTGATCTATTTGCAGTTTTCTTTCTACATTTTATTCGGTGTTAGTCAAGCGTTAAATTATCAGTTTTTGCATTTCAAAATTGCAGCCAGTGAGAGGGATATATGTGTCAGATTAGTAGTTAAAGGGTTAAACAAAAGATATCATTACTTCCAGCAATATTACTGGCAAAGAACTAAAAAAATTTTACAGAAGCATTATTAGATGTACTCAGTTATACATTGTAAGTAAAAGAAAACTCTTTAATAATGCTTTGTGAATTGCCTTTTTAAAGACATATTTCTAGGATTTTAAACTACATTTGTCTCGTAACATGATATCTGCCTGTGCAATGCTGTATTCAGATCTATTTGTTATAGAATTTATTCAGACTAATTTTTTTTTTTCTAAAGTATACCATCATCAATTGGTGAATGACTCCTATTTTCATTGATGAAATAGCATTTTAAATGGTATAGAAAGGAGATATAAGAAACTTCTTTCCTTAATTATAATTTGGTTAATTTTAAAGATACTAGTGTTCTGATTTTTTGTAATGATCTTGTTGTAGTAACAGAAATGGTTTTCTAATTGACCAATTTTTTCAAGCGTATCAAGTAAAAATTTACGAAGTGTAACTTTTTAAAAATTATTAGGATCGCTATTTCATTAACATAATCTTATTTCTTAACTTTTTTTTTCTAACACTTCATTTCAATTTCATTGAAATGAAATTTACATTGCCTACTTACCTTTAACAGGTAAAAAAATAAAACATGTTTCAACTTAAAATGGAAAAATTAAACTTTGTGCCATTATATCCTCTAAAATAAAAGCGTAAGTCATGTGACTGTCATCAACAGTTCCGGGATGGCCGTTTCACTTTTTCATATGCCAGGCGGCCATTTTTATTCAAAATAATTTTTTCGAATAAAACTGCATAAAAGTTAAATTTTAAGAAAGATCGTTCAAAATAAATTAATATTTGAGAGGTGACTTACGTTCAATTATGTATATATTCTGCAATAACTTCAGTCAAAATTAGGTTCACAGTTCAAATTCTCTATTCATAAAAGTAAACACAAAAAAAAAAAAAAAAAAAAAGAAAAAAAGATTGATTCGTCGTCAACATTTAAAATATTAAATCATGGAGGTAATCATTCGCAAAGCAAGTTCTCCGCGAATGAATTTTTGGACCGCTGCCTCGCGTCAAAAAAATAATTCGCACCAGTGAGAAAAGCAAAGTTTACCATAATTATGTACTATACAACTCAACTTCCTTCTGAACCTTTTCTTGACGTAAATTGAACTCATGTAATAATATTTAATGAATCAAATTTTTAGCATTTTTAAAATCGCTAATACAGATTTTATTTATCGCGTGTACAAATTAGAAACAATACTTTGACTTTGAAATCAAATGTTTTGATTTATGATATTATTTCTTTTTTTTTTCTATTTAAATGAAAAGTGTGAAGTATTTTAAATTTATGTGATATAAGCATTTCGGATTAAAGTTAAGTATTTTAAATGAAATGAGTGACAGGTTTATAATTTAAAATTAAATTAATGTAGTATGAATGATGGTGATGGGAACAATATTTGGCGATTTATCATCTGCTCCCGGCTAACAAAAATACTCATAATTAAAAAAGGAAATAAAAATAAATAAATGATAGTTTGATGTAAATAAATATTGATATACATATCAAAAATAATTTATAGAACTAAAAAAAAATAAAAGTAAATAAACAACAATTTCCATAAAAAAAATTTCGGCAAATTCGCGGGGGGAAAAATCGCGCCAACGTACGTATGTGACACCTGTGCCCAAAAAATATGCGAAATGCTACCATGATCGCAAAAGTTCATGACTTGTCTATTAGAATCTTCCGATTTGGCGAATAATTAAGGGAAAATTAAATTATGAATAAATGTAAAGTGTTGCAATGTTTAACATACATTTAAGGGAGACCAAACTGGTCGCCAGTGGCGGCTAGTTAAAGAATAAATGAACAACGTTAAAATAGCACAAATGAAAATACTTGTGAAAATGGCAGACAACTGTTTCGGAGCTTCTAAAGCTCCATCATCAGTGCCAAGGTTAAAAGTAGATGTAAATGTTTAAACCATGTCAGAATGCGTCTCCACTCGCTGCCAAGGTGAAATGGCGGTGAGTGTTGAAAATCCTGCCGACTTCACTGTTTGTTTTCAACACTCATTGCCATTTCATCTTGGCCGTGAGCGGAGACGCTTGCAATCTGACATGGTTTAAACACTGAAATCTATTTTTAACCTTGGCACTGATGATGGTGCTTTAGAAGCTCTAAAACGGCTGTCTGCCGTTTTCGCATGTATTTCATTTGTGCTATTTTAATGTTGTTCCTTTTATCTACCCTATATATATAAAATCCTAATGAAACAATTTTATGAAACGACTGATTAAACATCTGATTTTATTTCACAGTTATTCCTCTTAGAGTATGGAACGTTGAGCGATCAAATTAACAGCAGTTATTCGCATTGTTCTGAGGATGTCAAAAGTGGTCTTAGAATTTAAAAATAATAATTAGTTTTCAAAATATAAATTTTTTCTAATTTTTAATGACATTTTTGTAATGATGGCAACTAAATTTTCCATTTTTGTGGATGAAAGGGAAAGCAATAGGGATTATCAAATTTCTTTTTTTGTCGTCATTTTCAAATTGAAATTATCTTTTATTTGAATTGATAGGGAAAATAATAATGTGATTGAATTATGGTTTTCAAGAAAATTTGAAGAAATAAAAATTATTTTCATGTATTTGATCTTCAAGAATCAGTTTATTTTAGAAAGCCAAAAATAGCTTGTCATCTTGAACATTGACATAAATTCAGCTATTTTCAATTTTTCTTTTATCCAAGGAGGTTTTACCAAAATAAACACATTTGAGCTCCTTGCATTTAAGATCTTATTGTCCCCTACTTACAGGGAATTAATTTAAAGAAGAAACCCAGTTCCTCAAGTAATTATTTCTTATAGATTGCGATTAAAACTTCTCAAAAAGGCACTTAAAGCTGAAATGGTTTAGCTAAAAAAATAAAATTTTCTAAGCATTTATTTTAATTCATAAACTGGAAATATATTGAATAAATTCAGCCAAATGACATCATTTATGTAAATGCTTTTGTGGATATGAGAGAAATGTCATTAAAATTGAAAACAAATTAATATTTCAATAATACAGTAAAACTTCCATAACGGACACTCCCGAATAGCGGACACCTCTATTTAACGGGCACTTTTCTAATCCCCACTCCCAAAACTTAAATTTTTGTATGTTTAACCTCTGAATAGCGGACAGTAATTTTGGCGATAAAGGATGAAAAATGGTTTTTTAACGAAAAAGAAAAAAAATTAAAAAGCCTCTAAATTTATCAGGGCAATGTCGCATAAATTATGTGACCACAGATAAATGTGGTGGGTGGCCTGTGAAAAATCCCTTTCCTTCCGTCAGAGAATCAAAGCGTCTCTTTTTTGGAAGATTTTGGATTTTCTGCTGATTAATGTCTAGAACTACAAATTTACCCATCCCCAGATTCCATAATACACCAAACATAATTTCTTTTTCTTTCGCTTTAAATGCGCGTAACATAACCTCTTTTACATTGGCTTGGCATTTCATGATAAATTTATATGATGACTATTTTTGTTTCTGTGTACTCAAGCTTAAACTATTGTTCGAAAAACCTTATAAAGAGTTAACTGAAAAAAAAAAGAAAAAAACTCAAAATAGGATATATTTTCATTTAATAGTTTTTATTCGTAAAATCCAAACAGTAATTAACTGGATTGCATAATTGCATAACATAGAAGAGAAAAAACTGGCATTACAGGGTGCAACTAAAAAGGTGGTTGATAATCTAAGTCACACAGTATTACACTCTGTGATTCAAATCTTCAAAATATGTTAACACCATTTTTATCGTTTTCTGAAAATATTGAGTTTTACGTACTCTGAATTTAGTGTCTTGTTTGTGATTAATGTTTCAAGAATGACCTCAAAACGAAAGCGATTAACTTTAAAAGAAAATTTTCAAATTGTATGTGTAAATAAATCTGAAAAACAGAAATTGAGTTTACGAATACTTGCCGAACGTTTTAAAATACGTAAAACACAAGTGGAAGAGATTTTACGATATAAAGAAGAAATAAGGAATTTGTGGATTACTAACTCTAACTCTTAACACCAAAAATGTGAAATTGAGGAATACTGATTCCATTGAAATTCTATAATTCTGAATTGATTTACTTCACTTCATTCAAGAAACTTCCTATATCAGTGGGCCTTCAGGAAAAGATTTTAGAGGTCTCTAAAAAACTCGGATGGCTAGAAAAATTCTTGTTTCGGCACTACATCGCTTTCAAAACAATATGTGGAAAAGCAAAATCTGTAGTTCTTGAAAAAGTGAAGGATTGACATGAACGACTGCAATCAATTTGTAAAGGTTATGAGGAGAGAAACATTTTTAATTTCGATGAAACCGGATTCTTTTTCAGAATTTTTCCAAATAAGACTTTGTGCTTTAAAAAGGGAAACTATATCAGCCAAAAAATGTCAAAAGAGTGACTCACTGTTTTATTATGTTGCAATGTATAAGAAGAATTTGAAATCCCTCTTATAATTGAAACATCTCTGAAACCCATGTGTTTCTCAAAGAACATCCAATTTAATAAATTTTGTAATATGTGGAGAGCGAATAAAAAAGCGTGGATGACCAGTTCTTTAGTGATTAAATGGTTAACTTCCTTTGACAATATCATGAAAAAACAAAAAAAAGTTCTCTTTTTGGACAGTGCAATTTCCCATCCAAAACATTTGAAATTGGGCAATGTTAAAACTGGAAACTTTGTTTTTTTCCCCCAAACACATTTTCCGTATGCCAGCCCCTTGATCAAGTCGTTCTATACAATTGTAAAACCTGGTACAGAAAGTTTTATTAAGTCACACTCTTTCGAAGTTAGATTCTATAAATAGACTTGAGAACTGCCTAAAATTATTTAAATTATTAAAATTATTTTTTTAATGTTCCTGATGTTCTCGAATTTGGATTTTTTTCAACTGTAAAAAAACATAACCGGAAAACGTACGACAATGTTTCAAAAAAGCAGGCTTTATGTTAAAAGAAAATGAAACACTTATTTCCGATAGAAATGAAGAATTAAGAGCAATAAGTGAATTAATGAAATGTGTCAGGAGTGAAGAAACTGCCAAAATGTTCATTAACATCGATGATGACCTACTGAAGAAGAATCAGTTGATATAGGCGATCAGTTGATGTAGGCATATTTTTCATAATTTCACCTCCCTGTATTAAATTATATGTTCCACCACCCCTCTCTCACTCCATACGTAAATGTTTTCTCACTAAAATAGCAGGTATTTTTTCATGAACCTACAACACCCCTGATCATTTCAGATTTATTGTTTAAAAAGTAATTTTAATTTCTTATTTATCATATAATAGAGGTTCTCGGAGATATAAAAGCCAATTAATGAAACATTAAATATTTCTTAACGATTTTGTGAAACTCTGAAGTTTTCCCAATAGCGGACACCTCCGAATAGCGGACAATTTGTGCGCTCCCGAAGTGTCCGTTATTTAGAGGTTTTACTGTATTACTTTTTTAATATTTTAAATTTAGAAATTTTAAGAGTTATTATGAGATCTTTGGAACCATTCGGATATCTGAAACGAATACAGTAAATTCTGTCTAAGGCAGACTCTGTGTAAGCCGGAATTTTGTCTAACGCGGAAAAATTTTCAAGTCCCGGCAAACACATAGGAAATAACATTAATTCATGCTCCATAAGCCGCAATTTGCCTAACACGGAAACGGAAAGGTTTCAAAATCAAAATTTTGCATAAGATGAAAAAAAGAAATTAAAAAATGAGTTTATGAAACTTCAAAACTGATATACATACATCAAATGCTCAACATTTTAATTAAATTTTCAAGCATGTTCCTATCAATGTTTTTAAGTGAAAGGTGAGTTTGTCTCAGTAAGATAAGCAGCTTTTATTGATCTGGAAGTTGACACAGAAAGAAAAACCACTTATTAAATTCTGAATTCTAAAATGCTTATTTGATTTTCTAAGTAAATCTTTCAGCTTTTGCTAAAAAATATTTTTCTTGAACAAATCAGCTTAAATTCAGTAGCAACCATAAAAATGTATAAATTTTGTGAAATTACTCTTTCTTTTTACTTACTCATTATACGTAGTATAGGGTAAGTCTTGTAATCGTTTTAAAAATCAAAGAATTTTTTTTGATGGATTTACTCGTTTCAAACACTAGATTCCGAAAAACATATTTTTAGAAAAAAAATTTTTGCCGTCCGTCTGCGTGTCTGTAAACGCTCTATTTCCCGGACAAATTGAGATAGATACTTGAAATTTGGTATGTACTTAGTATGTAATAATGGGAAGAAGCCTATTGAATTTCAGTAACCTTGATTATCCGGAACTATTTTTTTCGGACTCTCGAAATATTCGTTCTGATAAAAGGTATATAAAAATTTTTGAAATTGTTTATTTTAAGGAGTGAATATAAAAGACAATAAAAAAACATAAATTTTGCATAAAGCATGAAGTCGATCGCATAATTAGTTACCGAAATATTTGTAATCCTATTTTCCATGCTCTTAGATTTTTCATGACCCTATATTTCATCCAAATTTCAATTCAAAGATATATTTTAATTGGAAATGAGACGCTTAATCAGATGCAATAAACCGCTAGTTAATAGGATTATTATTTTTGGAGTTATAAGGAGGTTTCTTTCAAGCAATTCAGTAATCGAGCCCTTAAAGTTTATGACGTCATCAAGCCATGATTTTATTCGAATTGCAATGCATTTTATAAGTAGTTTACATATTTTTTATTTTAATATTTTACATTATGCATATCCATGATGGGTAAGTATTACGGTGGCCCCCAACGACTAGTTTACACTTAATATTAAGTTATCTTCAATTGTTGTTACATATTTTAATTAATAAATATATATGATAGAGAAAGAATCAAAAGTTCTCTGCTGTGTCTATGGAATTTCAGTGGTTCTTCATCAGATGTTTTTCCAACGTAATTATTGAAGGATTATGTAAATTAGGTATCCCTCTTTTAAACTCTATTTTTGAAGCAGTTGATGTCAAAGTATTGAAAACAGTATTGACTATCTCTTAATGTAATTTTGAATGTCAACAAATTAATAGCCCTATTAATCGTCTAAGCAGCCCATTTCACAAAGACAACTTAAATTACGTGCAGAGCAAAATATTTTTAACAATATTTAAAAAATATATATATATAAGATAAAGGGTTAAGAAAAACATTTTAGTACCAAACTGCAAAAGACAATTTTATTTAGCATGTATTTTATAAAAATGCAGTGAAACTTTCAGATTCTCAGTAGGTTAATATCAGACTTAATTCATTGCTTTTACATGATGGTAAAATCCTGAAAATCTGTTTCAATTTTATTATGAAAATTTTTGCGTGATAAAAGATTTATTTTCAGAAATTTCTGTGTGTGTGTGTGTGTGTGGGGGGGGGACTTTTTCTATTATCTGAAATTGTGTCGCATTTTAGTATTTTCAGTTAGTGCTACAGCTGTTCAGTGATTCAAAGCACACTGGTAATAATAAGGCACTTATTGTTGTGCATGTTTATTTACAAATTAATATTTTAATGTTTTTTTTTTTATGGTATAGCTAGAGGACAGTTAAAACTATAAGGGCAGTATTAGCAAGGAATTAATTCGGTTAAATTTTATATAAATATTTGAGAATATATTATTTTTATCTGTAGTTTTTTACTTCAGTAATTAAGACTATTTTTTTCTATTTTTATAAAATAAACTATCATTAAATTCCAATTTTAATTAGAATTTAACGAGAATCGGATTAAACAGTTAACAGACTTTTGTTTACATAGATGTTAATTTTATGGTATTAAACTATTGGATGATAAATGCACATTTTTCATTGACAAAAATTTGTAAATCATATCATTATATATATTTTTAATGATTTTCAATATTGTTGAATAAAAGTAATATTGTATAATTTTTTTTTTTTATATTGTCTTTGACAGTTGAATGCTAAATCATAGAAAATTTAAAGTCCTAAGTGTAATGCAAACTGATTTATATTCTGAAACTTTCACTTCATTAATAATAACAATTTTAATTGAATAATGAATAATTGCAGGCTGTTATTAATGAGATGATGTAAAATTAAGCAACTAAATAAAAGTAGCACACAAAAATTAAAGTAACATGCATGTATATAGACTAATTTGTTAATAATATACCTGCATATATGTATACATAAATGACAAAATTTTATTCTAAGCTGACACTTATAAAAACCAACATCTGGTTTCAACTATAAAACTTGTTTCAACTATAAAATTTGTTTTGGTTGGACACTAATAAAGATAAATGTTCTGGGCAACATTTCTTTGTGATTTTTTAGCAATCTCTGAAAAGACTACTGTAAATATATTATGATAATATTTGGGTTTTATTTTTATATCTATTTTTTTCCCCTTATGCACAATTTTTTATCATATTGTTTTATGCTATATTTATGTCTGTGTTTTATATTGTTTTCTGAACATTCTCTAGTACATTTTATCATAAATCAACCTTACTACAGTACCTGGAAAATGTGGAAATGACAGAGAATTTGGAAATTGATCAAATAAGTCAGAGAATTTTAGTATTTTACCCAAACTTAAGAAAAGTCAGGGAATTTGATAAAAATCCATGACTCCTTCAAGTAAGTGTTTCTTTCAAGCTGCCAGAGGTGAGAATCTTCCATGTTTTGGCAAACTCTGCACTTGAGAAAGAAAAGAAATTTCATCTAAATTATTCTATTTCCGAAATTTTTGCTTCTCCTCAACCTCACCACAGCAATAGTTTAAAATTTGTAAAACTCATTAATACACATTTTAAAATGTTTTCTGTAGTAGTTTTATTTTGAAGTAGTGATAAGTAATTAATCACCTCAATTTTTCATTTCCCCTCTAAAATATTTGTTTCCTCTCTTCCTTCACCTCTTGTTAGAAATAAGGTTTATCTGGACTTCAGTGGTTTTATGATATAGGTGTTAAAGTAAAAAGTGGTGTTCAGTACACAAATAAATATTGTATAGTGTGTTTTTACAGTTTGGAGAAGACTTCTTTTGAAAGTTTGTAATGATCATAAGTTATTAATGAGAGCAATTCCTATTGTAGTCCTAAAAGCAAGTTTTGTGGTAATTCAGGAAAGGAGTTTTTAATTAATGTCATCATCTGTATTTAGAAAATTTGTGTTTCGAGTGTAACAATATTTGTTTTACCCCCAGCATATCCAAAAAGCATTACACTGCTAGACTGAAATTTTCTTAAAATACACATGGAAAAAGTGAGGAAATTTAATCCTGTATGAGAAGCAACCCTGATGATATGTATGTAGCTTTGATTAAAAACTGAGCCTCCTATATTTCTAATTTATTACAGTTTGTAAAAGATGATAGCAAATGAACTTATATTTTAACTAGGAGGCTCTGCCCCCTGGGAGCTACGCTCACCAACCCCTGTTCAAACTCAACATCCTCTAAAAATGGTCTAATGTGCGCTGTTTTAAAAAGATTACCCAGTTATGGATTTTTGAGTAATAGTATCACAAAAAGCGACAATCTTCTGTAATCGGATTGCCATGCTTTTCCATTTGATTGGCCTTTTTCAGTTCTAATGGCCTCGTCCACCGCTGTTACGACAGCTGAGAGCTGTTTCTGGGATTCATCTGTAAGATCAATTACACATTTAAAAATCAGCTTGTATAAAATGGGTATGTAAAAAACATCTGTTAGATAATTTTTGCAGGGCAGATTTAGTGTATAATATATCATTCTATGTTGTTTTGTTCTAGAATTATGGGGGAAAGTTCTATAATCAGATGAACTAGACAGTGAAAGATCAGCCTTTTTAAAATGTTCTACTGGATGCATTTTGATGAGACTTCCATTGTTAATTTTTTAGTGGTGATTTCAGTGTATTGCATATTGCTCTTTACCAAGTCCTACTGTAAATGATCAAGTAAAAGAGATTGTCCTTAACAGTCCAAATTTTGTCTGACTGATTAGAAAATATTATAGCACAATGACTAGATTGTATCGTTTTCAGCAATGTTGAAGGACATTCCAGGTAAATGCCCATATTGCTTTAAAACACAAGAACAAATTTGCTGATATATTTCATTTGGAGAAACCGACCAGCATAGCAAGCAAAGCCTGCAAGTTAAAGATATATTTAAAATATGAGGGCACTTGACACTTATAGTCAAGATTGTATGTATGACTTATATTTCATAAGTAATAAATTATATTATACATTAATAAGGTTTAAGTAAAATTATTAACTTCATTAAAAAAAAAAAAAAAAAGTAATATGACTGTTTTTTAAAATGTTTATTGATGTCCAAACAGACTTATATCGTTGTAAAATAATTATTTAAAATATTGTTTTATGTCATTTAGAAAATTTATAAAAAGAGTCCTTGAAAGTACATTCTTTGTATAGGACTATTTATATTTGATTTAATTATAGTTAGTTTATTATTTGCATTCATTATTACATGTAATAGAATTGAAATCCCTCCACCCCTTATCCCTGCCTTTATTAAAAAAAAAAAAAAAAAATCTTTAATTAGTTAATTCTGCCATAATTGTTTTGATTTAATTTCTAATTGAAATTCTTAGAAAAATAAATGATTGTACTACTTTTGTTATACTTAAATGTTTATTATGTATGTTTATATAGATTTTGAATTAGATTCAATTAAGGCTATTTTAAACTAATACACAAGTTTGAGTTACAGCTCAAAATAATTTTTAGATATTGCACTTCATATTACAAATAACTGATCAGAATTTATTTATTTGTAAAAGCAATATATATGTTGCTAAAATTTATCTTTAAAATTAAAATTTTTTGATATTATTCTTATTTTCTATTAAAATATACTTTTATAAAAACAAAAATTCAAAAATTTAGATTATTTTGAAATTGATTTGATATGAATGAAATTTATATGTATACTTGATCAGCATTTATTTATCTGTAAAAGCAATATATATGTTGCTAAAATTTATCTTTAAAATTAAAATTTTGTGATATTATTCCTTTTTTCTATTAAAATATACTTTTATATAAAAAATAAATAAAAATTTAGATTATTTTGAAACTGATTTGATATGAATGAAATTTATATGTATACTTGAATAAAATATGATTGTGATTTTAGTTTTGGGTCTTCTCTGGCTATATGCGTCCGGTCTATATGTTGGTTGTATGCTGTGTAGTAAAGTTATAATTCACAACCTTTGTCTTCATTAATTTCGAGTGTAGTTTCTGCTCTACTGAAAAATTAATTGTTTTAGTTTTCAAACTTGGAAGTTTTACAACAGTGCAAATTTCCATTTATTAATAGAAAATGTTCATTCTTTGTGCATTTATAGTTATGTTATATATTTATATACATATGATTAAATAATTTTTTATTTTTCCACTATACCTCTTTTATTATTTTAATATGAAAGTAAAAAATGGAGAGGAAGAAATATATATATATATAATATATATACTGGGTGGTTATAATATAAGTATCTCTATTTGAAGCTGTCTGTAGCTCGAAGGAATAACCTGAATTAAATCAAAATCGGTACATTTACTATTCGAGAAGGGGAAAGAAGAATGGAACAATAAAAAAATAATTGCAATAATCGCCGACAGATGACGTTTTTGAGTGTGAAATGTAATGTGTGATATTGTGTAACATGAGGTGTCGCAAACCTCAATGACTTTACCGCATATCACATGTGCGAAACATCACTCCTGATGCGTTACATTCTGCAGTTGAGCATTCGTGCACTGCCTGGATTGTGTCCTCCAGCACAATGGCCATGTGGAACCTGAACATGATCGGCACCGTCATGCGAAAACATAACCACATTCATTATGACATTTTCCATAAATTAGGTGTGCCATCCAGTTTGATGCCGTAATTCTTTGTTCTTGTATTACACATTACATTTCACACTTGCTAGCACAATCTATCGGTGATTATTACAATTATTTTTTTATTTTTCCATTCTTCTCCCTTCTCGAATAGTAAGTGTACCGATTTTGGTTTCATTCGGGTTATTCCTTCGAGCTACAGACAGCTCCAAATAGAGATACTTATATTATAACCACCCTGTGTTATTATATATAGATATATCAACAAATTACCCCAGAGAAACACAAAAGACATTCTATGTTGTATTGTCTTCTACAATTCTTTATAAATAAATTGTGTATTTCTGTTTTGAAATTAAAAACATACAATCTTTAAAGTTGAAGGACTCAAGTGTAAAACATGGTAACTGACTTTTTTTTCTGATTGTAATGGAAAAACATTTAACTGTATCCTGACATCCTTTTAAAAGTACTACAAGATTTATTTATTATTCAAAAAATGCTGTCATAATCAAAGTTAAATTTTAAATATGTGAAATGAGTTTTGTTAATAAAATTCAATAAGTTCAATAAAATAAAATTTCTCTGACAAAAAATATTGCACATAGATAACTGGAGGTGCAGTTTTAGATTAAGCAATCAATAGTTTTGGTTGTAGATTTTTTTTTAGAAAACTTGAATCTTGTATATCCCAAAACTTGAATTTTGTTGGTTACCTTGTACACCTGAAACCTTCAATTTTCATTAGCAAAACCCAAATGTGCTAGCTATATTTTAAAAAATTAAAAAGTTGCAATTTATCTACTTGAGGGGAAAAAAATAGTATATATATATATATATATATATATATATATATATATATATATATATATATATATATATATATATATATATATATATATTTTTTTTTTTTTTTTTTTTTTTTTTTTTTTTTTAAGGAAAAAAAAAGTAAGTGAGGATTTGAAAAGACTGAGATACTAAGCATTTGCTTTTGAAAGAGCTACTTGCTATTTAAAATGAATACCTGAATTTATCATTAAAATAATCATGAAAAATATAATGCATATTACATTTAAGATAAACTGCATGTGACTATGTTAAATTGTTATATAAAGAAAAAAAAAATGAATTAAAGGTAATTTTGATTTATGAGTTTAGACAAGAAGAAAGAAGTTTAATGAGAAATTTTATCTGGCATAATATACCTAAAATCCCTTATTTTTAAATTCATTAGTATAATATTGCATGCATATATTTTCTTTGCATATGTTCATTTTCCCATTAAATTTTCATTATTTAATATATTAGATTACAAAATATTTATTATTCTACACAAACTTGTGCTTTCTTTAGTTGCTATACATTCTACTGTATATATGAATATCTTAGTTTTGAATTTTTGTTTTGTTTTTATTATTATTTCTGGCATTTGATCAGTGCTTATTGGAATCTGCAAGAAATACCTTTTAAATATGGATTAAAATTAAATGATGTATCATATCCAAAGGCTTATAGATGTGAATTTTGTCGAAAGAATTACCAATTCTTATGATTTAACATACTTATTTATAGGGGAAAAAGACATTTCACGTGTTTAATTTGCAATATATCTTTCAGGCAGAAAGTACTTTTAACTTGTCATTATCATAGTCATACTGGAGAAATTTTTTTTCACATGTTTTGTTTGTAGTAAAACATTTCCAAAGAAAGACAAGTTTCAAAAACATCTTTGGACTCATCACAGGATACAAAATCAGCATTGTAATTAACAGAACAGTCTTATTCATCATGCTAATTTTATCAGAAAATCTGTTGGAGTACTTTTTATTAAATTCTTATTTAAGGATTTATTACAAAGTGTTAATGTTGCTGTTATTATAAATATTGTTAGTTTTAATGTTTTTTATTATTATTTAAATTAAAACCCTTTTATGCGGGGGGGGGGGGATTATGATGAGTAATGTGTAATTTCTCACAACTGAGATTCTTCAAATATAAATATAAACAATAAGATTTAATAAACAACGAAATATACAACTGAAGATTCAACATATAACTAGATTATCATTAATGAACAATAAAAACTTTCCGTCTTTCAATAAATACATACTTTGCAAGCTTCTAAGCCTTGCATCAGAAACCGACCAACCACTTTGAATAAAATTGATGGAGCTTGTGGTTATTATTTCATTGAGTTCATACAATTGTTGCTGTTACTTCTCATTCCCATATTCTTTTATACATACTGTTCAGAAATACCCATAATATTTTGTATAGTTAGCAATATAAATATTTTGCTTTAAACTTCGGTATTAACTGGCTGTTTTTCTTTTTTTTAGTCATATATTCAAAGATGTTATATTAAAATGTATTCTAGAAAGTATTAATGAATTTCTTTGTTATATGCTATCTCATTGTGATTTTCAAGTTAATATTTTCTCCATAATTGTTTAATTACTTTAGTGAGCTACTAATATTTACTTCTGTGCTCAAAATTATTTTTTTTGTTTTCCGGATGCTATATATGTTACTTTTACTTTTATTATTATTTGTAGGATTTGATCAATCCTTATTGGGATCTGTGCAAGAAACATCTTTTAAATATGAATCAAATTCGAAAGATGTATCGTATCCAAAAACTTATACTTGTGGATTTTGTGGAAAGAATTGTACTGCTCCTTCTCTCTTAGATAAGCATATGCTTATACATACTGGAGAGAAACCTTTCATGTGTTTAATTTGCAATACGTCTTTTAGGCAGAAATCACATTTAAATCGTCATTATCTTATTCATACAGGAGAAAAACCGCATGTGTGTTCGATTTGTGGTAAAACATTTGCAAGGAAAGAAAATTGCCAAGATCATTTTCGTACCCATCGCATGGGAAGTTAATGTTTAAGTAAAAGACAGTTAGTGACTTTTTATAAAAGTTTAATTTGAATATTTATTACCAAGTGTCATATCAGTTAGTATTATAATTATTGACAATTTTAATGTGATTTTTTGAAACTATCATTGTTTAACTTTAAACCTCTTATTTCTATGCATTTCAGAAATAGCCATAATGTAACACATTTTAAAGATATATATAGTTTTAAACGTCTGTATTAATCGACTATTTTATTTTTTTCTATTAGTATTCAAAGATTTGTTATGCAAATTATGTAATTCAGAAAATACTAATGAATTTGTTCTATCATTTTATTTGATCACTAGTTAACCTGCTCGACGTTGCCTGGACCTGCGATAATAATCTTAAATGTTCCTAAAATCGGTGTTGAATGATTTTATTTTTTTAAACAAAAATCTTTCCAAACGAACCTAAAGTTGTGGCCGCCATTACCTTCAGCAGCATACACCCATTAATTAGTAAGATTATATTTTCAAATGAAAATTTATCCAAATGAACTTAGAGTTGGGAGCCCCACACCTTTTGACAGCATACTCCATTTTTTTTTTCAAACCAAATTTCAAATTTATATCTTTAAATTATATCTTTAAACTTATTTTGTATGAATTTATATTTTTAAATGAAAATCTTTCCAAACAAAGTAAGCGTTTCTCAATATAGTTATTGCCAATTTAAATTTTGACATTCAGTTATATTAAACTTTAATTCTACCCCCCAACCCCCTTCTTTTAAGACATGAAATATCTCCCATTCCCCATCAAAAGATTCACAAAACACAATTCTCTTCAAACTTGAAATGAAGCTCAAATCGAAAGTAGGTAGAAGCACTGTTTCAGTTACAATGAATTTTGGGAAATAACGGAAGTGGAAGTAGCACTATCAGATTATCAACCTAACAGGAAGTTGATCTTTCACTTTTGATTTCAGAATAACATGCCCCGTTGATGGGTTGTGCCTGATCTTATTGGGCTGAATTTTCTATCAACTAACTCCCCCTACCCTTCAAAAGTATCACATTTTGTCCCAGTCTCTATATTCTATTTTAATTTTGGCTCATAATATTTATTTTTTTATAATTCATTCTCACTCCTTTTTTCCGAATCTGAATGTTGGGTGTTAATTCAAATTAAAAGTAAATTCTTCTGAAAGTATGATAAAAAGCACTCAAAATGCATTCTGAGAAAAAAAAAAAATGTTTCACTGAGGAAAAAGGAAGTCTGGTGAAATCCGGAATTGACTTCCAGAAAAGAATTTTTTTTTTAAACGGTTAGTGTTAATATTGTTTTAAACTGAAGATGTTGTTAGAAGGGTAAATGTATGCTGGTTAAGTGTTTTTTTTTTTTTTTTTTTTTTTTTTCATATTTCTATTTCCAAAGTATATGCAGGATTAAAAAAAATTGCAGACAAAATGAACATCTCGCTATCGTTGTTCAGAAAATAATTTTTTTGAAAGTGTTAATAATTATTCTTCATTAAATGAAAGGGTTAATATTAACCAAATATGTTAGAAAGGTCAAAGTACCCAGGTTATTTATTATTTTTTTTAATTTTATTTCAATTTGCAGAAAGGATACAGATTTTTAAAGTGCATAGAAAACAAAAAAGGCATCATAAAAATAATTCTTTTGAAAGTGTTAATAATATTTTATTAAACGGATAACGCAGTTAGAATCCAAAAACTATGATATTAAAGTGGATATTTTTTGTTTTTCATGTTTTTAACAGGAGGGCAGATGGGGACACACGACGGAAAAAAAAAAAAAAACTGAAAAAGGTGTTTTGAAAAAAAAAAAAATTTTTTTTTGAAAGGGCAAATATTAATATTTTAAAAATAGATTACACCATTAGAATAAAAAAGTACAATAGCTATGTGTTTCTGTTTTTTTTAAAAATGTATTTCCGTTTGTTAAATTAATGCAGACTTTTAAAAACTAAAGAGAAAACAACCTTTATACCGTCTTGTTTCATCTTTGCTTTCAGAACAGAGAAAAGCTTTGGAACAGGGTTTTGGGCTGAACCACTGCGACTTTTATTCTACCATCCATGTTCATTATGGGGTTTAATTCATATCTCACCTAATTATTAAAAAATGAAAAATTTTAGCCTCATGTGCATTCAGACCTGCCTTGAACTATCTTCATCTAAATTTTCAGATCCCTAGGTACAGTAGATTTTCCTAGCCTTTGTGGGCACAGACACTAAAGACACACGGATAAACATCTTTCTTTAATTAGTATGGGTAACTTTCATGAAAATTTTTCTCTTAAACATAGAGTTAATAAATGAGTTTCTGATATATCTTATTCTGCATAAAATTATAACTTTTTTTTTCTGTTGCTGTTATACTGTGATTTTCTGACAATCTGTGGTGATACAAAACTTGTTTATGTTTTATTTTCCTGAGGAGCAAGATAACTACAGATAATCTACTGGCCCATTTAATTTACAGATTACAGATCTTAGCTTGTTTCTGTGCTGGTATACAAGTGTGTTAAGCATCTAATCATGACTTAAAGGAAACATTTATAACAATGCTATGTATAATAAAATAGAATCATAATCTGACCAATTAGGGTGGCTAACTTATGAAGTTTGAGTTTTTTGTTCCACCAATATGTATAATAAGAGAAAAATTAAACAAAGTAAGTAGGCTATATGGCATCACATATTGTCAGGAAATCTCAATAAAACAAATTTGTTATAATTTTATGCAGCACTAACAAGTTCTTAAAATAAAGAAATAAATGCAGATAATTAGTTTTTGTATCCTTAGCAGATACTTCACAGTACTTATTTTTGGCTTTTTCTGTAAAGCATTTTGTAAATAATCTGCAAAATTTTCTACTGTCTTTGTAATAGTTGTAAGTTTTTATTTTATTAATTTCTAGGATTTCATCAGTCTTTATTAGTAATATGACAGAAACACTAATAGGAATACAATCTGAAAAGATTTTTTTAATTTAGATGTTAATGTGTTATTAGGTATTAAATTAGCTTTTAATGGGATTATTATTATTTAATTTTAAACCATTTATAAATGAGTCAATCACCACAGATGAGCTAGGGTTATATATATAAATTATTTAAAAATTTTTTTTGGCATGTTCACTAGATTAATAAATGGTATTTTAGATACACTAGCTTAGCTAACAGTGCACTTTTTTATTAGACCATTTTTCACTTTGTCTCGCATATTACTAAATTCAGAAATTTGTATGCTGCTTCAATTTTTTCACATGTGATATGTTACCATAACAAAAATATTAGCAATTATTTCAAAATTTTGCATTGTTAAAGCATAGATTAATATTCTTTGAATAAATAAAAACTACGATTAATAAATTAAAAACCTTTTTATTGCTTTTTTAGTTAAAAATGGGGGGGGGGGGGAGGGATATAGAATAGGTGCAAAATATAGTAGTTGATTGACCCACTTATATGCTATGTATTATTAGTGGTATAAATATTTTGCCTTGTATGTCTGTTTTGTATTAATTGACTCTTTCTTTTTTTATTCATAATGCTTACAGATTTGTTATGTAAAATTTCTTGTCTAGAACAGCAGTTCCCAAACTATTGGTCACAACCCACTTGTGAGTCGCAGACAATATTTTGATGGGTCACGGAAGGATTATAATTAAAGCTTTTCCAAAATGTATAATTAATTAATTTTATGTGTTGCAATAATATGATAAAAGCAATATGTTACAACTTTAAAATAAAATATCGTGAAAAGTTGTAGTTAAATAACTTTGTAAAAAGACAGTGTTTTTTTTTGGCCTCATGTGCAATGTTATTTATTAAACTTTGTGTAGAGAGCAGCTTAAGGTTAAAATTAAAAGAAAAAAATTTCAATTCCCACAAAGATTCTGTTGTTGATGTAGTTAAAATGTCATAAACTGCTTTTCTGTATTTTTTTTTTTTTTTTTTTTTTTTTATAGTAGATTTACTAATAAATATTTTTTTTCCCATCCTAGTAAAATGTAATACAATTGTATACTTTATGCCAGTTAATCTTTTCCTTAGGGTGGTATGTTATACAAATCATAGGTAAGGTTAGGTTATATGGCTCTATATTCCTATATATTTGGTAAGTCTGGAAAAAACTTGAAACTTCAAAGTTTGTCATATAACAATAAAATTTGGGAATTGCTGGTTTAGAAAATACTTATGAGTTTGATGCACAATAGTATTTCATTGTGACTTTCAAATAAAATTAATATATATATAATATAATCTGCATAAGAATTATTAATTTTTTGTATTATACTGTAATTTCCTGGCAATAATCTATGATGACACATAACTCATTTGTGTCTTATTTCCTTTAAAAAAAAAAAAATAGATATATATTTTATATATAATATCACATGCTTGTTAGCTTGTTTCTGTACAAATGCAAAAGTCAGTTTAAGCACCTAGTCTTAAAGGAAATATTTATAACAATGTTATGTAACAAGCTCTCAAAAATAATCAAATAAAATAAAACTCTCATGAAAACCATAAACCAGTGTACTAGATCTTAGTAGGCACTTTTCATCTTTTTTGGATCTAGAAAAATATCTAATAAATAATTTACATTATACTTTTTGCTATTTTAATTGATTATCTCCAGATTACAGTGATGAATTCATCAAGTAGCCCAGAAGGTATTCCATTAGTCTCTTCCTGGAGAGCTGCAGAAGTCCCTCTTGTAAAGGAGAAAAATGTTATTGCTATCAGATAGCAAACAGGAAATTGCAGTATATACTACCTTTTCAGTATGTGATAGTTTTAACTTTTTATTTTATTTATATTATTATTTCTAGGCTTTGATGAGTCTTTATTGGTATCTGTGCAAGAAATGCCTTTCAAATATGAATACAATCTGAAAGGTTCATCAAGTCCAAAAACTTGTGGAATTTGTGGAAGGAATTTTACTAAGAATTCTCATTTAAACAGGCACTTACTTATACATACTGGAGAGAAACCTTTCACATGTTCAGTTTGCAATACGTCATTTAGAAAGAAAGATAATTTAACTCGTCATAATCTTATTCATACAGGAGAAAAACCACACGTATGTTTTATTTGTGGTAAAACATTTGCAAGGAAAGACAAATATCAAGAACATTTCCGCAGTCACAGCATGGTAAATTTAGCATTTAACTGAAAACACACATTTCAATTTTATTTGTTATCCTACTTTTATCAGGAAGACAATGTGACATTTTATTAATTTTTTATTTATGCATTTATAACAAAGTGTCTATGTAGCTGTTATTATAAATGTTGTTAGTTTTAATGTAATTATTAGTATTTAGTTTTAAATCTCTTATTCAGGAATGTCTATATTGTTATGCATTTCTAGTGATATAAATATTTTGTCTTGTACATCTGTATTGAGTGTTTTCTTTTTTATTCATAATATTCAAAGATTTGTTAACTAAAATATGTAGTATAAAAATACTAATGAGTTTGATGTACAGTTGTATTTCATTCTGGCTTTCAAATAAAGTTTTTCTTCTTAAATATTGAAGTTATTAAATGAGTTACTAATGTATATTATTCGGCATAAAGTTAAGTTGTACCAATTTTTTTATGTACTGTAACTTCTTGATAACCTACGGTGGTACGTAACTTACTTGTGTTTTATTTTTGTAAGAATTTCAAAAAATAGCCATAAACTTTATGGATAATATCACATGCCTGTTAATTTGTTTCTCTGGAGATCTAAAAGTCAGTTTAAGCATCTAGTCAGCATTTAAAGAAAATATTTATAACAATGTCATGTTTCAAGCTTTAATATTGATCATGTAAATACAGCTAATGTGAAAAGCATAAATCGGTGTACTGGACATTAGCAAGAGGACATTTTCCCAGGTGGCTCAAAATACATTTCCCCTTGTTCCTCCTCCTTCAAAGCTGCATAAAATCCTTCTGGGGGGGGGGGGGGGGGATTTTTTAAAATTCTAATGCGGCCATGTATGCAACAGGAAATTGCATTATATGTGATATTTATAAGTTTTGATTTTATATTTATTTATTTATTTATTTATTTTGTAGGATTTGATGAATTTTTACTGGTATCTGTGCAAGGAATAACTTTTGAATATATATCCAGTCCCAAAGCTTGTGGAATATGTGGGGAAAATTTTACAAAGCTTTGTGATTTGTGCAAGCTCTTGCTTATACATACTGGAGAGAAACCTTTTGCATGCTCAATTTACAATATATCTTTTAAGAGGCTACTTCACTCAGACGAAAACACCCGCTTGCTAATGTTAATCCTATGGGGGAAATAATTTCATATTTCATTCGCATTTCAATATTTTTAAATGATTTTCTTTGCATTAGATAGCTGAGGTCAATTTCTATGCACGCTCCTTTGTACTTTTTCGATTTTGATTACAAGTTTTTTTATTAAGATATTTTCACTTTCGAAACCGGTTTCAAAAGTGAAAGTGTCCTCAGTAAAAAAAACTGCAACCAAAATCAAGAAAGTACAAAGGAGTGTGCATAGAGACTAACCTCAGCTATCTATTGCAAAAAAAAATCATTTAAAAATATTGAAATGTGAACGAGATACTGTAAATTATTTCTCTCATAGGATTAACATTAGCGAGTGGGTGTTTTCACCTGAGTGAAGTAGCTTCTTAAGCAAAAAGCACAGTTAATACCTCATTCTCTTGTTCATACAGAAGAACAGCCGCATGTGTGTTCTGTTTGTAGCAAAACATTTACAAAGAAAGAACAGTGCCAAATTTATTTTTGTGCCCACAACATAGTAAATTAGTGTTTTACTGAAGAAACAAATTAATTCTATTTGTTATGTTATGTTTATCAGAAAGACAACTGTAGTAACTTTTTATTATTTTCCAGTTTAAGTAATTATTACCAAGTATCAATGCATCTGTTATTATAATTATTCACAGTCTTAGATTATTATTATTAAATTTTAATTATATATAAGTGCTATTCAGAAATTCCTGTAATGTTATATATATTTAATGTTATAAAATGTCTGTATTAATTGACTGATTTTTGTTATGTACTTTATATAGTCTAACATATACCAATGAGTTTGATTTATGTTCATTCAGGACTTCTGAATATATATATATATATATATATATATATATGAAAAGGTAAAAATAAATCCTTTTTTTTTTTAAAATTATAAATTAAATTTAAAGTTCAAAATTCAAAAATTCCCAACTTCTTTTTTTAATTTTTAAATCTAATGTTTAAATCCGACTTGCCCCTGTTAAGTTTCTTTTACAGCATAGCACTTTCATACTCCAAAATTGAACCTTTTTTAAGGCTTTTTTAAGTGCTGAGTTGGTGCATCTTACAGGCGTTTGTGGTTAGTGATGCACCCAGGTCTTGGCCAGTCCTTGTTTCGTCATAATGCCCAGATATCAATCAAAAGCTAATTGCTAATCAACCAATTAAAGTAAATTACTCTCCCAGTTTGACTCCTTTGCCCTTGCACCTTTATCCCAAATGCTTAACAAAACTCATGTGATGTTTGGTTTTAGAAAATGTCTGTCTGTTTATTTGTGTGTGTCTGTATGTGGCAAAAAAAAATTGTGGTGCTCTATCTGAAGAACCAATGCACATTATTTAAAAAAACTTTAGATTCAGTAAGACCTTGATATAAATTAGTGCTGATTAGATTTTGGTATAAATCGCTCAATAGGTGGTGCTGCTGTGCTGCATTTTTCACTATTTCCGCAATAGCTCTATCTCAAGAACTAATGCAGGGATTTTCATCAAATTTCGGATTCAGTTAGATGTTGACATAAGTTGTTGCTGATTAGATTTTGGTGTAAATCGGCAACAGGGGGTGCTGCTGTGCTGCATTTTTCATGATTTTCACGATTGCTATATCTCAAGAACTAATACACAATTTCGTCAAACTTCATATTCTGTTAGACCTTGACCTAAATAGATGCTGATTAGGTTTCAGTGTAAATCGCCTAACAGGTGGTACTGTTATGCTGCATTTTTTCTGATTTCCGCCATAGCTATATCTCAAGAACTAATGCACGGAATTTCACCAAACTTCATATTCTGTTAAACCTTGACAAAAATAGATCCTTGTTAGGTTTGGGTGTATACCGCCCAACAGGTGTCGCTTCTATGCTATGTTGTTTGCATTTACCGCGATAGCTATATCAGAAAAACATATAGATTGTCAACTGTTATTATATTTCAAATAAAGTGGAGAGTCAAAATACGTCCATTAGAATTAACTTTTAATTATACACTAAAAACACTTTTTATTTTGCTTAAAAGACGTCAACATAAACCTTAAAGATGTTAAAATTTACATGTTTCGATTTGTTCATCAAATCGTCATCAGAATATATACAAACCACAAATACAATGCACATAAAAAACGAGAGATTAAATTAATTAAAAACCAGATAGTCTGAACAGTCACTATGTGAAAAAAGGTACAACACCCTCTATACTTTTAATTTTAACACCGCTCTTAGATTATCTACAGACCGCATCCCGCTATTATTCAACCACTCAACCCAAATCTTCGGAATATTAAATGACAATGTATCATTTTATTTTGCTTAAAAGACGTCAACATAAACCTTAAAGATTTTAAAATTTACATGTTTCGATTTGTTCATCAAATCGTCATCAGAATATATGCAAACCACAATGTAATGATACGTTGTCATTTAATATTCCGAAGATTTGGGTTGAGTGGTTGAATAATAGTGGGATGCGGTCTGTAGATGAATCTAAGAGCGGTGTTAAAATTAAAAGTATAGAGGGCGTTGTACCTTCTTTCACATAGTGACTGTTCCAGGGGTCACAGACCTGCTCCAATTGCACCAAACTGCTCCAAATGAAAATATCTGCTACAAATGCATTTTTTTTACTATTTTTGCTCCAAAACAAACATTTTGTTTTTTCTTTCCTACGGTGAAATCGGATTTCTTTGTGCCATTTTCTTCCCAGGAATGCCATTTTTCCGTTGAACGGCAGATTTCTCCTTTTTTAATTTTTAAAAATCAAATCCACGATCTGAAATCAAGATTTTCGACATGTGATCACAGAAAAAAAACAGCGATTTTCATCGGACTCTCACAAAATAAAACCTCTATTTTCGGCAAGCGAACTTGAAGTAAAATCATGATTTTTGGCAAGTGACCTAGAAATAATATTGCGATTTTCATCAAACGATCACAAATTGAAACTGTAAATGATTCGAAATTTGGAATCTCTGAGGTCCGGAATATAGATTTTGTACTGTATGAGATTTCAACATATGTGTTGGGTACAATGGTGATACTGAATTTATTTTCAAAAGAAGAGCTTTTGCTGCTCCAAAAACTCGATTTCCTGCTCCACAAGTTGTTTTTTGTTGCTCCAAAAACTCACTTTCCTGCTCCACAAGTCGTTTTTTGTTGCTTCAAAAACTCACTTTCCTGCACCACAAGTCGTTTTTTGTTGCTTCAAAAACTAACTTTCCTGCACCACAAGTCGTTTTTTGTTGCTCCAAAAACTCACTTTCCTGCTCCACAAGTCGTTTTTTGTTGCTCCAAAAACTCACTTTCCTGCTCCAAAAGCCATTTTAGACTGCTCCAAAACCTGCTCCAATTCTTCCTGAGTGAATGTGACCCCTGCTGTTCAGACTCTCTGGTTTTTAATTAATTTAATCTCTCATTTTTTATGTACATTGTATTTGTGGTTTGTATATATTCTGATGACAATTTGATGACCAAATCGAAGCATGTAAATTTTAAATTTTAACATCATTAAGGTTATATGTTGATGTCTTTTAAGCAAAATAAAAAGTGTTTTTAGTTTATATTTAAAAGTATAGATTGTCATTTATATTTTGTTGCAGACAATTTTATTTATATAGAAGAAAGTTATGTGATGGCTACAACATACTAGTTATAATTATTTTTAGGATTTAATTAGTCACCATTGGAATCTGTGCAAGAAACACCAATTAAGTATGACTCAAATTTAACATTTATCATATTCAAAATCCTACACTTGTGGATTTTGTGGAAAGAGTTTTACTAAGCCTTCTGATTTGGATAAGCACTTGCTTATACATACTGGAGAGAAACCTTTCATGTGTTTAATTTACAATTTGACTTTCAGGCAGAAAGGGCATCTAAATCAGAATAATCTTATTCATACTCATTGGGGGGAAAAAAAAGGTCTTTCTATTTGTGGTATAACAAAAGCAAGAAAAGAAAGTTGTCAAGAACATTTTCGTATCTATCACCTGGGAAATTAATGTTCAACTGAAAGAACAGCTTTTATATTAAGTTCTTGTTTATTTAATACAAAGTGCCAATTCAGTGCAGTTGCTAATATGAATATTGATAGTTTTAAGATGTAATTTTATGCATTTCTAACAATATAAATATTTTATCTTAAATGCGTGTATTGACTGTTTTTTTATTCATAATACTGTAGGCTCCCTTAAATCCGCATAGCTTAAAACCAGAGGTTGCACGAATTTTAGAATTTTGCAGATTTCAGATCCCTTTTTTGTTTACATTTTTTAAACAATAATTTGAATTTAATTATGTACTCAAAATTATGAATGCTTACGGTAAAGTAAAATAATTAAGTAAAATAATAAAAATTAAGAAAATTTAAAATATTAAAAGTAAAAGTCAAGTAACTAATTAATATTGCATAACTAAATATGCATAATGAGGATGAGATAATGTTTTCTTGAATTATTCAGTGAGATTTGCCTTATAAATGTACACTAATAATTCTTATCAAAATCTTAAAATAATAAAGTTTTATTTCATGTTTAGCCATACTTAATAACCAAAAAAGCTTGATTAGTACATAAATTATTTGGTAAAAATATCACAATCGCCACTAATGTCAGCACTATCTAGAATTTTTCAATAATTTATTATACAAAATATGTCTAAACATTACTAATGAAGTTGTAGGATTTTATTCGATGATGGCTTTGAAATATTTTCCTTCTTAAACATGGGAGTTATTAAATGAGCTTCTAATATATATTATTCTGCATAAAATTATAACATTTTTCATGTTACTGTAATTTTCTGACAATAATCTGTGGCAGCACATAACTTTTTTTTTTTCCCCTGAGGGGAAAAAAAAAAGTAAGTAGAAATAATCTGCTGGGTTTTCTAATTTATGTATGTTATCTCAACTAATTATTTTGTTTCTGTTCTGATACATGTGTGCCAAGTCACTTGTGATGACTTTAAAAAATTATTTATAACAATGTTATGTCAGAAGCTTTTAAAATAATCAAGTATTATGTTGTTTGATAAGTCATACTCATCTTTGCAACAAGTGACACTAACTCATTTTTAGAAGCATAAGAATAATGTGTATCTATATTAATGGTATTTTATTCCACAGTTGCTATTTAAGAGGCTACTTCACTCAGACGGAAACACCCATTCACTAATGTTAATCCTATGGGGGAAATAACTTACGATATCTCATTCGCATTTCAATATTTTAATTTTTATTGCATTGGATAGCTGAGGTCAATCTCTATGCACGCTCCTTTGTACTTTTTTGATTTTGGCTACAGGTTTTTTTTTATTAAGATATTTTCACCTCCGGATCTGTTTTTTTTTTTTGACAACCCAATAAAAAGAGCACATGTGAAAAGCATAAATTTGTATATTGGACCTGAGCAGACAATTTGTTCTTTTTTTCTTTTTATAATTCATATTTTACAATTATCTACTGTCTTAATAGATGATCTTTAGATAATAAACAGGAAATTGCAATGTATGTTACTGCATCAATATATAAGAATAAATTTTCTTTTTAATTTATTTGTATTACAATTTCTAAGATTTGATTATTCTTCATTGGTATCTGCATAAGAAATGCCTTTTAAACTTAAGTCCTATCTGAGAAAATCCATTATATGCAAAACTTGTGGAATTTTGTGGGAAGAATTTTACTAAGATTTCTCATTTAAACAGGCTGGAGAGAAACCTTTCACATGTTCAGTTTTCAATGCATCATTTAGAAAGAAAGATCATTTTACTCATCAATAATCTTATTCATACAGGTGAATAATGTTCTGGTACACATGTTCTGTTTCTGGCAAAGCATTTGCAAGGAAATACAAGTTAACGGAACATTTTAAATCATATAACATTGTAAATTGGTGTTTCACTAAAACAACAGCTTAGTCTTATTTGTCACATTACTTTTATCAAAAAGACAGTTGTAGTGACTTTTTATTAAATTAAGTATTTATTATTGTTTAAAAATGTAAAAATATTATAAATATTGACTGTTTAATTGTGTTTTTTTAAAAATAATTATTATTAAATTTTAAAACTATATATATTTAGTCCATAAAGCTGTGTATTCTTAGAAATATAAATATTTTGTTTTTAATATCTAAGTTAATTATCTGTTTTCTTTTTTATTCATAATATTCAAAGATTTGTTATCCGAATTATGTAATTTAGAAAATGCTAATTGGTTTGTTGTATGATTTAATTTAATTAATAATTTATTAAAAAGTATAATTTAATTTGATTTAGATTTGATTAAATGCTGTAAGGCTGTTAACCCTTAGCGATATGAATATTTTGCTTTAGATGTCTGTATAAATTGGCTCTTTTCCTTATTATTCATAATGTTCAAAGATTTGTTATAGTACAAATTATGTAATTTAGAAAATACTAATGGGTTTGCTGTACAAGTTTATTTGATCATAACTTTAAGATATTTTTTTTTCTTGTACACTTGAAGTTATTAAATGCTTTACTAATATATTTATTCTTCATAAAATTGTGTCCTTTTTTTATGTTGTACTGTAGTTTCCTGAAAACAATTTGTGGTGTTACTAGTACATAACTTTCTTATGTTTTATTTTTCCTGAGAAAAAGCAATTGCTAGATATAATCTACTGTGCTCTGTAATTTGGAAATAATATCTCATACTGTTAGTTTGATTCTGTGTAGATTAAAGCAGTTTTTTTTTAGCACATAGTCGTATAGCTTAAAGACAAAATTTATTTATGTAACAAGCTTTTTAAAAATATTCAAGTAAATGAAGCATATATGAAAGCATAAACCATTGTAATTGGAACCTTAGCAAAAATTTTTTACTTGTTTTTCTTTTTTTCCTTAGAACTTATCGCTCTTTCTTTTTCTCAGAAAAATACTTCATAAATAATCTGCATTTTGCAACTCTTGCTGTTTTAATAAATTATCACAAATAACAAACTGGAAATTGCAGTATATGCTACTGTAACATTATGTGATAGTTATTATTTTATTTGTGTTATTATTTCTAGGACCTGACCAATCTTTATTGATGTCTGTGCAAGAAACACCTTTTAAGTATAAATCAAATCAGAAAGATTCATTGTGTCCAAAATCTTACCCATGTGGAATTTGTGGGAAGAATTTTACTAAGACTTCTGATTTAGACAGGCACTTTCTTATACATACTGGAGAGAAACCTTTCACATGTTCAGTTTGCAATACACCATTTAGAAAGAAAGATCATTTAACTCGTCATAATCTTATTCATACAGGTGAAAAACCACACAAATGTTCTGTTTGTGGTAAAGCATTTGCAAGGAAATACAAGTTAACAGAACATTTTAAATCACATAACATTGTAAATTAACGTTCAGCTAGAACAACAGCTTAGTCTTACTTGTCACATTACTTTTTTCAAGAATGCAGGTGTAGTGACTTTTTATTAAATTAAGTATTCATTATAATATTTATAACTAATATTATAAATATTGACTGTTTTGATGTGGTTATTTTAAAAATCATTATTAAATTTTAAAAACTATTATATCTATTCTAAATTTCCATAAGGCTAAGTATTCCTAGAGATATAAGTATTTTGCCTGTAATAGCTATGTTAATGGGCTATTTTCTTTTTTATTTATAATATTCAAAGATTTGTTATCCAAATTATGTAATTTAGAAAATACTAATGGGTTTGTTGTACAGTTTTATTTGATCATAACTTTTAAATATTTATTTATTTTCACACTTGGAGTTTCTCATATTTGTTATTCTTCATAAAATTGTGCCCTTTTTAATGTTATACTGTAATTTTCTGAAAACAATCTGGGGGGCACTAGTATATCATCTTCTTATGTTCTATTTTTTCTTGTGGGGTGGGTGGGGGGGGGGGAAGCTAGAGACAATTTGCTGTGCCCTATAATTTGCAAGTATCATCGTATATTGAGTTTGATTCTGTATAGATTAGTCTTGCACACATAGTAATGGCAGAAAATATTTATTACAATATTATTTAACAAGCTTTTAAAATATTCAAGTAAATAAAGCATATATGAAAAATACAAATCAGTGCACTGGAACCTTATCAAAAAATTTGCACTTTTTAATTTATTTTATTTTTATTTATTTATTGTCTTAGAATTCATCGCCCCCCCCCCTTTTTTTTTTCTTTCAGAAAAATGCTTTGTAAATAATCTGCATTTTGAAAATTTTTACTGTTTTAATAAATTATCACCAGATAACAAGCAGGAAATTGCAGTGTATGCTTCTATATCATTTTGTGATAGTTATTTTATTTGTGTTATTATTTCTAGGGTTTGACCAATCTTTATTGATGTCTGTGCAAGAAACACCTTTTAAATATGAATCCTATCGGATAAATTCATCATATCCAAAATCTTTTACATGTGGATTTTGTGGGAGGAATTTTACACAGACTTCTGATTTAAACAGACACTTGCTTACACATACTGGAGAGAAACCTTTCACGTGTTCAGTTTGCAACACACCATTTAGAAAGAAAGATCATTTAATTCGTCATAATCTTATTCATACAGGAGAAAAACCACACAAATGTTCTGTTTGTGGTAAAGCATTTACAAGGAAATACCAGTTAACAGCACATTTTAAATCGCATAACATTGTAAATTAATGTTCAACTAGAACAAGAGCTTAGTCTTGTCACATTACTTTATTCAAGAAGGCAGGTGTAGTGACTTTTTATTAATTATGTATTCATTATAATATTTATAAATAACTAATATTATAAATATTGACTGTTTTGGATGTGTTTATTTTAATTATCGTTATTAAATTTTAAAAACTATCATATCCATTCTAAATTTCTACAAGGCTGTGTATTCCTAGAGATATAAGTATTTTGCTTTTAATAGCTATTTTCTTTTTTATTTATAATATTCAAAGATTTCTTATCAAAATTATGTAATTTAGAAAATACTAATGTCTTTGTTGTATGATTTATTTTAATAAATAATTTAATTTGATTTAGATTTGTTAAATGCCCATAAGGCTGTGTATTCTTAGCGATATGAATATTTTGCTTTAGATGTGTATATTAATTGACTGTTTGATTTCTTATTCATAATATTGCAACATTTGTTATACAAATGTTTGAATAATTTAGAAAATACTAATGGGTTTGTTGTACAATTTTATTTGATCATAACTTTTAAATAGTTATTTACTCTCACGCTTGAAGTTTCTAATATGTTATTCTTCATAAAATTGTACCATTTTTTATGTTATACTGTAATTTCCTGAAAACAATCTGTGAGGGCATTAGTATATCACCTTCTTATGTTTTATTTTTCATGAGAGAAAAAAAAAAAAAGAGAATTGCTAGAGACAATCTGCTGTGCCCTATAATTTGCAAATATCATCACAGATTGAGTTTGATTCTGTATAGATTAAATTCTTGCGCACCTAGTAATGACTTGAAAATATTTGTTACAGTATTATTTAACAAGCTTTTAAAATATTCAAGTAAATAAAGCATATCTGAAAAACATAAATCAGTGCACTGGAACCTTAGCAAAAAATTTACACTTTTTTATTTATTTTATTTTAATTTAATTTAATTTTTGTCTTAGAATTCATCCCCTCCCTTTTTTTTCAGAAAAATGCTTTGTAAATAATCTGCATTTTGCAAATTTTTAGAGTTTTAATAAATTATCAACAGATAACAAGCAGGAAATTGCAGTGTATGCTACTATATCATTATGTGATAGTTATTATTTTATTTGTGTTATTATTTCTAGGGTTTGACCAATCTTTATTGATGTCTGTGCAAGAAACACCTTTTAAGTATAAATCAAATCAGAAAGATTCAACGTGTCCAAAATCTTATGCATGTGGATTTTGTGGGAAGAATTTTACTAAACCTTCTGATTTAGACAGGCACATACTTATACATACTGGAGAGAAACCTTTCAAGTGTTCAGTTTGTAATACATCATTTCGATTGAAAGCACATTTAACACGCCATAATCTTATTCATATAAGAGAAAAACCGCACATATGTTCTGTTTGTGGTAAAACATTTGCAAGGAAAGACAAATATCAAGAACATTTTCGTACCCACAGTATGGTAAATTAACATTTAGATCAAAACACAAACTTTAATCTTATTTGTTATCCTATTTTTTACTAGAAAGACAGAGTAGCCTTTCATTTACTTTTAATTTAAGTATTAATAGCAAAGCGTCAATGTACATGTTATTATAAATACTGACAGTTTTAATGTGATGATTACCATTATTATGTAATTTTAAACCTCATATGCATATATGCTGTTCAAAAATACCTAGAATGGTATGCATTTTTAGTGAAATAAATATTTTGCCTTAAATGGTTGCATTAATTGACTGTATTCTTTTCATTCATAATATTCAAAGTTTTGTTATGTAAAATGTATGGTCTTAAGAAAATGCCTATGAGTTCATTGTACAATTTTATTTGATTATAATTTTCAAATATATTTTTCTTCTTTTCAAATATGGAATTAAAATGAATCAGGCATGAAAGAGTTCCTCCAAAAAGAGGAATTCTGCCTTTTTTAAAGCAATTTTGGATATTCCTTGAATTTATGCAAAAATGCACAGTAAATATGAGAAGCATATAAGATAGAGGGGGGGGGGGGGGGGGGAATTTAATAAACAAGCATTTTGCCTATTCAAATCCTTGGAGTTGGCTCTTCTGAACAGCAGTTCATAAACAAACTCCAAGGATTTGAATAGGCAAAATGCTTGTCAAATCAAAAGTCAGATTATGTTATGAGCATTTGAAAGCCATGTAATTGAAGTTGTTTAAAGTGTCTTTCCCTAGTGATTTTTTTCTTTGGAGGGAGGGGGAGGGGGGATAGTAATTTCAGTGATTTATTTCTGGTGCAAAAATCAATTTAACATGCATATATTTAGCACGGACAGTTTTTTTTTTTCTTTTGAAAGAAGAGGAAAAATCTTAAACAGCTAAATCCAGAATAATGTTTATTTTGAAAAAATAATCTTTGTACTTTACATAAATTTGTCACTTTTAACAAACTTATCTTTCATTCACTTTTTTGATTCAATGAACCTATACATTTATTGTTAGTTTAAATTTGTTTGTTTTTAATACTTTCTAAGTTATGGAAGGAAAATAAAAATGATATGTATACAGTTTTATTTCATTTTATCGTATAAATATATGTCAAAATATGTCTAAATTATTAGAATTTGTCACTATTGTATAGTTGGAAAAAAAAAAATTCCCACTTTTTTTTTTTAATTTCATGCTGGGAACATACATAACTCTTATTATTATTATTATCATCATTATTATGTAATTTTAAACCTCATATACACATATGCTGTTCAAAAATGCCTGTAATGTTAAATGTTTTTAGTGATATAAATATTTTGTCTTAAAAGTCTGTTTTAATTGACTATGTTCTTTTACTATTCATAATATTCAAAGATTAGTTATGTGAAAATAATGAGTTTGTTGTACAATTTTTCTTAATCAAAATTTTCAAATAATTTTTTTCCCTTTTTAAATGTAAGAGTTATTATATGAATTAACATACATAAATTTGTACTCTTATATTATTATTTTTTCTTCTGACAATCTGTGGTGCACATAGCCTGCTTATATTTTAATTTTGTGAAGGTGTGAGAGGAATACAGATTATCTGCTGTGTCCTATAATTTACATGTATTATCACCTCATTTTAGCTTGTTTCTAGGCATATACAAGTGTATTAACCTTAATCCTCATCTTTCGATTCCAGGGCTCATTTGCATATACTTCAGAATGCAAAAAAAAAAAAAAAAAAAAAAAAAAAGACAAGATTTATGGTTTAAGCACATAGTCTTGGTTTAAAGAAAATGTGTATAACAGTGTTATTTAACAAGCTCTTTTAAAGCACTTATGTAAATAAGGCACAAATCTATCTATTGGATCTTAGCAGATACTCTGCAACTTTTATTTATTTAGCTATCTTTGGCTCTTTTAGAAAAATGTTATGAATAATCACATATTTTGTCATTTTTTACTGTCTTATTAGATTATTACCAGATAACAAACAGTAAATTTCATTATATGGATGCCTGCAAGAAAATGAGGAAGACTAGAAACACTGCCCCTCCCTAGATTTTGAAATTTAGCTAACAAAATTTTCTTTATCTCTGATAATTTTGAAAATATATATTTATAATATTCTCCTCAAGTAATTTATACAGGATGTCTAGCCACATGGAAAAGTCAGTAAAATTTATAATTCATATGGAAAAATCAGTTAAATTTGAAATTTCTGAGGATTTGAAATTGCAGTGCCAGGAAAATCTAACTTTACTCTTCATAAATACTGTAAAGAATATTTCAACCTCTCGTGCAATTCATTTTGTCTGCCCCCTTTTAGTCCTTCTTTCTAACTGATATTTTCAATTCCTGAATTTTTGTACAGATTATTATAGGATTGATTAGGTGAATCAGTCTGTTTACTTATCTTTGTTTGGAAACTAAACTCTTTCTTACTTAAAAAATAAATAAATTAATATGTCAAATCAATCTGCAGAGGTGTCAAGTATTATGATATGTCCGTAATTACCTCGGATATGCAACAAAAATTATAGCGTTACGGGCATTGGTTAAAAATTACTGTGAAAAAATACGCGAATTTCGTCATAAGATAGCTTGAAAAAATGCAATTTTCGTCAAAAGATTGCAGAAAAACACGAATTTCGACAGATCGTCAAAAAACACAAATTTCGACAGAAGATTGCAGAAAAAACATGAAATTTTGTAAACCTGTCGCATAAAAAATACTAATTTCGTCAAAATGTCACATAAAAAGTGCGAATTTAGTCAAATTGTGAAAAAAAATGTGAATTTCGTTCAAGGATCACGTAAAAAATGAGAATTTAGTCAAAAGAAAAGCACAAATTTAGTTAAAAGATTGCAGAAAAGGCACGAATTTTGTCAAGATTGCTGAAAAAGCACAAATTTTGTCAAAAGTCGCATAAAAAACTCTAATTTCATTGAAGGGTCGCGTAAAAATGCGAATTTCATCAAATGGCTGCAAAACAAACATGAATTTAGTCAAACATTTGCGAAAAAATGCAAATTTAGTCAAAAGATCGTTAAAAAAAAAAGAAAAAGAAAAAAAATGCGAATTTTGTCAAAAGATCGCAGAAAGAGCGTGAATTTCGTCAAAAGATCAGGGAAAAAGCATGAATTTCGTCAAAAGATCACAGGAAAAGCACAAATTTCGTCAAAAGATCGCAGAAAAAGTCGCAAATTTAGTCAAAAGATCGCAGCAAAAGAACAAATTTCGTCAAGAGCTCTCATAAAAAACGAGAATTTTGTCAAAAAATTGCTTAAAAAGCATGAATTTTGTCAAAAAAATTGCTAAAAAAGCGTGAATTTTGTCAAAAGATTGCTTAAAAAGCACGAATTTTGTCAAAAGATTGCATAAAAAACACAAATTTTGTCTAAGGTCGCATAAAAAACACGAATTTCGTCAAAGGGTCACATAAAAAACGCAAGTTTCATCAAAGGTCCTTGAAAAAAAATGCGAATTTAGTCCAATGGTTGTGAAAAAAATGCGAATTTAGTCAAAGGTTCGCATAAAAAAAAAAGTGTCAAAGGTTCGCATAAAAAAAAAAAAAAAATTGTCAAAAGATCGCAGAAGTAGTACGAATTTCGTCAAAAGGTCATGGGAAAGCACATTAACTAACTTTTGAAAATTTGGGTTTACTCCGAACCCAACTTGCAATAATGTATGCTCAGCCTAAAATCGAACAAACCGATAACAAAGTTAACCCGACTTGCAATAAAAATAATTAGCACCATGAAGGATTCCCCCCCCCCTCTCCCCTCCCTGCTGTAACATTTCAGAAAATTTGTTATGAATTTCAGATATACATATATAATTTTTTTTTAACGTGGAATCACCCCCTTCTTCTCCCGAACTCTGGTTACTGGCAACTTTCATTGAAACTTGGCACCTTTGCAATCTGTATTTAACTGTGACCGGTGGATAAAGAATTTCATCCTGGTGGAACAAAATGAATAGAACCTGATGTTTAAGCATATCTGCAAAATGTTTAGTTGGTAAAAAAAAAAAATAATTAACCATGAAATAAATATCTTAGTATTCACCAATTTGTAAAAAATGTGTTTAAAAAATCAGTAGTTTGTACTTCAGAATCAATTGTAAAAGTTCCGCTCTCAAATTCACAACTTTTAAAAAATTTTGTGTGTAACATCACAAAATCTCGATATCTGGAATTTTATTTTTATTGGTATGGAAAAGTTAGGAAAATTTGTTTCTGATCTGGAATAGACACCCTTTTATAAAAATTAAATACAAAACAAAAAAATATGTCTGCAGTTTAGGCTTGGCAATTCCTCAAAACTGTACCAAAATTTCTGAAATAAATTGCTAAACTGTAAGCCCCAAAAAACTATTTTAAAATGGCTATCACTTTCAAAACTCTTAAGCACATACTCTTTTAAAAGAGAAAAGAAATTTATGAAATAAGATAGCCAAGAATTTTGGTGGGAGGTGTCTCCATCCCCCTTATTTGAATTTAGAATTTTGGTGGGAGGTGTCTCCATCCCCCTTATTTGAATTTTCTGTACGAGATAATTTTTAAATATGTCAATTCTTTTCTTCCCCGCATACTCCCTTGCTATTCACTGAATTCAACTCTGCCTTCCCCCCCCCAAATAAACTCCATCCACCAAAAAAAAAAAAATTAGCTCCAGGACTGCAAGCGAGATCACTTGCGTCATCTTGAGAATGGATTTAGCCGATAAGGAGAGTTGCTTAGTAAACCAATACTGGAACCTTTTCTTTTTATTCTTTGCTGTATTTTAGCAGAAAAATCAATCAGCTTACTTTCTTTAATAAACAATATTAAAGAACTATTTCATATTTTTTAAATCTATTTTCGAAAGTCTGTTCCATACAGAGTTATAAAACACAAGATTGGGTGAATAAGGTGTTAAATAGATATCAGTTGGTAAAAATAAACTTCTTATTTTCAGAAAAATAGGTACTAGAACACTCGATTACTATCCTTGTATCTGTAAGATACACAGTGGCTTTTTTTCTGACTGCTAAGGTGTCTTTGAAGTTTGGGAGCACTCACCCCACCTATCTTCCACCTAATAAAGTTTATAAACATGGAAATTACATCATGTATCTCACAAATACAACAACAGCAGTAACGTAAATTTTTTTACGATTGTTAAAAAAAATTGTAGTTTGAATTCCGAATAAACTTTATTAAAAATATGACAGAATTTACTATATCGGGCTTAAATATTGAATTTGGATTTCTTTTATGATTGGCAAATTTGGAAAATCATAAATCGTTCTATTCAACAAAAAATCTAATTTTTAAAAAATCCAAAGCTTGAGGCTCATGTGCATTTGGACCTGTCTTTGTCTGTCCAGAACCAAATTTGCAGACCTCAATGTGTAACAGATTTTCCTAGCCATCACCAACAGACAGGCAGACATCTTTCTTTTATTAATATAAGTACAATACTTAAAGATAATTTTGATATATTAAAAAAAATAAATATATTTGAAGTTGTTGTCATTTTTTTTTTATATCTCTTTTTAACATTTTCCAATATAGTTGAAAAGTGTTTATGAATTTGGTTTGTCTGTCTGTTCATGCTCTAACTCACATAAATATATTCGGATTGTCATGCAATTGATATATGTGATTGAGGTTTACTATGGCATGTTCAGTATTGAAAATGAAGTGTGTAGCACTTAGTTTTTTGACAGGGACACTCAAAAGAATTCCGTTACATTACGTTCTATGGGGGGGAAATCATTTGCGGTTTATTTTAATGATGTAACGCAATTTCAAACGTATTGAAATAGATATTGTGCGTCTGAGGGGCACAACAAGAAGCTTACTATAGAATATGGTGTGCATGGCACTTATAGTTCTTTCACAGGGACACTCAAAATAATTTCGTTACATTATGGTTATGGAGAAAACTTGTTTGCGGTTTATTTTAATAATGTTTCACTATTTAAACATATTGAAATTGATATATCTCTAAGGAGCATTACAAGAGGCTTACTATAGAATATTGTGTGTATAGCATTCATCGTTCATTTACAGGGACACACAAAAGAATTTCGGTACTGTCTGTTAAAAATAATTGCTGGAAGTGTGTTTTTAAGTTGCTGAATGCGTTTTTAAACTCGTTTTTTGTCTATTACTTGATCTGTATAAATTCTACAGATCATACACAGGGCAGTACAAAAGTTCTCAAGTACATTTTCGTTCATGGACAGGAATTCCAGAAGGGGAATTTTAAACTGTTCTAAGTGTTTCCTAAATGTGTAAATTTCCTTCGTGCTTCCTGAAATAAAATTTAACATTATATGCCGTATATATATTCAAATCTGTAGATCCATATACAAGGCTGCAGAAAAGAATTCTGATATTTTTCAGAATATTGTTGGTAATTCCTGAAATTCTGGTTTTAAATATGTTATGCGTTTTCCAAATTGTTTACTTAGATATCATCTTTCACCTTATTAAAACTGTAAATATTTGTAAAATTATTTTCAAAGTGTTGAAAAGTGTTACATAATCTATGCTTGATGCATGATTTTTTGTTCTTGTTTATTATTATTGTTATTACTGTACCTTGGGGTGACCATTGTAGCTTAAATTTGGCTCAGAGAAATTATGAAAAACTGATTTTTTAATGGTGACTATCTGAAGCAGAAGTTAAATTTTTATCTTAAAAAAAAAAACTTGTTTTTTTAGGATAAAAATTAAATAAATAAAAACAAAAGAAACAAAAACCCTTTATTCAATCTCTACATATATACTAATAATAGAAAGTTTCGCTCTGTGTGTCTGTCTGTCAGTGATGGCTAGCGAAATCTAGGAAATCTAGAAGCCTGAAAATTTAAATTTAGGGTAGTCCAAGCCCTCTCATAGTGCATTCGAGTCTCAGAATTTTAATATTTTGAAAATTAGAGTAGTTATTAATTAAAAACTGATCAAAGATCGCAAACAAAAAAGCACTCTTCCGAAATCCGCGTGTGCATTCTCAGAAGCCTTTTATTGTACCTTCCGTGAAGAGAAGAAACAAATCACCAGTCAGTCTAGTCTGTTTATTTTTCCATTTTTTAAAATTTGTTACAGGCGAAAGGTTGTAAATACCAAAAAACCATCTACATATTTTACGTCTCGAACTATCCGTTCGGATCGAAAATTTTTCACACATTTAACCCTTTCAAAAAACATAATCAAAAAGTGTTGAATTCATGTTTTTTATTTTCTCCCGTTTTCTGAGCTTTGCATCCGCCGGAATACAAGAGATATGGAAAAACGAAGGTCACCAAATTAAAGAGCTGACTTTGACCTTATCAAAGCCACCTTTAGTTTTAAAAAATACGAAAGTTAACACTTCGAAAAAGTATATTTTCTGTATGCTGTTTTGCGATTTCGGCGATTTTTAAAAATTTGCATCGGCTGTTCAGAGATAGTTACAAAAAACTAAAAATACCAGACACTATCTACATTCATTCCCTTTTTGACATCTGTATTTATTTTTGAAAAATTAGAATATTAACCCTGCGAAAAAAATTCGTACGCAGACTCACTTTTGCAAATTCAGATTTTTTTTTCGATTTATAAAATCTTGCATTGGCTCTCTAAAATAACCAAACAAAATACAAACATACCTAAGGACATCTATGTTCTATCGAGTTCAGGTAGAAACCTTCCGTTAAAAAAAAAATTAATGTTAACCCTTTCAAAAACATTTTTTACTGCAAGTCAATTTTGCATTTTTAACGATGTCTCCATCTTTAAAAATTCGAATAGGCATTTACAAACAAGATACAAAAAACTAAAAATACTGCGCCTAATCTACGTTCCTTTGCTTTTTAAAATCTGGTATCAGTTTCGAAAAATTTTAATGTTAACCCTCCGAATTTTTTTTCCAAAACTCACTCATGCGATTTTCGTTTTTCAGACAAGGTTTAAAAATCGGCATCGACTCGAGAAATGCGAATACGAACAAACAGTAGACTCCAGATCATAGACACGTTCATTTTCTTCAAAATGTACTGTTGGGTTTTTTAAAATATCTATATTAACCCTTTCGAAATCGGTCGTTTACGTAACCCACTTTCACGATTTCTGTTATTTTGGCAATGTTTACTCGTTAAATTTCAATTCTACTAGGAAATTTGGTTGGGTCGAGTGTTCTGAAAACACCTCTTCCAGAACCAATTGCACCCGCTGGCGCTGGGAGTGGAAGGTGGAACTACAGAAGTATCTCTGGTTCTATGGGCCGATTACGACAGGATTTGGCTCATTCAACTTGATATCTATAGCCTTAAATAATTTAGTTGCACTTTGTACTGCCAGGGTGCATTTTCCGATCTTGGGTTCTATGAGCCCGATTATGATGGGATTTGCCTCATTCCACGTGATTTCGATAGCCTTACATATTTCAGTCATGTTCGTATAGAACATGTTATTATCTTCGGTCCAGGCAACACCAGCGAGTTAGCTAGTAATTATATAAGAAAGAAGCTGACAAAATTAGAAATGAATCATTTCAGTAGTATTTGAGTAATCATGGCCCAAGATTTTAAAAAGGCACTTTTGAGAAAAACTAGTTTAAAGATTTATATTTTAATTACAGTATGATACTCTTTTACTAACAAAATAATCTATTCTACCATCATAAAAGAGTTTCTAATATTTTATATATATATATATATACATATAAAGTTGTGTTTCTGGACTTTTTATATACCACTATTTCGAGTAAAACTGTATGTACTCCTAATTCACAAATGCCTGTAATCTGCACAACTTATATGAATGTAAACAAAGGAATTTAATTCTTAAAAAAGTCCTCAATGAGGACAATATTTTTGTAATTTTTTCTCTTAGCTTTAATTTTATTCCTTATATATACTACCAGAAATTAAATTATTATTACATGTACATCCTATATTATTATTTGGCACCCTTCTTTACAATTTAAACTGTAACTACATATAAAAATATTTTATTTATTTAATCATTCCTATAGTAAATTTTAAAAGAAATTCTCTTTTTAAAAGAGTATTTATATTAATGAACTATGCCTTCTTGGACAATATATTTAATCGCTCATCTAGAAACAATTGTGATTGTAACTGAAAAAAGAACAGTTTATCAATCAAACAATCTCAAAAATCAATGTTAAATAAACATAAAATCAGTAAATTCTTATTTAATTCTTACACATATATTTACAATACATGTGTAAATATATAATTATCATGCCTCATTATTTTAAATTTCATTATCATAATGACTACTATATTTATTATCTTGCTTTTTTATGTTATACTGTAATTTCCTAACTGTTATTTTCAATTTACTTATGTTTTATTTTCCTACAAAAATAGAAAAACTAGAGATAATCTGTTGGGCCGTATAATTTACAGTTAATACACGCACACATATTGTTATTTTTTTTTCTGTGCAGATACAAGTGTGTTAAGCACATAGATAGGCTTAAAGAAAATATTTGACAATTTTACATAACAGTAAAATAATGAAGTAAATAAACATTTGAAAATCATTAATCAGTATACTAGAATTTTAGTATACACTTCAGAATTTTTTACTGCTTTGATAAATTGTCTCAAACAGTAAACAGGAAATTGCAGTATGTAATATTACTAGTATGTATGTGGCAATTTTAAGTTTTATTTATATTATGATTTTTAGGATTCGATCATTTGTCTTTGGTATCTGTGCAATAATCATCTTTAAAGCACCAATCCACTCTGAAAAATTCATATTGTCTGAAAACTTGCACGTGGGGTTTTTATAAGAATTTCTCTAAGTGTCCTTATTTAGACCAACACTTGCTTAGATACACTTCAAAGACAGCTTTCGTGTGTTCAGTTTGCAATACATCTTTTAGGCAAAATGGCAATCGTCATTATCTTCTTCATATAGAAGAAAAACCACACACGTGTTCTGTTGGCAAAATGCATCGAAAGACTATTTTCAATACTAAATACATTGGTTTTAGAACCTAAAATACAAAATACTTTCAAGTTTTAAATTTTCAAACTACAAAATACATGTATTTTTAAAATACATTTAAAATACAAAATATATTAATTTTAATTATTGTGCAATCTTGCACTATGCCAAAATGTTTTAATTGCAGTGTCATGGTGTAAATTTTTATCTACTGTATGGACTGATCTGTAACCAAAAGTAGACGTCTGCATAGGCCTAAATTTTCTAAATTTATGTTGGGTCCAGCCTGACCCATTGAAAAAGATTTTGGGCTTGCCCGATGTAAAAGTTAAAAGTTCGGCCCCAGCCCGGCCCTGTCCATATAAAAAATTTGGCCCGGTATAAATGCTAAAAGTTTGGCCAGAGCCTGACCCGTACAAAAACTAATTGGCCCGAGTGAATTTCTACAAAAGATAGATTTTTACGGCGATGTGGTTAAAAATTCTCTTGTACAAGGCGTTTTGACAAAAAATATTTTACTTTAGCCATTTTTCATGTTTATATTCTTTATTTTTTAAAAAGTGCCCAGAGCTGCGAAGTACAGGCGTATCCATTCCAAAATACTGCCCTCCCTAGATTTATTTCTGCCTGTGTCCATGTAAACTATATTTATTTTGTTATGAATCTCTATTTGTATGCAAATGTTTGAGTTATCATTAGTTAATATTATTATTCCATATTCCATGGCTTGGAGACTTATAAATCTGAAAAATGCTATACAGAAAAATCTTTTATGACAGAATCACATAGGAGAGAAAAACATCTGTTATAGACAAGTTCCCACTTTAGCTGGTACATCGCCTGCTATAAATGCATTATATTCTTTGCTAACTTATTACATTCATTTTGCATGGATCAACACATTTTTCCGTTTAAGACAGGATATCATAGACAGGTTTCTTATCACAGATTTTTGTGTACTTTAGCTTTATTGTCTAGAAATATATGTACTACAGTAAAACCTCTGGCAAACGTCCAACATTGGGACTGACTAAAAATGGCCATTTCTTAGAGGTGACTGCTATATGGAGGTTTTGGTTCAACTTATTAAAAAAACAAACTATTTAACACAATAAATTCTGTCTTGTTTTCTGAGTTTTCAACCTCTTCTCAAGATGCACTTCTTTGTTCTTTATAATTTCATTTATTTGTGTCCTTCTGCATCCATATTTTTCTGCTAATTTCCATGCACTAGTGCCCTTCTTACTATCATCAATAACTTTCAATTTTTCACCGAGTGATAAAAATTTCTTTAAGTTTTACTCATGTTCAACTTTCAAAACTACTAAAACACAATTGTATTTGAGTATCTAACCTGAAAGTGTAGTGTCGCACATAGAAAAACGTAGTTCGAAGCAACCAATTTCCGGAATTCCACTTTATGAAATTTTTTTTAGTGTGTTCTGCTGTGCATTGCATGTCTTTATGTAACAGTGTAAACCCAGGAGATGAACGACTACAGGAGGAGGAAACTATTACCGATTTTCTCTCTGCTTGGGCAGAGAGGAATAATTTCCTTTGAGGGAGAAACGACTTCAGGTGACTAGGCACTTTTCTACCTCTGAATACAACCTTTCTATAAATAACAGGATCCCCCTACACAAACAAAACAGGTGTAAAAAAAAAGTATACAATAGATGAATGCAGTTCACACATGTGCATGGTTTCTAAATAAAGGAGTTCTTAGAATTTTCGGAATTTGCAGTGCCCTCAGCAGCTTTCGGTGGCCGTTTCGAGTGATATTCCCTGACTGTGGCTGCTTTTCAGAGGTTCGATCTAATGTTATTTCAATGTGATTCGTACCGTTCTATGGATAAGTGGCCGAATGTTAGAGGTGACTGTTAATGGAGGTTTTTCTGTATTCTTTAAAAAATATAAATTAAAAATTTTAATTGCAGAATAATGGCAAATTGAAAAGTATGCATTTTTTGCAAAAATTGTTAGACTGAGCCAAATTTTACTGACTTTGCACAAGCCAGGCCGAGCCAAGAATTTTTATATTATCTGGATCGAGACCGGGCTTTATAAATTCTTCCTGTACAGACCTCTAGGAAGAATGTCCATGTCTGGCTTGGTCCAGAAAAATAGCCCAAATGAAGATGTGATAAAAAGCCGAATGAAGAGAAAGCCTGAATGAAAAAAAGCCCAAATGAAGAGTCCCGGCCCAGTCCTAATCTGCATGAAAAAGTAAAGAGTGAGACCGGTGTAGTCTGGAAAGAGTGATCACCAGGCTCAGTTTGTTTTGGCCTGAAAATAGTGTTTTCGTCTTACACTAGTTATAATCAAAAAATATTATTTTGAAATATTTTGACTATACATATATAATGCATAGCACGATGTATCACTAATTTCGTTTCATTAGAAGTTCTCAAGTATGTATTATCTATCTTTTCATGAGTCTGTTCAATAACTAACTACATTACACTTCTAACATCTACTTTAAAAACGCAAAACTCAGAAAACTCTGGACCAGGGGTCGGAAAAACTACTTTTCAATTGTAGCGAACTACAACTACTTTATAGAAAATGTAGTTAAATACAACTACTTGTTTTAAAAAGTAGTGACTATAAACTACTTTTCAAAAGTAGTCACTATTTTACTTCGCTGCTATCAGATTTGTCAAACTGTTCAATTTACACTGGAAATTGAAGACACGCATTAAATAATAATGCGACCCCTCGATATATAGCATATGCTGGGATGCAATGAAATAAATGCGACAGAACCGAGAGCATTAATAAAAATAAGAAAGAAAATGTTTACAAAAAATTAAAAAATATTTTGTGTTCGTCTGCAAAATGGTTAGTTTATACCATTGACATTTCATACAAATAGGCACTGGATCAGCAACCCTTTTTTGAAGAAAACATGTTCCTTCCCACCAGCAGGTGCTGGTGGGAGAATATTATGCCAAACAGGTTTTTTTCTCGCCAAACTGTAACTGGAATTCCACCATCTGTTTCTTTTATTATGAGAACGGAAGCAGAAAGTTGCCAAGAAAGGGATTACTGCCAGAAAGCGGCACCCTTTCGCCATTTTTTGGCGATGAAAGATGTTTTCTCCAACTCTCACGGGAGAGAAGAAAGGGATCCGGTGTCCATTTATATTAGAAGTCAGTGGTTTATACATACATTACAAATTGCGTAGCAAAATTAAGAGAGATGTTATAATCTAGAAAATTACAGAAAAACAATTCTAAATGCAAACAAGACATAAATCTGTAAATAAAGCGATTCCAAATAATAAGAAAAACGGCATTAAAACAGGAAGACCTAATAACGAGTAAGTAGACAAGTGTTGCCACTAAGAAAATTAATTCTTTAAGTGGGTTATTTCTTGATTTTAGCAGCAAGTGTCAATGAAAAAAATCTATGATTTCGTGGGATGCGTTGCTATACACTGCAGTTGGCATTAGCAAATTGTTGAGCAGAACAAATTTCGCACATAAGAAGCAAGTTTCGGCCACGTGATTTGCAGAATGGCACATTTTTTTCATTGAAGTAGCATTAAAAGTAGCGCAGGTTTTCGCTACAAACTACTGATTTTTTTTATCGTGCTACTTGCTACACTTTTTTTTTATCGTGCTACTTGCTACACTACATTGTTTAAAATATAGTGTGCTATACTACAAACTACTGTAGTTTCGCTACTTGTAGCGCACTACTTTCGACCCCTGCTCTGGACGATCCTACTTGTGTATCAAACGACAAAATTTAAAATTCCCATAGCAACATTAAGTATTATTTAAGCTTTTATTATAACCATTCAGCAAAAATGTTTCGGCAGAAGATAAATCCTTATTGTACCAGATTTGAAAAATATATTTATATTAACATCCAGAAACGAATTCAAAGACCAGACAAGCATGTATTTTCCTGTTGTAAATCATTAATTTGCAGTTTAAACACAAGTTGTGGTTTAAACCAACTATACTTATACTAACGCGCAGCACAGTGTATCACAATCAATTGATTTCCTTTCATTAGGTACAAATTAGTCTAGTACGAATAGTTTGGAAAATTTATAAATGTATTTTGAGTATTTTGAAAATACATTGAAAAATCGTTTCAAAATACATTAGTTTTATCTCTTTAAAATATAAATGTATTTTGAGAATGTATTTCAAGTACAGTCCAACTCTGTTGGTAAAACATTTTTCAGAAAAGATAACTGCCAAGAATATTTTCATATCCATAACATGACAAATTATTATTTAACTGAAAAAGCAGTGTTAATCTTATTTATTATTTTCTTTTTATTAGAAAGGCAGTTGGAGTGACTTTTTATTAACTTCTAAATTAAGTATTTATTTGTTGTTACATCTGTTAATGATACTTTTATATTCAGTTTTAATTTTATTTTAATTTTTCTTAAATTTTAAACTTCTAATGCATATATGCTTCTTAGAAATTACTATCATTTTTAACGCTCACTGGAAGTTATTATACAATTTTTTTTTACTGTTATGATAGATTATCTCCCAGATAATAAACAGGAAATTGCAGTATTTAATATTATTAATATGCATATGATAGTTTAAAGTTTATATTTTATTTATATTGTTATTTCTAGGATTTCATCAGTCATCATTGCTATGTGTGCAAGAATCATCTATTAAATCTGAATCATCTATTAAATCTGAATCATCTATTAAATCTGAATCCCATCTGATAAATTCATCATATCCAAAATCTTTTACATGCGGATTTTGTGGAAGGAATTTTGCTCAGAATTCTCATTTAGACAAGCACTTGCTTATACATACTGGAGAGAAACCTTTCACATGTTCAGTTTGCAATACATCATTTAGAAAGAAAGATCATTTAACTCGTCATTCTCTTATTCATACAGGAGAAAAACCACACACTTGTTCTGTTTGTGGTAAAGCATTTGCAAGGAAAGACAAATATCAAGAACATTTTCGTACCCACAACATGATACATTATTAGAATTTAAATGAAAACATTAGCTAATCTTATTTGTTATCTTATTTTTTTCATAAAGACAGTTAAGGATTTCTTTTTAACTTTTAATTTAGATATTTATAACAAAGTGTCAATGCACTTGTTATAAATGTAGACAGTTTTTATGTGATTATTATCATTTAATTTTGAAACTTTTAAACTGTTCAGAAATGTCAATGATATTATGGATTTTTAGTGTTATAAATATTTTGTCTTGTGTGTCTATATTAATTGACTGTTTTATTTCTTATTCTTGATTTCAAAGGTTTTTTACATAAAATATGCAGCCTAAAGAACACTAAAGAGTTTGTTGCACAATTGTATTTCATTCTGACTTTTACATAATTTCTTTCATCTCAAACATTGAAATTATTAGATGAATTACAAATACTTATTATTCTGAATAAAATTGCATCAGTTTTTTATGTTCTATTATAATTTCCTGATAATAATCTGCAGTGGCACACAATCTGCTTATGTTTTATTTTATTCAGGGGGAAAAAGAAAAGCTAGAGAAAATCTGCTGGGATCAATAATTTACAATAGTGATGTGCAATTCTTGAGAATTCAACTATCTAGAAAAATCGTCATCATAAAAAAAATAACATTTGATACAGTCATCATTTAATTCTAAAAATCTGCAGTCGATTATAACACTGAGAAGCTAACAACAGTAACTGCAAAACTTAGCCATTATTCTGGCAGAAAACTTTATCATAGTGATAAGGCTTGCTCGGTAATTCTACTATCGCAATGTTTTACTGTCATCCTTAAATCTGTCTTTAATTTTACACTAGGAAACATAGTTTCCAATATTTAGGAGCCTTTTCCCCTCTTTAATTTTTTATATCACATTCGTGATTTTTCATTTTAAGCACCTTGGACCTCAGTTCTTCCACTCTTGGTAAATCATTCTTATTTTGAATATTTTCTTCTTCTTGGGATTCATTCTTGTCCTCTCTTCTTTCCTCCCTTCGGCAACTTAGCTCCACCCAGATTTCCCCCCCCCCCCCACCCAGTTTCTTATATATATTTTATAACTAAAATAAATCTTCAATAGACCCTATTTGTAGAGTATCTTAATATAGAACCATTGGATCGCCGTCCTTAAATCTGCCTTTAGTTTTTCACCTGGGGCCATAGTTTCTGAGATTTAGGAGGTTTTCAACTTTTCGTTTTTCCCCTTCCTCCTTAATTTTTATCTGGCATTCATGATTTTTCATTTTAAGCACATTGGGTCTCAGCTTTTCTTTCCTCTAAATTTTTGTTTAATTTGTACAATAAATTCTAGCTAAAATACAGTTAACCCACTCTTTTTTGCCCCCCTCCCTATTTCCATATCTCTTAACACTTGAAACAAATTGTTCTTATTTTCACTGTTATTTTCTTCTCTGAATTCATTCTTGGTCTCTCCTCTTTTCCTCTTTGGCGACTTGGTTTCATTGTAGATATATTGTAGAGGCATTGGCCATATTCATTTCTCAATTTCCTCCTCCCCCATCCTTTATATGTTTCATAACTAAAATAAACTTCCAATGGACTCTACTTCTAAGGAGCTATCTTAATATAGGACGTCATCGTTCTTAAATTTGTCTTTCGTTTTTTTCCTAAGGGCTGTATTTTCCGAGATTTAAGGGGCTTTAACACCCCCTCCCCTTCATACTTTTCATGTTTCCCTTCTGACTGCTTAATTTTCTTTTCAAAATCATTTCGATCAATATGTAATTGACCATTATCTTCTCTATTATTCATGCTTTTGAAATATATAGTAAAGGATCAGGGTCCATAAGCCGTGTTTTTGACCCATGAAATAAGACTAAAACTTGATTTTGTTATACTGACTTAATTATTTTTATTTTTTAATATTAAAGGTTTATTCTGTACGATTTCACCAATAGTTTTTGCATTTTGTTCGGATTTATATGATTTACACAAGCTCAAAGTTAGTATTATTCGTAGTTTTTGATGAAAAATACGCAATTTCTCCTAATTTTACCTCAATTATTTATATGAGTGCAATCGTACAACACTTTCTTCTTTACATATATTATAAAATAAATCAAAATGTACAATATATGTAAAAATAAAAGTGTTGCAAAACTGCTAAAATATAAAAAAATATATTAAAAATTTAGTTAAAATTGGGAGAAATTGCATATTTTTCATCAAAAACTACGAATAATACTAACTTTGAGCTTGTGTAAATCATATAAGTCCGAACAAAATGCAAAAACTATTGTTGAAATCGTACAGGATAAACCTTCTAATATTAAAAAGGGAAATAATTAAGTCAGCATAACAAAATTGAATTTTAGTCTTATTTCATGGGTCAAAAACACAGTTTATGGACCCTGATCCTTTTCATTTTCACCCTTTCCCTGTGAAATTTTTATAACAAAATTGCTTAAAATATTGTGTATTAGTATATAATTTTTTCTACAAATGTCTTGCCTGTGGATCACGAGATACACGGTCAGTGGGTTAATTTTTATCTTACAATCATGATTTTTCATTTTCAGCACATTGGATCTGAGCCCTTCCTTTTCTAAATTTTTGCTTAATTCGGACAGTAAATTCTAGCTAAAATAAAGTTAGCCTGCTCTACTCCCCCCCACCCCCCCTCTCTCTCTCTTCCCTATCTCTTAGCACTTCAGGCAAATCATTCTTATTTTGAATATTATTTTCTTCTCTGAATTGATTCTTGCCCTCTCCTCTTTCCCTCTTCGGCAAATTGGCTCCTCCAAGATGTCGGCCTTATAAATTTCTCAATTGCATCCCCATCATTCCTTATATATGTTTTATAACTAAAATAAACCTTCAATAGATCCTACTTGTACAGTATCTTAATATAGAACCATTGGATCATTGTCTTTAAATCTGCCTTCAATTTTTCACTAGGGGCTGTAGTTTGCAAAATTTAGCTGAGCTTTTGCCCCCACTTTTAATTTTTTCCTGTTTCCTCCTCATTAATTTTTATTGCACATTCATGATTTTTCATTTTAAGCACCCTGGGACTTAACCCTTCCTCTTTCTAAATTTTTGTTTAATTCGGACAGTAAATTCTTGCTAAAATGCTGTTAGCCCTCTCTTTTATGCCCTCCCTCCTTATAGTGCGACATCAATGCTGGAAAGAGCAAAAGTTGTCGAGAAAGGGAAGAGGGGTGGGCAAGAATGCATCTCGATAATAAAATAATATTCAAAATATGACCAATTATCCTCATGAGCTGAGATAAAATAGAAGAAAGGGGGCAGCCATTAAAAATGAAAAATCATGAATGTGTGATAAAAATTAATAGGAATAAATAGGGAAAGATGAAAAGTGGGGTCAAAACCCCATAAATCTCAAAGTATGGCACCTAGGGAAAAACTAGGTAAATTTAAGGCTGCCGACCTGATGGTCCTATAATAGAATATCCTATAAGCGGGGTCCATTGAATGTTTATTTTAGCTATAAAATGTATATAAAGAATGAGGGGTGGGTGGGCAATTGAGAAATTAATAGGGCCGACATTCCTTGCCAAAAGAAGCCAAGTTGCTGTGGGGGGAAAGAGGGGAAGCGAGAATGTATCCCGAGAAGAAAACTGGGGAGAACATGCAGGAAAACTGATAATTTGAGCGCATGAAGCAAGGGCAGTCATTATAAGACCAACAATAATTTTCAAAATGCATGTTAGCAGGTGACATATGCCACTGGGCCAGAAAAAAAATTTATTACCCCATGTTATAGTACAATAACTCAGTAACCGAAACCCTTAATAATACTGACTTGCCCCAGTTCACCAGCAATTCTTGATAAGATCAGATCAGATAAGAATAGCAATCGACTGAAGTCATCCAGAAACACTTGACACAATCTAAAAAATTAAGATGTTCTTAGAATTGAGAAAATCGACATGTTAAACATGTCGACATGTCGAAAACATCTTGTTATTGACAAACAGTAATTTACAGATATTACATCCTCTTAGTTTGTTTGTGTGCAGACACATGTTTGGTAAGCACCTAATCATAGCTTTAAAATATATTTATTACACTTTTATCTAACAAGCTCTTAAAATAATCAAATAAAGTATACATAAAATTGTTAATCAATATACTGGAATTTTAGCAGACACTTCACATTTTTTTACTGCTTTCATTAGTTATCCCTAAATGAGAAACAGGAAATTTCAGTATATAATATTACTAATATATATATTTGATAGTTTTAAGTTTTTATTTTATGTATTTTATTATTTCTAGGATTTGATCAGTCTTCTTTGCTAACTGTGCAAGAATCACCTGTTAAATATTATGTATCCAATCTGAAAAATTTATCATGTCCAAAAACTTATACATGTGAATTTTGTGGGAAAAATTTTACTAAGCGTCCTCATTTAGAGCAGCACTTGCGTATACATACTGGAGAGAAACCTTTCACATGTTCAGTTTGCAATATGTCTTTCAGGCAGAAAGGACCTTTAACTCGTCATTATCTTCTTCATACAGGAGAAAAACCATATGCATGTTCTGTTTGTGGTAAAACATTTTCCAGAAAAGACAAGTGCCAAGAACATTTTCGTACCCACAACATGGCAAATTAATATTTAACTGAAAAGGCAATGTTAATCTTATTTGTTATCCTGTTTTTATCACAAAGACCGTTAGAATGACTTTTTATTGAATTCTAATTTAAGTATTTATTTCAAAGTGCCAATGCGTCTGTTAATGACAGTTTTAATGCTTTTTATTATTATTATCGTTATTTAAGTTAAAACTTCTAATACATATATCCTGTTCAGAAATGCATATAATGTTATGCCTTTTTAATGATATAAATATTTTGCATTAAATGTCTGTATTATTAGACTGCTTTCTTTTTTATTCATAATATTCAATGATTTGTTATGTAAAATACGTAGTCTAGAACGTACTAATGAGTTTGCTGTATGATTATATTTCATTCTGACTTTCAAATAAATTTTTTCTTCTCAAACATTGGAGTTATTGTATGAGTTACCAATACTTATTATTTTGCATAAAATTTACCTTTTTTTTTATGTTGTACTGTAATTTCCTGACAATAATCAGCATTTTCACATACCTGCTTATTCTTTAGATAATATTACATCCTCTTAGCTTATTTCTGTGCAAACACATATGTGTGAAGCACTTAGGCATAGCTTAAAAAATATATTTATTACATTTTTATGTAACAAACTCTTAAAACAAACAAGTATGTAAAACATACATGAAAATCATAAATCAATATACTGGAATTTTAGCAGACACTTTACATATTTTACTGTTTTCACGGGTTATCCCTAGATGATAAACAGGAAATTACAATATACAATATTACTAATATGTGCCTGATAGTTTTAAGTTTTTATTTTATTTATATTATTATTTATAGGATTCGATCAGTCTTCATTGCTATCTGTGCAGGAATCATCTTTCGTATATGAATCCAATTTGAAAAATTCATGTCCAAATATTTGTACATGTGGATTTTGTGGAAAGAATTTTACTAAGCAATTTTTTTTAGACAAGCACTTGCTTATACACACTGGAAAGAAACCTTTTACATGTTCAATTTGCAATGCATCTTTTGGACGAAAAGCGTTGTTAAATCGTCATAATCTTATTCATACAGGAGAAAAACCACATGCATGTTCTGTTTGTGGTAGAACATTTGCAAGGAAGGACAAGTGCCAAGAACATTTTCATACCCAACATGGTAAATTAATGTATAACTGAAAACACAAACTTTAATCTCATTTGTTATCTTGTTTTTATCAGAAAGACAGTGACTGTTTATTAAATTCTATCTTAGGTATTTGTTTCAAAGTTTAAATGATCTCTTAATAACACATATATTGACTGTTCCATTGTTACTTTTTTTTTTATTGTCATTTAATGTTTAATTTTTAATAGAATGTGCTGTTTATAATTGTCCATAATGTTTTATTCATACTTTATAGTTATGAATATTATAATTATATATGCATTATGAATATTATAATTATTTTTATAGTTATGAATATTTTGTCCTTATTGTCTATTAATGAACTATTTATTTTTTAGTTATGTATCCAAAAATTTGTTAGAAAAATATATAATCTAGAACAGGGTGCAAAATTTGAAGCTGGTGACTAGAAGGCAGCATTTATAAATACTTGATCGTTTTCGAATATCAAAGCAACATTTTGCTTTTTCTCATCAATAATTGATAATCATCACTTCCAAATATTGCCCTTTATTTTTCTTCTCTGGAGAAAAGAGCTTTTTCCAGCCTTTGTACCTTTACACTATTACTTAAACATATAAAATTATAAATTGTAATAGAACAAGTGCCTTCTTAAGTTTCTTATTTCAAAATGAAATGTAATTTTAATACAATGTTATTCCATAATATTATAGTTTGGTCTGTAATTCTTTTTTTATATTTACTGGCTGTTTTTTTTTTCATGATATCTAATGTATTTTTTCCTCTCCTTTCAGTTTGTCCATAAAATTCTGTAGATTGTTTTTCAGTATAATGTTACTATATGTTATCGTGTTGTTCATGATTGTAGCCATAATTTAATTAAAAGTTTTACAGCATTTTATCAAAGCATAGAGTTTGAATAATTTTTACTAATGGATAATTGTTTTTATACTTTACATATATCTATAATATGTATTACAGACAGGTAAACTGCAACAAATAAAATGCAAATTAAAACAAAAAGTCTGCATTACATCTTTAGAAGAATAAGTTAAATATTTTCAACTGCTATAAAATTGTGGCAACTTTTATTTTTAGTCTAGCTTCTGCATTTAGACTTTAAATTCCCTGCCCTAATCTAGAAAATACTGAGTTTATTGTATTAAAAAAATACTTAATTTGTATTTAGAAAAGGTGAAGAAATATGTAAAATCCCTGAATTGGACATCCCCAGCCTTTTTAACTTTACAAAATTTACTATGTTCATTTTAGCAATAACGATGTAAAACTGTTCAAATGATAAATAAAACTTTGGTATCAAAATTAACTCAGCATCACCGTATGTTGAGAATTCTATGAGTAATTTAGTTTAACTGTAGTGTTAGAAGATAGCAGCAATAAATAGAATTGTCTTTGTAAGCCTACTGTATAAGTAACTATGACATTTGGTTATGTTGCAGATATGCAATACGGTGATGCAAAGGGTTAAATTGTGTTGAAAACTTAGGCATTAAGCAATTCAAAGCAAAAGATCTCAAGTGTTTTTTTTAATTTTTTTTAATATTTCTGATAAGAATGTAGTTTAATCTAAATTTCTCATTTAGTAACTGTTTTATCTTCTCAGATTTTGAGCTCTGTCAAGATGAACTATATAGAATCCTACCGACAAATACTTTAAATTCAAGAACTTTCTCACTAAAATGTTTCTGTTTCTAGATGCCAATTAAGTTTTTTAAGTCCAGCAAAGTGTCTGTCTTCTCTAGAAGCAATCGCAACAATGTATTTTAAGTGCCTTGTCAGTTAAAATATGTAGCAATTGTATTTTATTTATTTCAATGTTCCTGACTCTGCTGAAAAATGTTCTTGTATAAGCATTAAACCTTCACAAAAATGTAGCTAGCAGTTATTAAAGATATCTAATAAAGAATTTTGTGGAATCTTTTAACAGTTTGATAGTAATGATACTGATATTCAATTATAGCCAATTGTTGTTACATCTAATAAGGGGGGAAAGGGGTAGAATAAAAAGTTAACAGATGAGAAGGCTTGATGAATGGGCTATCAAAATAATGTGTATGTTTTAGTATTTTGCTTCCTTATACGTACTGTTTGTTTTCTTATTAAAAGTATATACATTGTTTATATTGCATTTATGTTTGTGCTTTATTTTATTTTACTTTGTTTTTTGACATTTATTAATATAATTTATCTGTGTAATTTTTTTTTGTAATATTGTCTGTAGATTTAATTCTATATGTAGTAGCATATTTTAATTGTTTGTAGATACAGGTATGTTTTGTCTAAACAGGTGTATTATCATTAGATAATTAACTTTTCACCTAAGAAAAGAAAAAAAAAAAAAAGCCTATTGAATCGAACTTTTATGTATGAACATATTGCATTTAATAACATTGAAACTCCCTGCCCATTTGGAGTAGTTACTTTTATAGCAGCATTAATTACTTTAAATCAGCGAGTTTTTAAATTAGCTCATAAATGTTTGGCATTGTTGAAAAATTAAATGAGTTTGAATTTGTTACTTGTGATGCAGATTTAAGTTAAATTTTAACTTTAAGCAGTTTTTTTTTATAAAAAGAGTTAGCGCTTCTAATTTTCATTTGTGTGTACATGTGAGGCACCATGCTAATTTTGATTCTAAATAACTGATTAGAGATTATTTATCTGTAAAAGTAATGTATTTTTTTCTAAAGTGTTGCCAAACTTTAACTTTAATCTAAATCTTTATCTAGATTTTTTAATCTAGATATTTCCTGTGTCATTACTTAAAATGAATAGTCAATTTGCTGAGGATTAGAATTGTTTAAGGATAGATTTATCTGAAAATATAATAAATTATAACACCTTGTAATAATATATTTCTTTTAAATGCTAAAAGGTGTAAACTAACAACATAATATACAGTAAAATAATTTTTATTAGATTGTTGACATGTTTCAGCTTACTCCGAGCCATTATCAAAAACAAATGAGAATATTCTATAATTGCATGGTCTTTGAAGTTATTATTTGAAATGCTATCATTTAATTTTCATGTACTTTTTAAAAATTACGCACATTATCTTTAATTTTTTTGTTGTTGTTTATTTCCATATTTATAACCAAAAAAGTTGCTCAAGTTACTCCATTGTTACAAATATGGAAGTAAACAACCAAGTAAAAATAAAAGATAACGTGTGTAATTTAAAAAAAAAAAAAAAAATTATAGTATTTTAAATAATAACTTCAAAGACCATACAATTATATAATATTCTTATTTGTTTTTGATAATGGCTCGGAGTGAGCCAAAACATATCAACAATCTAATAAAAGTTATTTTACCGTGTATTATGTTTTTAGTTTACACCTTTTTAACATTTAAAAGAAATAGATAGATTTATTTATTGTATCAAATACATGAAGTTACAGTAAGTTTCTGATCATAAACAGTTTTTCGCCTTTTCAACTAGGTATAATATAATTAAATCCAAAATACATTCTACTGTGTTTTTCCATCTTCAAATGTTCACAATATTTAAAAAAAGTCTGATTCAATATATTCAGTTTGTACTTTAAAAAACTAAATTAAAAAAAAAGAATTGAGATTAAGAGTAAAATTTTTAATTAGACAAGTAAGCCTCTTGTAAAAATGATGGGGAATTAGTTATCATTCTATGTGAAACATTTATTGACTCAACCCTATTGCACTGGAATTGAGCAACACCCATTTTATTTTTCCATAATCGCAAAGGAGGTGTGTACTTTTTACTGATGTTTTCAAAGTTAAAGCATGAGTAAACATATGTATGAAAGTTTTAATAACATTATTTCAACTACCATTACAATTTCATGTTGTTTCAAGAATTCTGAAAGTGATTTTTTGATTATAATTTTATTTTTATTATTATTATTTTTATGTAATGTACATTTTTTTAAAAATTTAAATGACAAATATCTTATTTAAAATTTAATTTGTATTTCATTATATATGTATTTATGAAAATGAATTCATTCTGTAAGAAAGAAAAGTATAGCATGGTTGTTGAATTTTTTGTTGAGACCTATAAAAAAAAAAAATGTGTGAGTGTGCTAAAAGGGAAACAAATTAAAAATGAATTTTTCTTTTGTCCCTAGAGATTCCGCCTTAGCAGTCTCAGGACTGATTTCACTCTTTGAGAGATTTTTGGCTGATACTAAATTCTGCTTTATGTACTTAAATAATAGCAATTTTACTATCAAGAACTTTTATTCATTTTCATTTATTGTTATATATCAATTATTAGCCATAACATAAGACATAGAAATTTTCTAAGCTATTTTCATTTGGTTATTCCTAATATTCAGAAAAGTTTTCAGTCTTGGCTTGAATATACTAGAGATACTACATAAGAGATCTCTTATGTAGGATCTCTAGAATAGACTTCTTGCGCCCATACTTAGTATTTATTAGTCCTTATTAAGTCCTTAATATCTCTGCTTAATAAGAACATAATTCTTCTTTTTGTCAAAACTGCTGATATTTTAAAAACTTTCTCTTTAAAATAGCTTTGATTTTATTTTAATTGTTATATTTTTTTGTAACAAAATCTGATATATATTTTCTATAAATTGAATGTTTGTGTGAAATAAAGTCCAAAATATTCTTATTTGAATGTGTAGTTAATGAGAGAGAGCAATTTACTTTTTAAACAACTGTAGTCCAAAACTGTAGCATATTTCAATAAATATATTTTTTAAATGAAATAGTCTTCTTAAATTTTTTGACTAGTAGTCAAGGTTTTTTTTTTTTTTTTTTTTTGTATGATCAAGAAATGTTGTTGATTCTGTTATCTATATTAATAAAAGAAAGTTTCGCTCTGTGTGTGTGTGTGTGTGTGTGTGTGTGTGTGTGTGTGTTTTTGTCTTTGTCTGTCTGCGATGGCTAGCAAAATCTAGCCCACCTAGAAGTCTGAAAATTTAGGTGTGGATAGTCCAAGGTCTGGCCATGTGCACCTGAGTCTCAGAATGTTAATATTTTGATAATTACCCAGATATTAATTAGATTCTCATTAACCATCGCTTCTAAAATGACATCTTTTAAATCAAAATGACGAAAGAAACGAACAGGTACATTAGATTTGCAAGCAGAAATGAACGAATTCGAAATTATTTTACTAATTAGCGAATTTTAAGAAAACTAATTGAGATATCAATTTGAAATTTTCTGAGCGTATGTAAAAAAAAAATTCTGCATCTGACTGTGTGATTTTTGAAAAAAATCGGTCAGTAATTTTTCTTAATTTATGCAAAAATCTGCCGGCGCCAGTGAAAACAATCAGAGAAAATTTCAGACAGGGATCTGCTTTCCTTAAAAACTGAACTACAAAGAGATCTCTGGCCGATTAATTTGGCATTTAGTTTGCGAAAATGAAAGTAAATAATTGCCAATTTTTACTAATGAACAAAAATTTCAGTAACTAATTAAGATATAGATCTGAAATTGAGGATTGGAAGGTGTGTCATCTGCCGGCTATTTTAGCGTAGCGTCTTCGTTATGTTCTAATTATCAGAAAAATGTAACCATCCTATCCATGTTCCATGATTTTAATTAATGGTAATTTTCAGATTTACTTACCTTTTTAAACTTGTATTTTTATTTGTATCAGATAAATTGCTATTCTATATAATATTACATGGATGTCGGGGGAGGGGAAGAAGAGCAGAGCCATTGTCCCCATCTGGATTTTGAAATTTAATTTAAACTTTTTTTTTTTCCAATGATAAAAAAAAAAAAAAGTAAAATTTATTCTTCCCAGGTGACAATGATTATACACTAACATAATAAAATAGCTAAGGGTATGTTGTCAAGAAGATTCTGTCCCATAAACTCCTATCAAAGACCATTAAGTTCTGTTTTCCTTTGACATTCATGTGTTTAAAAATGATCTTAAGTGGGAGATTCAGAGACCACGGCTTCCCTGACAAATAAAAGAAAATTTTGTTTTTGTTCTGAAATTTAAAAAAATATATTTTCTTCTAGATTTTTTTAAAATGGAGAATTAAAACAATTTTTTTAAATTTGTTTTAGAAAAAATCATGATGGAAATATTTTTTTAAATATTTCTTAATTGGTACATTTTTGTATTGCTTTTTACATTGAGATGTTTGAAGAGGAGTTTTTATAAATTCTTAGCTTATTTCAAGTTAATATTCTTTCTTTATTTAAAAAAAATGTGACATGTTATGAAATTCAAGCACTTCTGTTCAAAAATCTTGTCCCTCCCTGAATTTTGTACTGCTGGTGCCTATGTAATATTACATTAATAGTCATTTTCTTTTTAATGATATTCACATAGTATATATGCTTTTGATCAATTTAATACTTTATTTTTCCTAGGGTTCGAGCAATCTATTTCGGACACTCTTCATCTAATACCTTTAAAACAAGCACTTTATTCAACAGATGTATCTTATCCTAAAGCTTATACTTGTGGATTCTGTGGTAAAATCTGTACTGCCCCTTCTCATTTAAACAGGCACTTGCTTATACATACTGGAGAAAAGCCTTTTACATGTTCAGTTTGCAATACATCATTTAGATTGAAAGCACATTTAACTCGTCATAATCTTATTCATGAAAGAGGAAAACCGCACACATGTTCTGTTTGCGGTAAAACATTTGTAAAGAAATACAAATATCAAGAACATTTTCTTACTCACAGCATAGTAAATTAGCATTTAGCTGAAAATATGAACTTTAATCTTATTTGTTATCCCTTTTTCCAGAAAGACAAATGAACTTTTTATCAAATTCTAATTTAGGTATTTATAATATAATAAAGTGTCAATACAGCTATTATTATATATCTGGATAGTTTTAATGTGATTATTATTATCTAATATTAATGTGTATATATATATATATGTGTGTGTGTGCATGTGCTGTTCAGAAATGACCATGATGTTAAGCTCTTTTATTTTTATATATGTATATTTTTTGTATATTGATAAAATAAATATGATTCTAGTAAATTTATGACTTTATTTTTCATAGGATTCGAGCAATCAATTTCGGACACTATGCAACTAATACCTTTAAAACAAGCATCTAATCCGGCAGATGTATCATATCCAAAAATTTATACTTGTGGATTCTGTGGTAAAAATTGTACTGCTCCTTCTCATTTAGATAAGCATTTACTTATACATACTGGAGAGAAACCTTTCACATGTTCAGTTTGTAATACGTCTTTCAGACAAAAATCGCAGTTAACTCGTCATTACTCTGTTCATACTGGAGAAAAACCACACATGTGCTCTGTTTGTGGTAAAACATTTGCTAGAAAATACAGGTGTGAAGAACATTTTCGCACACATCGTATGATAAATTAGTGTTTAGCAAAAATGACAAAGCTTAATCTTATTTGCTATCCTACTATCATCAATAAAGTTTTTTTTTTTCAGTAACTTTACATGAATGGTCCAACAGTAGTTGTGAAATCACATTTAAAATAGATGGCATTGATGTACTTTTTAGAACTTACTCAAGTGACTTCAGTATATTTTTTAGATAGCAGTAGCTAAACTATAAAATGATCATTTGGCAAGAAATAAAAAATACAATAGTTACACAACTGTGCAAGCAAAAGATATATATTGATTAACGTAACTATTGCATTTTTTATTTTAATTTTTTGTCTGATCATTTAGTTACTACAAAAACTATTCTAAAAAAAGTATTGAAATCACTTCATTAATTCCTGAGAATAAAAGGTACCTTAGTATCAGCTGTTTTACATGAGATTTTCCTATTGATGCTGCTCTTTTTAAATGCTAAATTATGTTTTTTCTGCAAAGAATCAGTGCAGTTTTTATAAATATGGTTTGATATGTATATAGATTATTATTTTTTAATTTATTTGAATGTTGTTTTATGTTGTTAAGACATCTACTCAATGTTTTGAAATTTCAGAAATTTAAATATTTTGCCTTAAACATTTGAATTAGTTGATGATTTTATCTTTTATTTATTATCAGGTGTAGGGAGTTAACACGACTGTACTCACCATTGGTGGATGTATTTTCTGATGGGGCGAGTGGGTTTTATATTTCTATCTGTTGGCCATATTTGGCAGTTCTCCCAGTTGCTACATCACTAAGCAAATGTTGTTGTAAACATGACACTTAAGTTTTATCCTGCACAAACTTTAATCTGCTGTATATCTTTCTTAATTTTATATAAATAGAGGGTACTTACTAAAATTCGTTGCAATAATGAATTATTTTTGCAGTTGTGTAAATTTTTTCATATCAGTTTTTGATTGTACGTTGCATTGGGCTGAGTAATTTTTTTTTTTTTTAAATCTTTGGCTAGTAACATTTTCTAAATATTCACCACACTGTTTATTATTTTGCTTATTCGTTATTAAGATTATCTTTCATTGACATTTTTTAATGATTTATTTATAATAATAATTATCTTTAATTGTTATTTCATTTATTCATTATTAAGATTGTCTTTCATTATCATTCTATAAGGACTTTATAATTTATTTAAATAATCCAGTTATTACTTTCAATTAAATATAGATTGTATAAGAACAATAGTTTTATGGAAACTAGTTTGTTCATTTAAATCTTCCAGCTTTTATCTTAAGTGAGCTATGGATGTTTTATATGATTATGTATTATTTATTCTCTTTACTAATATTGTTGTGGATACATTAAGCATGTAAGCAAAAAAATTCAAACCATTATAAATTCAGCTCATTTTCAAAGGAAAGAGAAGGAGGTCCAGTGCAAGTATGTGATCCAAAAATGCAAAATTTTAGGTCTGACCTGGTGATCAGAAATATTTATTTTAACAGTTTTAAGGCAAAATGTTCACATACAATTTTGAGATAAATTATACATATTTAACTTTCTTTGACAAAATATGGGCTAATATTTATTAATGAATAACAGAGTGAATGGTTTTAGTTTTATTTTATATAGTATCTATTATACTGATAGCTAGGACTCTTATATAGTATGCCTTGCATTCTTGAGAATTAACAGCTGAATATTTATTGAGGAATTTCTTATAAAACTCGATAATTTTAACTTTATTTATCTGCTTGTTTGTTTTTGAAACAATAATTTTTTTTTTTCGTGTGCTTCCAAAAATGAGAAAATCTCTATTATAAAGCAAAAACATGCCCATCAATGCTGTCATAACAATGGTGGCAATGACCTGCACTATCACTTTCCCTTTTATAGCTATATATTTGCTTTTAAATATCACAGAATTTAAACTTGGGTAAACTAAGGAATCTATCCGTGCTTGGTGTCCAATTTGGATGACTGCTGATAAACGTGCAAACGTGATAAATATAGTCTGGCAACCTCCATTATCCAGTTCGAAGATAACTTCGCTTTTTAAAGCAGAGAGCCTCTTCCTTTTCGTGCATGCTCTTCTTTTTTTTTTTTTTTTTTTTTTCATTTTGGTTCTAAAATTGGGCAAAAAAAGAAGAGAAAATACTAGAAAAGAAATATAGTATCATTTTGAATATGAGATCTGACTGTCAGACATCATTGTCTTGAGAATTGAAAATCGTCATTGCTCTTTTGACTTAAGATTTTGCGTTTAGCTGTTGTAGTATAAATGCACTACGTGTATATTTCTTTAAAAACCTTTTTATTAAGTATTTTTTAAATTGAAAATAGTTTATTTTTTAATTAAAAACAGCATGTTTTGTATTTTAAAGTAGGTATGTTTACACTTTTGTCTTTTGACAATAACAATAGTTTGAATGTTATTTTGTTATGTTTTAAAAAATTTTATATGTGCTACATGTATATTTCTTTAAAAACGCTTTTATTAAGTGTTAATTAATCGTCATTGCTCTTTTGACTTAAGATTTTGCGTTTAGCTGTTGTAGTATAAATGCACTACATGTATATTTCTTTAAAAATCCTTTTATTAAGTATTTTTTAAATTAAAAATAGTTTATTTTTTAATTAAAAACAGTGTGTTTTGTATTTTAAAGTAGGGTGGAACCCCCCCCTGACAAAAAATGCCCTTTTAAAAAAGCCCCTTTTCCTCTAAAATATAATTTTAAAATCCATCCCCATCACCCTCCTCCCCTTAACAATAAAAACATCTTTTAAAACACCCTCCCCCCCACCCTCCTTAGGACAAACAGATTTTGCAGTTTTAAGGTAAGTAAGAAAGTTTTATTTTGGTATTTTGTATAAAATGTAAGCTGTTAAAAATCATATTTTTAACAATTTGTCAATTTATGTTGTAAAAATCATAGTTTTACTTTATTTTGATTGTCAACATCATGGATTGTGTGTTCTTGCATAGTGCTTCCCGGTGGTTGCAATTCTGGGAGACAAGACGCAAGAGCATACCAAGTTGACAGTCTTTAGAAGTCCCGCCAAGCGGGGGTGGATTCTCTAGTTGCACCTTAAATTTTTACACCATCAAATACAACACAAAATGTACATTCAAGTAAATTATGTTTGCAAACTGCAACTTAATTTACTGATTTTTTAAAATTATTTCCAAGCATGAATTTTTAAATATGTCTCAACAATTCTTCATTGGTTACAGTAATGTAAAGTAACATATCTTTTGCAAAAATGCTGTTTGGTGTAATTGAAGGACAATCTAAAAAATATATATATATTAAATGTAAGAAATCTATTAGGTGTAAATCATTTTTAATTGACAACTTCATTCCATAAACTGGGCCTTATGTTCTATAACCCACCTTGTCTTGATAATTATGTTATTTTAAGAGCATTTATTGTTGTATTTATATAACTACTTTAAATAATAAAATTTATCTGATAAGGGAAATTAAATATGAAATTTTAATTTTATTAACCATATTAAATTTACAATGAAGAAAATCTACAATATAAATAGAATAAATAAAAGTCAAGGCAGTACCTGCTTAATTGTGATTTAATGTAAATTAGGCATCAAGGGGGGGGGGGTGGGGGGAGTTTTACTGTAATGCCATGTTGTTGCTTATTATGCTGTTGAAAGTGTTGTTTTTTATGATGTGTTGTTATTTTAAACATTGTTTTTAATATTATTAAATTGTATTATAAATACTAAAAACATAATATTGTTGTCAGTTTTTATACGATATGTTTTATAGTAGTTGCAGAGTTATCTGTAATAGTTGTTGTTATTTGATAAAGTATTCTTTTAAAATGTTTACCTTGATCTTGATTATATTTATGAAATTTATATTTTTCTTTTATATATTTTGTTTCATTACTTTATTTTTTAAGTTCCATTCAGTGTTTTCATTATTACTACTGTAAAAAATAAAATATACTTAATGTTTGAATACTATTTAATAACATTTAAATATCTCTAATATTCAGCCAGAAAAGGAAAAGAAAAAAAAAAGTTTGTGTGTGGAAGAGAGGTATAATCTAGAACACAACAATTATTACTGTATTATATTACAATAGTTATTGGTTAATGAAATTGATTAATTAGTATAGGTCAAAATGCATTGTACTAAGAAAATTAATTTTTTATTTCATTAAGTTATATTATACCAGTAGTACTCACTACTTGGCCTACAGGCCTCATACAATCCTCAAGTTCATTTCATGCAATCCACCAAGTTAGGCACATAATTATATATATATATTTTGTAAAATGTATTTTTTTAAAGATATTATGATTCTTTTTAAAATCTTTTACAGTAAGATTAAACATAAAGCTTTTATAATTTTTTCTCCAACTAATAACTCTAGTACAAGAACTGGAATATAATATTATGAGTCTCATCTATAATGTTTTATCTTCAGGAACTCTCCTATTATCCACCAAGCAGTTAATATTAAATTGTCAACATTGGTTAAAATTAATGTTTGTGTGTTAATAACTAGTTAAAACTATTTCATTAAAATATATAGACAAAAGCCTGCCAAAACAAGTGCAAACCTTCAAACTCCCTTCTCTACCAGATTTTTGCTCTTTCAGAAATTTTAATGAGTATCACTGTTTTTTACTAATGTCTGTTTGTCTTATGCATATTCTGTTATAATCTATTTACTTGCCCAAGCTTATAAAAATAATATTGAAAATATAGATTTTTTCTGTTAATTAGTTAATTCCTTGTTTTATATTATGAAAATTCTTTAAACAGGGTTGTTATTGAGACCATTTCTGCATCCCTTTCTTTATATATATACAGGGATGTAAGACCTGCACCAATTGCGCCAGACTGTGCCAAAACTGCTTTCCTGTGCCAAGCTGCTACAAAGCAGCTATTTTTTGCAATTTTGCGCCAAACCTGCGCCACATCGCCATTTCTTGCAACTCCGCTTGAATTACCTCTTGACGTCACTGCTGTGTGTCACCCTGCCCAACTGATCTCCGTACGGTACAAAGTTCATCCTTTTTTTTTAAAACTTGAAATAAACTGTGATTCGGGTCCAAAATTTCCAAAAAATTAAAGCAATGATTTCCGCAAAAAAAAAAAAAAAAAAAAAAAAATATATATATATATATATATATATATATATACGGACATAAAATGTATCGGTATTTAGACAAATGATCGCCGAAAAAAATCAATATCGTCATTCGTCCAAAGAAAAGTCGGCAATTTTGTCAAATGTGACTTTCGTCAGAGAATCGCGAAAAAATGGCAAATTTCGTCAAAAACATTGCAAAAAACGGCAAATTTCGTCAAAAGATCGCGATAAAACGGCAAATTTCGTCAAAAGATCGTGATAAAACGACAAATTTTGTCAACAGATTGCGGGAAAAACGTGACTTTCATCAGAAAATCGTGAAAAAATGGCAAATTTCGTCAAAAACATTGCAAAAAACGGCAAATTTTGTCAAAAGATCGTGATAAAACGGCAAATTTTGTCAACAGATCGCGGGAAAAACGTGACTTTCGTCAGAGAATAACGAAAAAATGGCAAATTTCGTCAAAAACATTGCAAAAAACGGCAAATTTCGTCAAAAGATCACAAAAAACGGCAAATTGCATCAAAAAATAGCGAAAAAACTGCAAATTTCGTCAAAGGACGCAAAAAAAAAGTGACGGGAGTGGACGTCCCCCCCCCATCTCTGTTGTAACTTTTCAGAAATTTTTTTTTTTACTTAGAATCCGGGGTTGACTGTTCGCGCCTGCCACAAATTGTTGCCAGAATTTTTTTTTTCCTTACTGCAGTCACGTCACGACAACTTGCAAAAAATTTTGGATTCCACTTTTTTTTTTTTTTTTGGGTGGGGGGGGGGGGATTTTATAGATTCATTAATTTAATAGTCAGCTGTACTTGCACATTACTTAGTATTTCTTTAACATACATGCATTATTGCAATCAGTACCCAAATGTTGTTTAGAATGTTCAGGGTTAGCAAAAATCATGGCAAAATTTTATCAGAGTAATTTTTTTCAGAGTATTTTCAAGATAGCAGTAATTTTTATTAACATTAGAATTTCAATCTGCTTCAAAAACAGTTTTTATTGCTCCAAAATTAGATTTTTGCTGCTACAAAAATGGATTTTACTGCTACAAAGCTGCTACAAAATGGCTTTAATGCACTTTCATCCCTGTATATATAAAAAAAAAAACAGATATTAACAAATTCTATACTGGTAAGTAATTTCTAAATGATGCGCATAGTTATTTTTCAACATTACACTTTTCCAAATTTTAATTGGAATAAATAATGATTTTGTAATAATTTTTAAAGTTTTGTTTTGCTTCTGTTTTGTATTTGTTCTGTAATTGCAATGATGTTGAGGATTGGTCATATCCTTCTTTCTGAGCAATGTATTTAATGCTGTATTTTTCTTTGTGTAATGCAATACAATACACAATATCTATTAGCTTTTTTAAACATTTGTTGCTACAATTCTTTATTAAAATACTAAAAAGGGTGTTTATGTATTATTTTGAAAACTATCTTTCTACTTTATTTTTTATTGCAAATTTTTGCATTTTTTACTCTGTAACTTGGATGTATTTTTTAAATTTTGTAATATTGATAGATAGTATGATAATTTTTTTCATTTCTGTATTGTGATATAGGTATGTGTAAGCATTTCCAATTAAATAAATATCATATTGTGCCAACACGTGACTTCTTTTTCTCACAAAAATCTATATGAAAATACCACAGGATATGTCCGTGTTTCGTTTTCATAAGTATAATGTTCAATATATTGTCTGAATAAAAAAAAGTTTTAAAATATGTTTATATACTATTTATTATTTACGAATTTTCTATTTTTACAATCCAAATGTTCTTAATTTTGCTTACAATGTGTAATAACTTGTATAAAATCAGAAAATTGAAGAGATTTAAGCTTTTTAAAGTTTAACACCTGTTTTGTGTTCTGTTGAAAAAATTGCTACTTTTCGTAAAAATTATATATATTTATGTAGTACATATACTGGAGAGAAAAGACATTCTGTTTATAATTTATCATTTAAACAAAAAAAAAAAAAAAAAAAAAAAAGAAATATGTAAGAATAAATTTCATATCGTTGCATAAAATCATGTTTAATGTGATACTTCTAATATTTCCAGAAGCTTTGATAAATTTACTTGTAACTTTAAAAAAAAATCAGATTGTAGGATTTTAAATATTATGCAGATTATATTAAATATTAGTGAGATTAATAAACAATGACTTATAGAGGTGACATTGAGGCCTATGATCTACAGATGTACTTATTTTTACCTTCTGTAAAGACAGCCATTAATTTATTGCCCTTGAAGTCATATGGTATGGTATTTGTTTCGAGTTTCATTTGATGTAGTTTATTTGCCTTTTTACTTTATCTACTTGTAGATAAATTAGAATCAAAATCTAATTTATATGCTAGTTTTCTTTCTATAGTTGCTAATATCATAGAAGAAAAATAATATGTTAACACCTTGAAGATATTTAAAAGCACAATACCATTGCAGATTGAAATACTGTATAATCTGGTGTATAATGCAGGCTTTTAATATAAAAAAAATTGATCAAAATTTAAAGGTGTGTGTTATATGCCAGTTATAAAAATGAAAGATTAAAAATTAACAAAAGAATTAATTGATGATGATAAGACTTAAAATTTCTAATTTAATTGATTGATGAATTAACAATTAAATAAATAACATGTTATTTATTTACTACCCAAAATAGTAATTTTCACTATCAGATTACATGAAAAATAATAGTTATTGTAATTTATTTTACTTTTATTTTGCCTTTATTTTACTTTTTGCTATGTATCTCATGCAGGTTTCTCTGCAAAGAATGAGGTGCATGTTATACAGCAAATATACCTTAAAATAGAAAAATGAAGTTTGAAAGTTCAAGTGAGCATTATACACCAGAGCATGTTTTATGCCGGAATATGCAATGCATGTTTTTAAATAATATGTTTTCTTTATACTGTGTTTTATTAAAATTTTTGTTTAACTTCTATTATCTGTGTCATGGGTAGGGTGACTGGTGTATTTAAGACAAAACTTTTATTTTGTAACATTTCAAGAACAGCATTTTTTATTAATAGCATCCTAGATTATATATTTTTAGATCTTTGTTCCTGTTGGGGCTAGCCCTTAGCTATGACCTTGTGTTTGTGTTTTCAAAATAATGGTATTACATGTTCGTTAATACCTTTTTTTAGTGCAGCTGAGTGATTATCTACTTTTTTACAGTCTATCTAATTTCCAAATCCACTTGGGGAAATTATATATATATATATGATGGCTTAAATTTATGTACATAAAAAAAGGAAGGAGGGACCCAATTAAATAAATATCATTACACAATATTCAATGTAGATGGAAATATTAATTGAATAGTAACTAATAATGCATTGTTCATCTTGATTGCTTTTTTGTAATAAGAATATAGTAAGTATCAAAAGATCGCCATTCATTTTGTAGCATTTCATCTATCATTTGTGGTATAAAGCTATCTTGTAAATGCTGAGAAAAGTTTGAAATACTTTTGTCTCAATATAGTAACTGTCATTTAATTGGATCATTTTTAATCAAATTTATTTTTTAAAGGTTATTAAAAGGGTATCTTATTCCAGAAGGTAGCTATTTAAAATTTTCAATTTATTGTATGTACATAATACCTATATTAATATATACAGAGTTTCTCACAGGCAGTTTCTTGAGAGTACTGCATGCCCTTTGGTTTAAAAAATAGCACTCTTCTTGCCCCTTAATAAAAAAATCTTGTCCTTTCTGCCTTTTGTACAAAAAAAAAAAAAAAAAAAAAAAATCCTTGTTTAGTAACATTAACTCATTGTTGTGTCTGGAAAAGAGTGCCTCAACTTTTAAATATTGAAAGTGCCTTTAAAAATCAAAAGAATTAATTTAGAAATTTAAAAAAATGGGCTCTTCAGAATCTAAAATGTGCTCTTCTCCCAACAGCAGCACCCTGACCTTTTTAGGTGTGTTCATAATTATATAAATACATAGCACTTAAAGTCGTCGTCAGGTCCATCCGTCTGTCTGTTCATCTATCCTCATAAAGCAGTGCAAAAACTGTTCAACCGAATAGTTTGAAATTTAATACGTTGCAGAATTTTGTCGAGTCATTTAAAATTTTATGAAAATCGAATCAAAACTTAAAAAGATAATAAAAATATTTATTAAGTAATTTGAATTTTTAAAAAATCGGTACTTCCTTGTTATTGCAGCTTCTGAGGATTAATCGTCAAGCGACTGCGATGTATCGCCAAGTTATCTGACATGTGTGATGTTATAGTCATATATGATGTATATAATATTTTATAACCTCTATGACCAAGTTATAGTCACATTCTTCATTGTATTAAATCCTGTCATACGTAATTAATTCAATTATATCCCATGATAGGTAATGATTCTAGGTTGCTATGTTAATTACATTATATTAAAGATGGAGTCATATTATTTCCGTGATACTGAATTTAAAAACCAGATTTGTGTACTAAAATTGTTTAATTACAGCAATTATATAATCTACCGACAGTTTTTTTAGTTAGTTGTTTCCGGAGAAATAGATATTAAATGGAAAAAGAGTTTAAAAATGGATTTCAAGTTTTGAAATTTGATGACAGTCATCATTGCAGAAATCGTGTTTGGTATGAAAGCCATTAATTTTTATTTTATTTATTTATTTATTTTTTTTTTTCAAAAATCCAAATCTAAGATTTTCTCTGAAATATTTTAATTATTGAAAAAGCCATAAAATTATAATAGGTGCAATTGATAAAAGCATAGAGTTTATTTTATCAATAGTTTTATTTTTAAAAATACTGAAGTAGATTTATGTGGTATTTTTTAAGTTTCTGAAAAATTCAGTACTTATTGGATTTTTTTGTAAAATAATAGAAATTTGTTTAAAATATTAATTGTACATCTGTAATCTAATCTTTACTCAAATGGAGTCCCAAGAATGTGGTTACAATGTTATCAAAGATTTTTATTTTTTTCCCCTTTAAGTATTCCAAATGTGTTTAGATATGTTTAAAAATAAAAAGAAAAGCAAAACATTTATTTTCTCATTTGAAAAGGCACAATTGATCTTAAATTTAAATGGCCAGATGATTAAAAATCACACTTTAGTTACAAGAACCACAATGAAAATAAGGTAGGACTAAAATTAGGTATTCTGGCATGTGCCAGCTTATAGTTGCAAATCTCCAATATGTTTCATTGAACCAAATACAAAATGAATGCACTGTGTGTAGTTCTTCATCTTTATTATGTAAATGAAAACTACTTGAAAAGTTTAATTGTATTTGCAGATTAAGCTGAAGTACAGAAAAAAGTACATTGTAAGTAAAGAGATATCCAAGGGGGAAGTCACAGAAGTCACCTTCCTGCTTCTGAATGAAGATAGCTTCTACACAATATATTTTTTGATTTAAATACACATTAAGGCTATTTTTAAAAATATAAAAAGAATTGACTCTCTGACAACACAAACATTTATATACTCAAGAAATTATTTAAAACGAAGATGCATGAAATTTGAAGACGTTCTTTAAGTGGCAAAAAATCGAACAATGTTTTTCATTTTCTTATGTATGTGATACATCTTCAAGTATAACAAATAGCTCATTCGTGAGAATCATTCTATGATGTTGAGCCTCAAAAAATCACTTCCAAATGTCAACTTTGGCAATATTTTCTGAAAGAGTTTTTGCCTTAGAAAATGGAAAACTGTTCAATTTTTTATATCTGAATAGAGCTTGCAAATTTTATATTTTCATGAATGTATCTGCAGATTTTATGCATTTACGAACGGAAATGACTTCGTGAATGTGTTATAAATTATCCAATTTGAAGTTATGAGCAAAACTTTCTCATGAAGAGCTTTGACTTCCACACCCTCTTAAAAAATTTGACCTCCCTCCTCTAATCTAAATGGAGGGCTGGATCTGCCACTGATGTATAAGAGATAATTGCATTACATTATTTCTTCACTTTATTAGTTTTTCTTTTTTGTTAAAAAAAAAAATATATATATTTTTGACAAAAGACAGAAAATCCAGTACTATTAAACAATGGATAGTTGGTTCTTATTCAATATTCAAGTGAATTTTTTAAAATTGGTTTCAAATAAAAGAATGTAACAGCCTTATTTTCAAACAAATAAAGGAAATAGCAGCCATATTGCCATGATGCTAAGGAATAGTTATATTCTTGTCTGAGCAATATGGCTAGTCTCTGCATTACAATACAGTATTCACCAGTCAATCATTTCTTTTTTAAAATTCTGTATATTTTTGCAAAGTTCTTCACAAAAAAAAAAAAAAAACTTTAAAAATGTGCAGTTGGTCATGGAAAAAAAAACCCAGCATATACATTTTAATCTCTAATTTGTTGCACAGAGAAGGGGGGGGGGAGAAAGATATAGCCGCTTGACTGGAAATTGTCTTCTTTTAATGTACATGTTAAAAAAATAATAATAAGCTTGGGGAGTCGTCTTCACTCTGAAATTGTACCAAAATGATGAAATTTTCATTACAAACAGCCAATTTTTGCATCATATTTGACTTTTTTGATAAATTTTACTTTAAGATATCAAACAGGAAGTCACTAGGTCGAGTAATTTAGGAATTATGAAGGTTTAAAATTTGAAACTCCTAATATTAATTTCATTTGTAATTGTAAAATAGATTGCAATGCAAATAGCTTTTTAAGTATAATTAGAAAAACTACTTGATGGAATGAACTGTGATTTTGGATTTGCATATTTCATGCTTCTAAAAGCAATTTCTGTTAAAATTATATGTTACAATTCCTCTTTTTTTTTAATCTTTTATTTATTTATTTATTTTTTGAAAATTAAAAAAAAAATGAATAAATAATGGATATGACCTATGACCTTTTTTGACAGAAAGCGATTTTTAGAAGCTTTAAATATACAAATCCAAAAATACAGCTCATTCGATCAAGTAGTTTAGAGTTATGCTTAAAAAACTATCTGCATTGCAATCTGTTTTGCAATAGTCACAAATGAATTTAACATTAGGAATTTTGAATTTTTGTAATTCCTAAACTGCTTGACCAAATGACTTTCTATTTCATATCCTAATTTAAAATTTACCAAAAAATCCAAATATAATGTCAAAAGAAGGTGATTGTATTGAAATTTTAGAGTTTGGTACAGTTTCAGTATGAAAAGCACATAATTGGCAATAAAATGACTATTTCCATTTTTTTTTTCTGGGACAATTTGGTGTTTAATATGTATGAAATGTTCTTTTTTTTTTACTGTACATACATTATTCTAATAGCTATCAATCTGTTGCTGATATGTCTTGATTATTTGAAAATAATAATTCTAAAAATCACAATAAAACAACAATTGGTAGCACAATAGTGAAATGCATATATGTATATGTTTCTAACCCTTAAATGTACCATTTATTTTATTTTATTTAACATACATATCTTATAATTGATACAGTTTTTTAAAAATCGATCATATGAGTCTTGTGTTGCCATTCTGTAGTGTTAGTTTGTGAATTGAAATTCAATCAAAATGAATTGAAAAACAAGTTTAAAAAAAAAAAACTGCTATGTAACTGATCAGCTACACCATGCATTGAAGGGTTAAATAAATGATTAAATGCTATATGTATTCCATATGAAATAAAGCATGCATGTATGTTACCCATTTTTAAAAATATAAAGTATGTGTTTCATTATATTGTTAAAAATGAATTATGAAACTGAAGTGTATTTTCTTATGGCATTAAATATAACCCATAAGTAGAACATAGTAGATAACTGGGGTTTATGTGTGTGGGGGATGGGTGGGGGGGTAAGTATGTATGACTGCTTTAACATATTATTTACATTTAATTTTTAATGTTGTAAAATTAAAAAAATGTCTTTTGATAACAAATAACTTTTAGATTAAATTAATTTTATAAATCCCATTCTTTGTTATTAATTTTAAAAAATTTAAAGTCTTATTTTATCTGCCCATAGGATCTGAGATGCCTTTGCAGAGCTTGCATCAAGAAATGATTCCTTTGAAATTAGAAAATCAAAGTAATATAAATTACCCCAAAACTTATACCTGTGGATTCTGCGGAAAAAACTGTTATACTCCTTCAAAATTGGACCAGCATTTACTTACACATACTGGAGAGAAACCTTTCACATGTTCTGTATGTAATTCATCCTTTAGACAAAAAGCTCATTTAACGCAGCATCTTACAGTCCACAGTGGTGAAAAACCATTTAAATGTTCTGTGTGTAGTAAAACATTTACTAGAAAATCTACTTGTAAAGGACATTTCCTCACTCATCATATGGCAAATTAACTTTTGATTAAAACATTTAATTATGGTAGATATGGGTGTTGGCAGAATGAAATCCAGGAAAAGGAAAGATTTTAGAACAAATATGCCTGTAGTCTGCAACCTTGGTTGTGTTTTTCATGAGTAAATTTTACATGAAATCAGATAAACTAAGAATTTTTTGTCAGAATCTTCCATGCAAGATAAATTTTGTAAACATATCCATATAAAAAGCAATACAGAAATGTAACAAGAAATATTAAATATTCAAAAATAAGTGTCTACCCGCATATTTTAAAATAGAGATTGAAACAAAACTTTATTCATTTATTAGCTGACCTGCCCAGCCTATGATAATAACCTTAAATAAACCTCAAATTTGTATGATTTTAAATCTTTAACCCAACCTTGTATGAATTTATATTTTTAAATAAAAAAATTCGCAAAAAAAAATATTGATATTTAGTAATAAAACTACTCGTAAGAAGACATTTTCTTGTTTTTTCATGTAGGGTCGTTTCATAGTTTTAGAAAAAATATTTCTTGTTGTCCAAACTCTTTGAAATTTTTATCAGTTATAAATAGTATCACTGTTTTGCAGCCGGTGTAAAAATTACTTGAAAAAATATACATGCTTTCTTCTCACTTTTTGTTTTGTTTTGTTTTCAGGTCAGGTCTTTTAACATAACAAAAAAAAAAAAATAGTTCTTATTGTCTGGACTCTCTGAAATTTTAATTGGTTACAAATATAACTGTATCCAAGCCCTTTTCAAAATTTCATGAGAAACTGTGCTTATTTAGTAGTGAAAACATGGACTGAAGCCGCACAGCCCACGCTTTAGCCTTTTCATCAAAAATTGCTCAAATTTTCTTTTCTTTTTAAAAAAAAAATATTTCTGCTTGTACAAACGTTTAAAATTTTTTATAGGTGATATAAATCCTGGCTGATATCTCTAAAAAGATTGTTGTCGAAGTATCAACATTTATTTCTTTTAGTGTAGAAAAAAGATCATCTTCAGGAGCTGTGAATGCAAAGTGACCTGCAGCCACAAATTTTGTCCAAAAGGTTAAAATTTGTATTTTTCAAAAACAATTGCACCATTGAAGAGAAGGTCTCAGCTTTAAATAGTTTTTTTTTTGTGTGTGTGTGTGAGAGTATGAATCGGTACCTCTGAAATCAAGCTCTAGGGGGGGGGGGGGGGGGGGGGGCATTGCTGAAAGTGAGAAAAAGTGAATAACGACCCTTTTTGAAAAAAAAAATTTCAAAGGGTTAACAATATTTTTTTCAAACTGATTACGTTGTTTAAGACTATTTAATTTTAAAATATTTGTTCCATTTTTGCATATCTCAAATGGTTTGGTCAATCGGCGTCAAGACAAACATCCAAAAAAAAAAAGTTATTTTCTTTTATGCATTCCGAAAAGCAGAGACTGACCATGCTGAAGTGTGATTTTATTTTTTCAAAATTATCATAAAAAGGGGGAATTTAATTAAATTTCAAAATCTAGGGTGAGGTTCTTTCCTTGCCGGAACTCATGATGATAGACTCTCAATTATCTGACTTTTAGTTATCCAACTCATCAGTTAACTAATACTTCTTTTACATAAACTTACTTTGAGCTGATTGTGAATACCATTTTAATTTGATTTTTTTCTGCATAAATTGACTTATAATGCATAGAACAAAAACAGCATGATTTTTCACGTGCTATTCTTTTAATGCTTTCATTCATACCATTTCTGTTTCACATTGAATTTACTGATAAATTTGAGGATTTAGAAAGTGATTAAACAAAATGCAATGTATGTGGCTGCAGAAAATATCCTATCAAAATAGATTGAATGCTTTGAAAAGAAAGTGTAATTTTGTGTTTTCTTCAATTACATAAGCTCTTGCTCTTGTTGTAAAAATAAAGCACAAAATAAGTATGCATTACTGTTTTGTTTCTTAAATCTAATTATTTAAAATGACAAAAGTAAAATAAGTAAAGATAATTACAGATTTTTTTTAAAATTAACTATTTTTACTTGTTTTAGTTTTACTTAGAGTATGCACTCTGTGCTAATATTTTATTTTATTTATAGCATTTTAACTTATCGTTTAATGGTTGAATATTTGTAAGATACTACTGATAATGTGTCACACCCAATTTTACAGCAATTTCTGTTATCCACCATTTCTTCAGCCCATAACTGTTAGATAATAAAGAATCTACTGTGTTTAGATTAATTTGAAAATATGTGATTATTTTTTAAAATGTTGTTTTTCCATTTTTATTATTGTGCCTGAGTAGAATTAAGGCTTGAACAAAATAACTTTAAAATACTTTATATAAACCACATAAAAAATGTAAAAACATTATTAAAAAATATTAATTGTTATTCTATAAAATAGGATAAATGTGTTACTCGACTATTGTTTTGTATTAAATCAGCATTGGATGAAAGTTAAGTGACTACTATAAACAGGACTGCCATTTGCAATTAAAATGCTACTAAAAGTGACTATATTCAGCATCAGGTGACTATGGCTACTATTTTAGCCCAAAAGCAACTATTTTTGAGGAGAGCCAGAAAGAGACTTTTCCTATACCAGCTATTATTTTTGTAGAACACATTTTTCACAAATCCCAAAGTTGCCAACTTCTCCTCCTCCTCTTTAAAAAAAATTTTTTTTTGGTATCGATTAAGTTTTCCATTCAGTTTTAAAAATCTAGAAATTATTATTTTCAATTTAAATACGGTGCAATGATGCCAATTATCCCAATTTTGGCAGGTAATACTGATTTTTGGCTTGGCTCTTCCCATATACCCATATGCTTTTACAGTGCATTTCTGCCAATTTTTTCTTGTCCTTAAATGTATTTAATTTAACCTCAGCATATGACCCATCATTGATTGACATGTCATGATGGATGATTTGTTCAATTCACACTTTTCCAGCAATACAAATATTGCTATTCATGTAATAGTTATTCATTATAAATCTTTAAAAAAAAAAAGAAGAAAAAAAACATAAAATTTGAACGTATGAGTTTTATTTTGTAATTTTTAGAGCATTTTTTATGGCAAATGTTTTTTTAAAATTTATTTATATAACAATGGGAAATATGTAGTGAAATTCATTAAGGAATTCTTGAAATTGCTGTTTTTTCCTCTTAATTTAAAATATTTTATTATCCAATAAAATAAGATAAATGTGTTACTCGACCTGATCAAGCCAAGGTATGGATCAAGTGTCTAGTGTTCATTTGGGGCCCTTTTACTATACCATCATATAAAATTACATTTTTCACTGCCATAGAATACATTTAAGAACAAATAAATTCATATTTATATAAATACACACACACACACACATATATATTTAACCTAGTTCAATCTATTGATTACAAAATCAAAATTGATTAAAATATTCAACTTTTAAAAAATGAACACTAAATTTGAGAATTCCAAAAATCAGGCCTTGATTACTAAAGGATAATCATGTTTTCTAGCTTAATTTTTCAATTTGATAGCAGATTTAAAATGCTGAGAATAACAATTTCGAATATTGTGTTTCTTTCTGCCTTAGTTATTTAGATGGCTTTATAGCCATTGGTGGCTATAAAATCACTTTATGCTAATTTTGCTATTTTACTTTATATAAATTTATTTTGAAAAATAGATCAGTTAGGCGCACAAAGGTTGTTTTAGTTTAAAAAATAATTATGTGGAATTTCATAATGAAATTACAAAACATGACAGATTTGGGTAGTAGAATAAGATGTAGATTTTTATGACAAATAAATGGTTTTCTTTCTTTCTTTCTTTTTAAGTAAGAATGCAACTATTTTGGGTACTATTTTTTTTTTTACAAATGCTACGATTTATATCATTATAGGCTACTAAAGTAACTATTTTTGATGGCATTAGGCAGTGGCAGCCCTGTATAAAATAAATTGGCTGCATACTCTGTATTTCTTTCAATGAGATTTAAAAAAAAAAATTATTGGTAAAGTGAATTGAAGCATACAATCACTACAAAAGTAAAGTACTTTACATTGCATTGAATGCTGCATTATTTTTCTAAAGTCAAAATCTTTGTATAAATGTTGTTAATATTATTTATTGCATTTACCTCATTTGACCCTATATTTCCTATAAAATATTACATATAATATTATTTATAATTTACAGCACTTAATAATGTATTATCATATATGATCTAATAATGCATTCTCACCTTTTTATGTTGATAGTTTGGCTCTAATATATTTTCATAATTTCTTTTACTCATTTTTTTTAATTTTGTTTTTTCTGTAATGAGCATTTTTGATGCAGTAAATAAAGTCACAATTGCTATCATTGGTTTTAATGACTGTTTTTGTTTTGAAAAAATATTAATGCATATTTATGTCTATGCTAAAAAATATAATAGAATCAATCTGAACTTTTATGGAAGATTTATCAAAGGAATACATTTTATTCTTTTTTTACTGTATCCTATTAATTTAAAGTTTTCTATTTTTTCACTGTATTTCTTGCTCTTGTTCTTTTTTTAGGGTTTTGTTCATCTCACGAAACCCTATTCGCCCCGCTACGTTGTCTGTCCATCACAGAGCCGGTTCTCAGAAACTACATAACTTACAGACCTGAAATTTTGTGTACTTATAGCTGAATACCTACTATGAAGCTGAAAATCATAAAATTTTTAAAAAATCGTATTATTTTAATATAAAAAGATAAAAAACCAAAAATCTAACAGCCTTTTCTTATTAAATTTAAACATTTTTCGTTATAGCAGTTGCCAACAATTAAAAATCCACAATAAAATTCTATCTACAATAATTAATTTTCTATTGAAAGATTTCCCCGTGAAAAATGAAAATGAAATAAAAAGTTTCACCAGTTGAAAAAAAGATTAATATGACGTCATATTGGTAATAAAACAGAAATTTTCAAACATTTTTCAATAATATAAGGAGTATGAGTATGTGTAAGTACAGAAAGCAGGTTAATATGATGTCATTAGAGAATTAAAAAGAAAATTAATCTGACGTCATATTGGAAGTTTAACAGACTTTTTCAAATGTTTGAGAATAATACAAAGAGAGTATCAATATGAGTAATAGAGAAAGCAAGTAGATATAACATCAGCAAGTGATTATAACGTCATATGAGTTTGAGGAATGTATTGAATCATGATAAAAACCCGATTATGTAAATATTGGCATATTTTAACATTTTGAAGGTCTCTATACAACATGTTTAATTTTGAAATTGATTTTTTTTTTTTTTAATATTGCATTTAGTCCACATAACAGATGTTATGACAGAGTATAATAGTGGGCTTCGTCCGCTATAGACTGGTTCAGATTTTCGAAAAAACGAGAAAAATAGAGCGATAAATTTTTAGTTTATAAAAAACATGACTTTTTTTGAAAATGAAATTTATTTGGATTTATTAAAGAAAGTATAAAGTGTTTTGAAAGGAATATTAAACAAAACAGTTTGTGGGATCTTCGATCACACTTACCCACTTTTTTTTTCCTACTGTTTGTATTTGCAATCTTTTTTAATATAGTACATAATTTGATATTATTTCTAATTTATATTAATTGAAAATATTCATGTTTCTCAAAAATGTCTTTTTTGTTATGTTCTTTAAATACAAGCTCTTTTAGTTGACATATATTTTGCCATTTAAATGCATTAATTAGTATTATGTAATTATGTATACAAGGGTTCATACAGTCCTTGAAAGTTCTTATTTTTATGCGAAATCTGCAAAAAGTCCTTAAAAGTGCTTAATTTTACTCTATTATTTTTTAATCAGGAGGTGAAACTCTTCTGTTTAAGTGAATTTCTGATTTTTTTAAATTATCTAAATGTCTCCTCTTTCAAAATTTTGCACCCCCCCCCCTTTCACACACACACAGAGACACACAATAGTACCCAAATTTTAAAATCTTTAAAACTTTGTAATTTTTTTAAAACCTTTTTCTGTTCTATTTGTTACTTTATTGTAACAATAAATAATCAATCGTATAAATTTCACAAGCATTTTATCTAAATTCCACCCGTACCAAAATGTTGCTTCTTCCTTTTGCCTCCCCCCCCCCCACACACACAGTACCCAAAATTTAAAATCTTTAAAACTCTTCAATTTTTTTTTTTTACTTTTCTGTTCTATTTGTTAATTTGTTGTAACAATAAAAAAATCAATAATATAAATTTCTCTAAATTCTCCCTTCTATAATTTCACTTAATTTTTTTTTTGCTCTATTTGTTATTTTATTGTAACAATAAATAATAAATCATTAAAATTTCTCTTCCCCCTCTCACCCCCCACCCTCTCCCTCTTACCAAGCACACAAAATTTAAAGTCTTTAAAACTGAATAGGTTATTTTTTTCTCCTATTTGTAAATCTTTAATAAGGTAAATAAATAAATAATTCATTTAATAACCCCCCCCCCCCCTAAATTAAAAAAAACTACTTCGCTGCCTTTGCTTCCCCAGCTCACCAAGTTTAAAATCTTTAAAAGCCTTTTTTAGTATTTCTGCTCCATATGTTATTCTATTATAACAATAAATAATCGATCATATAATTCCCTCCCACCCCCACTAAAATCGATGTTTGCCCTTTGTCTCCTCTTACAAAGCACACAAAACTAAAAGTCTTAAAAAACTCTGATTTTATATTTTTTGTCTATTTTATAAATCTTTAGTAAGGTAAATAATCAGTCATCTAATAATGTCCACCCCCAAAAATATCTGCTTCTCCCCTTTGCCAAACCCCCTCCTACCAGCTCATAAAGTTTTAAAATCTTTAAAAGTTTGTTTTTTCCATGATATTTGTTACTTTATTGCAATAATAAATAATTAGTCATCAAAATCCATCTCCCATTTGAAGCTTCTGTTTCCTACTTAGTCCTCCCCTCCCCTTTTTTTCATAACACACAAAATTTAAAGTCTTTAAAACTGTTTAATTTTTTTTCTATCTGATTTATATATCTTTATAAACAATGAATTATTAATCACCTAATAAAATTTCTTCTTCTTCCCATTTGAAACCCCTCCCCTCACCCCCCAATCCGAGCTCACAAAGTTAAAAATCTTTCTTTATTTTTTTTTTTAAACTTTATTTTCTCTATTTGTTACTTTATTTTAACAATAACAATAAATAATAATTAAAAATCCTGCCTCCCCTCCTTTCTACCACACAAAACTTAGTTTTTAAATGATTCTTTTTTTTTTTCTGCCCAATTGTAAATATTCAGTAATGATAAATAACTAGTTTGTTTCATTATTGTAACAGTAAATAATCACTAATCTAAATTCCTTCTCCTCCCCCCCCCTCCAATTTTCCATTTTCCTCTTTTCCTCCCCTGTACAAAGTATGCAAAAGTAAAAAAAATTTAAAGGTCTTTAATATTTAATTATTTTTCTACTATATTTGTATCTCTCTAATAATAATATTAAACACCCCACCCCTCATTTTTTTTTTCTTTGCAGTGACAATATAGTTAAGTAATCATCTTAATAATCCCCTTCAAGAATTTTGGATCCCCTCCTCGCCTTTCTTTTTCCTCCTCATGTACATTAAATTTACAGTGGCATAAAGGGCATAAAATCTTGGTCAAGTTCATTAATGGGCAAAATCGAACCAGGGGGGGGGGGGGGGGGGCTTTTTTGTGAAAACAAAATCCTCATAACTTCTTAATTATGATAGATATCGAATCCATTTAAAGTTATTATTACTTCTAGGAAAAGGGCCGAAAATTTATGTATGACAGATTTTTGATGATATTAAAAATGGCCCAAAGGGGGGGGGGGGGGGGGGTTTAGAAGAAAAAAATTCATAACTTTGTTAATTCACAAGATATCAAATCTGCTTAAATTTATTATAAATCCTCTTAATATTATCTAAAACTTTGATATTGACATGTTTTTTATAGGACCAACCTTTATACCACCCCCAAAAAAAAAATTAAAAAAAAAAGTTTGCTGGTTCCACCTGCAAACAAGTTAGGTTTCGAAGTGGGTGGTTCCAACTGCTGCATCATGGCAAAAAAGGTCATTTCTTCCGTAATTCCCAACAAACAGGCACCCCACGGTCTGCGTCTACGAAATCTACCTGCGCCTGTAGGCTGAGCCATCAGGGATTTTTTCTTTTTCATTCATTACTGTGCTTTTATAATTTGAAATAATTATCAGAAAAAAATGTAATGTTGCGATTCATAATTATAAAAGTTTTGTTTCATTTTAATCATGTTATCTAGTATATTCTTTCCATTTAAATATTAAATATATTTTAGTCCATTTATATTTTCTTTTCTTTTAATAATGTCAAAAATTTTAATAAATGCATACCTTTGCATTACTTTATTAGTAAATAGAATAGTAATTTTTCCAATATTATATATTTCTTTTCCTTATTTTAGTTTTTTTCCAAAATCTTAGATTATTATCATAATGTGTAGTGATTTGAATTGTATGCATTATGATCACTAAGCTTAATGCATGAATTTGACATTTTGGTAAATTGTATACTTAATTAAGTAAATTTTGTGTGTAAATAGACTGAGGATAATCTACATAACTGAGCACAGAGCTATAGTTTGATTGCATGTGTATTACTTGTTTTTCATTACTCAAATAAAATCATTTTTTCAAAAACTAAGATTAATTGTGGAATGTTAAATTTGTTAAATAATTAAAATAAAATAATTAATAAAAAAATAATTTTGCAATTTTTCTTTCCTTTTAAAAAAATTTAACAGTATTTTTAAATACTTTTATTTGAATGAAACATGAACTGTTCTTTATGAATTAAATCTAAAGTTAACGCATTCTTAATTATTTTTCTATTCAATTCATTTCTGTTTATTTTAGAAATTTTCTTTTGAAAAACAATTATTTTATCCTCTCAATGGTCTGCTTATTGCTGACTTTTTTTTTGTCATGTTTATACATAGAATAATTTTGTTCATATTATAGTTTAAAAAGCTTTTATTTGGTAAAAGTCTATTTCATTTGTTGTTTTCTTTAAAACCTGTCATATCATATCATGTTTAGTTCTATAAATCTTATTATAAATCTTTTGTTAATCCTAACTCAACTGAATAAATTTTTATACTAATGGTTAAGTTAAATATCATAATAAAATAAAACCATGCATTTTTATTTAATTAAAAATCTCCCAATACAATATCTGTTTCAATAACTATTACAAAATTATAAATATGTGATCAATTGTCAAAATATCATGTTAATTTTTGAATTAAATATTGTGTTACAAATTTAATAATAAAATAATAAAAACAGCCTTTTTGTCTAATTAAAAAGCTTGATAATAATCTAATTTCATTTTAATATCTACTGCAAAATTATTAATGCAAGATTTATTGTTGTTCAAGTATATCAGATCCTGCAGCTATATATATAATAAAAAAGTACCTTATGTGTATCTGTTTATTTATTGAAAAATTTCCCTTATTTTTCTAGGACTCGATGTGCTTGCGGTAAACTTGCCATCAGAAATGTCTTCTGTAGAACCAACACAAGATCAGAATGCATCATTCCGAAATAAATATACTTGTGAATTTTGCGGGAAGCGATTTGTTTCATGTTCCAACTTAAATGCACATGTACTAACACATACTGGAGAAAAGCCTTTCAAATGTCCGGTTTGCAACACACCTTTTAGAAGAAAAGAACACTTAACAAGACATTATATTACTCATACTGGAGAAAAGCCTTTCATTTGCCCAGTATGTTATCAATCATTTGCAAGAAAAGATCACTGTCAAAAGCATCAGCGTTCTCATCATGCTAATTAAGTATACTCAAAGGTCAAAGGCATATACTTTATTTTACAATAATCCAGTTTACTATGCTCATATACTATCTTGAGTGCCAGCGAAGAGAACTTACGTAATTGTCCCTCGTTGGAATTTGAAATTTTATTAATTAAATTTCATTTTTTTCTGATTTTTTAAAAAATAGTCATTTATTTTTCGCAGGTGATTTAAAATAATTAAACACTAGGAGAAAGAAGTTTTAATGCTATAAATTTTAAGATGTTGAGCAGAACATGTTGCTTTTGTATAGAAAACAAGTCTCAAAGCTATTTCTTCAGTTAAAAATACGGATTGCGTTATTTCAATTCCAATCCTTATATTTGCATTGCTGCAAAGCTCTGGATATTCAGCCATGATTTCCAACAATTGTTCTCAATTATTCAGTAATTTTTTTTATTAGAATAAAATGATCCGACTTTTAGATACTAATGAAAGCATGCTTATATTAAAAATACCATAATAACTATGTTTAAAATGCAAGTTGGCATCTCTGTTTTTGCTCAGAACTTGCATAACTATAATAAAAATATTTTAATAAAATTTGTCGCAGACTTACCTTGCTTTGTGTAAAATAATATCATGAAAAGCAGTGGAAATGGCCACCAATTTACAACCAACTGTTGTCGAACAAGCTGGTCAATATAATTTGGAATGTAGTTGACATTGCATGTAATGCCACTGGCCAAATTATTGCACACTTGCAACACTTTTCATGATGTCATTACATTTCACACAAAGTCGGTTAAGGTGGTTCTCAAAAAAATATTTTCCTCTGCTCAACAATTGGAAACTTTCTGGCACATGTACAGACTCATTTTTGAAGGCAAAAGTATGCCACTAGCAGGCCTGACTATTGAAGCAATTTGGAATCAAATGGTGTTTTCCATTTTTTTTTACAAATGAAGTATTTATTGAGTTATAACTGATTGTTGTCATGTGACAATGGGTTTTTCTCCTTTTCCACACTGCCGCATCTGGAAATATATTCTGAAAGATCTGCCTTTATCAAAAAATGGAAAACACCATTTGATTACATAGCTTCTGAATAAGAACATGCCAATTTCACGCATTTCCAAACAAAAAGGAATTCAGAGATGTGTTAGGAAAGTAGCTACTTTGGATTTGAGGGCAGCCTTAAAAAATTTCATCGAAATGTCTTCATTATTGTTAAATTTATGAACAGAAAGTAAGACACCCTATATTTTCAATTGAATCTGACATTTCACAATACATTAATTCCGCATATTCATTTCAACACATTCACTTCATTCAACACCTTTCTGAATTCATTTTTATTCGAAAATGCATGAGATCGTCAGGTGTTCTTATTCAGAAACTATGTAATCGAATGGTGTTTTCCATTCAATTTATGGATTTGCAATACTAATTTCTGTACAAAGATTGTTTGTTTTGTTAGTCTCTACTGCTTCTCACAGTTAATAACATTGATTCTGAAATACACTGTATATGTTAAGTACCCTTTCTTTCATATATATTTTATTTAAATTGAAAAATAATCTTTTAATAATAATTTTTCTGTAAATTTCATTGACCTACCAGCAGGCAAAAATATATCTTTAAAATTAGAATAAAAAATTGTTATAGTTCTTATCTATTTTGTTATGTAATTGAAATCTTCTGATAGTATTCTTATGTTTTTATTTTTTATTTATTTTTTATTCTTAGTTTGTTTCTTTTAATGATGGACAATAAATTATTATGTATTATAACTATAAACGTTATTTTTAGAGTAAAGATGCATTGTATTTACAGTTTTTCAAGATTTATTTTCGTAGATAATTTTTATTAGTCATATTTATATATCTTTTGTGAAATAAATATTCAAAGTGTATGTTGAAATATGTTTTCCGTGTCTATTTATGATACCTGTTTCTTATTTATCTATACTAATAAAAGAAAGTTGTCTGTGATGGCTAGCCAAATCTACCTCACATAGAATCTACCCCACATAGTCTGAAAATTTGGGTGCAGATAGTCCAAGGCAGGTCCTAATGCACCTGAGACTCAGATTTTTAATCTTTTAAGACCTGGACCTCTGGGGCCCCTTGAAGTTTTTTGCCCTAAATTATTAATAAAACTTGCCCCTTTTTAATCCGATCTTCTTTGTTTTTGAGGCCTTTTCTCTATTTAGTTATTCCCCCATTTCTACATTCCAGTTAAGGATGCCCAGTTCGGGGCCTGGTACGAAGCCCTTTAACTTTTTGTGTGCCATGCATTTTGCACCCTCCTAATTGTGTCACACTCTCAATGCATAACTTTAAAGTTGAGTCTTGGGACTCCTCTCCCTGGGCCACATCCCTTATATTTTTATTGGGCCCATAGGGCTTTTTTTAAGCATTTCTTTAAAATTTTAATCTAATGATTAATTTATACCCTATGCTGAATTTCAGTTAATTGGAGATCTAAAACGCTAAGTACTAGGACCTTTAAAGATGTTTTCCTCTTAGGTCCCTGCTCAAATCTATCAGTTGGCCCCTTTTGGGCCCCCTTCTACAGCTCTCTTAAAAATCATCCGATTTACTAGCTTTTTAACAACTTCTTAGGACTTCCAGCTACTAAACAACAAAAAAATTTCTCGGACCTCAGCTACCACCAATTTTGAATATTAATCTCCTACTTGGGGCCCTTGGTGCAGCTTCTTTAAAAAAAATCATACAACTTGAGTTCTGTTTAAAGTTGTTATCACAGGCCCGGGCAACGCCAGGCGGGTCATCTGGTAGATTAATACAAAACATGTTTTTATATGCATGAGAGAATTATGATAATAGATAAAAGTTTATTTTTATTTATTTATTTATTTTAATATTATTAAAATATTACAACTTTTCTTTTTGTCCTGGTAAATCTTAATTCATACTTGACTGAATTTTTCCTAAATATTTGAAATAAATGTCTGAGATTTCTAATATCTCAGACATTTGATTATTATTATTTTTTTAGATATATTGCTGAAAAACAAATCATACAAATACTATTAAACATAATTATTGAAAATGTAATATATGTTTAAACTTGCTCAGAAAAAATGTCCGACCTTTTTTTTGCATATTTATTTGAATTTGTTATATATAATTGCTTTTATTTGTGTTTTTAAAGTATCATTTATTATTTATAAAGTGTGTTTTTACTTGTAACTAAGTACAAATTTCTACAGTGAATATTTTTGTTTGTTTTAAGCTTGTGGTCTAGAAATACTTTTTGTTCTACTCTTTTAAATAAAAGTTTAAATAAATCTAATTAAAGCTGCGCATGGAATATATATGAGTTTTTTCTCTACAATCCAATTACAAAGTTTTGTTTTTTGTCGCTAAGTTAATTTTTGCTACAAATTTCATAATTATAAGTAATTTGTTTATTTCTTGCATATTTTTAAGATTTGATTTCTCAAAAAGTAATTGATTATTTTCTTTTTAATGTTGAATTATTTCATTTTTTACTAACCCTCTTACAAACGTGTGTCAGTTAATGCAGCTCATCATTGTAGAATATATTTAGTAGCATCCTATATTATTTTCAGCATGTTGATATTCTATTATATCAAAGAAGTAAATTATTTTTGCCAGAAAACTTTAAATTCATTAAAATTAAATTTGAAGATTGTTAAATATATTTAACTTTATTTTACTCAGATCAAGCCTAATAATAATAATAATAGACTCCCTCAAATCCGCCCATCGTTTCCGATGTAAACCGTGAAACTTACAGTTAAGATGTAAGTGTAAAATTAAAGTTTATGTTCTATTTTTATTCATTCTGTATGCATTTTAATATGTAATTCTGGTTATTATGATTCAACTTATGTTTTCCCAGAAAGAAAGTATAATTTTTTTTTTTTTTTAATTCAAGAGAGTACTGATATTAGTGGTAATTGCAATATTTTTACCGAATTTATGTATTAAGCAAGCTTTTTTGGTTATTAAGTATGGCTAAACATGAAACAAAACTTTGTTATTTTAAGATTTTGTTGTGAATTGTTAGTGTACATTTATAAGACGAGTTTCACTGAATAATTCAAGAAAAAATTATCTCATCATTGTACATATTTAGTTGTGCATTATTATTTACTGGACCTTTATTTTTAATTTTTCTTAATTTTTATTATTTCATTTAATTATAATTTACTCTATTGTAAGCATTCATTATAATTTCAAGTGCATTATTAAATTAAAATTGTCTAAAAAATGTGAACAAAACAGTTACCAGAAATCCAGAAAATTCTAAAATCCACACAACCTCTGGTTATAAGCTATGCGGATTTAAAGGAGTCTACTGTATTTAACCAATATATATTTTTAAAAATTGAATGCAGCAGCTTCCTGTTATATTGCATCTTTCCATTCAAATTTCTTTTCTCTCTCCTCCCCCCCCACCCCCCCCCCCAAAAAAAAAAAATCAATAATAATAATTTAAGCATGTTGCATGATGGTTCAAGGCATTAAGCATGTCCTATATGGAATCACTACAAAAATTCCTCTCACATAATTGTGATGCAACTGTGCATATTTTACCATAAATGTTGAGGGCACTGCAGATCTAGAAGAGAAAAGACAACAGAAGACTTTGGATTCCCCCCCCCCCCCCCCCCCCACCCATATAAAAATGTTTTCTGTAGTTTCCAAGTAACTGCATATGTAGATTTCAATAAGTAAGTATGATTTTTGTTGTAAATTTTGTTAAGGAAATAGTAATATATGTTGGGTTGCAAATATCCATACCATATGTAAGCTATGCTCATGAAAGCAAAAAATATAAAAATTGCACCATTTTCAATTCAGTTCACAACTTTGTTCCATAGTTTGAGATTTCTAATAAAAGCTTGTATTATATTCATTATATTGGAATTGAACATTCTTTCCACCAGGGCTTGTGAGGGTGCACTATAGCACCCCATTGACCATTGGGCCCACTTTTAATGAGAAGGGACCCAATATTTTGCTTATCTCAGGTCCCTCAGAGACAAATTTTTCTGGGAATAATTTCAATTTGGAGATATTTACACAGCACATATCATCATAACTGATTTTTCCTAATTTTAAAGTGTGAGTTTAACATTGCAATATTAAATTTATATCTGTAATTTTGTTTTTAAGGAACAATGCCAATTTTCATCAAAATTAGCTATTTATACTTGTAAAAAGTATTTTTCAGATAGAAAACTGTTAAAGAAATACGTCTACTCATTTTTAGTTTTTTTATAACATCATCAAAATAAAATTGAAAAATAAAAACTTTGTACCATGCAGTTCATTTCCTTAAAAAAATAAAAATGACTTTCCTTTAAATTATCCTTTAAATTATTTTAATATTTGAATGGAATAGTTCTTTTTTAGGACACAATGCTTTTCCCTTTCCCTGATTTTTACTCAATATTAACACACAAAAATCTGGCTGGTGATTATTATGTCAAAATTCATTCAAATATGCTAAACAATCTATATTTCAAATTACCAATGTACCATGCAGTTCATTTCCTTAAAAAAATAAAAATGACTTTTCTTTAAATTATCCTTTGAATTATTTTAATATTTGAATGGAATAGTTCTTTTTTAGGACACAATGCTTTTCCCTTTCCCTGATTTTTACTCAATATTAACACATAAAAATCTGGCTGGTGATTATTATGTCAAAATTCATTCAAATTTGCTAAACAATCTATATTTCAAATTTTGTATAATGTGCAACGGTATAGAAACACAGATTAACTCATTAATACCGGTTGGTACGAAAAGTTACCATTTAAGTGATACGAAACTTTTAAATATGAACACCAGTATCTTAGTAAAGAAAAAATTTCGTATTATCTAATGTGAAACTATCAGAGATTCAATCAGTTAAAATAACAGCATGGGAAAACTGGTGTCAACTGAGTAAAATAAGTTGTTGTTAATGGGTTAATCACTAAACCAGTAACTTTAGTTCTTAAATTTTATCACAATAATCAAAATACCTTTAAAAAAATATTTGGCTGTACCATGGACGAGAAATGGGCCTTATTTCCTTATTCTTTTATTTTTTACAGAATATATTAAATTTGATTTTTAAAATATTTTTTCAGGGTTTCATTTGGACTAAGTGCACAGATTTTGATTATTCTTTGTTTGTTAGTGTATTTTCAAGATGACTCTGTAAGTTTTGTTAGTATCTAAGTAAGGGTCTGCCTGCTTGTGTTTCCATGCCCATTTACATGGTCCTCCAAAGAAAAAATGCATAAATTGGCTTGAAATTTGAATATGTTAATGAGATGAAACAGAAAGTACATCTAAAATTAGTTTTTGTATTTTAAACAAGTTTTAATAAAACAAATAATATTTAAAAAATAATATTGTCATGTGATTGCTGACTACTATTTTAGTAGTAGTAACTTGTTACTGAAAATCTTCATATTTCTTATATTTTCTCTGTAATATATCTGATATGTACATTTCTTTGTAACATCTTAATGCAATTTATGAAATACTATCATAAGCCATATATAATTAAAAGTTATCTTTGAAAGTAACAAATTTCAAATGTAATCTTCAAGCTTCTCTCAAATATATATATATATATTTAATGTTTCAACTTTTCAATAGTTTGACCCACATTTATCATGCTCATGGAGTCTTGGAACCCCATAGTCCCTCCCAGTCAAACAAAAACCCCAAGAGTCATACTTTTCACTCAGTTGGAAGTTTAAAAAAAAAAAAAACCTTTCAACCTCCATCATCACTACTCGACCCCCATTTAAAAATTTGTAATTTTACTTCTAAGTTCAAATTTTTTTGTAGTTATAGTCTATTATGCAAAATTTTACTTTGATTGAAGAAATAACTTATAGATAATATATAAATTTGTGAGGCCTGCATAGCTTCAGGCCATATTGTTCTTCCTCAAATCTAGTCGTAGGTATGTAAAAATATACATGCAGTAAACTCTGTCTAAAGCAGAATCAATTGGAGCAAGAAACTTTTCTGTTGTAACAGTAATCTGTCTTAGGCAAACTTTACTCGACGTCTGTGGATTCACAGGGACTTAAAAATTTTTTCGAGTTAATAAAATTTTATGCAGAGTCTGCCTTAGACAGAGTTCACTGTTTTATGTTGTGTGAATTTTTCAATTTTTTAAACATACAGTACACTTAATTAGTATTGAAGCATCACAATAAATAGGTATCATAAGCTATACCTAGATTTTTTTGTACTGTGGCATAATTTATCTTAAGTTTTTATTGCAATATTGTATCAATATGTTATTTTTTTGTTTTTTTTACAAATTGCATGATGTTAGTATTTAATCATATTTAAAAAAATAAAAAATATTAACTTGTTTGTGTATGATGTGTGCATGTACTTGTGTATACTCACACATATACATAGAGTATTTTATATATTCAGATAATATATTTTGCTAAAGAGATCAGCTTTAAATTTTACTTTCAATAATTTTTAATGGATTTGTAAGTTTGTTTTATTTTTAATATTAAATCTACTGCTATTCCATTTAGCAGTTTTCTATCCTTATAAAACATCTGTGTTTTTAAAATGAATTCCAAAAACAGTTGATTTGATACTGGATTCAATTATAGGTGAAACAATCATTTGCCCACTTACGATATATTTATATTTTTAATGGTTAGTTTATTATGACTTATTTTCATTTGCTATTTCTTTTTCTAAAGTTTTATTTTTGATGATAATACTTTTAAAGTCAAATTATCTTATATATTAACATTATGTGCATATTTTGCTTCATTTGATTTTTCAATGTACTTCGTAAATAAAATGTTACTTTAATAAGATTTTCTTTTTCTTTTTAGAATTTGAGCTCCTTCCTATAGATTTTCTCTCAGAAATGGAATTGGTGAAACCAACAACATATTATAAAAAAAAATCATCTAAATCAAAAGATACTTGTGAATATTGCGGGGAAATTTTTACCATTCATTCTGAATTACAGAGGCACCTAACTATACATGTTGGGCAGGAAAAACCCTTCAAATGTGTAGTTTGCAAATCTTCTTTTAGAAAAAAAGAAACTCTTCAAAGACATTTTCTAACACATACTGGTGAAAAATCATTTGAATGTTCTGTATGTTTTAAAGCATTTGCTAGAAAAGACTATGTAATGAATCACATGAAGCGTTTTCATAAACTTTTTCTTTAAAGTTTGATTAATTTTCAATTGTTTTCTTACATCATTTAAACCAATTTGTAGTGCCTTTCTGTTCATTTGCTTATGATGTTTTATTTTAATCTATTTTAAGTAATACTTATTTCAGATAGAAGGGTTTGAAATGACAAAGATTGACTGAAGTTTGATTATGGATTAGCAAGCCTGTAATTAATTTAGACAAGTACTTCTTTTTACATTTATTTGTGTTTAATAGAAGTAAAAAATACTTGTTAAATTGTTTAAAAAAGCAAAGTTTTAATATTGTATTACAAAATTAATCACACAAAACTCGTTTTGCCACAATTTTGAAGTCCGGATTTTATATTTTCTAGTCATTTCATCTTATGCTGCATATTACATTGTCTCTCTATTATTCCTGAAAAACAAACCAAAAAAATTTGTGAAAATTAACTTTGATTCTATCAAACTTGTGTTTTTAAGTAGTTTCCAGAAGTTTTATAAGGAAATTCAACAATGACATTTAAAAAGGGTCTTTAATGGGGAAGTTGCACTCACTTTAGATTATGCATTCTTTTATGTTTAATTGATGAAGACAACTTTACTTACCTCAGAACTTAACTCGGAATCGCAAAAATAATTAAAACTATGCAGTTATTGGAGTTTTAAACTCCGCTAAAAGCAAAACAAAACCACGTGCTCGGAAAACACGACGGGATTGGTTTGACGTCACTACACATGAAACGGGGAATTCTGCTTAGAGCCGTGTGCTCGCAGACTGTTTTATATTGCTTTCCATGTACTATAAACATCTTTTAAAGACTCGTTTACACAAAAACAAAAACAAAAATTAAAGACAAAATATTATTTTATCATATCTAAATATAATGCACTATTAATTTATACATTTGCATTAATTTTCATTTAGAAAAATGTTGAAGTTGGTCGGATTCGAAAAATACAAAATTATGTCTTTCGGAAATAGTTTTTTTATTTTTTAAATTCGAATTTGTTTTAGGACAGAAAATCTGCATTTCATGTGGGTAAAAATACAGGAAGCTAAAGCTAAAAGGCACGTATATTGTTCACTTACTCTGATTTATTTAAATGAAATAAGAACTTCTTTAATTGAAATAAGATACTTTTGTTACACTGATTTATTGAATAAAAATTTTAATTAAATACTGACAATAATAATTGTGTTTTCACTCTTCAGAAAAAAAAAAAAAATTACTGCAACATACGTGAGTAAATTTATCACTATTGTCTTTTATTTTCTCTTTTTATGTACTTACTTAAAAATAAGTTTTAAATTAAATATATTTTTTAAATATACATCTTTTATAAGCATCCAATGTTTATTTTCATAATCACGCCTCCTTTTATGATTGGAATTCGTGATTTTTCAAAAAATGTCCAATATAATACTATAATTTGGCGTGGACACCGAAGCTTAATGGGAATTTTTTTTTTTTTTTTTAAACGCTTGGTAGAAAATGAGAGCTAATAAACTTATTAAAATAAATGTATAATCTTTGCTTTTTTCTGTTTTAAGGTATGGAAAGAGGAAAAAAAAAACATTATTTAAACTATCTTTTTAGGATTGCTAAATTGATTTCTCAACGTATAATCATAATTCAATTAATATAGAAAAGTGTAAAAATAATTTAATTATCGTTTTATTATTATTTGCTTACGTTTAATTTTTGAATGGATGCAGTACTTTTTGTTTGTTTGAAATATAATTTCTCAGAATGTCCTATTTTTAGATTTATCATGTTCTAAAAATTTTATATCTTTATTTTCCTCAATGTTCTAACTTTCGTAAAAAATAAAAATAATGACAATATTTTAAAATCTTGTTAAAGAAAGCAGTATCTTAATTTTGAAAATAAGCATTATACTGCACAAAGCTTTTTTAAAACAGAGTGAGATGTGCTGAGAATTTGAATATGTTGTTGAAGTAGAGCCCACTCTTTTCACTTTTGAAAACAGCCATCTCATTACACGTAAACTTTTTATAGTGACATATAAAGAAATCAAGATATATTATCATACAAGGTTTATTCTTTGTTTGAACAATGCATTAGTATCATAAGGGCAGGGCATTTTGTTGAGAGATATTATGCTATAACATCACAATGGTTTTTAAATTCAATTCACAGGTAAGGCATGAATTTGCATGATTTTTTTTTTAAATTATTTGGAAGGTGTGGATTATATATTAATTTAGCAACAAAAATTTAACATAGAACAAAAGAATAAAGAAAAACATTTATACATCATGAACGAAAATTCAAACATACTACCATTCATTTAATGTTTAAAATGTTAATAACAGCAATAAAATTTAAATATACATAACATTTCTTCAAATATATTTAGAATTATTATATTTCTGCATAATATTTATCTTTTGGCGTTTTTAATTTCCGTAGAAATATTGTTAATTTATAACAAAAATAAAACAGATAATTTTTAAACTAAACATCATCTCTAATCTGCAAAGTTCTATAAAGCATAAAACCTTCAATCCCACATTCTGAAAATGCCACAAAACTGACAGTATTTAAAATAATTACTTGATTGTTTTGCCTGTGTGTAGTGTAGGCCAGATATCTGTTTAGAAAAAAATTGAGTCCTTTAAAGGACCCTTCACAAAATTTTTCATATTAAAACAGGAACCTTCACAATACATTCCACCTTAAAACAAGACCCTTCACAAAATTTTTTGTCTTAAAAATAGACCTTTCACAATTTTTTTCCATCTCCAAACTAAACCTTTTACAAATTTAATTATTTAAAAGAAAAATCTGACCTGACACAAAACAACTGAATCCGTTAAAGAATCTATTTATGTAGCTTTTACATATATAAAGGATCTTGTCAAAAATTCATAAACAAGAAACTGAATATAACAGTTATTTCAAATTCACAAAATTATAATTAGTTTTTTCACAAATATGAAATACTTTTCACAATTTCACACAAAAAGAACCCTGTGAGAAAAATCTGGATAGGTCCCTGGAAACATTTTTTGAAAAATTATTAAACTTTTCTCGTGTATATTTATATAAAAATTCTGTAAGCCTGTCTTAAAGCTATCTTAGCACATTTCGCTCTTTCTAATAACTTTAGCTGTTTTTCAAATATTCAAAACAGTTTATTTAACAAATAAAGAGATAAAACATATAGTGAAACCAAGCAAAATTCATAATTTAAGTATAAAATATAAATACAAAAACCCTTTTATAAGTTGACTCCACCTACAATAATGAAATAAGTCCTAGTAATTTGTTATACTAATCATTTTTAAGAAAAAAAAAGAAATACTCCAGCGTAAAGCAAGCCGTCCCCATAGGAAATAACAGGGAGAAATACAGTGAGGGTTTGTTTACATGTGTAGTGACGTCAGAACAGCTTTCGTCACGTGACGTGGCTTTTTCCCGCCACGGCAAAAACTGCGTTTTAAAAGTTAATTTAATGAATTATACAAGTTTCAAATATATGTAAAAATGGTATCAAAATGTTCGTATTTTTACACTCTATCAGATGCAAGTTAAATTGAAAAACGTGCAATTTCCCCATTGACATAAAAATACAGCACATTATTGTCATGGAGTGGCTCCCAAGACATACAAAGATTTGGCTGTTTCAAGATCACGAAAAAAAAAATGGCAGTTTCACATTAGTGAGTTTTTTGGTGAGTTAAGGACACTGGTTAAGCCACAAGTTTTGCGAGAGTGACCATTATTTGGGGATACATGGGGGAATTTACTTTCATTGGAAAGAATATTGGACAATAATTAAGCCAACCACTAGCACATGGAAATGCGAGAAAGAATTCGCTGACCACTGATAGCTTAACTGACAATGGTGAATCATTTAATGATGAACAAGAGAAATTACACCACAGATAAAAATAGAGATTTCATGGCAACAGATGTCTTAAAATAAGATTAAACTACACTTTTAGTTTATATTCAGTCGTTGAGATAAAGAAAGTTATGACTAATTTTTTGATAAGGCAAAACATTAGTTTAGGCCATAATTTAGGCTCACTCAGTTAAAAATTAACTGTGTGGATCAAATTTGAGTCAGCAGATGAAATAAGTGAAAAGAATTTTTGACTAAAGTAGCTGTGAATTATATTTTTTTATTTTATCAATCTTAGAAGGGAATACGAATGAGTTATCAAAGAACATTTATAGAAATACATAAATGAGAAATTTACTAATTTATCAACTGGATATTCAATTGGAAGACACTGTTTTAATTTTAGAAAATTAATATAATTTAAAATAAGTTTACTTAAGCATATAAATAAAGTAAGAATTATTTTTTAAATGATATAATTTATATATCTTTTTTTTTTTATTATTATTGCATCAATAGTTGTTTTTATTAAAATATTTAGTTTGTTTCTATATCCTCTGAAAATAATCATAATTGTCTTCTGAATCACAAAATTTTGTTTGACTTTGGCCTAATGTAACATGTAAAAATTATTAAAAGTTTATTTGTTTTTATATTTATTAAGATTGTTTTTAAGAGATTGCTTGGTTTCTGAATAAATGATTTTACTTTCAATTCTATAAATTGTATTTATTTTTAGTTGAGATATGAAATATATTCTCAGAGTAAGCAACTTTCATTAATATAAATACTTTTTTTATAAAATAATATATATTTTTTTATTTAGCATGTGATTGATTAACCCTTTTAGTGCGGGAGTCGACTAATGTCAACATCTAGGAGTTGGGTGCTGTAGACTACATTAAGCGTTGACAAAAGTTGCCTAGGCGTTCACGGCGTGTATTGTGCTCACTGTAGTGCGTCATGGGCTTAGCAGTGATGACGTATTGCGCCTGCGTAGTGCAGTAATTTGACTATAACCAAAACCAGTAGCGTGCTTTTCGTATAACCATAAGATATGATTTTTAGTTTTGTATTGGGTCGTTGAGAAAGTCATGTCCCTTTGGGAAAATCAATTCGTACTGGAAAATTATGCCTGATAATCAGATAAATAAATCGCTTTTTTGGTCAAAATATTCCGCACTGAAAGGGTTAAATAAATGAAATAGATTTATATATACCATCAACTTGTAAGATCAGTGTTAAATGTTATACAATAATATGTACGAGTAATAAGATTAAAGCTAGAGGAGAGGGGAATTCTTTGCATTGATATACATAGTATGGATTAGTAGTACTCTTGTGTACTAGGCGGAATTAAGGTTATCTAGCTGAAGCGCAGCAAGTTAGCTTGTGTGTATGAAATTCAAAGAACTTATCAAACCACAGTTGAAAATGGCTTTTAAGACACTAAGAGAATACCAATTTAAAAAAAATACTGTATAAAAAGGGGAAGAAAAATAAAATGTTACTTAAATTTTCGACAGATTGTGTGCTCAGCGAAAATTCTTGAGTTTTATTTTTATTTAAAGTCATAACGTTAAAAGACATTGTAAATCTTAAGCATTTTGTAATCAATGATTTCTTTGAACTAATTGGGAAAAGTTCCTTAATCAGGTTTAAGGCCAATTGGTATCTTTTAGTGATCATAGCTTGGAGCAAATTTAATTCTATTGTTATTACCTGTTTGTTATTGTTTTTTATTTTTTGTTTGTGTGCAAATGTATGTGTGGCAAATATTCACACTTGAATTTAAACATTTAAAATATAATTAAGATATTAATTACAATTTATTTAATTATTCAAATTAACAATGCTTCCTTTTTTGCCTCAGATTCACAATTTTTTTATGGAATTGGCTTTATACAGTTATAAGAAAAGTTGGTAGCCATTTTTCTTTTTATTTACTATCATTAATCATGAGAGAAAAGTATTTTTTAATAGACATGGGTGATTTTCAGTCGACTAATGTCAACATCTAGGAGTTGGGTGCTGTAGACTACATTAAGCGTTGACAAAAGTTGCCTAGGCGTTCACGGCGTGTATTGTGCTCACTGTAGTGCATCATGGGCTTAGCAGTGATGACGTATTGCGCCTGCGTAGTGCAGTAATTTGACTATAACCAAAACCAGTAGCGTGCTTTTCGTATAACCATAAGATATGATTTTTAGTTTTGTATTGGGTCGTTGAGAAAGTCATGTCCCTTTGGGAAAATCAATTCGTACTGGAAAATTCTGCCTGATAATCAGATAAATAAATCGCTTTTTTGGTCAAAATATTCCGCACTGAAAGGGTTAAATAAATGAAATAGATTAATATATACCATCAACTTGTAAGATCAGTGTTAAATGTTATACAATAATATGTACGAGTAATAAGATTAAAGCTAGAGGAGAGGGGAATTCTTTGCATTGATATACACAGTATGGATTAGTAGTACTCTTCTGTACTAGGCGGAATTAAGGTTATCTAGCTGAAGCGCAGCAAGTTAGCTTTTGTGTGTATGAAATTCAAAGAACTTATCAAACCACAGTTGAAAATGGCTTTTAAGACACTAAGAGAATACCAATTTAAAAAAAATACTGTATAAAAAGGGGAAGAAAAATAAAATGTTACTTAAATTTTCGACAGATTGTGTGCTCAGCGAAAATTCTTGAAGTTTTATTTTTATTTAAAGTCATAACGTTAAAAGACATTGTAAATCTTAAGCATTTTGTAATCAATGATTTCTTTGAACTAATTGGGAAAAGTTCCTTAATCAGGTTTAAGGCCAATTGGTATCTTTTAGTGATCATAGCTTGGAGCAAATTTAATTCCATTGTTATTACCTGTTTGTTATTGTTTTTTTATTTTTTGTTTGTGTGCAAATGTATGTGTGACAAATATTCACACTTGAATTTAAACATTTAAAATATAATTAAGATATTAATTACAATTTATTTAATTATTCAAATTAACAATGCTTCCTTTTTTGCCTCAGATTCACAATTTTTTTATGGAATTGGCTTTATACAGTTATAAGAAAAGTTGGTAGCCATTTTTCTTTTTATTTACTATCATTAATCATGAGAAAAAAGTATTTTTTAATAGACATGGGTGATTTTCAGTAAAAATGCAGTAAAAATATTTCAAATTTGCAAAATAAGTTTTATGGAAATACAATAGAAATTAAGACACCTAAAACATTTTAAGTTGATGAAATGACATACAAATTATTTTTTGAAAAATACCATTTGAATTTTTTATTTCACAAAAGATTCAAAATCTTACCATCAAAATTTCATTTTTGTGAGCTAGTAATATTCAGATCAACATACTTTATTAACACTTTCCAACCTAGTTGAAAAGTGTTTATGACTTCGGTTTGTCTGGCCGTCAGCCGTCTGCCGTCTGGCCGTCTGTCCGTGCTCTAACTCCCGTAAATATGCTCGGATTGCCCTGCAATTTTTATATGTTATAATCGTTATCTATAGCATGTTCCCTATTTCAACGGAAGTGTGTAGCACTTATAGTTTTTTTACAGGGACACTCAAAAGAATTCCGTTATATTGCGGTCTATGGGGAAAAATCATTTGCGGTTTATTTAAATAATGTTTCACTATTTTAAACACATTGAAATTTATATATATCACTAAGGTGCATTAGAAGAAGCTTAATATGGAATAGGGTGTGCATAGCACTTATACTTACTTTACAGGGACAGTCAAAAGAATTCCGTTACATTACGTCTATGGAGAAAAATCGTCTGCGGTTTATTTAAATAATGTGTCCCTATTTTAAACGCATTGAAATTTATATAAGGTTCATTACAAGAGACTTACTACAGAATATTGTGTGTATAGCAGTCATCGTTCATTTACAGGGACGCACAAAAGAATTCTCTACTGTATGTTAACAATAATTCCTGGAAGTGCGTTTTAAGTTACTGAATGCGATTTTAATTTTAAATCGCTTTTTGTATATTATGTGGTGTGTATAAATTCTGTAGATCCTATACAGGGAAGCACAAAAGTTCGGGAACACATTTCCGTATTATTTAACTCCAGACGGAGAATTTTAAACTGTGCTACGTGTTTCCTAACTGAACTAAAATTTAGCATCCTATGTAGTATATATACAAATCTATAGCTCCTATACAGGGCTGAATAAAAGTATTCGGATTACTTAGATGTTATCTTTTAGCTTATTAAAGAGTATGATTCGTAAAATTATTTTGGAAGCGTTGGAAAGTGTTACATAATCTATGCTTGACGCATGATTTTTCGTTCTTGTTTTTAATTGAAAACTGTTGATTTTTAGAGGATTTTTTTAAGTTATTTTGGGAACATATTTTCCTCAATAAAGAAGATTCACTGTCATGCACATGAAACCATCCACTGTCATAAATCACAGTAAAATTATTTCAAAACTGTTGTAGATTCTTTAGTGTGTTTTGTCCACCTCCATAATAGAAAAATAAAATTATGAACTTGATTCAGTATCTAATTAAATTTATCAAATTTGGAATATTTAACTTTTGCCTATGATCTTGTAGAAAGAATGTACAGATGGGTGACAAAATAATACGAACACTCATGAAAAATGGTGAAAAGAGCAATATCTAGAAAAATACATGAGGAATTAACCTGGAACTGCAGGTGTGGAAACAGTATAGTATAGGTTATATATTTCCGTGAAGATTTTTTCCCGAAACCCCATAGGGGACGATCAACAAATTGAAAAAGAATGAATATCTTTTGTATAACCCTGTAAAAACTAATGTAGCAAAAGCGTTCAACTCGAGATTATTAATAAGTGGCTTATTGTAATATGCTGTGTTCATTTTTATGAGGATAGCATATATACCCGTAGAGAAATTAAGGTTTTTATAAAAACAGTCCCAAATTTCGCCTAGTTTTTTGCTTATAATTTGCAGAGTTTTTAATATAAAAAAAAGTTCTTTCCAGAAAATATGACAAACAACATTGTACATAATACTCTGCAATCAAAATTAAAAAATAATAAAAATTGGATGAAAAATGAGCAGGTTTACTAAAAAATGTTTCACTGCGCATGCGCGAATGCAATCAAAATATAATATGCATAATGTATTAGCTAAGTATATAGAGCAACTTTTGTGAAAGTCTCAAAATCATAGCTTGAAAATTCTGTAAATTATCGTCGAAAGAATAAGCTCGAAATCCGTTGTTCCCAAAAGGAAGCAAAAATATAAGGGGTTGTATCCAAATACGTGCAGTATTGTGTATGCTATCTTGGCACTAATCAACAGATATTTGATTTAATTTTTACCTTCATTCTCTTGGACAAAACAGCAACTGCAATTTTGTAGATTGTGTCTGGGTAATAAGACACAATCTGGGTTGCAGGATAATAAGATTGATTCAAAAATATTTATTTAATTTGTGAATGCTTTTTTTATTTAACATGCCTTTCAAAGTCATATTTTTGTATAATGTCCAATTTATCTGACACAGATAGCATCATCCTTTTGATTGTATTGCTATTCTCCATATTAACAGAAAATTAACTAACACTTGACATAAGAGACAGCTTGACTCCGTGAAACTCGTAGTGCAAATAATTCACTGGCCATGAATGAAACAGAAGTAGGCAGACATCAGGAAAAAGTAACGAAAAAGTAGAATTGAAAACGGAAGAATGTGTTCTCTTCAAATGCATGTGAAAGCACACAGTACTAGGGATGTTTTATTTAATACAGTGTATGAAAAGAGAAAACAAGAATCGACAACATACAATGTGCAAAGAAGGAAAAATAAATAACAAAAAGTGACGAAAATTCGTCAGTCTTTCTCTACTTTAGTAAAAATACACGAAGTGAGAGACAAAGAATATTAGGGTGCAGGATCAAAGAAGAGTTGCAGTGTTGCTAATTTAGTAGGATTTTTTTATTTTAATATCTGCCGCTGTTTTTGATTAGTAATATTCGCCTTAATTAATCTGTCGTTAAATATGGGAAATATTACTATTCAGAAATAGTGGTAGATATCTGAAAAAAATATATTCACTAAATTGACAACACTGAACAAGAGTGAGGAAATTCACGTCTTGGCCTATGAATTCATGTATTAAGTGAGATTTTTTGCCTCAAGGGCCAAAACTGTATCATGTATTAAGTGGGATCATGTCATACCTGTTCACTTATTAAACACGATATTTTTGCAGCAGTCTTATGGGTAATGTTCAAGTTATTGGAAAAAATCTATATTTTAACCATAAGCATCTTAACCAGGTCTGACTGTATTTTCGATGACATAGGCAGTAAATAAAATTGCTTTAACACAGTCTATTGACATATGTAGTATTATTAAACTGCAAACACTATTTTTTCATATCTTAAATTTTTAATAAAATTAACTTTCTTTTAATCATGGTTCCATTTTTCCATCTCTACATTTAATAAAATAGTCTGTGTGTATGGGCAGTGTTGTGAATGAATGGCCGCACTTAGAACTGCCAAATATTGCCGTAGAACCGAATTTATAAGAGTTGTTTTAATTTTTGATTTGATTCTTTTTCATTTTATGCATTGCATCATTTATTATTTTTCTTCTCTAATGTGCATTTTATTTTTTGAAAATAAAAAATTATGCACTATTAGGGAAAAAACCTCAGACATTCAGACAGTGTCCTATTTGCTTCACACTAGCCATGCTTATGATATGTAATCAAAATTTTATATTTTTGTTAAGGAATGCAGAATTTTATATTTTTGTTTAAAGAATATATACATGAATGAGCAAGGTCCTCCAAGGTCATGGTCCTCCATCTAATCTAATTAACAGATATTTAGGGATTTTTTTTTTTTTTTAAGTAACTTGAAATTTGTGACAACTTAAATCTGCACTTATATCAGTATTCAAGCATTTAAAAATATATAATTAATATTATAATTGTAAGCTGTACCTAGATATTTATATACTGTTTTAATTTTTGTCTGCAATATTATGTCTATATGGTAAGCTTTTTTGACGAAATGAATGATGCAAGTATTCAATCAAATGTGAAGAAAGTAGCTTTTTATTTATTTTATTATTTCTTTGTGTGTGTGTTACAGAAAGAATAATTGTGTTATATATGTAGGTGAGATGTTTTGTTAAAGAAAACTTTTTTCAGAAGTTTTCATGTATGTAGGCATTGTTTATATGTCAGGTATATAGGTTTTGTTTTTAATATTAAATCTACTGCTACTTCATTTAGGTTATTTTTGCCATAAAAAATGCCTTTTACTAGTTTTGAAACACACATATATTTTAGGTGTATTACAAAAACAATTGATTTCATTCTAGATTCAATTATGAATGAAACAGACATTTGACTGCTTGTCATTGATTTAGTGTTAAATTTGTTATTTTAATTGACTTGTTTTCATTTGCTCTTCCTTTTTTCTTTCTTTTTTTATTATTTAAAACAGTTTTTTGTTATGGTTTCAGACTTCTGTTTTTTATATAATACTTTTATTATTATTTTAATTATGTATTATAATCTGTTTCATTTATTTTTCAAAATATTTCTTAAATAGCTATTTTATAAGAATTATTTTTCTTTCTAGAATTTGAGCTAATTCCAATGGATTTTCTCCCAGAAATGGAATTGGAAAAACCAGCAATGAAGAAGAAAAAATCATCTAAAGACAAATCTAAAGGAGGATCTAAATCTAAAGAAAAATCTAAAGGAATATCTAAATCATCAAATGATACTTGTGAATATTGTGGGAAAATTTTTATTGTTCCTTCTGAATTAGAAGAGCATTTGACTATGCATGCTGGACAAGAAAAACCCTTCAAATGTGTAGTTTGCAAAGCTTCTTTTATGAGAAAACCTAATCTACAAAGACATTTCCTAGTAGTACATTCTGGTGAAAAACCTTTTGAATGTCTTGTATGTAGTGAAGCATTTGCTAGAAAAGACTATGTGATGAATCACATGAAGCGTTTTCATAAACTCAATCTTTAAAGTTTGATTAAATTTTCAGTTATTTTCATATATCATTTAAACCAATTTGTAGTGCCTTTCTATTTATTTACTTATGGTGATTTGTTGAAATATATTTTAAGTGTTACTTACTTTAGGTGTTTTTGAATGAGTATATATCTTTATGGATTCTTTAATTTCTTAAATTAATGTTTCTATTTTCATTCACTAGTTCTAATTTTTATTTATTAAACTGTTAAAATTGATTTAATCAAAACAAAAGTTACATTTAAAAACATATATATTGTCAGATGACATTTAATTTGTAAATGTGTTCTAATGTTTCCAAATAATTCTAATTTTTCCTTAACTAAAATTTAAACAAACAATTGACATGTACATAGGCTTACCATAAATTTCTTCGCTCAAACTGGGATACTTTTTAAAGAGGAAGTTGCATGGAAGGAGACATACTTTGTTTGAAATTTCAATTGATAAAATTTATAAAAACATTCATTAAAGGTACAGTTTTTGAAAATTTTGTAAATATTTTATTTAATGAAACATTAACAATATAAAATACTTCTTGTATTTATTTCTACATTTAAAAAAAAAATATTTGCACAAATTAAACTTTTGCAAATTCACAATCATGTAGGCACGACTTTGCAACACATATTTAACAATAATGTAAAGCTTATAATGTACGAACATTACTTGAGCTACAATTATGCATCTATATTTAAGTTCCATGCTTAATTAATAAAATTAATTAGTGTATAACAATCAATTAACATTGTATGTATTTTCACACCTTTTTAATTATTTTGTCTCATTAAAAAAAAAAAAAAAAAAATCTGATTATTGATACAATTAAACTAATAGCTAGTTATGTAAATTCTTTATTCTGAAAAAATTCTATTTTCAGTCAGTGAAATTCAAACTGAAATTTACAGTTTAAAAAAATATATATTGAGTTATTTGAATGAAAATTTAAAAAAACGTTAGTTTAAAAAAAAAAAATCTACAATAATATAATTTTTTCAGCATAAACTGTTTTCAGCCCTTTGAGTATATCTAGCTCGAAATTTTCAAGGAAGAGACAATTAACCAACAGATTACACTTCATAACTAATTTCAATCTTTCCAAATTAAAAACTTTCAACTTTAACTAAACAATGAAAAAGTAATCTTAAAGCTTCTTCCCTTCTCCCTATAAAATTGCCTGTTGTATTTGATCATTAGAGATTATATTTTGGCAAAATTAAAAAAAATAATTACTACGTATATAGCTTTCTTAAAAAAAAAATCAATCTTTGTCTCAAATTGTGTAAACAAAGAATTAATCATTACTATCTTCACTGCATTTAACTTTTATATATTATGTTCTGATTTGTTAAATTAGACAAAATAGATAATCAGAAAATTATCATTTTCTGATATCTATACATTATGATAACAAAAATAAAAATCTGCGATTTAAATAAATAAATTTTAAATAGATCTGTTGAAAACAATAACCTATAATTTATTTCTTATAAGAAACTCTTATTATTCTAATATAATTTTATTATTAGTTTTATATATTTATTTGGTACTTCTCTATTATCCCATCGACCACTTTTCACAACAAAAAACTATCACCAAACTGTAACGCCAAATAAACGGCCAAAATAATGTTGCCATTGGAATATCAGATTAAATAAATAAATAAAATATAAGAATTTAAGGACACAATTGTTATTTTAATTAATGAAATAACTTATAAATCAGTAAAACATAATGAAAAATACACACAAATGTTGAATTAAAAACCACTTATGGCATAACAAACACGTATAATGCTTCTGAGATCAAGTAAATGGGACTGCATTTTTGGCATTTAATCTTACAGTTTGGCGATAATTTTTTGTTATGAAAAGTGGTCGACGGGATAATAGAGAAGTACCATTTATTTCATATTCTGAATTTCATTTTATTTTGCTGATTTAAGTCTATTGAATTGCAAAACCTACACAGTTGCATGTTTTATATATATATATATAATTTAATTTTACAAGGGAAGAAAATACAAAAAAAAATTATATTGTCCATGAGTCACGGGTCCGTTGCTATGACATATAACAGAAATTATCCCTTTCTCTACAACAAATGCTGGCAATCAATGACAAAGATTAAGTTTTAGCTCAGGACTTCATATCATATAGATACAAATAAAATTAGAATTAAAACTTAATTATACTATTATATTTCATTTGCCAAACATTTTTTACTACACATTTATTGACTAATATTAGACTGCTGGCATAATGGCTAGTCTAATGTTTGCACTGAATGAACAGCTTTCCTTTTTTATGATAAATTTACAGTCATTTTTCAGTTTATAGACATTAAGTGGAAATCAACAAATAATGATGAAATTATTTATAATCATTTTTTTGTACATGTACTATTTCTTGTGACTGTTGGTTAAAACAGTAACGAACAATTCAAGTTTTATTGTATCAATTGATTTTAATAAAATCCAGTGAATGTACTTATTCATATATTTATGTTTTTCTCTTTTTCATTCAAAAATATTTTTTAAGTATCTATTTGTTGTAATTAAAAATGTTCTATGAAAATATCATGTTTATTTTTATTGTTAAAAGTGATATTTTCTGTGTGTATTATTGTATCCTTTAAAAATATATGCTTTAAAGTAGTGGTTTCCAACTAGTGAGGCATGCCTCCTTAAGGAGTCGTTAAACACTTGCAGAGAAGGCACAAGCTGATGGCATTTTTGTCAATCCCATAAAATGAGACAATAGGAGAAAAATAGAGCATTCAGATTATTTCATTTAGCTTTCAGGAAGAATGGTATTTATGAATAATTCTGCTTATTTTGGGAGAAAAATTCAAAGTTTTTTTCAAATATCAAGTATTTTAGAAGTGCACCAAAATTAAGTTTCACAAGAAAATAAAATACTGATAAATGGAAACACTGATTTCAAGAAAGAAAATTGGGAATTGAAAGGAAACAATGTATCAACGAAATAGTCTTAATTTAGAGAGGCAGTTTAAACCAAACATTGAATAAAATTAAGTTGAAACTGGTGTAAATCAATAAGAACTAAAAGATCTTCTTAAAACACCATCAAACACTTTAAAATGCACATTTAAAAGTGTTTGATGGTGTTTTAAGAAAATCTTTTAGTTCAAACATTGAATGTTTGCATAATGCAAAACAAACCCAGATTTCACATAGGTGTATACAATTTTTAAAAATTTGAATTTTTTTTTTCAGTGTACATTATTATAATTTAATTAAAAAGAATTTTAATTAAAAGAATTCCTGGTAAAATACTCTGTTCAGTTATATCTACTTTATGTGTATAAATTGTTGCATGTAAGTAAAGTTTTATTTTTAGTTAGCACAGTTGTATTTTAGTTTAATATGTTCAGCTAAGCCGTAACAGTATTACTACTTTGCAAATATATATATAATTATTATTATTATAACTATTGATTGTTAAACAATAAAAACTTAAATGTATACAGGGGAGGGTAAGAAAGGAACCATTGTAACTTATCCTTGTTTAGAGGGGAAAAATTATTCGGAACCACTGCTTAAAACTATATATGTATATAAAATCTCCCATTTATACTTCATATGATTGTGTAAACCTGCATTAGAGGGCTGAAGATTAGAGATACTGTGGTCAAAAGTAGCCCTCACAAATCAGTATTTTTTATTTTATTTTCATTCTTATATAATTCTTTCAAAGGTAGTCGTTATTGGTCTATGCTTTTTTAATAATTGTACTTTTTTGTGTTTTGAATGCTGTTTTTATTTGTCTATTTTGAAGATAACAAAAATAAATAAATTTTATGTTTGAATAATTACATTTCTTATTTTTGTGTAATACAAAATTAACTATGCAGGCAAACAGAGAAAAATTCTTCAATGGTATAAAATTTTACTGATTTTCTTATATCATTTAAAATATATTCTTTTTGTAGCGTTAAAAGGTACAGTGTGAGGGCATAAGTAATAAAAATATCTCTAATTAGCTTGAAATCAGGATTGAGCAGATTCTGTTACAGTAATGTAGAAAATTTCCATTTTACCTAAAAAATTCCATTGAGTAATATAGATGGATTGTGAATTCTGAAAAATAGGTAGTATAATCATTAGAGAAAAAAGTATTTATAACTTAAAAATTTATCATTTTTTCCATAAACTCAACTTTTTTTTAAATTCTTTTATGCAGATTTTTATATTTTTGTTAAAGGGATAAAACTTATAAAAGCATGAAGACTGACTTGAAGACTATTGAAGACTCTGTTGTCCTCCATCAAATCTAATCATTAATACAGTAGAACCTCGATCGATCGTTTCTCAAGGGACCATTCGTTTCAAACGATAGTTACGGGAAAACGATTAATGCGGGTCAACATAAAATATTTTCATGTGAAAAAGTATATGGAATAAATAAATTTATTACATTGAAATATAGAAAATTTGAAGGAGAAAAATACTTACTTACTTACTACAAAAAAATTACGAAGCAGAATAAAGAGGAATAGATCTATTTATTTACTGGAAATATTGGGAAATTTTAGCTTGTACACACTGTTTTCTTCTTAACCCAAACAATAAATTTTCGACATTAGTGACATCTTTCTGCTCTCTTTCGCTTAATGCATGTGAATAAAGAAAATTTCTCATTGTTTCAAATCCTTTAAGTGCTTCAACAAACGTTGGAACTGGTTCTGTATTGACATTTTCGTCTTCATCGGTATCATCATCCGTTTTTTCATTCTCTGCGATCATTTCTTGAACAGAAATCAAGCTACATGTCGTAACCTCTTCATCAATTGATGCATAATCGTCAAAGGTGATGTTCAAGACATTTGCCCCAAACTGTGATAAATCATTTTCCTCTTCATCGTTAGCATCAGCAGTTACATTTTCGAGTTCTGTGACATTCCCCTTAGCCTTATTAACCCCTTGGGTACATTTGACGACTGAGACTCATCATCAGTATTGTCCACGGATTTTTTTTTAAAAATTCAGAAAATTTAAACAGTACTTCTCGTTTCGTTTTAATCAGGGAATATCTGTCAAAAATACAGAAAAAAACACTATTCCAAATTTCTGGTGTGTCTGTTCTGTATGTTTTTTTTTTTTTTCAAATAAATCAGTACCCAAAGGGTTAAACGAGTTATAGTTTCTTGGGTTACTGTCTCCCAGGCAGAGACAATGAAATAAAAGGCTTGTAAAACATCAATTTTGAAGTTATTGCATTTTCCTTCATCCATCATAGCTAGAGCTGTTCTAACTAAATTATTTCTGTAATGGCGCTTGAAACTGTGAATAATACCCAAATCCAGAGGTTGAACCCTAATAAAGGGGGGATAAAAATGAACTGTCACATTGTTTAATGAAGATACATCCGGAGGGTGCACTGAACAGTTGTAATGAATAAAACTATTTCTCTTTTTTTCTTTTCCAACTGACTTGTCAAAATCATTCAGAAATTCAGAGAAAATTTCATTTGTCATCCATGCTCTTCAATTAGCACGGTACGACACAGGTAAATTTTTTATGTTTTTGAAATACCTTGGCTTTTTCGACTTTCGGATTACAATTGGCATTATTTTATCGCTTCCATCACTATTTGTGCACAATAAAACAGTCAGTCTTTCTTTAGAACTTTTGCCTCCATGACAAGCCTCTCCTTTTAGTGCCAGAGTACGGTCCGGTTTTTTAAATTTTAATCCATGTCACTCTTCAAAGCGTGAAATCCATCCATTTGAGGCTTTAAATTTTTCAATACCTTATAAAGCAGCAATTTCTAGGGCTTTTCCCGCAGAATTGTTCCATCTATTGGAATTTGTGATCCTCGAGCTTGACGATACCAGTCATACAAAACAGTTTCTAAATCTTTGTATATTGATTCTCGACCAGTTTTTCGTTTTTTCGCCGAAATACCGTACTTGTCAAACTGCTTTCTAATTTCGGCTTTTTTTTAAAATTATAGAATTCGATGTTGAAGGTGGTAAATTTAAACATTTAGCAATTTGAACTCTTTTTTTTTTTTTCAAACGGATATTTTTCTACTTCTTCAATGATACGAATTCTTTCCTCTAAAGTACGAATTTGTTTAGCCATGTTAGTCACAAACAAGTGAAAAGTAATGAAAACAATAGACACACAACAATAGCCTGTCACAGCCAGCCAAAACTGAAATGAGAGTCTAACGTAAAGTGACAATGTTTTAACTTCGAGAAGCTATGACGTTTGCAGCTAATCCCCGCCCTCTCTATCAATCATTCACTGTTTCAACATTTTTAAAAACACACACGAAGGATCTACTACCCTCCTTAATTTCATTGGTTGAAAGGCCTTCATCCCCCCTCCCTCCCTCTCTCGCTTTTAAGGTGACTGCTTTAATAAATACAGATATCCGATGCCACATTGTTAACTAAAACTAAGTTCTTATTCTACTTTTTGTAAAGACAATTCACTGCTCATAATTTTACATTTTTTTTTCTATTGCAAACTTTTTTTCATTCTTCCTGTACACTGGAGTGTTGCCACTTACAGAATGGCACGTTTATCGCCCGTTTGAGGATTGCATTTAAAGATCACCACACTCTCATTCAATCGCTCTCTGTTTATCAATACACACGTGCATCCAAGGTCACAATTAGAACAACATTTTTTTTCTTAAACATGAATATAATGGAATATATTCTCCATTTTTTTCGAAGGTCGATCAAATTTTTGAACAATGGATGCGGGAATCTGCATGTTTCAAAAACGACCTAAGCGGGTATAATTAACATCATTTAAATAGTATTCGTGACGGGACCTTTAAAACTAGACGGTACATACGGGATAACAAAAGATGCGGGAACGATGGATCGAGGTTCTACTGTATTAAAAAAAAAAAAACTTTTTGCATGTACTTAAATCTGTTAAATATTGAAATATTTTAGAAATACATTTAGTCTTACGACCATAAGCTATTATATACTGTGCTATAAAAGACATTGTGATTTGTTTTCATTCTCCCCTCCCACCCCTTTTTAATTTAAACATAGTTTCTGTTATAGTTTTGGGAACAATTTTTTTCAAATAGTCATTTTTTTTTCTTTTAACAACATTGTTCATAATTTTCTTCATTTAATTTTTTTAGTGTTTCTTAGGGACATAACTATTTTCATGAGATTTTCTTTTTCTTTCTAGAATTTGAAGTACTTCCTTTGGATTTTCTCCCAAAAGTGGCATTGGAAAAACCAGTAATGAAGAAAAAATCATCTAAATTGAAATATACTTGTGAATACTGTGGGAAAAATTATACAATTCCTTCTGAATTAGAAAAGCAATTAACTATACATGCTGCACATGGAAAACCCTTTAAATGTCTAGTTTGCAAATCTTCTTTTAGTAGAACGCATAATTTACAAAAGCATTTCTTAACACATACTGGAGAAAAATCATATGAATGTCCTGTGTGATATGAAATTGTAAAAAATAATTGTTTAGAATGCATAACTATTGCATTTAAAAAATATATTCTTTATAACTTTTACTATTATTCTTTTACTTCTAAGCTATAAGCTTCCTTATGTTCTTTCATACAAAATCTTGTATTTTTTACTACAAGAATAAATTATATATATTAAATTTGTGGAGCTTGCAATGTTTCAGACCCTGTTATTCTCCTTTAAGTCTGGATATATATATTTGAAGTATTATCTTTTTTTATGTAACTTCAATTATGTGGGAATTTAAATCTATGTGTATATCAAAGATTCAAGCATCATCTGATCTGTACTAATAAAAGAAAGATGTATGAGTGTGTGCGTGTGTACATGTTGGCTGGGAAAATCTATCGCACATAAAGGTCTGCAAATTTGGTTCCAGATAGACAAAAACATGTCCAAATACACCTGAGGCCCAAATTTTGTATCACTTGTTACTTTATATTGAATGGAACGATTCACGTATTCATCTTTCTCCCAGTTTTCTAAGTTTGTTGGCGATTTTGAGCCACTCATATCCGCAGTCTATCTCAAATTCATCCTATTAGCCCAATATGTTAAATTTTGTCCCTTATTTTTTAAAATATCCATTATGCTGAAATTAAGAAGTTTATTTTTCATCGACCAATATCTATTTTATACCTTATTCATCCAATCTTATATTTTATACCCCTGTATGCAGCAGACTTTCGAGAATCTATTTATAAAATAAAATAAATATGAAAGGGTTTTTTTAATTAATTATTTTTAAAAATAAGGGCTTTTTTACTGAAACACCACAGAGAAAGAAAAGAAAAAGTTAGTGTTGGTTTCCTAAGTAACATTTTTATCACCCAATCCTGTTCTATGGTGATGCATTTTGACGGGTTAGGAGCTATTTTAATTCAGTACATGTATGGTATATTTAAATTTAAAGTAATCCTGTGAAAATAGTAAAGTAATTTTAGATATATTTAAGGTTATTATGCTGGGTCCAGACAACACTGAATAAATCTGCTAAAATTAATACTATAAGTTATTATTTGTATGCTGTAGTAAGTCAGATATTATTTACAGATTGTCTGTCTTAGTGTAGTTTCTTTCACAAAATGCAAGATGAAAAAAAAAAAAGTTTTTTGTGTGTATTATATGTTTAGAGTCCTTTATGGATCAGGATGTACCCAACTTGTAACCCAACATTAATGCAATTATCTGGAAATATAGACTACAATCATGCAATTAATATTAATTTTATCTTTTATAAAGAAAAATTAATAGATGCACCCAGTCACATTAAAATATAGTTTTTAACCTGAAAAATTAATTGAGCTTCCTTTTTGAAAAATCCTGTATACCTAAATTCAGCCAACCAAAACTCAACTGCAATCAGGGAAATTAGAATCAATTTTACCTGTCTTAAAAAGAAATAGAGCTAATATGTGTATAATTGTAATAAAAATTTACAGCAAAGATATATGGTATGTATTATTATCTAGTCGAGATATTCGAAAAAATAAAATAAAAATCAACAAGTTTTATGTATTTCTATGGAGGTTTTGTTTATAATATTAAATGCTGCCACTTCGTTCAGCCTGTTTCTTTGGTTAATTATGATTTATTTTCAATTGCAGTTTTTCTATAATTGTTTTTGTGTGTGTGTGTGGCAGGGGGGGGGGGGGGAGAAATTGCTTTCCTTGTACTTCTTAATCTAACTTTTGTAAATCTTATATGCATAATTTGCCTCATATGATTTTTTGAAATATTTATTAAATAAATAGATTTTCTCTCTTCTTTTTAGGATTTGAGCTGCTTACTTTGGATTTTCTCACAGAAAAAGGATTTCTACCCCCAATAAAACAGGAGCCAGCAGAATATCAGCAGGCATTGGTGCCAGCAGAGTATCAACAGGCATTAGTGCCAGCAGACGAACAGCAGGCATTGGTACCAGTAAAAAAACAGCAGGCATTGGTACCAGCAAGAAAAAAGAAAAGGAATAAAAAGAAACCACCACCTAAATCAAAAGACACTTGTACATTTTGTGGGAAAATTTTTGCCAGTCGATCGGAATTAGAGAAGCACTCAAAAATGCATTCTGGAAAGAAGAAACCATACAAATGCGTAGTTTGTAAAAGTGCTTTCCATAACAAAAGTAACTTACAGAGACATTTTCTAATTCACACTGGTGAAAAATCATTTGAATGTCCTGTTTGTTATAAAGCATTTGCTAGAAAAGATCATGCAGTAGGACACATGAAGCGTACTCATAAACTCTTTGTGTAAATTTTAATTAAACTTTCAATTACAGTCAGTTTTCTGAAGTCCTCTAATTCTCTAAAATCCACGATTCACTTTGGGATGTAATTCACTTTGGGATGTTCACTTTGGGATGTTTTTGGATGCTAACAGTGGAAATCACAGTTAGCATTTAAGTCCAAATTTAATTTGATAGATATTTCAGCAATTATCAGCTTTCCAAAAAAATTAATTGTAAAAATTTCGGTGTATTTCACATATTGTATGTTAAAATAATTTTTGCTTAGAAAAAAAAAGGAACAACTAAATGCAAATATATTAAAAGAGCATTTTGGTTTACTGGGAATTAATGAAAATAGTGGGTGTTTTTAGAAATATACTGTAACAGTAATAAATTAGTCTAAATTAAATTTGAAATATTTATTTGAAAAATTCTTGTATTCAATATGTTTGTAGATGATATAATTTGCATTTTTTCTCAAAACTAAAGATCACTGCTCATAAAATATTTATAATCCCCAAAATCTTTACTATCAAACTTTTGATTTCAGAGTTGACTGTATTTTCTTACATCACTTAAACCAACTTGTCTTTCTGTTTATTTCTGCTAATGATTTATTTTGTTTATTATTATTTCTGTTCTTTGATGAGCTTATATTTATTATTTGAAAAATTCTTGTATTCAATATGTTTGTAGATGATATAATTTGCATTTTATCCCCAAACTAAAAATCACTGCTCATAAAATATTTATAATCCCCAAAACCTTTAGTATCAAACTTTTGATTTCAGAGCTGACTGTATTTTCTTACATCACTTAAACCAACTTGTCTTTCTGTTTATTTCTGCTAATGATTTATTTTATTATTATTTCTGTTCTTTGATGAGCTTATATTTTTCAATCTTCTTTAGTTTTTTAAGTAATACTCTTTAATATTTTTATTGACTTTTCTTGTTTATGAACTTAAATATTTAATTGGTAAAATTGAATTCATCTGAACAAAGGTTAAAATTTTTTATTTATACATTTTTAGTCTAATTTTCTTAGATGGTGCATTTCATCATCTAATAAAAAATTATAAACTAAGGTTGGGTTTTTTTTTTCAGTGATAAAATTAATAAATGAATATGCTCTTTTTTTATTATATCTTTCTAAAATAATTCGGCAAAGTTATTTGGGCATTGTTGTAGGCTGTTTGATAATTATCTTATAAAATGTATCAATTGGAGACTCCTATTCTCATATATCACAAGTAAAAATGTTCTTCATTATCTAAAATATTGTTATAAGGGGGAATTCTGATAAAATAAGTACATTTTAAGCAGACCTGGAAGGGGGAAAAAAGCTGTAATTTATTTCCAATGAGGGATGTTAATATAATTTTATTACTTTCTTTGCATGTATTTCATATTCTGAATTCCATTTTATTTTTATTTTATTTGAATATTTTACTGCTTTAAATAGTTTTAATTGGAAAATACATTTATGATATCGATAATGGAATTGTATGCCTTATCATATTATTTTATTTTACAAGCAAATTATTTTAAAAGAATGTGAAAAATAGAAAACAAAGACATATTGCATGTGTCAACATTGATAATAAAATAATTTGTGTGATTTACTGAAACATCTATTAATTTACTTTACTAAAATGCAGTAAGTAAACCTAGGATAATATTTATATACCTGCAATTATTTTCTAAAAAATCATTACTCTTTATTATTTATTCATATTTTCTACTTTTTAGTTTTTAAAGTATTTCACTATTGCAGTTTTACAGTCAGTTGCAGGGTTTGGTTCATAATTAACTCCCATCAAACTTGGCTTTGTAAATATGCACTCATTCAAAATATTTACAAATATCTTATGTGTATATTATAGTAGTCACATAAATAGCTTGTGTAAATCTGTTATTTTATTTTTATGAAGGATAGCCCTTATATATAATTCTCATTTTTTATTATGACATTTTAGGTTTCTTATTTTTAGCCATTACTTTTGTGTAAGACAAGACATTTCAAGTTTATTCACAAATAAGACAAATTTGTCATTTCTCTACTTTAAAATATAAAAGTTAAATTATATAGCTTTTTTTTTTTTTAAAAAAAAAAGGTGTAGTCTTTTAAATTTTGTTGTTTTATGTTTTGCATGTTTTATTTATTAATTTATCTCCTTTGGAAATAAACATAAATCGTTTTTTCCTGATGATAAATAAAATTTCATTATATAATCATGAAAGAATTACTAAATAAAGTTAAAATAAGTTGTATCTTGCACTTATATATTATATCTCAAGCAAAATGTAAGTTCAATATTTTTTTTTACATTGTTTCTTTCTTAAAAAAAAAAAAAAAAAAAAAAAAAAAAAAAAAGTTTGCAGATTTAACTCTTGTGTTTTTTATTACTGTTAATCTCCCATTTTTTCTTAAATTTGTTAATGAATTTAACTGTTGTGATTTTTGTGTTGTCTGTCTTATCTTTAAAAAAAAAAATGTTGATGGAGATTTAATATATAGTTTGCAAAAATCAATCTAACTGATATATTTGTTTAGTAAAATAAACTTAAATTATTCTTTTTCCTTCTACCAATCATTGTTATTCATTTATCTACAGTCAAATTATTTTTAGCATTTTTAATGGTGTAAGAAAGTAGTGTAATGTAATAATTCATAACAATTAATGCATTAATGTTGTCAAAATTTGATAAATTGTTTGTTTCGAATTAAATATCTTTCATGCTACATTTGCAATTATTTGTCTTTTTATCTTGATTTCCATTTAAAATTCATGGCACACCATTAATTGAAAATTTTAATAAATTTTCTGTGTGTTGTTTTTTAGATAGGGATGAGTAGGGTATCTTGAACTAGCTTTACTTTTTTTTTCTTTTTTCCGTACCAGATGTTTCTACTGAACATAAACTAGTTTCATGTATATGATTCTTCTACAGCATTGTTGGATTTTTATTTTTTGCTACCATTACAAAAATGTTTTTCAAAATCTAATGATTAAACTTTCAGAGGTAAGTTTACAGTTAATCGGTATGTGAGGTATCTCACATAGTTTTTTTTTTTCCCCTTTTCCTCTGAATTTGCATTTTGTTCACCGTTAGTGTGCTCTATGGATTTTTCTTTCAGTCATACTTTTTTATGTCGCAAGAGACAATGTGATTTTCTCGATGGACATTTTTTGTGTTTTCCTTCTCATCGGCTCAAGGGCATGGTTTAGTTTCAGCATGTGTGGATGTATGAGGATGGAGGGTTGACTAATTATGTCATTTTGATGATGTGTGACTGTTTGCATATCAGGAAGCTGTACTAGTTTCAGAATGTGTTTTGATTGCAGGCTTTTAAATCTCGGCTGTTGCACTTTTGCAGATTTTAAAATGTTTTTGTTTTTAATTCGGATGTTTTTATTTCATATTTAGTTTGGAATGTTAAAATTTAAATCAATTTTAAGCTTGATGGGTTAGTGTTATAGCCTAGTTAAAAAATACTGTTTTTAACTATGATTTTCACTGAAGTTTTGTTGTATTAATCCGATGGGATTATTTCTGAAGTTTTTTCTGTTACTTTTTAAAAATGGATTGGCCAAGAGGAACTTGGCCATTCTTGTGATTTCAAGATCAAAATAGGAAAGTTTTTTTAGCATTGTCTTCATTTTTTGCATTCCACAACTCAAGTAAGGACTTTTTTATTTTATTTTCACAGTAATCTAAAGAACTGCAAATTGCATGGATTGTTACATTTTTTATTATTATTATTCACAGCGGCTTAAATAAAGTTTTATATGATCTTTATAATGGCAAAAATTCTCAATGATCTCTCATTTTTAAATAACATCAAATTAATTTCTACACACTATTCTTTTTACTGTTACTATTTTATGCAGTTAATTAGTAACTTTAACAGAATAGATAATAAAGTGCTTGAGGATTTCATGCAACATGAAGTTATGCAAGTTTGAATGTCGCTGTACAACATCTATTAACTAGTCTGATGTGTCAATCCCATAACTTTCCTATATCTCACACAGGTTTCGCACACACTAAAAAGAATCAGCACCAATTTATATCACGGTCTAACTGAATCTAAAGTTTTATTAAATTCCGTGCATTAGTTCTTGAGATAGGACTATTGCTAAAATCGTGTAAATCCTGCAAAATACAGCTTAGCAGCGCCACTTTTTGAGAGATTTATATCAAAACCTAATCAATAACAACTTATGTCAAAGTCTAACTGAATCTGAAGTTTGATGAAAATCCGTGCATTAGTTCTTGAGATATAGTTATCGTGTTAATAATAAAAAAAGTAGCATAGCAGCACCACCTGTTGGGCTATTTACACCAAAACATAAACACCATCTATTTATGTCATGGTCTAACAGAATCTGAAGTTTGATCAAATTCCGTGCATTAGTTCTTGAGATATAGCTTTCGTAAAAATCATGAGAAAAGGGGTTTAGTAGCACCACCTGTTGGGATATCTACTCCAAAATGTAATCAGCATCTGTTTATGTCAAGGTCTAACTGAATCTGAAGTTTGATGAAAATGAGTGCATTAGTTCTTGAGATATAGCTATTGCGGAAATTCCGAAAAATGGAGCATAGCAGCGCCATCTGTTGGGCGATTTTCACCAAAAACTAATCAGCACCAATTTATGTCAGGGACTAACTGAATATAAAGTTTTATTAAATTTTGTGCATTAGTTCTTGAGATAGAGCACCCACAAAATTTGTGTCACATACAGACAGACTCACAGACAGACATTTTCTAAAAATGGTCAAATCGTGTTCAGGACCTTCTAAAACGTATAAATCACTCGAAAACCGGAAGTCAAAAATTTTCATGAATCCAATGCTCCAATCTTATAAAGATAGAAGAAATTAAAAATGGAAAAAAATCTGGAATTTTTTTTGTTTGAAAGAAAAAACTTTGCATTAGAGATTTGGCGCAAATCTCACCAATAGCAGCTTTTTTATTTCGCGTGTGTAAATTAGAAACAAGTCCTTGAAGTTTAAATAAAAGGTTTTGATTTGTGGCATTATTTCATCTTATTTTCTTTTCCTTTTTAATATTTTAAATTAAATGAGTGAAAGACATCTGTTTTTAATGTAAGTGTTTCAAATGAAATGAATGACAAGTTTATATTTAAATTAATGCAATATGAAGATGTTATGATAACAGTATTTGGCGATTTATCAACTGAGCCAAGTTAACATAAAAGTACCAATACATCAAATGGTGTGTAGTACGTGAAATGAAACAAAGCACAGATGTTATATATGCACCACGTTGGCGCAATCCCCCTGCCAATTTGGTGAAAACTTTGTTTTTGAATATTAGTTACAAATAGTACGCAATAATAATAGCACGTGATTTTTTATTTCAATATAAAAATAAAATAATGTAATAAATGAAATAGCTTTTATTATTTAAAAAAGGGAAAAATAAATAAATAAATGATAGTTTGACGTAAATAAATATTGATATACATAATACAAATAATTTATAGAATTAAAATAAAAAAATAAAAGTAAATAACCACAACAAACAGTTTTCGCCAAATTGGCGGGGGAAAAAAATCGCGCCAACATGGTGCATATATAACATCTGTGCCGGGATTTTTACCCTTTTATCTGTGCTTTCGGAAATTTCGGACCACTTCTCCATTTTAAGATTTTAAATGCTATTTATACCAGATATTTCTTTCCTGAGATTCCCACAAGTTATTTTCGGTAAGTTTTTGTTAGTTTATGAACTGTTTACAATCCCCCCCCCCCCCCCTTCCCTGACAATAACAATTAGTTATCACAAAAATGTCTCTTAGGTTTGTTAAATATGTTTGTTATGTATTTTCATTACTTATTAAAATATTGAAAATGACAATAAAATTTTATTTTACCATCGTACTTCTTTTTTTTAAATGGCGCAAAATCATGGTTTAATAAACGTATGTCTGTAAATATTTGAAAAACATATTTTCCACTCTCTAGAAAAATTTGGTAAGATGCTAAAACTGCCTTTTGGCACCATTTTTAATTTTTTTCGCCAATCGTGCCAACCGGCACAGAATAAAAACTTTTCCTCATTCAGATACACAGGCAAGGTTGGTCTGAAACAAGAGTAATGCTGGCAACACTATTGTTTTAAATCTATAAAAGTTACAAACAATAATGATAAATTAATTCTCCGATTAGCTTTGGGCCCGATTGTGAAGTTTCTCCTAGAAAAAAACTGTAGAAGAAGTCTTTTACATTTGTTTCGAATGAAGCTCGGTCAACAACAAAGTATTAATTAATAATACAAACAACAATAATATTAACATGGAAACAAAAGTTTGAATTTAGGTGTAAATACTTGAACCCCCCCCCCCCCCCCACCAACAAAAAAAAAAAGAAAAAGAAAGTTACAGAAATGAATTTAAAATAGCGTTAAGCCATGCTTTCTGACATAAGCAATTGGCTGCGAACCCGATTACGAAACTTTCACTTAACTTAATATCATGTATCTAATAGCCCTGGAGATACCTCCCTTTCCCAGTTATACAGACCTTGGGGCTTTTTTAAAAAGCTTGATGCAATTCGTGTTTAAGAAGTTGAGATTTACTGCAAAATGATATAAACTATACTATGAAAATAAAACTAATGAATTATTATATTGGTTTATGTATGTATTTAAAAAAATTTCATCTACCCTTATCAAATTACCCTTATTAGATAAATTATTTCTGTTTGCATTTAATAACAGATAAACGGCTTCTGTATACTAAATGAATTGTTTAAATAATCGTAAACTAATGTTGAAGTGTCTCATTACAAAAATTGAACACTGCAATGATGTTTCAGACTTTACTAAATCAGTAAATGTTTTGGACGCAATTCGTTGGCTTAATGATTCTTGGAAAAACTTATCTTCTTCAACTATTTCCAAATCGTTTTATAAAGCAGGATTTTTTAAAGTGTGGATGAAATATTGAACGAAGAAGAGACTGAATTTTGTTTGAAGAGTGATATTCAAACTTTGCCAGTAAGTATTCAGCAAGAGCTGGTCGATGAAAAATCGTTTCTCTCATTTGACAATGACATCATTGTGCACGAAGAAGTTGAAGGACATCATTGTGCACGAAGAAGTTGGAGAGAATGCAGAGGACATAGCTGCTAATATCTTATCAAATATGAAAAAACCTCTAGAAATAGAAGATAATCAAGAAGAAGACAGTGAAGAGGAGATCGTTAATGAAAACACAAGGAAGACTCCTTTAACTTTTTCAGAATCTTTAGACTGTGTACAAAATTTAATGTGCTATGCTTCTGATAAGCAGCCTGATATTACTGAAAAGATAATGGATCTGCATGTTTGCATTGAAAAACATTGGGCTGATGTAAAGGCCAAAAACCAGCGTCAAACTACAATAAAAGAGTTTTTCTTGGACAAATAGGTAATGTAAATGACAAACTTAAATTTTAGAATGTGTATGTGTCTTAACATGTGAAAAAAACAAGTGTTTTTTTTTATAAATTATGTGTAATAACTAGTATAATTTGAAGAATCACTAATTGGCTGTATATTGATTGATTATTTTAAAAGATAAATAGTAGTATATTAATTGATTTTCAAATTGATACAAAACTATTAATTCATTCTTGTAGTTAATCTTTTCTTTTATAAGGTGTTAGAAATATGCATGGTAATGCAATATTATTTTAAAGCCCTGTCAATAAATGAAATTTTTGTGGTAAAGGATGATATGGTATGAATATTACGTTAAAAAAAGTAAATTTATCATCACCCTTTATAAGTTGACCACTGAAGTGTGGCACCACAAGTGGTCAACTTACACAGGTTTTACTGTACTATATTAAAATGCTTAGGAAGTTAAGGATACTTGTTAGTGAAACAACTGTTTCCCTTATAGATTACAAAATCTCATGTTAACCTATGTGGGAATTTAAACACGGGATTACTTATTGCCTAATATATAATTATCAAATTTGATTTTTATTCATCAGAAAGGTGACATTTGATGCATATATACTATGTTTTTAAAATTTTAAGTATTTTAAAAAAATTCTCAAGTAAAGCTTTATTTTTTATAAATTATTTAAAATTTAACGAGAAGAAATTTGAAACATAGTACACATGTATTGAACAATGATTTTCTAATGGTGAAAACCAACTTTTGATAATTATATTAGATAATGAGTAATCCTGTATTTAAATTTCCCTTTATGTTAGCATGTGATTTTATGGCCGGCAAGGATTGATTAGGCCCTCTTAACATAAGATTGGGGGAAAAATGTTAAGGCAAGAAAAATACCATTTAATAATTAATCAAACGCAGAAAAAACTTGAGTTAAGACAAACTTTTCTATTCAACTGAAAATGCATTTGAATCTAAGTTATCATTATCACCATTTAAATTGCTATATTATTACTTTCTTCTATCTATAATAGAAGAAAGTATTGTAATTGAAATTTTTTTCGACTTCCGGTTTTCGACGGATTTACACGTTTTAGGGGTCGGAGATTCCGAAAAACATGTTTTTACAAAATGTCCGTCTGTGTGTCTTCATTGTATCATCGAAAAGTGTATGAAGTTATGCTTCAAATTGAACCTCATTTTTTTTTCTATGTTTTTGGCTATGGCAAGCAGGTTCTATTAGAATTTGGGGATATTTCGATGAAAGGCGGCGCTGTGATCGATATTTTTGTTCCATTTTCACTATTGTACCATCTAAAAGTGTATGAAGTTATGCTTCAAACTGAACCACATTTTTTTTCTATGTTTTTGGCTATGGCAAGCAGGTTCTATCAGAATTTGGGGATATTTCGACGAAAGGGGCGCTGTGATCGATATTTTTGTTCCATTTTCACTATTGTATCATCAAAAAATGTATGTTCAAATTGAACCACATTTATTTTCTATGTTTTTGGCTATGGCAAGCAGGTTCTATTAGAATTTGGGGATATTTCGACGAAAGGGGGCGCTGTGATAGCCATTTAAAGATTTCAAATTGAAAAAGATGTGCAAATTCAAAAAAAAATAGAAATCCTAAAACTTTTTTTCGTTAAATGTTCGGCCTTGATCCGGAGAATCCGAAGCAATTTTTATTTTGCCTCTATCTTAAAAAATGGCTGAGATATAGCGGTTTGAAATTTTAGGGTGGCTGACATTTTCAAACAAGACAGCAGAATTCATCCATAAATGGGTTTAATTTATGAGTTTTAGTTAACATGGTTTCGGCAAATTTTCTTTCATTGTTGTAACCATTAATTCTATTATATGCTTATCGCTATATATTTATATTCGCCAACGTCAAATTCTCGCCAAACTTGGCGACAGTTGGCAGGATATCGCCAAATTTGGCGACCAAAATAAGGTGCCATAAATGAAGCCAACTTGGCTGTAGAGGACTAATTTGGCGATATCCTCATTCAAATTCAATGTTGACGAAAACTGGGATTGAATCTTCTTTATTTATGTTCCACGCATTTGAGCTTCATGTTTTCCAGTAAAATTAGCTAAAATCATAAAACTAAGGAATAGGGAGGCTATCTGTTCCTGTCGGTTCAGGCCAGAAGGACTTTTCGTAGTTTAGTATACATCGGTTGTTCTCATCCCTGTAACCCGACGATTCGCAAGCAGCTGACGTACAACAGAATGACGAAAAATATTGATTTTATTGGCGATGTGATAGCGAATTTTGAAGTATTAACATGACTGAGATAGAAGAAAGTTTTGGGATTGGCACATCCGACTAGCTAAGTATTATGTCCATTACAACTGCTTTTATTTATTTATTTTAAAAAGGTCTTTAAAATTTCTTTAATCTTAAATTATAAAATGTTTTTAAGGAATGGTTTGTTATTGTTAAGCATAATATTTCTATTTCTTTTGTTTATTCAGTTTAAAATATGTGTGAAAGTTGGATTGGTTAAAGTAAAGAAAAAAATCTATGTAATAATTCTAAAGAATTATATAAGCACAACTTTTCAAATTCAATTTTATAAATGAAAATTAAATTGTTATAAATTTTAATATTAAGTATATTTTTTTAACTTTCTGGAAAATATGTATTGCTTACAGTAGTCTTTATTGAGCTATAAAAAGTAAAATTAGACTACAAATAATATTTAGACAATTTTTTAATATAATTGAGATAATTGCCAGTACAAAAATCATTAGATTTAGAAGCTATGAACTTTAAAGAAATTATCAAAATGTTTATTTTAAACATTAAAACTTTAATACAATTAGCTGAGAACATGCTTTCTGCATATTCATTCTTTTATTTTTGCTTCTAAATGATGAAGCAAAACAAAGTGCAAATTTTTAAGTTGTGCATCAGTAATTTCAATATTCTTTAAAAAAAAAAAAAAAAAAATGTTATGCATTTATTTTCCTAAAATAATTATCAATGGTGATTTTTCCCAAGATCTCCATTTCTTCTTAATAAGCGCTCTTTGAATTGTAAATATATTGCCAGAATATATAACTAGCAGGATAATTTACATTTCCCCCCTTGCTTTTCAATTCAAAGAAAAGAGTTCTAAAATCTGCCATTTTTCAGAAAATTAATTCTGTCTAAAAGAATCAAGTGTTTGTATATATAGATTTTTTATGATTTCAAGGGTCTTTTTTCTTCTTTTAAAAAACTAGGATGAATACACTAGTGATTGACCTTACTGTCAATTCTTGGTGCATTTATTATTTTATTATAAAAATTTAAAATGTATCCTTGTTGGTTAACAGTATTTGTTTATTTACAGAAACTTTTAGTGTATTTTTGGTTACAATCAAATTTCATAAATATATTTATTGCATTGTAGCTACTTTTTCTTTATTTTTGAAGTTGTTGTTCAGTAATCTTTAATGTATAAGATATTTTTTTTTTCTCTTTAAATGAGCTGCACTTATTTTGTTTATCCTATATATAATTGATATTTTATTCCTAATAATGATTTAATTTTTTTTAAATATTTAAATATATACTTTCTTTCTAGTTAAAAGTTCGATGCACTTATCGAACCTTGTTGAAGAAACTTCTTTGAATTCATATGATGATTTTGAAAATGAATCATTAGATTTTATTGAACAGCACATGCTTGAATCTGCTGAAAATAATTCTTTAACTTGCAAACTCTGTGGAAAAATATTTTCAAGGAGATTTACATTACGCCGGCATCTTAGATGTCATACAGATCAAAAGCCTTATTCATGTTCGTACTGTGGGAAAAAATTCACTCGTAAAGATTCCTGTCTTTACCATACATCTGTGCATTGTGCTTGAGGAATTAATTTTTTAAATGATAGTGAAACATTATACTAACTTGTAATTGATGAGATTATTAAAAGTGATGCAGTATTACTTTCTGTACTTTTTATAGTTTAAAAATATATAATACTGAAACTTATTATATTGGGCTATTTTAAAAATATCTTTAGTTATTAATTAAATATATATATGTTATTTTTTATTTTTAACAAACTATTTAGTAGTATACTTTGTAATGGTTGATATTATAATTATGTATTTTTTAAAACAAGGTATGTATAAGATTGTGTTATAAAGACCCATTCTTGTAATTTTATTTTATTTTACTCAGGGGCATGCACAGAAATTGTAAGGCCTGTACAGGCTGTACTTATGGAAACCTTTCGTACCTTTTATATAGATTTCATATGAAACCAACACATGATAGAGCCCCCTTCAGCTTAAGACCTAGCATGTTTGTCCTCCTTGCACATCACTATTTGTTGTTGAACAAAAAATATTTTCTGCAGTAATTCAATAATATTAAAACATTTCCTGTTTTCTGCTTTCCTTTAAAGGACTCAGTATCGCTATAGGGAATTTTTATATTGTCTTTTTTAAATTTTATGTTTGTTGTTAATAAATGAATACTAAAAATAAGACTAATAATTTAACATTTATTTATTTATTTATTAATATTTCATAAAAAGTTTTAAAACATAAATTTTTAATAAAGTAAAACCTGTTAAGATAGAATTTGAAGAAACTAGAAAAAAATTCCATTTTAGATGAGTTTGTCTTAAGGCGGTATTAAAAAAAAATATTTTTCCACGCTCAACAACTCAAAATTTTGAGACACATTTTCAGACTCATTTTTAAAAGTAACAACAGGAAACTTGGCGGCGGGATTTATAAAAACATTTATAATGGCCCCATGTTTTTATTTTTCGTTCAGTTAATTAGAAATTGATTTACAGACAATTATTGTCACAGTACGATTTTTTTTTTTGTTGTTTCCAGCGCTATCGCTTCGGGAAATTCGGTTCAAAATGTCTACTTTGATAGCATTTTTTTATATATATTCTGCCTTTATCAAAAAATCGAGACAATACGGACATTATAAAGTTTTTGAATAAGAGAACCTGCCAATTGGATGCATTTTAGAGCAAAAATGAATTTACAAATGCGCCTCAAAATAAGCAGTTTGGATTTGAATACACCCTTAACAGCTATTGTGTAGCATTTTTTATGCTAATTCCAGGGCCTGACAAATGCAGTCGCCACTGACAACCAAGTTTTTAGGTAGATTTAGTAAGAAATACTACTTATTACTCTCCCCTATGTTGGAATTTCTGAAAAATTTTTGCAGATCTATGCCAATCATGACTTCTAGAACCCAAAACCACCCCCAGTTCAAAACACATATATCACTTTTTTATGGACACAATAACTTCCACAATTCTGCATAAATCTCTTCCAAACTGATAAATAAAATCAAGGGCATAACATTTAGCAAAGCTTTATCATTTTGAACATATTAAAATTTTTAAAAACATAAACCGAGATAATTGTGTTTAAAATTGTCATTCAGCTGGCTGAATTCAGTGTTCTTGAAACATTGGTAAATTGTATCTTTAGAAACTGTTTATTGTTGACTTTTGTAACTTCTTTCCTCAAGGATTTTCCTCTATTGATATTGATAAGAAATTTTGTTTTGTTTTTTACCACTATACTTTCACATTCATATACATGTGTGGTTTAAAATTATGCTTGTTGTTTGCTGATTTTCTTGCCAACTTTAGTAACTAAATAAGGCACCAAAAACTCATGTTAAATATATTTTTGCTTCGCTGTTCTGTGTAATCCGACTTATGATGCCGTGAAATGATTAGTTTGATGTTAAATAACAATGTATAGTATATAAGATCAAAATAGTATAAAATTATAACATTTAAATGTACTTTTGTCATAGTTGTGTTATGTGAACTTTTCTAACTTGCTGTGTAGTTTAATAAGTCTGTCTGTAGCTAAAAGTAATCATTTACCTATATTACATGTAGAATTCATCAAAATCATTTTATGTATAATGATCTATCTGTAAGATTTTTTTTTTGGTAATCTTGTGGGTAATCTGAAACTATTGCTTAAGCATTTGATACAAGAGGAATAGTTTAATCAGTTGTCATGGGAGTAGTTCTTATTTTATTTCCTGCTTTATAGTTTTTATCTATACAATTTTTTTCAAGCTTTTTTCTTTTTATACAATGGGATACATTGCAGACTTGCCAAGTCTCCCGATTTAGGCGTTAGGCTCCCTATTTCCTGCATTTCTCCAAATTTCTCCCGATTTTCTACTATATCTGAATATTTTGTCATTTTCGCTTCCCATTATTACATAAAGCGAACCAGCCAACCAACTCATCATAGGGAAGAATGCTTGAAACACATTTCTAAAAAAGTGACACACTTCGTAAAAAAAAACGTGAATTTCGTCAAACGTTCGCAGTAAAAAACACAAGTTTTGTCAAAGGATCGTGGTAAACAAAAAAAAAAAAACACGAATTTTGTCAAATAATCGCGTTAAAAAAACACGCAAATATCTTCAAAGGATCACAGTAAAAAGAACACAAATTTCTTCAAAATATCGCTGTAAAAAACACGAATGTCGTAAAAGGATCGCTGTAAAAAAAACGCAAATTTCATAAAAGGATTGCGGTTTTAAAAAATACAAATTTCGTAAAAGGATTGCAGTAAAAAATAAACGCGAATTTCGTCAAACAATCAAGGTAAAAAAACATTAATTTCGCCAAAGGATTACTGTAAAAAAAATGCCAATTTCGTCAAATGATCGCTGGAAAAAATTAATTTTGTCAAACGACTGGGGTAAAAATCATGAATATTGTGAAAATTTATTGCAGTGGGCTGAAAGATTGAAACCAGGTTCCTTTTACAACTGTCAAATGATCAACACAAAATGAGAAGAAACGTTAAAAATCATATAAAATTTAAAGATGATAAAATTTACTATTTTGAGCTGAAGAGTGAAATTGGATTCTGTTAAAATCATATGTATGCACAATGGTAAATTAAAGTCTATTAAGAAAACATATTTACTTTTAATTTATAGCTGCTACAAATCATAATTTTCCAGCTACAAAACTGTAACTAACACGCTATAAAACTGTAATTTACCCACTACAAAACTGTAATTTACTGCGCCAAAACTGATATTTGACATGCTCCAAGCAAAAATAGTATTACAAAAATAGATTTTTGATTTTCCACCCCTGTAAAACTAGAAATAAGTTCAGATCTAACAGAGTGATACTTTTGAAAAAGTACTGATTGCATAATTAAGCCTTCAAAGATATTGTCATGAACAGAATTTTGAAAGTTCTTTTCTAAAAAAAATGCTAAATCTTCCACAACTATTAGTAATTTCTCATAATTGAAAAAAAAAAAAAAAAATCCAGTGACTAATCTTGGTGTATTAAATATGCAAATAGTATAGAAATGTTTTTCTTTTTCTTCCCTCAAATACTAATTAGGCCGCTGCTAAAAGTTTTGAAGGGAGGGGTAGGGGGGCAAAATGACGAAAAAAAGTCTCCTGATTTTTTAATTTTGGAGGGTTGGCAAGTCTAAAGTTGCGATACATATATGTTTTGGTTGTATTCTATGCAATGATCAATTACATTATGTCTCAAATTTCCTATTATATTAGAAGTGCTAAGCTAATTCGCCCCGTATTTTGAAATTCTCAATTTATAATTGCATTATACCAGGCATGAAATAGTTCTCCCAAAAAGTGAAATAAGTGTTTTTTGTTGTTGTTGTTTTAATTTATTTATTTAGCACTTTGAAAGGGAAAGGATGTTTGCATAAGGGTTTATTTATTTATTTATTTATATTTTATACTTTAAAAAGGAAAGGACATTTGCATAAAGATTCTTCTTTTTAATAGAATATTTTGTCCTATTTATACAACACTTTTAGATCACTTTGATAACAATATATCCAGCGGAGGGAAGTAGTCTTAAATAACCAAACTATACAGAATAATATTTGTTTTGAATAATTAACCACAGTACTTCACATAGATTCTTCAGATGGATTTGAATTTACACTTTTAGCAAACTTTTCTCTATCTTCTTATTGACACTTTCCAACCTAATTGAAAAGTGTTTGACTTTGGTTTGTCTGTCGTATGGCCGTCTGTCCGTGCTCTAACTCACGTAAATATGCTCGGATTGCCTTGAAATTTTTTTATGTTATTGTCGTTATCTATAGCATGTTCCCTATATAAACGGAAGTGTGTAGCACTTATAGTTTTTTACAGGGACACTCAAAAGAATTCCGTTACATTATGGTCTATGGGGGAAAAATCATTTGCGGTTTATTTTTTTAATGATGTTACACAATTTCAAACACATTGTAATTGATATATATCACTAAGGTGCATTACAAGAAGCTTAATATGGAATAGGGTGTACATAGCACTTATAGTTACTTTAGAGCAGTGTTTCCCAACCTTATTTTGGCCATGGCCCCCCAAATCAGCTCTAAAACCTTGATGCCCCCCCCCCCCCTCCGTCTGCCTGTGACAAATAATTCTTATTATATAAAAGGTGAACTCTTATTCCCACTAAAGAAGTCTTAAACTGCTTTAATAGGGTCTAAATAAAGAACAGTACATTCCCGAAAGAAAAAAAAAAAAGAAAGTATTTATAGAAATTGGTAATAATAATAATAGTAATAATATGCAGCGATGCAAAAAATCGAATTTATTTTTTAATACTTAATAGAAAATTGAGATACGTAAATAAAATTTTCAATTGAAGCTTTTTCTATGATGCTTTTACAAATTAAATTACTGGCAGTAAAGGGACCTAATAAATTAAAAATAAACTCAAGATAAAGATAATAAAATTAATGAGGTCCTTGTTCTTCATGATGGCAGCAAAGAGCTTTTATATCAGGCTCTAATTTAGTCAATTTTAATCTCAAGTCCCGTCGTTTAGTTATGTCCAGTCGATTTCCTTTCTTCAGCGGCAAATCATTTACTGCACTAAAACCACATTCAACTGGGTATGATGATGGGGATGATAACAATATTTTTCTTGCAAATTTTCTTTCATTTGAATATTTAGATTCTGTCTCAGCACAAAGCCATGCCGTCACTTCTTTTATACTGAATAAGGTTTTAACTGAATCATCGTTTTGAATTTCAGCGAGTTTTTCTGAGTATTGTATTGAATCAGCAGAGGATAAGTCCACTAACATTAGCTGCATGACCACGGGAAATCCATTTTCTTTAAATCAGAAAATCTATCGTTCAAATCATAGATGATTTGGAAATCATAGGTGATTTGGAAATTTCCAAATCATCCACAATGACAGTTATAGCGGCATTGATCATCTCTCATTTCTTTTTAACCAGCAAAATAGGTCAAACTTTCTCTCAGAAATATGTTTCTGTCATACCTCAGTGAATGTAATAAAGCCAAATACTTTTGCTTTGCATCAACAAGTGCATCACAAGTGCACAAGTTTGCATCATCATTTTTTCCTTGAAACTGTTTATTCAAGGTATTCACTTTTTCAAAGATATCTTCTAAATAACTAACAAGTGCATTTCCATCAATCGTTTGTAGGTGCTTCGTGTCAGACTTCTCACTTCAAAATTAACCAAGAACATTAAACAACTCTATGAATCTTTTTAAGCATTTCCCCTTTGAAAGCCATCTCACATCAGTGTGAAGAAAAAGACGAAACGTGGTCTGCGTTTTTGCCTTCACAAAACTGCGTGAATAGACGCTCACATTTGGCGTTGTATATTATAGAGTTGATACATCGTATAACAGATTTCAATATGTCATTATGAATAGGTGAAATGTTTTTTATACTAAACTCTCTCTATGGATGACGCAATGCACAAGAAGCATTTTTGAATTCTCATCTTTCATTAGTTTTAATTATCCAGTTCTTTTGCTGATCAGAACTGGAGCACCATCTGCATCGCAATATGTTATATTTGTCATTAGTATACTATTTATATCATAAGTAATTTTTCAATGTATCAAAAATATCAGAGGCAGTAGAGGTGCTCTCTAATAATTTACAGAAAAACAATTCTTCAATAAATTCACCTTTATCAATATACCTTACATATGTAAGCAATACGGCTTTACCGTCTCTTAGAGTTTATTCGACCATTTGTATGGAGAAATTTCAGCTGTTCAACAAGTTCTATTTCAATGTCCTCACTCATTTTATCTATTCTTCGACTAACAGTATTGTTACTAAGTGGCATGGATTTCACATCTTTGCCCGGGACTGTTTTAAGGAATATTGATATTAATGGTTTAATCAAATCCTCACTTATAGTGCGGTTTTTTTCAGATTTAGCAATGAGTAAAGATATTTCATAACTAGCCTCGAGTACAATTTTCTGTAGCAGTTTGTACAGTGAATAGAGACTTAACCGTAGATTGTTTTTCAAATTTCTCCTTTAAAGTTTTAAAATAACTTAAATTTGAATTTATATACTCACTATGTTTCGCTTTCATATGCGCTTCAAGATGACCTCGTTTCATAGATTCGTTGCTTATGCATTGTTTGAATAAAAGGCAGAAAGAGGATCGCTCGTCCTCTTAAAACTAAATTTAAAACCAAAAAACTTAAAACCAAAAACTTAAACCTTTTTTCCAGATTTATCGCAAAAATACCAATTACATTTTCTAATTATTTTTTATACTATATGATCAATAATAATTTGATATGTATACAGTGAAGTAAGCTAAAGTTTACTAGAGCATATGAAAATATCAGCAACGATTAAATAAATGTATAAAAAGAGCATAAATTCAGTTGTTGCATGACAAAAAATACAAAGATTAGAAACAGAAAGCTCTATCGTATAATTTGGCACAGAGGGATATCAAAGAAAACTATAGAAACAGTTTTGAAAAACAATAAGTGAATATACAGTACAAAATAGTTTGCATATACATAGAACAAATTTTTCACGCACATATTTATGCATAAAAATTTAAAAAAAGGAATAGAATGAAATAATTTATTTAATTCCTGGGCCTATTTAAGGTTTTTACAAACTTATACCATTTAAAAAGAAAAAAATCCTTATTTAATTGTAGCATTTGCGATTCAATAATAGAAGCATTTCCTTTTATAAATAGTGGTGGGAGGTGGAAGTTAACCTATGTGTTAATTGAGCCTTATATATTCCACATAGTACTTCTTTCAAAACAAACAAGAAAAATAGTTGCATTAACTGAACCTGATTATTTCAAAACATCACAATTTCCATCCATCACTCAGAACTTTTTTTATTTTAATAAGCAGTATAAAGAATAAATTATGAATTATAAGAAGAGAATTGGTAAGTATTAAAGCTTATTTTAAAACTGCAAACTCAAAATTGCATATGGAATAAGACATTTTGGCTATGATGTCATACACTCACGCACAGTTTTTCTTTTTTTTAATCGGTTATAAAAATAAAAAGTTGCCAAATTTAGGGGATTATTTCCTTTAATGGCAACCTAGCTATTGTATTAAGTTATTGGTTTGGCACGAGCTTGAAAATCGCGCCAACCAAAAAGTCGCCAAACATCGGTGCGTGAGTGTAACACATCTGTTACGACATTTTGACGGCAGTGCAATAAATTTAAGTTTTAAAATTTTTGAAATTAGAGAATGGAAAATTATTAATTGCAATATCTTTAAGAATATTTTTAAGAACTGAAATTCTTATTGAAATATTGTAATTTCCAATATAGTCATTGCTAAGTAAAACCACTACCTCCGTAATATAATGGAGCTAGAGATTAAACACGTTAAAATAAAAATATTTATGACATCATACCAAAAAAAAATACTGAAATAATTAACGGATAATAAAATGTTATTTTACAGTTTTCAAACTTATTTTAAAAACTGCTGTATTACTATTAGGCGACTGGCGCAGAATGAGGAGCCAACCCTCTGAATTGGGATATTTGTAATTCTTTCCCAGAACTAATATATATATATATATTTCCCCCCTGACTATAGCCAGAATCAGATATTCGCTCTTGGATCCTAAATTAAAGATCTCTAAAAAATGCGTTTATTCTCATGTCATGTCGTCAATGCGTCATGTATCTGACGGTAGCGCTTTGACTTTTGTGTTTTCCCAAGTATCAAATTAAAACAATTAAAATATAAAAAAAATGTTTTAAATCAGAAAAATTATTTTCCAAAATGTTTTTTAAATTTTTCTTTTTCTTTTGATTATTTAAAAAAAGTTTTATTCAAACTGTTTTAAAATTTAAAGAGCGGACGTCTGAATTTCGCCAAATTCTCAAATTGCCCCCCTAAAAAGTCAAATTGCCTCCCTGTGGGGCGTACGCCCCCCGTTGGGAACCACTGCTTTAGAGGGACAGTCAAAAGAATTCCGTTACATTATGTCTATGGAGAAAAATCGTTTGCAGTTTAATTAAATAATGTTTCACTATTTTAAATGCATTGAAATTTATATATATCACTAAGGTGCATTACAAGAGGCTTACTACAGAATATTGTGTGTATAGCAGTCATCGTTCATTTACAGGGACACACAAAAGAATTCTCAACTGTCTGTCAACAATAGTTCCTGGAAGTGCGTTTTGAGTTGCTGAATGCGATTTTAAATTTAACTCACTTTTTGTCTATTACTTGGTGTGTATAAATTCATGTGTAGATCATATACAGGGATGCACAAAAGTTTGCAAACACATTTCCGTTTATTGACAGAAACTCCAGAAGGAGAATTTTAAACTGTGCTATGCGTTTCCTAACTGAACTAAAATTTAGCATCCTATGTAGTATATATACAAATCTATAGATAATATACAGGGCTGAATAAAAGTATTTGGATATTTTTCCGAATATCGTATATGTTGGAAATTCCTGAAATTATGTTTTTAAATATGTTATGCATTTTTCAAATTGTTTACTTGGATGTTATCTTTCAGCTTATTAAACGGTATGATTTGTAAAATTATTTTGTAAGCGTTGGAAAGTGTTACATAATCTATGCTTGACGCATGATTTTTCATTCTTGTTTCTATTTGATGAACCTATTTACTTATTGTTAGCTTACATTTATTACTACAGTATATTCTAAGTTATAAAAAGAAAATAACAATCATGTATTATATATCATTTTATTTCTGTTAAAATGAGTGAGTCTAAATTTTAAATTGTTGCCATTGTAGATGGAAGCTTTTATTTTTTTTCCCCCGCCTCTGTTTCCCACATTCATGCCTGATAGAAGTAAATAATTCAGGTTCATTTGGAAAAATTTTATGTGTGTTTTAATTTAATTTTTTTATTCTTTTTGTAATTGCTTTCTATATTTTTATTTTAATAGTATACATGTATATCTTGGAAGGTATATTTCTTATTTGTGGTTTTTGATTACTTTTATCAATAATATTTCCTGCAGAGATGTGTATGTGATTGATCCCAATTATGGATATGAGAATATTGTGTATAATTTTCATTTTTAAGTAGCAACTTTTTTGCTTAATGCAGCTTAAAATTATAATTAAGCTTCAATGTTGTATTGACTTTACTTATAAAAATAAAAACTCTTAAAACAGCTTTGCATTTTTCATTTTATAATAAAATGTGCTTTTTTATTTTAGTTTTAATGCTACCAAATTTTTGATTCCAGATTTTTTTTTTGTTAATTATAAGCTGTAAACAACAAATTAAATGTTACATAAGTTTAGGCTGGTGATGTTTTCTAAGCATTCTTTGAATAATGTTTATAAATAAGGTAGCAGAAAATTTAATTCTCATTTTATATTTAGAAGGCTTGAAGTTATGATTATGTGTTGATTATATGAATATTATGATTATAAAATCAAAAAATATTGTATAAATCAAATTTTAAAAAATACTGTTTTCTAAATCCTTTTGTGCAACTGTTTCGTGATGTTATTTTATTTTCAAATAATCCATTTCATTGTTTTTTAATAATTTAAGGTAATGGAATATAAATATTTAATACTATATTTAATATCAACATCAATAAGAATAAATTAAAAATTAAAGCATACAAAATTTTAGTTAAAAAAAATATATAAACTCATAATTGAATGAATTAGTCACTACCTGTACCAAAGAAATGTGTTTAGAAAAATATATTAAATTCTTGCATAGATTTTTATGTTTATGTAGGATCAAAGCAATAATAAAAAAATATATATAACATCTCTGTATAATCTTATTATCAGCATTAGCAAAGAAAAAAAAAACTGGTACTTTTGAAGATAATATTGAAAATAAAGATATTGTAATCTGCATTTCATACATACTTTTTTTTTTCTATGCGTAAGATGCATATCTGAAATGTCTCTTGTTTTTAAAGTGAGATATTCTTATCTGAAACAATTTTTTTCCCTTTTTCTTGAGTATTTAAAAAGTACATATAACATTTCATAAATTTTAAAAACTATACCAAAATTTTTACCAAAATTACAAAAAAAAAAAATTCTTGAAATACATATCTGCTGTTATAGTACATGTATAATCAGATTTAAATTTATTTTTCAAAAAGTAACATCAATTAACAATGACCATAGTGTATAAAAATAGCAAATAAAACCTTTGTGCAAGAATATTAAAAGGCAGAAAACCAGCACAAAAAAATGCACAAATAATACACAAAACAGCAGCAAATTGCTGTTTCTAATCCACCAGCAAGAGTGCAACAAAGAGCAAAACACAGCGTGCTAGGAAAAGCAAGATTAAGCGGGTATATAAGCCGCTGCCTCTCTGTCGTTTTGCCCAGTCTTGCTTTTTCTAGCACTCTGTGCTTTACTCTTTGTCGCACTGAAGAAGAGTCTCACTTGTGAATTCAAAACAGCTGTTTGCTGCTTTTTTGTGTATCATTTGTGCATTTTTAATGTTGGTTTTCTGCCTTTTAATGACCATAGTAATTATTTTAATGCTTAGAGATTAATGTTAAAAAAATATTTTTCCCTCTTTATTTGCATAAAATATTTTCTGTTCAGAAATGTAACACATGTCCTTTAAAATAGATCTGTTTTACCTCTCTCTCATCAGTGTAACTTTATGTTAAACTTTATGCTAATCCAGAAGAACCTCCCTTATTTTTTGCTGCTCTAAAGTTGGCATGTATGAAGATAGTTTTGGAGATGGCAGTTTCCTTGAGCTAAAGACATCTGGTGAACATAAACCTAGTTGTTCATTATGGAAAACTCTTATACATTAACTTATACTTATTTTCCTAATTGTATTTTGTTTTCTCCTTCAAATTCTGAAATATATTATTTATTTATACTACAGAACTTTCTTTAAATGCATAATTTTAAGTTAACCTTTAGGGCTCGGACAGCATCTGTCCGAGAATGCATGCAAACTTGGATAGATGCTGTCCGAGCCCCTGTGTAAAAGTTAACATACTATAGAAAAATACAGTGCTTTCATGGGAATCAGAAGAAAAAAAGTAACAATTCAAAAACTATAGGTCATGCTTAAGCAGTCATTTTCAAATAATGAGAATAGTTGAACAATTACAATTATCAGCTAGTAATTAAATATATTTATAATATAATTAATCATTCAAATTAATATTAAAAAACTAATATGTTAATTTTAAGACTGTAATTAACAATATTTTAGGTAATTAATAATTTTAAAATATATGTCAATAATAATTAAAAATCTTAGAAATTATTTCTGAATAATTTGTGTATTTTTAACTCTTTCAGGGTCAAAGTACTTCTGTTGCTAAAATGTTGAAATGATTGAATAACATAAAAAATTTACAATCAAACGTATGTGACGTTAAGTAAAATGTTTTCTTCGTGTACTTTATTAAAGCAAAATAACTCTGTTGCAGTTGTGGCTATAAGGGATTAAAATTTAGTGGTAAAAATAATATACCTCTGCCTTTCAAAAGATTAATCAGCTGTATTCATGTTGCATCTCAGATTTCAGAGGGTTTACTGGAACCGATAAAGCCTACTTTAAAATTTGGTACTCTATGCTGATGTCCCCCTTCTCCCCCCCAACCCTTCTTCCCCCCCCCTTTAAATAAAACTAATGTGGACTTAGTTACAGTGTACATGCATAGTTATAGCCCTAATTGTATTGCATTTCATTCCATTAAAAAAAATAAAGCAAGAAACCTCATGTTTGTTTGTAAGATTTTGTTATGTAAAGCTATAGGACATTTATTAGAAATATTATCAATATTGTTTCACTGCATGCAGAGTTGTTTTTCAAAGATGAAAATAGCTCAGGTGATTTACAAAAAAACTTAATTTTGAGTGAGGAGGGCTTGATCACCGTAAGTCCCCTTTCCTATGCACCTGATGGAAATAATGTTGCATAAAAAATAAAAGGGAAAAAGTTATGAATTTCATTTATTATATTTCATTTGAACAAACCTTGGATGGTAAATATTTTCTGATATTAAAATTTAAAAAGCATGTTAGTACAGCTAATTATTTTTTTACACGATATATTCTCGTAAATGTGTGAAAAAAACACATTACAGCCCCCCCCCCCCCCCCCCAAAAAAAAAAAAAAAAAAAAATTAAAAAGCAGCCAATTCAGGTTTCCTTATGGTCATATTTATGTTATGCATGCTGAATTCAAGTATTTTTATATCAGAAACATGAATTCCATTGATTTTTGTTGCACAGTGTCATTTTAAAATATATGGTTCAAGATAACAATTTTATTTAGTTAATCGCATTTAGGACTTATTACTATTTTAACAGAATCGTTTTACCATGATGCTGTTAAAACCAGAGAAAATGTGGGGTAAATTTATAAATGTTGAGATACAATCTGGATTTTTTTTTTTTAAAGAAGCCTGTAATTAATTGTTAGGTTTAAAAGAAGTTATACATACTATATTTTTTTTCATATGTACCATGCCCTTGTGTAATATGCACATTTAGATTTTTAATATCTCCTTTCGGAAAAAAATTTAGCTAGAAAAAGTAAAATAAAATAAATTTCAAAGCATCTTTTTCTATTAAAATCTACCAGTTATTATTTAAATACAAAATGGTGGATGAATGATTTCATTACCTGCTGGTATGCTTCAAGTGTAATTGTAAGTATCTCTACCCACATCTTCATGTATCATAAGCATCTAAATTTTTTAAAGTAAACTTTGGAGGGGGAAAAAACATATTTTATTTACAGATTTGAAGATTGGAAAATAAATCTTTATGTAGTTTTTATTTCTTTTTGTTTTGTTTAAACTCATTTTAATTATTGCATTAATTTTCACATGAATTTTCTATTAAAAAAAATTTTTTTAATATTTTTTTTTAGGGAAAAATTTTGTTTACAGATCCAATAATCATTCTTCTGAAAAAATAGCTCCTAGAAATGAAAGAAATCGTTTTGTTTGCTTCATATGTGGAAAAGCTTATACATTAAAGCAGAATTTAAAACGTCATATAGCATGTCATTCTGGAGAAAAACCATTTCCGTGTCAAGTTTGTGGAAAATGTTTCAAGCGAAAAGATACTTGCATGGATCATGTTCGCTCGCATCAATTTAACATATAGTTTCCAAAAACGTGTTCTGAAAGAAATTGTATTTATTTGTATCTGTTGTGTTCTATGTAGTTAATGATACAGTTTTTAAATTGTACTTTTATTGTGTCCTATGTTAATTTTAATGCTATTTTTGTAACCTTTTACTGATTAGATTTATATTCAGGTATATATATTTCCCCCATATTTAATCTCACTCATTACTTTAAAGATATCAATCATTAAAAATGGTGAGAAGAAAAATTTATGTATGATTTGTTATGATTTATTTTCCCATCTGAGGACTCTAAACTTCAACAAATTACAGCAAGTGCATTATTTTTATATCTTATATTCTTTTAATAATATGAATAATTTTAAGTATGTCTACTGATTTTTATAAGTATTGGATTTTTTCCAATTTTATATGTATTTTTGTGCTGTTTTATAAGCTATGCACTGTAAAACATGGCAAAAAAAAGACCTTATTTATGATTTTCTCTTTAATAACTGAAACATAATTTCTATTTTAAAAAATTGAGCAATCGTTCTTTTATAACTGCTGCTTTGTTCAAGTCAATATAAATAAAATGTAATTTATGATTTTTTAATATTATTATTATTATTATTATTATTATTATTTTTATTTGATGTTTCCAATTGGGAAGATTAGTACAGTTATTATGACTGTCATATTCATTCTTACTAAAATGTTTCTTCAAACTATTTTCTGATTTTAATTATTTCTTGTTCCTTTTAACACAAAAATTATCTTGCAAGATTTCTTTCTTTAAACTGTTATTTTTCTGATTTATTGTTATTTGTGTAAATATCCAGTGATTCACATAGTTTATTTATTTATTTATATTTTTTTTGGAGGGGGGGGGGGGGATTTATACATTAAATAAGCCAATGCCAATATACAATTTTTTGGGGACATACAGATACACTATATTGCCAAAGGTGACCGGTCATTTGCGATTTTAGACATTTTGTTAACTATCTAGAAAAATACATGAGGAATTAACCTGAAAGTGCAGGTGTGTAAACACTATAGTATAGGTTATATATTTCCGCGAAGATTTTTTCACAAAATCCCATAGGGGACTGTCAACAAATTGAAAAAGAAAGAATATCTTTTGGATAACCCTGTAAAAACTAATGTAGCAAAGGCGTTCAAACTAGAGATTATTAATAAGTGGTTTATTGTAATGTACTGTGTTCATTTTTATGAGGATAGCATGTATACTCGTAGAGAAATTAAGGTTTTTATACAAACAGTCCCAAATTTTGCCTAGTTTTTTTATTATAATTTGCAGAGTTCTTAATATAAAAAAAAGTTCTTTTCAGAAAATATAACAAACAACATTGTACATAATACTCTGCAATCAAAATTAAAAAATAATAAAAATTGTATGAAAAATGAGCCGGTTTACTAAAAAATGTTTCACTGCGCATGCACGAATGCAATCAAAATATAATATGCATAGTATATTAGCTAAGTATATAGAGCAACTTTTGTGAAAATCTCAAAATCATAGCTTGAAAATTATCATCGATAGAATAAGCTTAAAGCCGTTGTTCCCAAAAAGATGAGGTGTGTTGTATCAAATATCGGTTGATTAGTGCCAAGATAGCGTACACAATATTGCACGTACTACAGTCGAACCTTGTTAACACGAAATTGAAGGGACTGCGAATTTTTTTCGTGTTAACCGTCGCAATAGTGGCGCCATCTATGTTAGATATAAAAACTAAATTAATTAACATACAAATATATGCCTGTTCTTAAAATCATAAATTAATAAGAAATAGAAAATTTAATTAAAAATTAAAACAAATTTATCATAATTTTGGGCAGTAATAAATTAATTTACTTGCTAACCATTTTTTTAAAAAGTCCATTATTGAGTCAATCAGTTTTTGTTGAGTACTTTTTTTAGGAACTTGTGGAATTTATCTAATTTGTCCAAAGCACGGGAAGCATCCTCTTGTTTCATAACGAAACGTTGTACAGTTTTCAATGCTACAGTAGATTCATTTAATGACTTTTCCGTTCTGTGTCGATTCCTTAATGCTCTTCTTACACTTGTGTCTGATGTGTCATGTTTTTTCAGCTAACTCAGCATTTATTTCTTCGTCTGGCATCACACCCGAAGTCAGCATATCTTCATTTATGCAAATGTACTCGGAAAAACAAGAATTTTTCGATTGTAGATAATTCTATGACGCTTTTTGAATCTTATCGGTCATCCGTTAGAACATGCGAAATATCTCTCACCGAGAGTACCAGCAAAAGCCTGTGCTTTCTCTTGCAAAACTGCACCAGTTAAAACAATGTTCTAGCTTCTTGCCTCTTTTATTCACAGCAAGAGAGCAATTTCAATTTCTTTATTCTTTCCTGTATACATTTGATTTCTTACTGGCTCAAATTGACTCACATCATAAGCCGCTTCAATCTTTTCACGATTCTTTAAAATCATAGAGAGTGTGCTGTTGGGTATCCCATACATTGCTGCAATTTCTGATTCTTTTAGCACTTTATCGCTGACTTCGTTTAAAATGTTTTGCTTGATTTCTAAAGATGAGCTTGTTGCTTTAGATTTTTATTTCACAGAATTCTTCAGTACAACTGCGAACAGAGTTTCAATTACGTAAGTCAGGTGTAAAGTCAGGATTGTCACTTCTGTCACCTGAAAATAGAGGACTTCAGAAATCTGGTTTACGGTTTATGTCACTTCCAATACAGTCAAACAAGTAATGGAACAATCACTTTCAAAAAAGAAATTCCTTCACTCAAACTTTCATTGTGACCGATGATCTATAGCTGATATGGTTAGTGTGGGAAAACTTTCGCATATCAGAAGACAAAGAAAAGCATGGATTAGTCAGGAATTCGATAGTACACTATTTTCTGAAACCCTTTTCCACTTTAGGTTTTTTTTCAAACCATTAGAAAAATTCCATTTTTAAAAAGAAGATGTGGCATATAAGTTTGTAAAATTGAAACCTTTGCATAAGGAATCGTGTTTGGCCTTTGGAACCAAAAGAAAAAAAAATTCGCGTTAAGCGGGATTTACCGCAATTTCATTTCGTGTTAAACGAATTAACATTGATTTTCAGACTGATCTGACGGGACCTCAGTATTATTTCGTGTTAAGTGAAATTTCGCGTTAAGCGAGTTCGTGTTAACGAGGTTCGACTGTACTACATTTGGATACAACCTGTCATATTTTTGCTTCCTTTTGGGAACAACGGATTTCGAGCTTATTCTATCGACGATAATTTTCAGAATTTTCAAGCTATGATTTTGAGACTTTCACAAAAGTTGCTCTGTATACTTAGCTAATACATTATGCATATTATATTTTGATTGCATTCGCGCATGTGCAGTGAAACATTTTTTAGTAAACCTGCTCATTTTTCATCCAATTTTTATTATTTTTTAATTCTGATTGCAGAGTATTATGTACAAAGTTGTTTGTCATATTTTCTGAAAAGAACTTTTTTTTTATATTAAGAACTCTGCAAATTATAAGTAAAAGACTAGCCGAAATTTGGGACTGTTTTTATAAAAACTTTAATTTCTCTCTGAGTATACATGCTATCCTCATAAAAATGAACACAGTATATTACAATAAGCCACTTATTAGTAATCTTGAGTTTGAACCCCTTTGCTACATTAGTTTTTACAGGGTTATCCAAAAGATATTTGTTCTTTTTCAATTTGTTGACAGTCCCCTATGGGGTTTCGTGAAAAAATCTTCGCGGAAATATATAACCTATACTATACTGTTTACACACCTGCAGTCTCAGGTTAATTCCTCATGTATTTTTCTTGATAGTTAACAAAACGTCTAAAATCGCAAGTGACCAGTCACCTTTGGCAATATAGTGTATATGCCAATATTACGATTAAAAATCGATATGCAGTGCTTCATGATTGATCCACATATTTCCTAAAAATAAAATTTCTGTGAATAGTTTCTCAATTTACATCAGTACCATAGCAATTAAAATATTATCTGAGGTGCTCAAGCAGTCATTTTCTAATAAATTGAACAATTATAATTATCAATTAATAAAACATTTATAAGGATAATTACTTATAAACTACGTTAACACAAAATCAATATTTTAATTATATTAGAAGATTTAAGTTATGTAATTCTGTACAATTACAATAATCAAATTAATGAGGCGTCAGGGGCTAAACAGTCCTGGTATAACAGTGCTTGTGACTGTATTTCGTGTTACGATTTGCAATATTTCAACCTTCTGAAACTAATTGATAATAATAATATGAAAAAATAAAACTGTTGGTTGAGATTTAAATATTAAATAAAATGAGTTCCAAAAAGAAACTTGACCTGTAAATCTAACATTAGGGCTCTTGATCTGTAGCTTACAACTTGAATGAGAAGGGCTTGATCTACATGAGGCCTTCCATTTCTTATGGCCAGGACTACATTGATAAAATTTGTAGTTGTATTAAATATTAGAGGGGATCAACATCTAACAGTAAATCTTGGAATCATTTTTAATATTTCATTGCCTTTTAATACAAGATTTTAACTAACAAAATGGGCTAAACCTCTGAACTTTATCAAAAAATTAAGTTAATCATCTTCTCCCAGAGAACTCCATTTTGTAAATTTTACTTTGCAATGAGACTTAGTGCAACAAAGTAGGATTTCATATAGGTTTATTTTAGTATTTGAATAGGCTTAATAAGAGTATAAGAGAAAATAATCTTCAGGTAAAGTTAATGCTTTCTGAGGAAAGTTATTGCTCAGAAAAGAATACATTTAGAAATACAGTTGGACTATTTGAACTAATGATTTTTATTCGGTGTAACTTTTGAAAAAATTGCAGTCTGTCACACACTTTTTGGTACTAAAATTTATGAATACATCAGAGGAAAATTAAATATAAAATTTTAAAGAATTTGTTATTTTTAAATACGGTGTTCAGTAAAATATATTTTGTGATGGTGTGCTTTGTTTGTGTTGATAAATTGAAAAAGATATATTCTGTTCATACTTTTATTTAAGTGTACCCTGTAAGTATAACTGTGCACTCAAGTGCGTCACAAAAATATAACTATGTATTAAGTATGTTGTGAGATTTAAAAAAAAAGGGGGGATGAAAAACTCTGCTCTAGATTTTGAACAAAGTATAATCCTTCCTGTCTTGCATATGATAAACAATTTTCATAAAAGTACTGTTCAAAATGAAATGAAATTTGAAAAAAGCAAAGGTTGCCATTTTATGAAAAGGAGTTCTGGTTTTGTACTTTCTTCATAGAATGGGTGAATTTATGAAATATTAAAGATAAATTCTTGTTTTCTCTCAAAATTTTATTAAGAAAAAAAAAAAGGTTTAACAGATATTTCTTGAAATGATCATTTCTCTCAGGAGTTTTTTCTCTTTTTTCCATTTTAAACTACAGAAGAAACAAAAATTTGAAATAAAATTTGAGCACCTAGAAGAGAAATAAAAAACATTGTTTGACTGCTTTACTTGTGTTGATTATATGGATGACATCATCTCAATTTAGCTAATACCTATGTTTCCAAATCGCACATGCTTATAGTTACTTTGAGTATCTATAGATCAGTGGTTTTCAATCAATGCAGTGCGACATTCTGGTGTACCTTGAATGGATTTCAAGTGTGCCGCAAAACATCCAATCACTTTATATGATTTTTAACACCATACTTGAACTATGCATTTTACTTTGCAATGAGACTTAGTGCAACAAAGTAGGATTTCATATAGGTTTATTTTAGTATTTGAATAGGCTTAATAAGAGTATAAGAGAAAATAATCTTCAGGTAAAGTTAATGCTTTCTGAGGAAAGTTATTGCTCAGAAAAGAATACATTTAGAAATACAGTTGGACTATTTGAACTAATGATTTTTATTCGGTGTAACTTTTGAAAAAATTGCTGTCCGTCACACACTTTTTGGTACTAAAATTTATGAATACATCAAAGGAAAATAAAATATAAAATTTTAAAGAATTTGTTATTTTTAAATACAGTGTTCAGTAAAATATTATATTTTGTGATGGTGCGCTTTGTTTGTGTTGATAAATTGAAAAAGATATATTCTGTTCATACTTTTATTTAAATGTACCCTGGAAGTATAACTGTGCACTCAAGTGTGTCACAAAAATATAACTATGTATTTAAGTATGTTGTGAAATTAAAAAAAGTGGGGGGGATGAAAAACTCTGCTCTAGATTTTGAACAAAGTATAATCCTTCCTGTCTTGCATATGATAAAAAATTTTCATAAAACTAAATAAAATCAGAAGGCGATTTTTCGTGACTATAGTTTCAAGAGCAGTTAATTCATAACCCATTTCATCAAATAAAACAGAATGTATGTACACCTATGACAATAAACAAGTTTTAAAGATTTATATCATCTTTAAAAGTTATTATATACCATATACTTTCTCCCACAGTTTATTTTGTTGACTTTTATTTGTGAAACTTCGCTTGTATGTTCATTGTAGTTATTACGTTTATCCTTCAATATATAATTAATTTTTAATATGTTTAGTTTTTGTTCTGTCATTTAAACTGTTTGTACTTTTGTTGTGTGTAGTAATTTTAAGTTTTATGCTTTTATGTGTAGTAACTTTATGTTTTTATGATGTGTAGTAATTTAAATTTCTTCTGCTTTAAATTATTCTCTAATAAGATTATTCTCTTTTTTTTTTTTTTCATTTTAGATAACATGCTTGATAATTCATTGATACTTATATAAATGAGGAATTTATGCTACAGAATCCTTTTGTTAGAAATTTTTAGCCAATATCTTCCTAAAAGTATCTCACAAATTCTTTATTGATAGGAAATGATGGCTTTTAAACAGTCTTAAATAAAGTGTTATTATTATTATTATTGTCATTTGCATTGTCTTGTGTTTATTTTTGAATTTAAGATTTTCTTTATGGACAGAGAGAAGGCTTCAGTATGCAATTTTTTAACTTTTATAGAGGGCTGCAGACAGAGGGATAAAGCTGATGCAAATTACTGATGCCCATCATAAAATCCTGTTTTATAAATAAAATTGCAAAAAAAAATAGGTTTGGACTTTTTTTATTTTTTTTTTTTTTTTTTAAGTTTAATTTTTAGTTAAAATAACCAAACAAGTAGAAAATGAAAAAGTATGAATACAGTCATGTGATTGTGCATTTTATTGTTATCACACAGCACTAAGAAAAAATAATCACTAAGAAAAAGCATTTAAAATAAAATTTTACATTGCTAATAAATCATCAGAAGTAATACTACTACAGAGGACCTAAGTCACAAATGGCAGGGCCTCCAGCTTCAGTGGTCCCTGGGGCAGCTGAAAATATGAATGGCAATAGGACTTTGGACTCCCAATGTTAATTGTTTGCTATATTTTATTAATATAGTGATATTTAAAATTTAAGTAAATATTTATCACTTTTTAAACTAGTTAAAGTTTATTTTCAAATGCCATACTTAAGGGACTGCATTTGAATCATTACTGAAGTCTGTGTGCTCTCTCTCTCTCTGCAGCCCTCTTTTAAACTGTTATTAGTATATTAGTATGTAAATTTCTATTTTGTGTGAAAACATAACTTCATATAAATTTTTCATCTTTCTTTCTTTTTTTTTTTCTCTTTTTTTTTTTTTTTTTTTTTTTTTCCCCTAGGTATTTTGGGAAGAATTCACAAAGAGATATTTTTGATTCAAAAAGAACAGGCAAGACAAGCTCAATTTTTAGATAAAGCACTCAAGAAATTAAATTGTGAAACTGGTAAGTTTTTTAAGAATTGTCTAATAAGGTCTCACTTATTAAATTTTATAGTTAAATTTTGGAAAGTCGGTTTACGTAAATTTTATGTCAGGCCCCTTAAAACTTTTCATCTTAAAAATGGGTCCTTCACAAAGTTCTTCCAATCCTCAAAACAAAACTTTGTCAAATTTTATTGTTTTAAAATAAAACAGTTCCAAAATGGCTCAAGTTATTGAAAAAACCATTATCTGGCCATATATTTTTATAAAAGTATGTAAATTTATATACATAAATTTAATGTAGTTATAATTCTATATATGTTCGTAGGTACCCAATTTATTAAAATTGAATCTTAAATATAGTACTAATTTGAAATTTATAAAATTATGATTACAAAATTAGATTTTTCACAAGAATTAAAAAAAAAGTTTGCAATTTCACAAAAACTGGACTCTGTCAGAAAAATCTGGACTAACCCTTGATAAGTTAAAATGAAAGTAAATATTTTTAAATAAATGTGAATATTAATTGTTCTTATTTAATAGTTTGTAGAATACAGATTTTATATGCATAGTTCTATCAAAACTTTTGCTATGCAAACTTTTTGCTTTTTTAAAAAACTTCACAAATACATGCTTGTGTTTAGTTAATCTCATTTCAAAAATAGTGAAAAATATATTTAGATCCCTGCCTATAAGTTTCTACTTGTATATTTTATGAGGGCATTGTGCCCAGTCCATATCCATGTTCTTCCCTTTTAGAAGTTTTTATTCTGTACTTGCTTTGTTCATGTAAAAGGATTGCATTCTCTACTATCTGCATGTATATTCATAAAAAAATTGTACATATATTTTGTGTCCTTCAATTATTGTTAATATACTTTTTGCAGAAAAAAAATTTACTTTATCACATTGTTATGTAGAGAAATATTTAGGGGTAATAAAAAGGGGAAATATTTAAATCGGAAATAGTGTTGAAAGGATAGTTTAGAATATTCATTAATAAATATTTAAATTTAAGAATTCCGGAATAAGAGAGAAAAATGAATTTTGCCAGCGATCATAATAAAGATATTAGTGGAAATACAAAAGGGAAAAAGTGTTGTGTAATAAATAATAAATATCAATAATTCAATCATGGTGAAAGATATCAATAAAAAATATTACTCACCTGAAATAGTATAACTGCTACACTGAAATACATATATAAATAATACACAATCTATGCTTCATTATTATTATTTTTAAGTTTTTCATTATATTTCTTGCAAAATATTATATAAAATTTTATATCTATATTTCAAATATCTGTCTATAACTTATTACAATAAAAATTATCAAATTTCATAAGTAGATATCTTAAACTCAATGGATAATTTTTTATTGTAGTTGATTTTTCAATAATATATTATATATATGATTTCAAATTTTCTATTAAATTATTATTAGGAGTACTATAAAATAAAGTATAATAAATAAATATAATCTGTAAAATATTTGACACAATAAATACACTTTTATCATTTAACTAAGTTTCTTTATTAAACTGTAAATATTATATTAAATTGAGATTTGATCTGTGCAGATTCTCAATATATGTGAATAAATATTTAAAATGATAGTATTATTATATCATTATTCAAATAATGTTATATAACAGGATACTTCTTTGGATCTATTGTACTTATTTCATGTAAATCATTTGAACAATTCATTATGTAAATCGAGGAGTAACAAATTTTTATAACAAGATGTTTGATTCAGTTCTTCCCTGGATAGAATAAGCAATATATCCAATCACAGAAATTGTATTAAGTTCAGACCATTCTTAAAGGATATTTACAATTCCTTTGAGTCACTGAGCAATGGAAATTTCACCACATCAAAACCAATTATCTTATAATCTCTATAAATTTACATTCAACATTACTAGGTTCCGCTGTCAAACATCGTAAATGTTAATAAAAAATTTATTCAAATCAACATTCTGCAGACACCTCTTCAACAGCAAAATCAAAATGAACAGTACGTATTACCGCTGTTACTGATTGAAGATATCTATAGTTGTAATTATGTTATGTCAATAGTGTAGACATTTCATTAATGGCAAAATAAGAGGTTAAAGATCATATTATCGCTGCAGATGTATGAAGACACATATAGATTTAAATAGATGAATCCAAGCCTACTAGAGGAAATAAATTCGCTAATCTTCAAATTTTTTTCTTTAAAACTAGGTGTAAATTCATTTCTTCAAACTCAGGGAAAGTAAGAACATTTGTTAATTCTGATATTCAAATGGAAGCCGATGCTATTGATCATAAAGACATTAACCGTTTTAAATTTTTATTAAAATTTATAATGGTCATTTTAAATAACTTATGCGCATGCACCGGGGACATGTCTATCCCCGGTGGCGACTCACAGCAGAAGAGAGGGAAAAACACCCAAAGGTTTTTGAACAAGCTTAGCTATTAATCTAGATCCACGAACATTCTTCCTTTCAGCCAATCAAAAAATTCATTGTCGATCGCGAGGGTAAAATTCTCATATCATTCTCCATCTTTCAAGTCCAGAAGAAGAACGGAAAACCACGCAAAATATTCTGAAATTGGGAATTGGCAACAAAGTTCAAAGTAGAGATACGTCTTGAAATACGTCACTGTACATTGACTCTGTGAGTGAAATCGCTTTCTGTTTGAAAAGGGAATTCTTTTGCAGAATGAAAAGAAAGAAAAAGTGACTGAAACAATGTTGCGTTTTAAAAGAATATTTTCAGTGAGAAAGGGAATATAAAAATTAATATTTAGAATTTAAATAATATTAGAAAAGTAATTTTAAATTGAGATAGGGAATATGAATATTAATAATTGAGATTGCAATAATATTTAAGAAAGGAATTCTTAAAATGAGAAAATTATAATTTAAGCTTAAAATTAAAATATTAAATGAATTAAATTTAGATTAATTAAAATATAAATTTTAAAATATTTAAATTAAATGAAAGTTTCTGCTATGGCATAACACACATGAATTTGTTACACATTGCTGTGTACTTCTTGCAAATATTAGCTTTTTGGTCATTCTTTTATGCACATGTATTTATTGCTCATTTCATGCTTATATAAGTATGTATATATTTTTTTTCCCTGTATTTTGTCGTAGTATTAGCTTTTTCTCTCTCTATTCCTATTGTATATATAGCCAATGCTAAAATTGGAAGATTGTTTATAATTGTCTATAATGACAAACTTATCCTTGGAGCCTGTGTTTTCTTCCATATAAACACTGCAAAGTAGGATTTGAGATAGTGGCGAGCTGTTCCACGATGCTTTTTGTTTCATCATTTTGTGCTCAATATTCTGCATATGTGCATGCCAATTTCAAGATCATTGAAATTGTATTTGTGGTTCACTTTACAGTGAATATTATTAGATTGTTCTAATTCTTCTGTCTTGTACCTCTTCCAGCAGTTAGAATAATTGATCGATCTTTCTTTAATACAAATTATGCACTTAAGGCTGTTCTCAAATTCAAAGAAGCTTCTTTCTGACACATATCTGAATTCATTTTTGTTCAGAAACACATAAAATTGGCAGGTGTTCTTATTCAGACGCTATGTAATCCAATAGTGTTTTCCATATATATATTTTTTTTTATAAAACAGCAGATCCTTCAGAAAATACTGTCAAAGTGGACATTTTGAACCGAATGCCCGATGCGGCAGCATGAGAAAAGAGAAAAACTTTTCATCACGTGACAAGAATCGCCTATAACTCAATAAGTAATTTATTTATCAAAAACATGGAAAATGCTATTTGATTCTAAATTGTTTCAGTTGTCAGGCTTGTCAATTTCATACCTTTACGTTTAAAAATTAGTCAGAAAATGTGTTATTGAGAAAATGAGTTTTGCGTTATTGAGCAGGGAATTTGAGAACCACCTTAAACAGTGAAACAATCAAAATCAAAAGAGTTGTTATAAATCTTTGGAGATTTCTCTGGCGATTAACCACTAGCATGTGGCTAATATGAAAATACTGTTTATTTTGCTAAATAGTTTTCTTTGTATGAGAAATAATAAAAAATAGAGAGCAACCGTTTTATAATAAGTTGTTGGCATATCACTTAACACACTTCTACAATGTTTTGTTTTTGCTTTTTCGCTAGGAGAGGGTTTATTTGATAAAATAAACAAAAACGTGTTTTTTTTTTTTTTTTTTACAGCTCCTCCTGAATCAAAAGAATCATTTCAAAATGAGTTACACGTGCCATTTAATTCTATGGAAGAAGTAGAAGAATTTGAAATAAAATTACAAGATATTGATGTGCAGAAGCACTTGGTGTGTAAAATCTGTTTTTTATACTTTCCAGCTTATTTGATAAGTATTTTAATTTGTATGTTTCTATCTGTCCATGCACTGTTTCTCATAAAATATGCTTGGATAGTCATGGTCATGGAAATTATGTATGTTATTAAAGTCCACTATAGCATGTTCCCTATTAAAAATAGTGTGTAATAGTGTCCATTTATAATTTTTTACAAGATCATAGAATAAATATTCTCCAATTTTTTATTTGTACATTCCCTTTGAGAAGAGAGATCACCCAATCTGTTATCTATATGTTCCCTAAGAATTATATCAATTCTAGTTCTAAGAAACAAAATTTATACTAATTTTTTCTCATGAAAAAACTTTTAAAATAAAAACTTAAATGATTAAAATTGGAGAAAAGCTAGTATTGTTATTTTACAAATAGGTAAATGATATTGAATTGTACGGAGAGCCCCCAGGGCTTCTAATGAGGCCTAAACAGGTACAAGGCTCTATGAAGCCAGCCTGTTTGTCCAATGGTTGTGCTGGGTGTGGTGTAAATTAATTATTGCTTGAGATGAAGGTGTAGTTATATATTATTAAATAGTAATGAAGTTCTTTATTTTAAATATTGCGTTGTATTCGCTAGACCCCTTAACGTTCTTTTTGGTCAAAGCAGTGGTAAAAAAATAAAAGGAAAAGAAACTTCTTACTTGAATGGTGTCTGCTGTACACAAAATGAAGAGGAGCCTTTTTTTTTAAGAATATAAATCAAATATCTTTATTCATTCTTTTTGGAAGAGAAGAAAGAGGCCTTCACCCGTTGGTCACCTTATTTCAATAATTATGTTGGCTGATAAAGATGATCTTTTCCACTCGAAGAATTGACTTTTAAAATTAAAATGCAGCATCAATCCAAATTTTAAAGATGAGAATTTCAATTAAAACCTTTGCGCGCCATCAAAAAAATAAATTCAGACAGGGGAAACATCATCGTAGAATTTCGCCGGACTCCGCAGACATCGCCGCAGCAGGCAGGCAGGCTTGGCCCGCGATCTTTTGAAACGAAAACTACATTATGGCAGGTTCATCAACAAAACAGATTCTGAGTTAAAATTAACGAAATTTTTAATTTATAGTAAGAAACGGGGACACCAAAAGTATCCGGACGACAAGATTTAAATCTATTAGAGAATTTTAAAAAATAGCTAATATCTTAATTAACAAATCCGAACAATTCATTTAAAAACATTTATTTTAATTTGCACCAGCAATCGGAAAGTAACCACGCCCCCAAAAGATGAGCCTCCTTTTACAGCTACCTAATGCGTACGTCACAAGAGGGAGCGAGATAGCAGCTCGATGACGTCATCACAATACGAGCAGAACGGAGAGGGAGCACATCGGTGAAGAGAGCAAGGAAAACGCCGATTAATGCCCGATGTAAAACACTCGCGTAAAAATAAATACGGAATAGAATCCAAATAATATCGACGTGAAAGGCCGAAAGAAATAAAAATATAACATGATTTAAACATTGTGAGATTTCATATCACAATACCCCCATTTACCGATTAAAATTTTGGCAGAACAAGTGATGTAAAAGGTAAAATGAAATAAAAACCTTTTACAGAAAGGGGATGACAAAATTTTTGCACACCAAACACAGAGAAAAAAAAAATTAAAATGTTAAAGTAAAGCCAAACGTTAAACTGCTGTAATCAAAATTAATAGTGGTGACCAAACTGGAAGGGAGAAGAAAAAGAAAATACATCAAAAGTATACATAGTATATTCAATAGTATACATATAAAAATGCCAAATCTTCTTATTTATGGCAATCTCTTCTAGTATGATCTCATAAAATTCATCATCAAAATACTTAAATGATACTAAAATGAATACTAAACAAAAATCAGAATTAGCATATATAAAATGAGATACATAAAATGAGATACATAAAATGAGATATATAAAATGAGATATATGAAATGAGCTCATTATCAAATATTTAAATTGGTACCATTAAAAATAGAAGTTGCACTTTACAAGCAACAAAGATCAACATACCTTCAGTATTTGATCAACCGCCTAGGACTTACAATTTATTTAATATTTTATAAAATAGAGCATTTATTTTCACTTACTCTAAATAAAAATTGGCCATACTTAAAAATATCTTTAGTACAATTTTCCATAATACCATATTCAATTTGTTTTTTTTTTAATGTTATTTTATTTAGTACTAAATATGTAATTGACTTGAAATAACCAGCTGTACTCTACATGAACAAGTAGCCAAATCGTGCACTAAATGACCACTCACATCTAAAACACAGATAGTTATGGTAGTTGCAACTATATATATATATATAAGAGAGACATGTCTAAATAAATTAGGTGTTTTAATGCTGAAACATATACTCTTACCACTTTTCTCATTACAATTGAAAATATGTGTTGCAAAAGTAATATCAACAAACACCAATATAAATATTTCTCTGAAAATACTGGATTATTTACTCAGTAAGAATTTTCAAAATATATACCATTCATTAAAATACGAGACATCACTTAATACAATTTTAAATATGTATAAAGATAAACTCATAGATAAATCATGGTTTTTATGAATCAGTGGGTATTTGGTTGGGTGGGGATCCCCAGAAAAAAAAATTAACCTTTAGTCTTCATTAAAAAAAAAGACAAGTTAAAAAAAATGACACTTTCATGGGAAGAAAATAAAAACACAGTGCACCTATTGTAATGGCCATAATTATCATCCAGAAATATACATATAAACTGTTATTGAGAATAGAAATTGACTATTGTAAAATACTAGTATGTATAAATTGAATCTACATGACTCACATAAGTGCTAATAATGCTAGCCATAGAAACTATCAGCAGTCGTGCAAATTAAGCAAAATCAAACTATAAATATACATTTGTTATAATTTACAAAAATACACTAACAGCCCTGGTACACAACCATCAGTAAATTATCAGTAAATCAAACAAATGTAAAATAAAACAATCAAATCTACAAAAGAGACAATGGCGATCTCCAAAACCATTGGCAATTGTGTACACCTGATAATAATATTGAAGCTAAGAATATAACTATTGCTGTAAAAAAAAAAAAAAATTATTACAGATGAGGGATGAGTATCGTTCGGCCACTTACAAATAGTAAGATGTGATAGTTATAGTTAATAAATCAGTTTTTAACAAGTAACACACTACATCTCCTTTAAAATATATTATCTGTTAGTAAAAAAAATGTTTGCAGAATAACTTTTGCAGATTTATGGCACACTGGTGGACACGATGGCACTGAAATCACAGCAATTTGGCCACAATCACTTATGATGACAAACCATAATTTTAAAAGAATGAGGACACAATTGGGAATATTTAGCACCGACACAAAGCACTATGACACACTTCTTTTTTTTTTTTTTTTTTTTTTCTTTTTTTTTTGGTAGATAAGCTGAGTGACTTGGGGAACACTAGATTCACCATCACATAAGGCTTAAGACACAATAGGGAAATTTATCGACATAATCAGGAACAGAAGGAAGTCACATAGAAATTTGAGACGACAAAATTGATGTATTCAAAGAGCACTTTTTCTTTAAATTTCTTAGTAAATTTTGAAGATTCACCATGGAACACTTCTATATATTAAAAGGCGCTGTTAAATAGTACTAAGAACTGTGCTTTTCTTTTCTTTTTATATAATCTTGTATATAAATTAACTTGGCACTTAAAATCTTCAAATTTCTTCATTAATAATAATAATTCTTCAGAATTCAATTAATTATTTCTTGTATAAAAATATGAGGCATATGACAAAATAAAATTTAGACTTTGGGTATATTCACAAATGAAAACATAAAGGCACAATACAATATTTGAAATATGGGGAATTTGCCCAATAAAATAAATTGATCTTGAGAATTCCTGTATCAAAATAGCAACTCTTGAAATCACAGGTAAACATAAGAAAATGCATCATACAAAATCACTATTGAAAGTAACTATTTTTTTTTTTATATTTCATAATAAATAAGAATTTTCTTGATTTTGAAAATATAAAGCAAAAATAATAGCAACACTGATTTTTAGGAGTAGATATGTCAACCAATCCATTTCGTAAGGATAATGCACAACTCACCAAAAGAAAAGGCCAACTAACAATACTTCTTAATCAGGTCAAAAAACAGCTATTAATTGAGAAAAATATTTAAGATTATTGTAAATCTTATTTTAGCTTTCAACACAAACATCAAAGATATTGAAGCAAATCCGACATTGTAAAGATAGTATACACATACATGACATGACTCTTCTTCAGTAGTTACTTTAAAGTTGAAAATGAAGCATAAGTTTTAAAGTTATTGTTCTAAAACAGTTATTTAGGCAGGTAAGTGTAGTATAATTATTTTTCACTGTAAAACAAGGAAAATATTAGAGAAGTGGTTAGCACAAATGGATACAACTCATCAGTGAATGGCCAACTTCATCAGGTAAGGAACTGTTGAAAATGAAGCATAGAAATTTATTTCTTTATTTTTTTTATTTTAAGTAATTTTTACGATGCTGGAAGATAGAGCAGCATATAGAGAAACAGTCTTTTATTTATTTATTATTATTGTTTTTATAGATGATGTCAAAGAATTTCTTGAATATAACTGTAACAGGAATGAAGTAGCCCTATGCCTACTTCTTCTCAAGAGTAAAAAAAAAATAATAATGTTGCTTTCATTCCTTTTCTGAGAGCAACATGAGAATACTGGTTGATGAAAACTGTCACAGCCTGCACATATAGTGAAGTGAAAAGGTCTTAATTCCACAATTACAACTTGCCATAGGAATATTTTTAAACAAAATGAAGCAACATGAATTTTTCAAATATAATATTTTGTCAGCTGAGAGTTAGTTCCTTTACAAACAACATGAAACAGTTGTAAAATAAATGTGAAAATATTCTTAAATGCATATATTCTTAATTTGTAGACTTCATCAGACTTTGCACTAAGCCAAACTGTATGATTATTAACATCACAGTTTAGATGGCATAAGAATAAATCTATGAACAAACCATTCGCATTAAAACTATTGTTAAAAAAATGTCTTAATTTGAAATTTGTAGAATTGAAGCATAGAAATCCGCAAGAATGTTATGTAGGATATTTACAATTACTAACTTCTGTAAGAATTTCACCTTCAGAAAGAAAAAATTACCATAATAAATAAGTATGACATAATGAGAATAAAATTTCTCAGCATCAATAATCATAATTTCAAAAATAATGCTTCTTATAAAATTTAATCTTCTAAAATATAATATATATAACTTGTAAATTTATTGCAATAGTGCCATAATTTTTTTATTTTAATTTAAAAACCCAAAGTCATAGCCTCTTAAAATATGAAATATGTTTTTGAGAACAATTTTATTATTTCAAACTCATAAAAATTTTCTTAAAAAGAATATATAATTCATTTCAAAAATATAGATATACCAACTAAAAATTCTTGATAAATATTATATTCTACAATTTATTACAAAAAAAGAATATGTAGAACTATTTAAATGGAATAATAAGTATGCATCATCAAAAATATAATTATTCTTCAAAGGAAATTCATTTCAATTTAAATGATTATTCCAAAAAAAATGGCAAATTTAGCAAAATATATTATTTTTCTTCAAGATGGAAAAGAATAAATTCATTCTAGAATTATGAAATTTAATTCTTCAAGCAAAGTAGCAAAAATCAATTCAAGAAATTTTTGAGAACAAGAACTTCCAATATTAAAAATATTTTCATATGTCGTTACACAAAAATTCTTAAATAAATTATTCCATATATCTTTAAAGAATCCTCTTTAAAATTCATTAAAAGAACAAATCTTGAATTCTATTAAACACATCATAAAAATTTTCAAAAAGTTATTCTGAGAACAAAAAAGTTCTAAAATATTTCGTTTTTCTTTAAATCAATTCAAAATTTCCTTCAAAACCACTGCCCTTTTAGGCACCAATTGTGGTGTAAATTAATTATTGCTTGAGATGAAGGTGTAGTTATATATTATTAAATAGTAATGAAGTTCTTTATTTTAAATATTGCGTTGTATTCGCTAGACCCCTTAACGTTCTTTTTGGTCAAAGCAGTGGTAAAAAAATAAAAGGAAAAGAAACTTCTTACTTGAATGGTGTCTGCTGTACACAAAATGAAGAGGAGCCTTTTTTTTTAAGAATATAAATCAAATATCTTTATTCATTCTTTTTGGAAGAGAAGAAAGAGGCCTTCACCCGTTAGTCACCTTATTTCAATAATTATGTTGGCTGATAAAGATGATCTTTTCCACTCGAAGAATTGACTTTTAAAATTAAAATGTAGCATCAATCCAAATTTTAAAGATGAAAATTTCAATTAAAACCTTTGCACGCCATCAAAAAAATAAATTCAGACAGGGGAAACATCATCGTAGAATTTCGCCGGACTCCGCAGACATCGCCGCAGCAGGCAGGCAGGCTTGGCCCGCGATCTTTCGAAACGAAAACTACATTATGGCAGGTTCATCAACAAAACAGATTCTGATTTAAAATTAACGAAATTTTTAATTTATAGTAAGAAACAGGGACACCAAAAGTATCCGGACGACAAGATTTAAATTATCTATTTCTAATATATATTAATATCTATTACAGAATTTAAAAAAATAGCTAATATCTTAATTAACAAATCCGAACAATTCATTTTAAAACATTTATTTTAATTTGCGCCAGCAATCGGAAAGTAACCACGCCCCCAAAAGATGAGCCTCCTTTTACAGCTACCTAATGTAATGCGTACGTCACAAGAGAGAGCGAGATAGCAGCTCGATGACGTCATCACAATACGAGCAGAACGGAGAGGGAGCACATCCGTGAAGAGAGCAAGGAAAACGCCGATTAATGCCCGATGTAAAACACTCACGTAAAAATAAATACGGAATTGAATCCAAATAATATCGACGTGAAAGGCCGAAAGAAATGAAAATATAACATGATTTAAACATTGTGAGATTTCATATCACACTGGGTCTGCCCAAATCTGTAGATAAAGTTTTTAAAAATTGCAATTAGGTTTCATTATTCACATAGTTTTATGTTCATTATACTATAGCAAGATATTAATATTAGATTACAAACAATCATGCCCTAAGAAAATGCTCAATTATGCATGATATATTTACAACTTATATAAGGATGTTCTCAATTTTTTTCTTTTTGCCCTTCAATCAATAACTTGAACCTTTCAGACACATTCACAGAGTGATTCTTACATGTAAAAGCAAGAAATTTATAGATAATCTCAAGTATTGCAGAGTCAAAAAGTGTTTTTCCTATAAGTATTGTTACACATCCTAAGTTATATAATCTATACTTAACTGAAGATTACCTTTTCCTGACTGCCCTGTCCCTAAATTTGATAAATATGTTAAATTTCAGAACATTTTCTGAAATATTATTTGTTTTATAGAAAAATTCGGCTTCTATTTCTTAGTATCTGAACAAGAATGCCTGCTAATTTTGTGCTCTTATGAATAAAATTGACTTTGTGAATATGCCACAAAGTAACAAGTTTAAATTTGAGTACAGCCATAAAAGATACAACATAAAAATTATTTCACTTTACTACATAGCTTAAGCATGGGGCCTCATATCTTGTTTGTGCTCATGGCCTCCAAATATCATAGCCGGACCCTAGTACTATGATATAATTTGAATAAACTGTTTAAACAAAATGCACTGTAAAAAGTGCAAATTTACTTAAGGAGCTGTTTTCAAATCTAAACCTTCTACTTTCTGGCATATTCAAGGTAATTTTTTTTCATTTGCTTGAAACTTACAGGGGTTGTTATTCAGACATTAAAAATTGAATACTGTTTCTCTGTTTTCTATAAAGAAAAAGTATCTCTCAGAAAATGGTGTCAAAGTTAACATCTTTAGCTGATTTTTGAAGAAAGATCATCTTCGAGGAGTAATTAACTTCAGATGTAATACACTTATTGAAAAATGAAATATGCTATTCATTCAATTCCAAATCGCTTAAATAAAAATCTTTAAGATTTTTTTTTTAATAAAAATGAGCTCATGAATGTGTCAGAAAGATTTGCATTGTGAGAAAGGGAATTTTTTTTTTTCTGAGTATAGATATTATGCTCATGTTGAAAAGTATACCATAATCTGTGCATGAGTAAGAGAATTGTTTTGTTTTTAACTCTACTCATTCAATTACTCTTATAATCTAATTTTTAATAAATAGTTGCATGTAAATTATTTCAAATTGATCAGAATATTTATATTGTTTATTTTTCAGACCAAAGTTTCACTAAAATTCTGATGAAGTTTAGCGTATTTAAATCTCTTGTAATTTTACCTAATATTAAATAACATTTAAAATTTAATTGTTTAATTTACATATCATTTTTTTTTCATTTAGATGCAGAAATTGAGAGGATTTGGCGGAAGTATGTTTCAAGATCATGCACGTCGAATCATGAGGTATTTTTTTACAGATAGCTTAGCGGAAAATTATACTTGGTTGGGAAACAAAGGAAAGAAAAAATTCTCAGGATTAAAGTTATGCAGTATTATTATAGGTCAGTAATTGCTGAAATGCTCTGTTATTAAAGTTCTTAGTTCTTTTTTTTTCTCTCTCTCATGAAAGATAGATCTCTTTTTTTTTTGGTAGAATTTAGCATAAAATTTTACAAATGTTATCATATTTGATAAAATTTCATTAGAATGTTTAATCCACAAGTTTCCTATTGCTTATTTTTTTAAAAGCGCTCATTTCCTTATTTTATTTACTTTTCATCATCAAATTCCTTATTTTTTCTTCCTTTCTAAATTGATCTGCCAATGATTTTTCATTTTGCTTCACAAAAATAGTTTTATTAATGTGTAAATTATGGTTACCTAAATAAGTTTTTAGCAGCATTTTGTGTGTGTGCTACTTTACCTAGTGCTACTATATTGTTTATTAAAATAAGACGTCTTCTGTCTCACGTAAGGAACCTTGTGGATACTACTGCATTTGCTGTTGCATTTGTTAGTTTTTCGATGTGTTTATGAAATGATATTTAAACATTACTACTATGTATAATTTTTATATTTTAAGTAAGAGATGCAGCTTTTAAAAAATACTTGGATCCAACAAGAGATGGTGCAAGGTGGACATGCTAAAAGTAAGAAAACTCTTGCATCTCAGCAGATTTGATGCAAGAGTGCTGGAGGCCTTATCTCCATACCTTTGAAGCTTCATCTCTTTCAGTTGTCCCTGCAGTTTAGAATTACAACATTGGGTTGGGTTGACTCTTAATTCTTTTGCTACGTGTCAAGTTCAGATTGGGTTATGTATTTTTTTTTTCTATGTGTTGAGTTTAGATATACTTTATTTAAAGTCCAAAATATTGTTTTTGATGAAAAATCCATATTTCAATACAAATGAATAGATATGCATTCATTTATCTCTCATTTCAGATTGTGTTCAAGTGTAAGTAATTTGGATTGCAAGTTGCCAAAAATCATTTTTGCAAGTTAACTTGTGCATCAATTAAAATTTTGTATTTTTGCTACAGTTTGGTTTGACTTTAAATGAAATTTACTTATTTTGGTCAGATTATACTCGATCTGTGCAGGACATTACTATAAATGCATCGATGACCAATATAAAAAAATAAATAATAAATCTAATGCAAAATAAATTTCTGTTTCGCGTCTCCTTAGTTACACAAGGGTCAAAACAAACTCAACCTCTATAATTTATTTTCATGGTTCTACATATCTTTGATATTTATTGATAATATGAACTTGATTTTGTCAGTACAGTATGAAATTTTCTACTTTCTTTTTGTATCTGCTTTCAAATTTAAAAAAAAATTATTTTTTATATATTTATCACATTTCATGTAAAAATGTCTTTAAAAGTTAAATTTTTGTATACAATACTTCCTGTATAATTCCTGTATCCATAATGGTTTTTACTCTGAATCTTAATCAATTTTTACAAATTATATGTTCCAGATGCTGTTGAAAAAGAAAATAATGTTTCAAGGGCACAGATTGAAGAAGTCTTAAAGACATGGTTACGCCATGCGAAAGAAAGGAAATGTTATGTGAAAAAGTCTAAAAATGCCAATTAGATAAAAATGTGCACTGAAAATTTAAATGTATTTTATGGTATTGATAGTGTTATTTTGCAGAAATTTATATTTAATATAATTTTTCAAAATTTATCTTAATCAAAAATTGAATTAACTTGTTAAAATTATTACGTTCTAAATCGATGAATATTTTAACATATAATTGTGTTATTATTTAGGAATATGATTGCTATACTGAAGCAGTATAAGTAACTAGGTCTAGCATAAAATATATAAGTATTTTGTAAAGAATTGCTTTCATATGATGCCAGTCATATTTCATGCACTTTAGAAGGATCTTAATTTGTTGTATTGTTCATTAGCCAACATAACACACGTGATATAAGGAAAAGAATTCCTTAAATTAAACTTAGTGAAATAGTCAAAATTAAAATTAAAATTCTAAATAATTTAAATATTCTAGAAATAGAAATTAAATTTAGTTTATTCCCTAAAAAATGTAATCATATTTAGATTCAAGATCATATAGTAGATTACATTTAAAGCATTACATAGGAAAAACAAGACTACTGCTGCTGTATGATAAATAGAGAAATGACTAATTTTTTTTTATTAAATAATACATAATTCATCATCATGAAATGATATATTAAAAATGAAATTACAAGTAAAAAAAACTTGATGATTTAGAAATCTGATCCTTGTTGATCATCAAGGTTCTTTTTAACCCACATAAATAAGCATTTTAAAATATTGTATTTTACTAAATTAAATAAGTCCATTTTTCCTTTAATGTATAAAGAATGATCATGAAATATTACCAAATTCATCTCTCCTGGTAGCCTTCAAAATTCGACAGGAATTCCTTTCTACTTGGCACATCCTTCGTCTTGTCTCCACAAAACCTTGTCCTCACATATCCCCATTCTCGAATCAGTCAATGTCGTATCTTTGGTCTACTACTCCACTCAGCATCAACAGTCGCCAGAAAAGCAAAAGGTCTTAGACTCCAGCACTGCATCTTGTTTTATCCTCATGCCTACTCATTCCAAGCTGGTGCACGCACAAGGAATAGTGTGCTTGCACTCCATAAATAACATTATTGAATTTTCATTTCAATAAAGATTGGCTTTATTTTTGAATTATTTGTTATTTATGTATATATTACTGATATTTCATATTCATCTATAATTGTCTGCCTTGTAGGACAAAATATCATGCTGGCATAGACACGTGAATATCATGTGTCTCTTAAATTATTGAAATTTTGTAAGCTTAATAAATGTTTCACTTTAAACAACAACAAAATCATTTTAAACAATATTATTTTCACATTTAACCATTCATTTCTATTAGTAAATTTTCGATTAATAATTATATTTGTTAGCATTATGCAGTATCATACATACATAAAGTTATTGAATTCTGAGAATATTACTTCATCTTTCTAGAGCAGTCTTTTCAACTAGCAGTCTATATCAACAAGCACTAGGTCCACATTAAAAAAAACTTCCTCAAAATATTTACAACTAACAACTAAATATTAATTAAATAACAACAATGAAAATTAGTTTTGAGTTATTTAAATGAAAAATAAAATTTCAATTATTAAGCCAATAAAATTTTACATACAAAAGAATGTTTTAGTGAACAGTTTGAATAACTTTTTATTTTAATAAATTACTGAAAATTTCAAAACATAATTTGTAGTGCACATTTTATAAATGACCAAAATGCTGACCTCAGTATGGTGGCTGAATAATGAGTGAGGAATTATAGTCATTAATGAAAAATATGAAGTACTGGTATGTAAATTTAGTAAACCTTTTAACCCTTTCAGGGACAAGTAATTGTGTTTATGTAATATTGAATTCACATCAGAAATTTCAAAACATTTTATTTTGAACTTTGGAATGTAATTTTATAGCTTTTTTCACAAAAGTTAATTCAGTAGGCTGGTGCTACATTTGTTAATCGTCAAAAAAAGAAAGTCACCCCGCCCTCTTTCCTTTGCCCTGAACTATATTATGTCTCTCCAGATATTCAAAAATCTCTTGCAGGGAAATATGTCTGAATTCAATACTGCTTCAATATCTCATACTTAATCACATGAGTGTAAGATAATCAGTGGCTTACTATAGTTTAAAGTATGTGATAGCTAATGTTTTTCTGGCACATTCCTGGTTTCGTTAGTGTCTCATTTGTTAGTTTACTATGTGTTCATTAATATAATTTTTGTTTGTGCGCCTGTAGCACTTGTAAAGCAGAAAAACAGAACATGTGCAAGAAAAAATATTTTTCTTTAATTCGATAGGCCTATTTACTGGATTAGACTAGATACTAATGAAAATATTAGCATTCAATATAGCAAAACCTCTATAAAAGACACCCCCGAATAGCAGACACTTCTATTTAGCGAAAAATTTTCAATCCTTAATACACACACACACACACACACATATATATATATATATATATATATATATATATAATACCGTATTTTTGGGAATATGCGCTGCACCCATCATAAGCGCCACATCATTGAAAAATCTGTACAAAAAAAAAACAAATATACACGTAAGCAGCACCGCACCCATTAGAAGCCCCGCATCATTGAAAAATCGGTAAAAATGAAATAGTCACGATGAAACACGATCGGCAAAATTGGATTAAAAGTAACAAAAATAGCGATAAAATCTTACAAGATATATGAATTAACAATAAAACACAGGTTATTTTAAAATACAATAGGGAAAAAAATCGTACGAAAAATTCAATTTAACAAAATTGTCTATGCTTACTTTTAAGATCGATGCTTTGAAGAAGATTAGGCTTGAATTACTAATTAAAAATTCATAGCATTTCCCTTTAGAAAAACACATTCTTGGTTTATTATAAATCATAAAGGTAAACAGAACATAAATAAAACATACCATAATCGAATACCAAGCTGCCGGTTTTAACTGATAAGATTCCATATTTAAATATATACCACAGCCATTTTTAAGAGAACTGCTTACGAAATTGATTAGTTAATCAAAACAAAAACCCAGCTTCGGAGAACAATCGAGGTAAGGCATATATATACTTTGCCAAACATACACGTTGATAAATTATATTTATTTCATAAACATTCAAACGCCACGCTTCAGTTATGTTTTGCTATTCTTATTCACGGCATACGGCGATGTTCGATTGAAACGATTATCGAATAATCGAATGAAAACCCTTTTCTAGAAAGATCATGGAAGTGATGCATGGCCAAAACATGAATAATCAGGAGATTGGCGAATCAGACAAAGACTTGTCTGGCGCCATCTCCTGGAACAAAAGCGTACTATGCCAATCGATTATACGATAATTGTTTCAATTGAACATCGCCGTATGCCGTGAATGAGAATAGCAAAACATAACTGAAGCGTGGCTTTTGGATGTTTATGAAATAAATATATATTATCAACTATTGTAAAGTATAGAATTAATACTTTTAAAGAGTGAGCTATTAATATTGAACCGAAAATAGAGAAATATGGGTAAGTTAAATATATTTTGACTATAGTAGTTACGTTTTTATAATAAAGATATATTGTGATATGTACTGTTTATGAACTTTATACTGAGATTAAATGAATGTAAATAAAAGTGAAATATGAATGAATGTTAATGAATCCATGTGTTTAAAAGTGTATTTGAGGCAGTAAGACTAAAAAAAACATGAAATGAAGGCTTGTTTTTCACAATATCCAGATACTGCTATGTTGAGAAAAAAAAAATCATTGTACCCGCCACCCTTGCGTATGCGCCACATCGCCTATATTTTGAACTTTTAAACACGTATGCGGCGCGGCGCTTACTCCTGAAAATACGGTATATATTTATACTAGCCAGTCTTCGTCCGTCTAGCCGGGTTGCTTCTGAGTGGGGCCTAAATATATTCTACAGCGTACTGGCTTGACTTCCCTTGGGGCCCATACATTAAGCGGAGATTCACATTCTTACTTAAAACTACTGCTGAGATATGGCACAATTACCTAAAACTTTCGACACACAGTGTGACCCCCTTGATGGATTATTATCTAAAATTGCTGAAATACATATTTAACTATTTATTAGTACATTTGTTATCCTAAATTTCACGCTCCTACCTATTGCTGAGATATGGCAAAATGACATAAAAATTTCAACCCCCCCCCCATTTACCCCCCTTAGTGGCTGAATTTCTAAAATCGCAGAAATACATGTTTAACTGATTTTTAGTAGATCTGTTATCCTGAATATGTGATTTCAAGCTCCTAACTAAAAATGCTGCTGATGCTGAGATATGGCGAACATTCGAAATGACCTAAAATTTTCTACCTCCATTTAGCCCCCTTAATGGGTTAATTTCTAAAATCGCTGAAATATATGTTTAATTATTTTTATAGCAAGATTTGTTATCCTAAATTTCACGCTCTTATCCAAAACTACTAATGAGGTATGGTGAAAAGGTGAAATCATTGAAAATTATCGAACCCCCCCATTTAACCCCTTAATAGTTGAATTTCTAAAATACATGTTTAACTATTCTTTAGTAGATTTTTTATCCCGAAATTCACGCTCGTACCTATAACTTCTATTGAGAAATTGCAAAATGACATAAAACATTTGACCTACTATTTACCCCCTCCCCCCCCCCGTTAGTGGCTGAATTTCTAAAATCACAGAAATACTTGTTTAACTATTTTTTTTAAGGAGTTTTGTTATCCTGAATTTCACGCATTTTTCTAAAACTGCTGATGAAATATGTTGAAAAGGTGAAATCGATGAAAATTTTCGACCCTTCATTTAACCCCCTTTGTATTTGAATTTCTAAAATCGCCTGAAATGCATGTTAAACTAATCTTTAGTAGATTTGTTATCCCGAATTTTACGCGCCTAACTATAGCTTTTACTGAGATATGGCAAGATGGCGTAAAACATTCGACCCTTTTTTAACACCCCCCCCCCTCCCCCTTTGTGTCCGAATTTCTAAAATCGCTGAAATGCGTGTTTAACTATTTTTTTAGTAGATTTATTATCCTGAGTTTTATGATTCTACCTATAATGTCTACTGAGATATTGAAAAATGACCTAAAAGATGTGACCTCGCATTTAATCCCCCTTAGTTGCTGAATTTCTAAAATTGCTGAAATACATATTTATCTATATTTTTTGTAGATTTGTTATCCTGAATTCCGAGCTCCTAACTAAAAATGCTGCTGAGAGATGGCAAACAGGCAAAATGACCTATAACTTTCAACCCCGCATTTAACTCCCTTAATGGATGAATTTCTAAAATCGCTGAAATATGTGTTTAATTATTTTTTTAGTATATTTGTTATTCTGAATTTCACGTCTCTACCTAAAACTGCTGCTGTGATATGGCGAAAACGCAAAATGACTAAAGACTTTCGACCCTCCATTTAAACGCCTTAGTGGTTGAATTTTTAAAATCGCTTAAATATGTGTTTAACTATCTTTTAGTGCATTTGTTATCCTGAATTTCGCACTTTTAACTAAAACTGTTGTTCAGATATGGCGAAAAGGCAAAATGACCTAAAACTTTAGACTCTCCCATTTAACCCCTTAGTGGTTGAGTTTCTAAAATCGCTGAAATAAGTGTTTAATTATTTTTTTAGTAGATTTGTTATCTTGAATTTCAAGCTCTTACCTGAAACTGCTGATAAAATATGGTGAAAAAGTGAAATCACCAAAAATTTTCGACCCCCCCCCCCCCCATTTTACCCACTTACTGGTTGAATTTCTAAAATCGCCTGAAACACATGTTTAACAATTTTTTAGTAGAATTGTTATCCTGAATTTCACGCTCCTACGTAAAACTAATACTGAAATATGTCGAAAAAACGAAATTATCTAAAACTTTCGACCTCCCATTTAACCCCTTTAGGGTGTGAATTTTCAAAAATCCTTCCTTAGTGGGTGCCTACATTGTGTAAAGAACATGTCTTCCAAATTTCATTGTTCTAGGACAAACGGTTGAGGCTCGGTGTTGATTATGAGAAAATCAAGCTGCTCTTTTATAAGTATAGATGTGTGTATTTTTACATCTGAATAGTGAACATCTCCAAATAACAGACAAATTCTGCAATCCCAAAGTGTCTACTATTTAGGTTTTACTGTACTAGTATTTTATGTAGCAACAGAAAGACAACTTTCAAACAAGTGGCTAAGTGTGATCGAAGATCGTACAAAGGGTTTCATTTAATATTCCTTTCAAAACACTTAATCTTTCCTTTAATAAATCCAAATAAATTTCATAAAAAAAAAAAAAAAAAAAAAAAAGTCATGTTTTTTTATAAAGTAAAAATTTACCAGTCTAATTTTCTCATTTTTCCGAAAATGTGAACCTGTCTGATAGCAGGCGAAGCCCGCTATTATACTGTGTCATAATAATGTCTGTCATGTGGACTAAATGCGATATTAAAAAAAAAAAAAAATCAATTTCAAAATTAAACATGTTGTATAGAGACCTTCAAAATGTTAGACATCCGATTAATTTTCTTTTTAATTCTCTAATGACATCATATTAAGCTGCTTTCTGTATTTACACATCTCATACTCCTTGAATTATTGAGAAATGTTTGAAAATTTCTGTTTTATTACCAATATGACATCATATTAATCCTTTTTTTTCCATTGGTGAAACTTTTTATTTCATTTTTCACGTGGAAATCTTTCAATAGAAAATTAATTATTGTAGAAAGAATTTTATTGTGGATTTTTAATTGTTAGCAACTGCTATAACAAAAAATGTTTAAATTTAATAGGAAAAGACTGTTAGATTTTTGGTTTTTTACTATATATTAAAATAATAAGATTTTTTAAATTTTTTTGATTTTGAGCTTCATAATAGGTATTTAGCTATAAGTACACAAAATTTCATGACTGTAAGTTACATAGATTCTGAGAACCGGCTTTGTGAGGGACAGACAACGAAGCGGGATTAATAAGGTTTCGTGAGATGAACGAAACCCTAAAAATGGTCTAACAAACTGTAATGATTATGAAATAAATGCGTACTGTAAGGAAAATTATAGGCAAAACTCACAGTTCAAACTCACAATCAACAAAAGAGATAGCCTGTTATACGTGACCAATCTAGGTTGCTTTTCAGCCTACCTTGATCACATGGCAGTTCGGCAATTGAATGGAAATAAGCCCATTTTGATCATTTTTACAGACAAGAGGGATGGAACAATTGGGTCCTGTCTCTTTTGTTGGTTGCATTCAAACTGCAAGAAATACAGCCTTTCATCTTTCCAGTTTATTCATGCTTCAATGAACATATTTTCAAAAAAATACAGGATACAGCACAATACAAAAGTTTCTAGACAAACTTTAAGAGGTGTAGAACACACTACAGCAAGCAATTTTCATATTGGAAATTGGGATTTTAATACATTTATTTAATTAAAAGTACAAAAGTCTCACCCCAGATTGAACCCAAAATTTCTTTTAGACTTTTAACAATTATGATGATATTTTAAGGAAATTTGTAACAGATTTACTTTGTGTATGAAACTGCAATTTTGATCGTTGTCGGAAAGGAAAATCTTCGCTTCGTATTTTTCTTCCACCCAACAACCTCCTAATAAGAGGGCTTTCAATATTACAGATTTTACGTGCCCGTATATGGCATGTATGCAGCAATATTTAAAAAACTAAGTATGGAATTGAAGTCCTTCAGCTATGAATCCGGTCACTGGGGATCATACCCCCCCCCCCCCCCCCTACCCGACACACACACACAGAAAAAAAGTACCTGCGTTAGAGGTTGGGTAACCTGATATTTCCTAAATCATACCCAAATACAGGATCGTATTCGTGTCATGTTGGCTCTAATTTTTTGCTATAGTCTCGAGTCGCTTTAACTCCAGTTCTTTTATGCATGAGATAACTGGGAAAAATCGACAAATGACTACCAAAATTGCACAAAATAACCCCCAAAATAAAGCTGCAGCTTACAATTTATTTTTAAAATTTGTTAGAGGAAGTATCATCGTGGAAATTATCATTTAAACGTTATGATCTAGAATACCTAACTTGAGTCCTGCGAACCTGCAAATGTTATTTAAAGCTAACCCCCAAATACACTCTCAGAAAAGAAATTCATGAAAAAGCGTAAAAAATACTGGCAGGAACTTACCGGAACAACCCTGTGATTTGATAAAAAAGTAGCCTTAGATTGGAGTATTTCCAGGTAATTTTACGTTAGATTGGTGAGTTTTTTGTATTTTGGGGGAAAATGGACAAATCAAAGAGGAATTTTTCATGTTTTAATGAAATATAATCAATGGAAAAATTAGTTCAATTTACTGATTTTTTTAGAGTCCTGTGAGGATTTGGTTATACCCAACCCGAACCCATAAACTCTATATCCAGTCAACCCGTTAGGAATTCGGTTCAAACCGGCAACTTTGACAGTGTTTTCTGAAAGAACTTCTGACTTTACCAAAAAATGGAAAACGTGTTTCGCTGGCATAGTTTCGGAATAAGAACACCTGCCAATTTCTTGCGTTTACGAACAAAAATAATGAATTTAAAAAAGATGTCATAAAAGTAGCCAGTTTTAATTTGAGAACAGCCTTATTCTATTTTGGTTCACCGTATACAAAAATTAATTAATTTGCTGAAGGATCTTATTGAAATTAAGAATATTTTCTGCTGAAATCTTGCTGATGAAAAATATTCTTAAATTCTGAGAATATGAAAAGTACAGTAAAACCTGTTATCATGAAATCAAGAAAAAAATTTGTTTTATCCATATTTCCCTCTTAGTAGGTACACTCTCCTAAAACAGTACTATGATGTTTTCGTAAGCACCACAAAATTTTTCTGTCTAAGGCAGGTTTCCATTTCAGACATGTTCTGTTTTCACAGGTTTTGCTATAATAGAAAAAGATGGCTAAAAGTTTGAGATCATCTACAGTTACTTTCACTGGAGTAAAAAAGCAAATACCGAATAGGGAAATTAAGTACAGTAGAACCTGTGAAAAAAAGTGACCTGCCTATAACGAAATCCTCTTTTAAAGGAAAAGAGTCATAGCCACGATGTAAGAAAAAATTACCAGCTAGACAGAAACCTGCATAAAATGAATTCTTTTTCGTTTTCTAGTGATTCCATTTTTACTGTATATATGCCTGTCCGGTGCGTCTTGTTTTACAGGCATCCGTTAACAGGCTACTTCACTCACGTGAAAACACCAGTTCACTAATGTTAATCCTATGGGGGAAATGTTTTAAGACATCTTGTTTGCATTCCAATATTTTTAAACGATTAGCATTGGACAGTTGAGGTCAATCTATGCAGGCCCTTTTGTACTTTTTCGATTTTGATTACAATTTTTTTTTTATTAAGATACTTTCACTTTCGGAACCAGTTTCGAAAGTGAGGGTAACCTTGTGAAAAAAAAAAAAAAAACTGCTACCAAAATCGAAAAAGTGAAAAAAGGGCTGCATAGAGATCGACCTCGGCCATACAATGTAAAAAAAAAATTGAAATACAAACGATATATTTAAAAAATTTTCCTCCATAGGATTAACATTAGGGAGCAGGTGTTTTTATACGTGAGTGAAGTAGCTTCTTAACATTCGAACAATAAGAGGATGATAATGGACCTTGGAGGGTAAAGACTTTACAAAGAAAATTGATTTTTAAACATCCACCCTTATTAATCCCACCATTATTAAACATCCACCCTTTCACACTCACCACCGGACACTCCCTCCCCCCTCCAAAAAAGAAAAAATTGTGTCAATTTTTTTTTTTTTTTTTTTTTTTTTTTTTTTGTGACAATATTTAATAAATATGAATATACATTAACTAAGTAAATTTGAAATTAAAGAGATTTTTTTTTTCGGTAAATCCATCAAGGCTCCTTTTTCGTGACTAACGGATAATCGAGGTTCCACTGTATATACCTGTCATTTGTAGAGAATTTTATGTTCTTTAATTTATGTCTGAGTAATTTTTTCATAAAAACCAACAGTTTCTGAGATATTTGTAAAAAACTAAAAAAGTACTTTATTTTGCCTTCCTTTCGCTCACCTCTTATCCATCAGGACTTTTTACATAGTCATCAGTAGCCATCAATGAACAACTGTACCAATTTTTATCCCTTTAGAATTTATTATGGCGACATTAAATAAATTAATTTGAAATTAAAGTGATTTTTTGGGGAAAAATCCGTCAAAGCTCCGGTCTTCTGACTGACGGATAATCGAGGTTCCACCGTATATACCTGTCATTTGTAGAGAATTTTATGTTCTTTAATTTATGTCTGAGTATTTTTTTCATGAAAACCAACAGTTTCTGAAATATTTGTAAAAAACTAAAAAAAATACTTTATTTAGCCCCCCCTTCCGCTCACATCCTATCCATGAGGACTTTTTACATAGTCATCAGTAGCCATCAATGAACAACTGTACCAATTTTTATCCCTTTAGAATTTATTATGGCGACATTAAATAAATTAATTTGAAATTAAAGTGATTTTTTGGGGAAAAATCCGTCAAAGCTCCGGTCTTCTGACTGACGGATAATCGAGGTTCCACCGTATATACCTGTCATTTGTAGAGAATTTTATGTTCTTTAATTTATGTCTGAGTATTTTTTTCATGAAAACCAACAGTTTCTGAAATATTTGTAAAAAACTAAAAAAAATACTTTATTTAGCCCCCCCTTCCGCTCACATCCTATCCATGAGGACTTTTTACATAGTCATCAGTAGCCATCAATGAACAACTGTACCAATTTTTATCCCTTTAGAATTTATTATGGCGACATTAAATAAATTAATTTGAAATTAAAGTGATTTTTTGGGGAAAAATCCGTCAAAGCTCCGGTCTTCTGACTGACGGATAATCGAGGTTCCACCGTATATACCTGTCATTTGTAGAGAATTTTATGTTCTTTAATTTATGTCTGAGTATTTTTTTCATGAAAACCAACAGTTTCTGAAATATTTGTAAAAAACTAAAAAAAATACTTTATTTAGCCCCCCCTTCCGCTCACATCCTATCCATGAGGACTTTTTACATAGTCATCAGTAGCCATCCATGAACAACTGGACCAATTTTTATCTCCTTAGCATTTTTTATGGCAAACTGCTCAAAAATGGGCTAATTTGACTGGATTATGAAGGCATTCCTTCTTCAGCAATATGGCCACAAAGTTGTCCGATGCTTAACAACAGATCTGAATGTTTAGCCTAATTTACTGACTGCAATTCATTTTGTTCAAAAAATTGCTGTTATATTACTGGTTAATTTGTCGTTGGCGCCGATTATGGAAAAGTCACTGCTCTGATTTATGCTTTGTAGAGAGTGCAAACTAGTGAATTTATTAAAAAAAATAAAATTTTTGCTGTGTTTCTTTTTTAAGATATGGCAACAGGGCTGTAAAAAAAAAGTCATTATTTAAAGTATCTCTTCAAAAAAGCACAAAAACTTCTGAATAAAACCATAAAATAAGAAATGCGCTAGGCCTTTCGAAAGGACTTTGTCTTTCTTCGTCAGGCGCAAAGAGCAAGACCCAAAAATGGGGTGTCTACGTTTTAGTGAGTGTCTTTGCACCTGACGAAGAAACTCAAAGTTCTTTCGAAAGGGCCTAGCGCATTTCTTATTTTATGCTGTTATTAAGAAGTTTTTATTGTATCGCACTAGTTTATTCAATATTTTAATACCAATTCAAAATTTCTAAATTGTTTTCTCAACTTCTAATTTAATTAATACCAAATTATTAATTAGTAAAAGCGTTTTTTTTTTTTAAATACATATTACGCTCTTCATTTTTAGTTACATTTTATATCTACTTTTTAGTGTTTAAAATATTTCACAGCTAGTTGGCATATTTTAGCGAGCTTAGTTTTGCGCATAATTAATAATAAAATTGTTGAAATTCGTATACAGGTGTAACTATAAAGCATATTTAACGATTTATCAACTGTGGCTGGATAATGGAAAATGCCTTGAAATTAATTTAAAATGAAGTTCTAGCAATATTGAAATGTATTGTAATCGGAAACACACCTTCTTTTATATCATGTAAATATTTTTTTTTTTGTAATTCTCTGGAAGGTGATGAAAAATCGATTACAAAATTAGATGTTCACATATATAAATAAAAGAAAAAAATAGTTAAATAAAAGAGCGTAAAAAGAAAATTTACTGTTATAAAATTAACCATTTGATTCTAATTTTAATGCAAGAAAATGATCATGTTATATAAAACTTTATTTATTAAATACACTTAACTGTTTAGTATGTGCTCAGTTTTTTATATCGTATAACATGGTAAAATCTTTTTCACTTGTACATATTAATCTAAGTTCATTGTCATAATAAATGCAATTATACACACTGGATTTACTTTGTTTTACATAAGCTATTTTTTAGGTGCGTTCGTAATTAAATACGTAGCACCTACACTGCAAAAAATAATTGTTGATTTTACAGTATAAAACTGGCACCCCAGCTGCCAGTATTATACCGTAAAATTAACAGTATTAAACAGTAATGCGCGGTAGCGTATTACTGCTTGCACGGCAGCGTATTACTGCTTATTTTACTGTTTAATACTGTTAATTTTACGGTATAATACTGGCAGCTGGGGTGCCAGTTTTATACTGTAAAATCAACAATTATTTTTTGCAGTGTATAGTCGTCGTCTGGTCCATCCGTCTGTCCGCATGTAACAGCGCAAAAACTACCCAACCGAATAGTTTGAAATTTAATATATATAATCGTTGCAAATTTTTGTCGAGTCATTTGAAATTTTATGAAAATCGAATCAAAACTTAAAAAGATATTAATAAAAGTTTTCTTCATTCTATTAAATCCTATCATACGTAATTTATAACTATAATAATAATCTAAAATAAAAGCGCAAGTCACGTAGCTGGAGGGAAACAAATACGGGCAGAACATTTCTTTTTCATATGCCAGGCGACCATTTTTATTAAAAATTATCTTTTCGAATAAAATTGCATAAAAGTTACATTTTTAGAAAGATCGTTCGAAAAAATTGTTTGTTTCAGAGATGAGTTTACATTAAAAAATGTATATAGATTCTGAGGTAACTTCAGTTAAAATTAGGTTAAAAGCTCAATATTTATCCCAATATCCATTAAAGTAAATAAACACAAGAGATTCGTCCATCGTGAATCATAGAAATATTAAACCATGGAGGTAATCATTCACAAAGCAAGATCTCCATGGTGAATTTTGCAGCCCTATCTGGTGTCAAAAAAAAAAATCGTATCTGTAAACGTAATAAGAGAAAAGAAAGGCATGATCATTTCGCTCATAACACGATATAATTCATTTCACTGAAATAATAACAAATATTTTTTTTTTTTTTTTTTTTTTACATTTTAAAACTAGTTATAGTAAGAACGCACCTCATTTGTCACGTTTAACGCACAATTTCCAATTTGTTTAAATTAAGAAATTGATAAGGCAATATACGTATATTCTTAAAATTTATTGAAATACTTTTATTACATACATATACACAAATTAAATCCTGTCAAGATGAAATTGCAAGGGACAGTAAAAATTATCATTTTAGACAGGTTTCTGCCTAATCAGGTAATTATAATTGAATTCTTCGAAATCCTGAAACTCTTCCCTTTGAGACAGGATTTCCTTATAAGCAGATTCTGTTTTCATATGTTTTACCGTATAAATATAGTAAAACCAGTGAAAATACAAGGGACTAGAAAATATTGCTTGTTTAGACAGGTTCCTATATAGCCTTATCTTACTAGATGCAATTGTATGGTAAATCTTTCCGTCGGCGCTATGGAATGGTTCTGATACGATTCTGTTATAAGCAAGTTTTACAGTGCATATAATATACCGCACATATGAATATGCATATGCATATAAATAAAGGAAAACCTGTGGAAACGGAACCTGCCTATAACGAACTCTGGAAATCCTGCCTTAAACGGAAAACAATTTTGGTACCAGTGAAAAGAACATCATACAATTTACCTGCTAAAACAAAAACTTGTATAAAATAGAATTTCCCCCCCGTTTTTTACGATTCCGTCTTAGCAGGTTTTACGGCATATAACCCGAAAAAAATTCTGGACCCCCCTCCGAAAAGAAATTCTGGCTACACCACTGTTTGTCACACAGTAAACGCTTAGTGAGTAAAAGTTTAAGCTTGCAATTTTAGTGTTGCAATGCAATCTCAATACCCATAGCATTAGTACGTATTTCAATATTTCAAACTTGTTCCTAATGTTTTTTAGGTTGATTTCGCAATAAATACTACCTATTACATTCTTCCCAATGTTGGAATTTCTGGAAAATTTTTGCAGATCTACGCCGATCATGACTCCCAAAACCACCCCCAGCTCAAAACTTTATCTGTCTAACTATCTATATCACTTTTTTTATGGACCCGATAACTTTAATAATTCTGCACAAATCTCTTCAAACTGATACATAAAATCTCGGTCAAGTTCATTAAGGGGCAAAATCGAACCGGGGGGGGTGGGGGCTTTATGTGAAAACAGAAAAAAACCCATAACTTCTTAATTATGATACGTATCGAATCCGTTTAAAGTTATTATTACTTCTAGGAAAAGGGCCGAAAATGTATGTGTGATAGATTTTTGATATCATTAAAAATAGCCTCAATGGAGGGAAAAAATAGGGGTTTAAGAAGAAAAAAATTGATAACTTCGTCAATTCACAAGATATCAAATCCGCTTAAATTTATTACAAATCCTCTTAATATTATCTACAACTTTTAAATTGACAGAACTAACCCTTACAGCAAAAAATAAATAAAAACAAAAAAATCTCTGCCGGCTCCGACTACAGACACAGGTAGATTTCGAAATGGGCGGTCCTAACTGCCGCATCATGGCAAAATGGTAATTTCTTCTGCAATTCCCAATAAATAGGCGCCCCATGGTCTGCGTCTTCGAAATCTACCTGTGCCTGTAGGCCGAACCGTCAGGGATTTTTTTTCTCCTTTTGTAGTGAGTCATTCGTTGGACGACAAGGTAAAAAATATTCAAATTTAATTTTCTTCCAAACGAGCTTACTATAAAAAGGTGATTTTCCGACTCCACAAGTGCCTTATTTAGGTCATTTTAATTGAGAAAATCTACTAACGAAAATCCAAGTCTATTTTGGAAATAATATACATATTTTGACGAAACCAATCAAAGCAAAACTGAGATACCCAGTGCCCGTTCTTGTGGATTAATAAAGAAAATTTTCACGAGTTGTCGTCATATCTCTAGATTAGTCTTGTCACGTGGTTTGACATTAAAAATCTTTTAATTTGTGTTTTATCCACGTTCGTTCCTTCTTTTGTTATGTCAGTTTAGAATTTTTTGCAGTTTTGGATGACATCCAATAATCCAATTACATCAATCTTATGATAATAATCTAATTATTATAATCCGACATATCTGAGATTGGCAACTTACATGAAGGTGAATTGCATTATGGCGGTTGACGAGAACACACGCGTTGCTATGGGTACTGAAGAAGCGGAGAAAAACATCGATATTTATCGAGATACTCCTGTTCGGCTCTTAGGTAATATAAAAAAACTTCATGCAATATTAATTTTGTGTCTGATAATTAAATTTATATATAATTCAAAAGTATTTTCGTTAGTCAAAACGTACATTATTTATAAATTCAGTGTTGTTTACATTTTGTATAACACGTTTTCTTTTGTGTTTACTTTTTTTCGTTGACCTTTTCTTTACAATGTTAGCTTAGAAAAACCTATTCTTTTGTTACTTTTAACTACGAAGATAGGTTTATGATCATAAATCATTTGTTTTTACATATTAGGTTATTCTAATGAGGTAGGAGAGTCCTTTAGAGCTATAGTTCATGTTAATGCTGTTCGAGCTAGTTATTTGGTGGCTTTTGGATACGTCTTTGCTGATACAATAGACAAGGTGAAAAAGACTGATAAGGTACTAAAATATTTTTTAACTGTAATGAATATTATTTTTTAATTTTAATTATTGTTGAATTTTTTTTGCAAGAATTAGTAGAATTACTCTTGGCAAACAGCATTAAAACTAAGAAAACAAGAGTACTCTTCTCCGTTAGACGAACACCTCTTTGTGCCAAGTGCAGATGTTGGCGCGATAACTAACTAAAGACAAGGTACTACCAAATAAAGGTACATTATTCGTAAATATTTTGAAAAGTACAAAAGCTAACCTAGGTAGAAGATGGGAATGATAATCCTAGTGCCAAGTGTACATTTTATTGAAAAAAGAAATTTACAAACAATAAAAATAATATTCCATTACACAGGCTGCATGACACTGTGGATTTCATTGCTGAAAATATCCGATATTTTGTTCATGCCAATCACACTATCTAAATCTAGTTAAATTTGATTCACATAAATCGATGGATGTATACCAGAAGTATATTAATTGAACAGCAGTTATTAAAAAAATGCAAAATCCTTTAAATCAGGTTTTGGTGTAAATATATCTTTGTTTTCTTTAGCCATAGTTCTAATTTGGTGCTATAAAATCAAAACTACATTAGGCTTAGATGCTTTACACTCACGCTAAAAAAAAAAAAAAAAAATTAATCTGTTAAAAAAAGAAAAAAGTCGCCAAATTTAGGGGATTTTTCCTTTAATGGCAACCTAGCCATTGTATTAAGTTATTCGTTTGGCGCAGTCTTGGAAATCGCGCCAACCAAACAGTCGCCAATCTTTTGTTTACATTTTAGCGTGAGTGTAACACATCTGTTCCCTACATTATTTTAACATATATACTTTTATGATCAAATATCGCAGTATTAATTATACTTTTGCTTTGGAAGAATTTAACTGTAGAGCATTTATCATTTAGGTAAATTCAAAATTTTTAAATTCGGCATTATATTAAACATTTAGGTAAATATAGGCATCATTGAGCCAAATTGTGTAAATCAGGTTAAAATATTTTTTTTTTTTTTTTTTTAAATCAGCTTTTCAACATAAAGGGAAATCTTGAATGAAGACATAATCTTATATTATTAAATAAGTGATTATTTAAAATTTGGTTACTAGTAAGTTATTACTCTTGTAGACATCAACTAAGCAGTTTACCACATTTGGCACAAAATAGTGACTAGTGTTTGTTTAATGAAGAAGTACGAAATTAAGTAACACTTCACTAATTAATTTCTATATTAACCCCTTTGGGACAAGCATCTTTTCTTTTACACATCTTTTAATTCTTCAACACCAGTTTTTTCTTGTTGTAATTTTTGCCTTATTTAAATGTTGAAAATTCAAGATTAGACAAGGCAAAAATTTCTGTACTAAACTAGTAAATCTGCAGATCAGGAGCCTGAACATCAGCTCTGAAAGTCATTGTTTTTTAATCTCACTTTTCGTATTGTTTAGCATCTTACAATTCACAATTTATTTATTTTTATGTTACATACATATTTATAAGGCATATAAAATACTTCAGAGGTTTCAGAAATTAGAAGCGTTAAATTAAACATGATTTATGCAATGATATTCTGAAATTCTTATAAACTTCTTATTCTTGTAATTTTTTAGATAAAAAATGCATTTCTTATTTTGATATTCTTTGAAATAGGGTTGCTAAGCAACTAATAAAATAAAGAGGAAAGAAAGGAAATGCATTTTAAAATTAGTAAAAAATAGGAAAATAAAATGTTTTATATTTCCCGAACAGTTGTAAAAAAATTTCAAATAATTTAAACAATTAATTTCTAAATTCTAATAGATGTATCGGCAAATTTTCAAAGCTATTGCATATATTTAAGACCTCCATATCGAAAATTTAATATCCGTAATTTTACGTTTAAATCCATTATTCAAATATGCAATTTTCATTTCAGTTAAAAATGAAATTTGAAAATCATCTGCATTCCCATAGGAAAGCATTATGACCTAAAAAGAAATGTTCTATATTTTTCAAACGAATGAACCAAATGTAACTAAAAACTATACAGCTAATTCTGGGTACCTCACCAACATACCCACCAAAAATCAACTTAATAGGACGATTTTTACGGCAGTTATCGCGGAACAGACAGACGGAAACTAAAAACTTTTTGTGTCTCCACAGTGAGCCTTCACAAATGTTTCAGCAATT